>JALPQD010000406.1:1377615-2002637 GCA_023101885.1 Typhlomys cinereus | reverse complement strand
CGAGAGCAAGAGAGAAAGAGAGAAGAGAAAGAGAGAGAAAGAGAAGAAGAGACGACAGAAGAAGAATATAAAAAAGAAATCACTCTCGCCATCCATCCCGCAACAGCTGCAACGCCACTCCCGTCACGGAACGCCCGACCTAGACCGCAAGACCCCTCTTTTATCTGGTTTTTTTAATCAAAAAAAAAATGATTGTTTACTTGTCCCATCTGACTCTGTTTTACATCCATATTGACTAATACCCCCTCTATCCTACCTCCACACATCTATCCTAACTCCCCACCCCACCCCAACATAAGTTGAAAAATCTATTTGAAATTATGTTCAGAGAACTGGAGCCACTGAGGCATCAGCAATTATTTTGGGATTCCAATGTTCATGTAAAGCTTTTGTGGATTCTTAGCAAACTTAAGTATTATCCTTGTCTAGAGTTCTAAAAAGAGCAAAACCAGATCAGAGAACGCATTACACAACTCCTGAAGCAAGAAGAAAATCCCCTAGGGTGTGATGATAAGATAGCAGATTATTATATCCAAGTTTCCCCAAAACTGATCTGGTAAAAGTAAACAGACTAAAACCAACCTAGCAGTGCGATGTCAACAAAAATTTCGGACAAGCCACAATAGTGAAATATAGACTTGGCCTAGGTCTTCATTATCCCAGTCAAATTCCAACATGAAAAAAGTCACATAGATTTTGGTAAGATATTTAGCAATAAATTATCTGACTGTAATTTACTTTTCAATGATTTGTAATCTATAAACCTAAGTGCACAAAATTCCCCTCAGTATTAAAATGGTAATGAAAATGTGTAAGAGAGAATAAGATAAAATGATATTTTTCAAAGTATATTATTGTATGCAAAGCTCTTATTAAATGAGTATTAAATATATGTTGACTTCAAATGTATGTTCTGCCTTTGGTACATGTGCCTAAATTGTCAATGCGCACTCTCATTTTCCCAGATGCAGTCATATGCTTTTTTCCTATTCCTGTGCCATTCCTTGTACAGACAATCTTAGCCATCTAGTATGGACCTAGTGAGCTCCATACCAAAGAAGCCAAATGACTACTGCTCATGTTATATTGGTACACTGAACAAATGTGAGCAGATAAAACAGCACATTTTCGTCAGCGTCCTCGGAAGCCTGCCTTTAGAGGAAGCAGTTTCCAGAACAAGAAGCACGAGTGCACATCTCCCTCCCTACTAAAGTGCCTGAGAATCAAGCACTCCAAAAATATTTAATAGATGGATGTGTCGGGAAGAAAGAAATCATTAAATACTTGAATACACACTTCTAGGGTAAGTATTATAGCTTTATTTTATTCAAGTGCCCATAAAAGTTTTTGATACAAGAAAAGTACCATTGAAATAAATTACATATTTTTTCTTTTACACTCCATGGCTTAAAGTGTATATGGTTCTTGAATGTACTAAGGATATAGAGATAATACTTTTAACACTAATTATAGTTCTTAATGTAATTTTTCCTCTTTATGAACATGTACAAATTAATGTAATATATGCATATAGTGTGGAGACTACTGTCAACTAAAAATATTATAATTAAAAATCTATATATAGTATACAAATGAACGTATAGCATGTTTAGTGTAATACAAACATAATACTTGTTGGTATAATATGCAATAAATATTGTTTAATTATGAAATTGTTTTTGATGAAAAATTAATAATATGGTAGATGGTTATAAAATATACTATAATGTAAAAATTTCACAAATGTGGATAGTAATACAAAGCTTTCTCCACGATGACTTCGAGGAGAATTAAGATTTAAAAAGCCAAGGATGCTTCTTCTTTGTGTGTGTTTGGGTAGGTATGTATGAGGTATCTGTTGTGGCATCAGAGGGCAGTGTGTGGGCCACTTAGGAGGCTCAAGGGGGTGCTAGGTAGTAAACATTTGGATTACTACTCACTCAACTCCTCCTCAGTCTCTCTCAAAAAAACTTACTACTCTCTTAACTCTCCTCTCAATACTGCCTCCTCCGTCCCTCTCTCTTTTTCTTTTTTTTCTTTGCGTGGCTACGGGGGATTTTCCCATTCAATGAAATGTGAAGATGATGTGAAATAACTATCCTTTCAGGGTGAAGTAAAGGAAAGCCCCCCACCAACCCAACAACCATGTCTCTGGCTACATTTTTACATGAGGTTGTGTCTTCTTTTCTCTTTCTCTCTTTCTTCTTTTCTTTCTCTCTCTCCCCTCGATCCCTCCCTCCCTCCCTCCCCCTCCCTACCTCTGTCCCTCCTTCCTTCCTTCTTCATTCCTTCCATTCCTTCCTTCCTTCCTTCCTTCCTTCCTTCTTTCCTTCCTTCCTTCCTTCCTTCCATCTTTTCTCCTATTTTTTGCTTAGTTCATTTCCCCATGCCTTTCCTGGAAAAGCATGTACTTATAAATGTTGTTGTATTTTATAAAAGAAATTGCAGTACACTTCCTGAGTTAAATTTATAAGATAAAGAGATATATGTTCCCTACAAAATAAAATGTAATGGAAAAATCTGAGGCTTGCTTATGGAAAAATTTATAGGAAGTATTGTCTCTCAAATACTTAAAAGTTTATGCAAAAGAATTCTCAGCATGTGGCTGAATCTCTGGATCTGACAAATAAGTCACGACATAGATCCAACTTTACCCAGATTCATTCGGATATTCTCTACACCCATGCTTCCGGCTCCATGTCCCTCTCAGTATTTCTGATACTCCTTATTTCTGTCCATGCAGTATTCCTCTGTCTTGTCCTTGTGTACCTTGTAACTTCTTCGGTTTCTTCCATACTGTATCCATCTCTTTTTAAGGTAAAATTGCCCCCTCCAAACTATACTAAAACTATACATTTTATTTTTTCCTTAAGCAGTTTTAAGCATTTCATATATATAACAAATATATATATATGTCATACATATAACAATATATATGTGACAATAACGAATGCATTGATTTCCTTTATGAGATATACCATCTTATAAGAGATCCACCAAAGCACATAAAGCAGCAACAAAATACACCACAGAAATAGGAATATGTTAAAGCCAGGGAACAAGCGTCAGGAGATCTTGAGGTAAACTTTTTCAACATTTGCTTGAAACTGGCATTTTAAAAAGTTGAGGGTGATAAGTGAGAACTTATGAGCAAATGCATTTTAAGAAGAGTAGCTGAACCCATGAGAAAAAGCAGAAATAAACCACAGAGCTGACTGAGGAGTTATGATCTTCTTAATAGTAGTGAAGGGAAGAAGAAACCTGTAAAACAAGTGTCAATGGCAATTAGAAGACTAAATATACAGAACACAAGGATCGGAAATGTATTTTATCAGCAGAATAACAAATGACTGAAATAGAAAAGATTAGGTTAAGGACAGAAGGATGTTACATATGACTGCTGATTATTTAGAGATACTAAGAAAGAAGCATGGGTACAGAGAATGATAAAGTCTCATGACACTGAGCACTAGCTTGGAAAGATTTCTAGACAAGCAAAGTCCTCATTTTATTAAACCTGAGTATGATTTAAAAACACACTGTGGAGGCCCATGTTTAAGCAATTGGAGGGGCCAAGTGAAGATATGTTGGTCATTAAGGAAATATCTGTTTGTGACTCTTTGACAACTATGTACAAAAACATTTAGAACACTGATGTTATTTACCAAACATAAGTTTCCTTACTTCAAACATAATTTGCATATAATTAGCAATTAATCAACATTTGCCAGATGCTTTTATGAGCCACTTCAGCTATCACAAGGTACTATCTTGGAGAATGCATTGCATATTACTGGTAGGTGAATTTGTTTATATTGAAATATAGAGCTGCCTCACCTGAGAACTCACTACAAAGATGTCTACTTCTACTATACCTACAGGTTAGTTGGCCTGTTAAGATTTCACCATAGATGAAGGAAGATCTCAGTCAATAATAAACTACCTTGAGAAACTATTAAAGACTGATACCAGACAGAAAAAGAGCTTCTTCATCTGATGTTTTACCCACTTATAAATCATCGATACCTAGCAAATGCTCAGGTGCTTGCCATACAAAATCTAGCAGACCACACATGCAAAAAAAGATATGAAAGTACGAGAGAAACTCTTGGAAAGGAGACATAAAAGGAGCACAGAAATAGGATGGGAAGGGGTAGAAGTAGGTGAAAACTTATAAATTCTTTGTATTTTTTATGAATGTGTCAAAGAATTAAAATAAAAATTGTTAACCACTGCCTTTCTTTTGCTTATCCACATACCTTGGATAAATGTTATCAATTTTTGATAGAAATTTCATTGAAAATATGGATAAATTTTAAAAAATTAAGTCACAATGATGATAATGATAGATAGATAGATAGATAGATAGATAGATAGATAGATAGATAGATAGGAAGAATGAGATGAGTAATAAACAAGAACGTTTACACAAGTGTGTCCAGGTTCGAATATTTGGTTTTAAGTCAACCTGAATTCTACAGTTAGGAGTATTGAATATTGTTATTTTCCCTCACCTTTACCTGCAATTCTTAATTAATATGTACTTTCTGAATGATCTGACACTAGTAAAGTGTGTTTTTTCTGTGTACAGCAAATGTTTTAAACATTCTGTCCCTATTCATGCATTTGATAAGCTCACCACAGTTTTAATTATAACAAACCTCTGATCCTTGCAGAATACTGAAGTACCACAGTGTCTCCATAAAATTACAAATAGGACCAAACTCTGTTTCTTTTCAGAATACATGCATAAATATGATAATAATAAATTTGTAAATCAGAAGCAGTACATTACTTCATCTAGCAATAAAATAGTACACTACATTGTAACAGAAGTTCTGTGAATGTGGTCTTTCTAGCTTATAATATTCTATTATGCTGCACACTATTTTCAGATTGTAGTTGACTGTGGACAGCAGCAACTATGGAAAACAAAACATTATAGAGGACAGGACTACTATCTATACACACCGCCTATACATAGCAATGATTTTCTTAAAGCAGATTTTGTAAGTGTTGTTTGGTAGGAAGTATTTTTACAAATAGTAATTATTTTACATTTGGGTTATGTTTAAGTTCTAAAAATACTACAATAGAGAAAAACAACATTTAAAATATAATGCATCTCCTTTCTCCTTTATAATTGAGAAGAACAGTTAAAAATAGATTTAGTCAGTAAACCTTGGTTCACGGGCACGTACACAGTACCAGGTGGGGATCTCTCCTTCTCCCCTCGTGGTGCTCATCTGCTGGTACCCATCTGCCTCATCTTAGACACACTAAAGTGTAGAAGGGGACATGCTCAAGTGTAAGGGAATATCAATGACTGCAAATTGCTTAGAAAGCAAGATTTATTTAGATTCCAAAAGTGATGGTATAATTTACTTAAAGTGAAACTTCATTTAGATCGAAACTGAACGTTCAGAAATCTAAAATGTATTGTGTTGTCTAAATTGCATTTTTGGTTTATACAGATCTACTTTTCTGGGAGCTGAGTTTACTTATGAAATCAAATTGAATTCTACTCTATTTCTGTTTGGCAGATCATACTTCTGCCCAAATGAAATCATTCTGTTTTTCTAAGCATAAGAAGCAGGATATGGCTAGCTTTGTCTGGCTCAGTATTTGCTTTGTGTTTGCCCAGATATCAGCATCCTCTTGGTCCACGAAAGGTATTTCAATAACATCCACATTGTTAAATTTGGAACCATAACAGGTTGGACATTGATTGATTTTCCCTTCTGAGAAAAACAGAAATGTTTCTCTGAGGAGAAAAAAATTTATCTATTAGAAAATATCGTTGAGCATTAATGGATGCCCTTGGGTCCTGTGTAGTAGGTGCTGCTATTAAAAAAGCCTACAGAACAGTAAGTAATCTCTTGGAGGCTTGTGGTGAATTCACATGTAGAACCTGAATATAATATAATGCCATGAAAAAATCAAATGCTTTTATGTAGTATCAATATTGCTCCATGAGACTATTGGTTAAACTTTTGCCACGGAACAAATCAAATGTACTTATACTCTGGTTTTGATACGTTAGTAACTTTGATGAGGTAATGGATCAGTGAACTACTGGAGAGAATGTAGAGAAAGTACAAATAAAATTTACTGGATTGAGACCAAAGCTCATTTTCAAGAAGTTCATTTGCTGAGCGCTATAGGAGATTTGTATGGCTGTGAGACTTGAGGTAAATTGGCAAGATGAGGGAAAATGACACATAGCTTCCTCTGTAGAGGCTTTGAGCCAATGCACTTATTTGTGAATCCAATTTATCAAATTCATCTCTTAAATTATATAGCCTGCTTTTCCTGAGTAGCTCAAATTGTTTTACAGACATTATCTCATTTGTCCTCATAAAGAGATGGGAAGTTACTATTGAGTGAATGCTTCATGGAGTGAATATGTTAATGAATGGAAATTGCAAGTGAATGTTTTTAATCCCTAAAGTATCACCCACTGGGTTTTTGACATGATAAGCAAGTTAACCTCTATTAGTCTTATTTCCTTTATTTAAACCAGGGAAAAATATTCAGACTTTTCATACAGTATTATGGGGACTTTTGTAAGAAGTCATGCAGACATGCAAGTCATTTCTCCAAACACAAGCAAAGAGCAGACCTCCTCCAAAAGTTCATGAACTTACACCTACAAGGCAGTACAACATACTTTTCTCATTTGAACTAACCCAATACCGGAAAATTTATCCTTATGCTTTTTCATCATGATTTCCATTACTAAAATTAATTTTTAAACTATTTTTGGCTCTGAATATTTAACAGCAATTTTATTGATATGGGAGTTATTGAGGCATAATAACATGATTACTACAGTTCAAGAATTTCTAATCTACATGTAGAAAAACACAACCAAAAATGTCCATAAAAAAAGGAGATTTTGAGATTCCTAATCACTGTTGAGAAGAATTGGCCTAAGGATTGTAGATATGTAGAAGAGATTGAAGGCTTAAAAGAAATGAGAAAAATCATGCTTGAACAAAGATGGGAAAAGGAGTTCATGACAAAATTGTGAAGAATTCTGATAGTAGATATAGGTTGAACTTTGTAAATATCAGAGTTTTTCTTTGATCTTTGTGAACAAAATCTTTAAAGTTGGTTTTGAATTTTTTTTAAATTTGTGTGACATGTAAGAATTAAACATGTATATGAGCAGTGATTATTATTATAGGAGGAAAGAATAGTCCGAAGCTGAGAATCAGCAACAGAAAAATATAAACCAAATGTAAAGCGATGATGCCTAAGAGACAGGGAGATGGTGAAACAATTGAGCAAATACCATAGTATATCTAAGCAAAGCCAATTAAAGAGAAAAGGTTACTCAGGAAGTATGATTTTGTAAACCATTGGCATTTAGTTGTATTCCAAATTCCTGATAAATGGTCATTTAAAGGTCAGACTCAATTGTCAGTATCCATCTAGATTTGACAGTGACTTTATTTTAGATAACTGCAAAGATACGGAAAACCATGTGGCAGTTCTCAGAGAAAGACCATAGGAGAGTAAGGAACAAATCCAAGTAACAATTATGGGTGTCTAAAAATCTCCCTAAAAAGATTACATAAAAAGGTAGTAAAATGAAAAGCCAGACAGCAACAAGGTTATGAAAAATTTAAAAGAACATCTCAACGATCAAATGTATCTTATTTTGTTCAATTTGTTCAAGTCAAAGACCACAGCTCACTTTGGAAGACAGGAGAGAATCTTTATGAAGGGATAATGGCAAATCCATCTTAGAGCCAGAAACAATGGTTATTTTATACAGTGTAAAGAAAACAAAGCAAGAACAGATAATTGATACAAAAAAGTTTTGCAACTAATAAACAGAAGCATGGGGAAGATTCTTGAAAAAGAATATGGCTGAAAGAGTTCTTTCACCTTAATTAGTTCTTTTACATTTTATTAACCATAGTAGTAATATAATTGAAGAAGGGTATATTGTATACTTATTGTAATGCTGAAGATAGAAGATGCATTGCAATGAAAATATAATTCAAAATTAATAATTTACAGCCTATTCTTTCATGATGGCAAAGATGATGACTGTATTAGTCAGGGTTCTCTGAAGAAACAGAATCTATAGAATGTAATATATGTATATACATATAAACAAGTTTATTGAAAAAAAAACAATTCACAGTAAAAATAGTGTCCTTCAAGGTAGCAGCCCGGAGCAGCCTCCTTCCTGGCTGGAATGTTCCACAAAGCCCAAAGATCCCAAAAAGCTCTCAAGCCTTTGCTCCTCTGGAGGGTTGAAGACGCTGGGCTCCGAAGTTGGTTTAGAACAGCTGGACTCTGACTTCAGCAACGAACAGCAAACAGCAGCGAGGCCCAGAGACCAGGCTCCAAAGGCAGCGGGAACAGCAACAATGAGGTGGAAAAGGGGAAGCTCCAAGTCAGCCAAGGATGGAGGTAGCAGCAGCAGCAACAAAGAAGGCCAGGACGCTCCAAGGTAAACAACGTGCACGCAGAGTGAACCCCACAACAAGTCGACACCAGATAAGACAAGAGCAAGCCCCTCCTTCTTGCATCTCCTATTACCTGGTCCACCCCTGGAAAGTACCACCCACTATGGGCTGGGTTCTCCACAGTAATCAGTCAAGTATCTACAGGCTTGTTCCGGGGCCATTCTTAACCCTTAATCTTCCACAGCTGCCCCCAAACAGTCTGCAACTGTCAAATTGACATTGAAATGCAACCATAACAATGACCATTGATATGAAAATATTTTATGTACAGTTTCTGTGGGTTAATTGTTTTCCTGTAGGAAAGATTGGAATTTCAGTAGCGATATTGTGAGCTAGAACCTTGCTAAGGAAAATTGGAAGGGAACTCAAGTTTTAGTTTAAGATTATTTGGTAACAAAAAGAAGATAACTATAAAACTGATAAGGGTAATTCTTACTCCAGTTAGGTGGAACAATGGAGGAAATATTCTTAGGAATTGCTTTCACTGTTTCTTCTTAGCAAGTGAACAAAGGTTACAAAATATATGCCTTTTTTTCTGAACATGAATAGGTAAGAAAGAATAAAAAACATAATCCTATATGGGCTACTACATCTGTAAGCCATCTTTTATGTAAAATGTATCAATAACACACTCTTACTTATTATTGACTCAGACCCGATGAATGAGTGTAGAATTACAGTAAGAACTGTACTTGGAAACCAACAATTTCTTTTTTTTTAGTAGTGTAGTTTTTTTCACTCACACAAACTTGATAGGTACCCCATTACCCTCCCACCTCTCCGTGGATCCCCTTTCTCCCTCCCCCCTTTTCCCTTTTCTTTCCCCCCTCCCTCCTTTTCTCCCAGTGCCCCCCCATCACCAAGAATCAGGCCAGCCTAATCTCTCCCCATCCTAAAGCTCAGGGAAATTTGCGGAAGAGGGGGCAGTAAGATTGTAAGAGCCTAAAAATGGGGAGGAGCAATGATATGCAAGACACTCAACTGTTTCATAGTAGACAAAATTTTCTTCTTTAGGTAACAATGAGTATGTGCGTATCAAATACTGACTGATTTCACTCAAAGAGGAAAATATGCATATGGATGTGGGTTGTAAGTAGTCAAATATGAATAAAAACAAATGTTTCTAAGGAATGAGTAAATAGAACTCAAATATCATTTTGGCTAGAGCATTAAATACACACCAATTTTAGCCTGGAGATATGAATTCCAGAGAACACTTGACCCATGGTACTTACAATTTCCCCCATATCTTTAGTCCAGCCTTTTTCTGATTTTTTGTCTCTTGGTTAACTTACCTTTGTTTCCAGTTAAGTTCAATGGTCTCATATTTGGAATTTTCTTTTCTTCAATCCAAATGGAATCTGTGCTAAATATTTTATGTCTCTAATTTCTTTTTCCCTCATCCATCAACAATACCCAAGGTTAATGAAAGATGAGTATGTCTGAGGACTGATTTGAATAAGTTGATGTATAAATCATTGGTTATGTGGTTAGCATGGGGGTTTCAATGACATATTTAAGTAAAGCATTTGCTATAATTGCAATGTATAAAATAAAAAACCCTGATGTACTTCTAGGCTCTTATATCAGTATGTAAACCCAAAAATGTTGAGAAGGACTTGCATGCTCAGGTATTTAATCACAGAAATATATGCTGCATTTATAAGATTAAGCTTAAATTATTTAGCAACATTTAATTATATGGGAGAAATAGTTCATTATAAATTTAACAAAAAGGAGATACAAACATGATTTATACTTTAGAAGAGAATAATATGCATCTATATATGTACTAAATATATGCATGTAGACACACAGATGTGTGTGTGTATGAAAGAAACAAAGAAAGAACAAAAATATGTTTAGTAAATATCTTGAAATTTTATAACAGGATTTTAGCTCTGAGTGGTTTTCCTATAAATTTACAGTTTTCCTATAAATTCTACAATTTTTATAGTTATCATGTGCCTCTTTTCTATTGGCAGAAATGTTAATAATAAAGCACTTACATAGTCTCAATTTGAATTTTGTTATGTTATATTTATTAACACACAGTCCCCTTTTGATCCAACATCACTCATTCTCTTTTCCAGCCTGTCTTCCTTTCCTTCTGAATGTGTGAGCCACTAGGTCCCACCCAGGACTCCTGTATTAGCCAGTGGGTATCCACTAACCCATCAGTGACCCATCAGTGGGTTAACTGTCAAGCAGAGAAGAAGTAACAGATAGTTTATAAAGGTGACCCTATATCTCTTGATATATTTTCTTCATGGGAATGCATTAATGGTTAGTTTTAGTGGAGGTCTAGTGGAAGTAAACATTAGTGCATCAAGCTCCTGGAAGCAGTAGCTCAGATATGAATTGAGGCTACTGCCTAGAAGTATTTCTCTGTCCCTGCTGGCTCTGAGCCCTAGGATGGGGGAGTCATTTGGGTGTCTAACTAAGCTGAATGTTTTATTTTTGTTCTTTGTCCTACTGTGGTTCTTTGCCTTGTCATTCTCTACTGCAGAAGGATACTTCTTCATTGGGTGCTGAAAGCTTCTCTCATTTAAAGGTCTAATGATAAGTGTTTACATTATGGCTTTCTATAAAATATTTACAGGTAACTTTAAGAAGTTTTTTCCTACTTATGGTCTTTGTTCTTCCCTTTTGTTGATATTTGACTTAGTGCATAGTACCATGATTGTATCCCCTGCTGTGGTTCAGTTCTTGATGACAATCAGAAAGCAATCAGTTATCAGAATGTCATATACACACTATTCTGACACATCTTCTGATTCTTAAATGAACACAGTGATGTCACATAGTAATTGGGCTTAATTATCTCCTCTAGGTCTGGAGAGTATGTTCTTTTTGTTAAGACAATTAAATCTAACCAATTTGTACCTAAGTTCTGTACAATTTATCTTCTAAGTGTTTTCTGGTAACATTTTAAATTTTCTGTACAGAGTAATATTCTCTTCTTTTTTCCATGAAAAGGAAATACTTTTCTTTCTTGGATACTCTATTGTTAGCCATTTGACTTAGTTGGAAGAGAGAGAGCAGGAACCATCATAATTATGGTGCTAAGAGTCTGATGAATCAGCTGCAGTTTCTGCTGTGCAAGAGATGGAAACAATGTGATTCACAAACCATTCAATTTATTTGTAGTCTTCCTGTTCATTAGTCCATGAATAGTATTACTGGCTGAAACAATGATTCAGAATTTTCTTATCAGTGTTCATTCAGCAGGAGAAATCTTGAGGTTCCACAGTTTGTTTTGCTTTATTTTTCATTTCTTCTTGCATCAATGATAAATTAGAAAAAGTAATTAAATACTGTTTATAATAACTTGCTTGTTGTAGCTTGAAAAAGAATGTAACTCATTATAGAAATCTCCATGACCAGGTATAGTCTCAGTGTTCTCTTTTATATAGGCATGGACTCACGCATAAAAATATATGACCAGATGTTTTTAACAATATAATCTCAGACCAATTCAATCTCATAATGTCAATACGACAATTTTTACTACAAATACAATTGGAATGAGGACAAGGGTTACTTTCTAGACAACTTTATATTTTTATATATTTTTATTTTATAATTTTATGTATTTTTTATTATTAGGCAAATCCTTCCTCCTATAATTTTCTTAATGACAACTTTCTTCTTTCTGAGAAATCTCCCTCTGACTTACATGTCTTTTGTTTATACTGTCCACAGAATTTCATCTCGATTGTCTGTACTGGTATGTGTATGAATACTTACTGGAGTATGGATATTTCACTGATTATACCATTGAGGAAAGTAAGTCCCCTTCCCATCTCAACCCATCCACATCCAACATTGAACCTCAGTAGGCTCTCAGATAGGAATGATACCTACAGAGAACTTGACAGTTTCATGGTAAAATGATGATAGGTCAAATCGTGGGCTAGTTTTGTGGCAATAGACACAACTGTAGCAAATTTGTGAATTCAGCTGACACTATCTGGCAGTACACCCTCCTCTCCATACATCTTCAGGCTCTAATATTCATCCCATCCTCTCTTCTATCATTTCCTTAGTCCTGAGAAAACAGCTATTGAGCCTGGTGTTATAACCATGCCATATATGAACTATCCTATGCTGATTGCTTTCACTATCCCATTTGCTGATATTTGCACTGAAGAGTAAGTTATTTAATAAAACTCTAGAAGGGCTAATTTCCTTTAATACATCTCTGCATGATATCCTATTCAAACAGAAACAATGGAATCGGTATTCAAAAAATCTTATTTGACTCAATGAAGATAAGATGGATTGGAACAAAGGCATGCAGCTATTTGGTTCACCAGTTTCCTAGTATAAGCAGCCGCACAGCTTTTCAAGAACAGGAAGTCTGTATGAACGCCTCTCTGAAGAGTTGAGCATGTCTCCAGAACTATGACATGAAGAACAGATGATACACTTCAGCTCTCTGCCCATTACTCTAAATGCATCCTTTAATTTGTTGGCAACGTTACATGGAATTTGAATGGCCTTTAAGAGACTTTTCTAATTAAAAATTAAATGCCTCAGATGTTACTGCTGTGTTCCAGTGATGTGTTCTATGGGAAAACCTCAGCTTTGTGACTGTGATGGGTTGGTGATAGATATACAAGTAAAGTATTACATCACTGGCACATCAACAACATGTTTCCTTGGTAGAGTCATTCCTAAGGTATTAATTTAGCAGAAATCTAATGAAAAGCATGAAAAAAAAACTTCACTCTCCCAGGATATAAACAAAATGTTAGTTTTTGAAAGCTATTAATTATTTCAGTTCATTTCAAACACACAAATTTAACAAAAGGTTCAATGTTACACATTTGTGATTATATATTTCAAAAAATCTGTTTGTGTTGCAGTTAGCCTGCATGTTGTTGAAAAATCCAAAACCAAACAGGTTTAAAGGAACAAGGGGTTTAATTTTGTTTTTTAATTGTCTGGTTACAGTCTCTTCTCTAGCTTGGCAAGAGAGTGTACACCAACACCAGAGGCTAAGAGAACACCATGTGCACATAATGGCTTTAAGAGGAACAATCTTTCTTTGACAGACCAGTATGTCTGGCCAAGTAAACAGAAGGATGACAACTTTTTGAACAAGTTCCCTCCACTTTATTCACCTTCCTAGGGAATAATCCTTCCCACCATGAGTTTCTCCATCCACTAGTCAATCTTCTGCTTTGGTTCTGGGTTTAACTCAACTACTAGTTCTCTACAAATGTCCCTAGAACTCGAATTCTGAATAGTCAAGTTGATACCTGTATTTAGCAATAACAGTGTTAGAACTTAGAGTGAAAAAAAGGATGAAACTGCAAGTTTCTGTCTCCTGTGATTATATTGACTGTAATATGAATATTTAATATAGTGTCTAATAATTATTAGGAATGAGAAAATCATAAGTAAATATTTAACATTACTTTTATTGCTAAGGCCAATGTTTACACAACTGAAAACATCAATAAAATTGACAAATGAAGGAAAATGCAAGTAGGAAAATATATTAGAGTCAGAAGTTGTACATTTCTGCTCATGTGTACATGTCTTAACTTCCTTTTCCTTCTGATTTATATTGTCATAGGTAAATGTATCATTCACTTTCAAAGTCATGATTGTTGCAATAAAAGTCACAATGTCTATAAAATTCTTTTGAATCTAGAAAAGAAACTGGCAGGGAATTAGAACTAAGTACCTTATACTTCTGATTCAGAAAATAGAAGATGAATATTTCTATGTTTGACTCTATCTGCAAGTCTCTGCCACTTTCCAACAGTGATTGACTTGACCTTGAATTTCTTCCCTTTAAATTTGTAAAGTCCACTTGAAATGTTAATATGCCCTGAGGTATGTTTCTGTCACTGGGGACAAGAAATAGCTATATTAGTCAAGAGTATAACTCATTGTGTAATAGATATACACAGCTCAAGAAAAGAATATAGTGAATAGTCTGGAATAATCTATTTATAGGAGATTCTAAGACTAATAGGATAGTCATCAGATTAAGTCATCATCACTGTCTGTTGGTTTGCAGTAAATCAATGTATATTGTTTACGACACAAAATTTTGCTATATTTACTTTTAGTGTCATAGTAATATTATAAATTCACATACAAAGACACCTGCTCTACTTGGAATTTGTATTGTGCTATTATATCCTGGGCACTGTCCTGAAGGCAATTTCCTTCCTTACGGGATTCTGCAAGTGTTGAGAGGAAAATCCATAGAATCTGCCACACCTATTGTGCTTGAATACAATATGCCACAGTGTCTAAGTTAGCTGACGAAGAATAAAGACTTTAGGGCTTTAAATCTGGGGACTTGGTTTGTATTTTGTATCAGCTAAAAGATTTTGAGGAATTTATGAACATTTCTAGGCTTCTGTTTTATTTTAAAAGAGCAACTGTTGAAATGGCATTTTTATCTTCTTTCATAGAAGAGGTGAAGTTAATGTAATATTATGCAGATAAGTCCTCACTTAGCACACAGTCTGCCAGATAGTAAGTCACTAATAAACACTAAATGTTGTTTTCAGTGTTAGATTACTGTGCCTGAATAATGTGTTCTTCACATTTCCTTAACATCAATTAATTCTTTTATAGATTATGTAAAATGAAGAAGTAAGGTCTCAAAGTACTATTCATTTAATATATCGAAGGACAAATAAATATAAAAAGTATATTGAGCCAGTGATATAGTTTATATACAAGAAAAAAGATAGATAGATAGATAGATAGATAACTGTGATTAATGCAAGATAGATGGCAGCTAACAAAAAGAAACTTGAATGTCAAGGGTGGGTACAGCCAGCATTAGAATAGTAGTAACAGACCAAGGGCTGAAGAACTTACCAAATAAGAGAAATAGGTCTGTGGAAGCACATAATGAAGAAGTTTTCAATATTCTCACATAAATATCAAAAACCCTGATGCTCAGTGATGTCTAGAGAAATTTCCATGATTTATGAAACTTGAGGTGTACCATTGGCACTCTGTAATAAACAAACACACACCAAAAACAAAAGTAATCCTCAGACATTCTAAGTGAGATGAGCAAAAGGGGACCTTAAAGCTTAGGTATTAACCACATTATAAATTCACCCCTTTTTATCAATGGGAGCATATACGTACTATATATAATTAAATTAATCAACTTGCTTAACATTATAAAGCATGAAATTATGGACATTTTAAGAAATTAGAGTTTTAGGTGTTTCAAATTATATAGGAAATTATAGAGGCAAATTTTAGAGTATACCTGTAAACCTTCTAAGCTAGAAACTCTGCTGCCAGTACCCTGTGTTTTTGAAAACTCTCCAGGTAACTGAGGGCCTACCTGGGAGTTTAAACCTAGTATTTCTGCTACCAAGGATATTGGTGCTAAAGAACTGTAAGTTCGAAGGCTGTCTGGATTACAGAGTGAGTTTAAGTTCAACCTGGACAACTTAATAGAACCTGTTTTAAATTTAAAAGAAGTTTTAATGTAGAATACTTAGTTAATATATGCAAGGCCTTGGTTCATTCCCCAGTACTATAAAACAGGAGGAGAGAATGAAAGGAAGAAGAAAGAGGTATGGAAAGAAAAAAGAAAAAGAAAGAAAGAAAGAAAGAAAGAAAGAAAGAAAGAAAGAAAGAAAGAAAGAAAGAAAGAAAGAAGGAAGGAAGGAGGAAAGAAGGAAGGAGGAAGGAAGGAAGATAAGATGGAAGGAAGGAAGATAAGATGGAAGATAGGATGGAAAGAGTGGAGGGAAGAAATAAAGGATAGAAAGAAAGGAGGGAAGAAATAAAGAAAGGATAGAAAGAAAGGAGGGAAGAAATAAAAAAGGATAGAAAGAAAGGAGGGAAGGAAGTAGGAAGGGAAAGAGGGAAGGAAGAAAGGAAGGGAGGGAAGGAAGGAAAGAAAGAAGGAAGGAAGAAAGGAAGGAAGGAAGAAAGGAAGGAAGGAAAGATGGAAAGAATAGAGGGAAGAAATAAAGAAAGGATAGAAAGAAGGGAGGGAAGGAGGGAAGAAAATAGGAAGGGAAAGAGGAAGGGAAAGAGGGAAGGGAGAAAGGAGGAGGAGAGAGGAGGGGGAGGGTTTGAGGAGGCAATGGAAGTAAAGGGAGGACAAAAGATGTAAACTCTTAAGTTTGACAATCGTTACATTTGCAGATAGTCTTTAAAATCCCATTAGTAAGGATTTGTTAAGTTTTACTCTGAATGTAAAGAATTGAGTATCCTTGTTTAGCAGCTAGTATTGCTTAAACAAAAGGATCAGTAGTGATATACTGTTGCATGAATATCACATCATGCATGAATGAAAATGCATAATGAAAGAGGAATAGACTGGATATTATCCCCATTACATGGGATAGATGGAAAGAGTTTAAGAATAGGTAACTTTTTCTAAATATCAGTTTACATCATCATGAAAATAGTAGGCAAAAGGGGTTTGGTGAAAGGGGAAGATGAGATTGGTAGATGGAAGAGAGATAAAAAATTCTGTTTTGAACTCATGAGTTGATAACTTAATGAGATATCTAGGTCAAATCACCTAGCAGCTAAAGGTGATGACAGTGGTAGGTGGAAGCTAGAGGTACTGAATTAGCATACATACTGGTAATAATGCAATACAAAATAATATGTAATTGCAGTCCATTCTTTCCTCACAAAGCACAAACCAACAATTTTATAGATTGTGCACTAGCTGATTTCTTCTATTTCAAATTGTTGATATAGAATAGAAATGCGATACACTTCTTTTCCCAGTGGGTAGCTGGTACTTAAAGAAATTCCACTGTTGGTTATAGTGCTTTTTACTTCCCAGCAACTTTGAATAGGCTCTGGCAATTTCAACTCTATGAAGAATGTAAACAGAAACAGGATTTGTTGGGAACTTCTCATTATTTTGTTCTATATTATTATGGTTGTGTTACATGTGCTTATTCCAAAATCTACAGCCAATGCTAATTGAAGGCTATTCTTTGTTTAATAAAAGCTGCCTATTTTATTTATGCTTTTGCAGCATATGTATAATAAATATATTTGAATTTCATGATGGATGCTAATATAAAGTTAGAAACTTTTGCTTTAGGTAAAATCACAGGAGACTTAGACATGTTTTATGTAGTAGTTATTCAAAACATTGTAATATAAATATATTCTATATTTAAAATGGTAAATGCAATATACTCATGACTACTTCTTCTGTTCCTAAATTAGCTATTATATAATGCTATGAAAGACACTTGAACAGAGATGTCAGTCATAGACACAATGTCTCTCAGATACATATATCCTGGGAAGGTCTCACAAATAACTGTTTGCCAAAAGAGATAACACGGAAATGAAGTGAGAAACATTTGAATCCACTTTGGGTTTTTACACAGATTTAACTATGAATCCTCATCATAGCTCATGCTGGTATCTTACTTCTCAGTGAAGGTAAATTAGTCAATTCTTCTACCTGAGAGTCCATTTTAACAACTGCACAAGAAGGCTGGAAACCAAATATTGAGTGCTTTCAATTAGAATAATAGAACTTAAAGAATTTCTTAACTAAGCTAATGTGCTCTGTACAAAGATACATAAGATTGTTTCACGAAAACATGTTTATAGGGCTGGAGACATGGCTCAGGGGTTTCACCAGCAGAATGACTTGTGTTCAGATCTCAGATCCCACCTATGAACTTCCAGTTCTGGAAGGTGGAGCCAGGGAAATACAAGAGTCAAGCAAAAAGGAGGTAGGAGGAACCTAAGATGATTCCCCAAGTCACCTTTGGGCCTCCCAAGACACACACAGTGTTCTTTTAGATTTAATAAGAGCAACTTTTTCCCACAAATCCTGCAAGATCTATTACAACTTGTCTGTAATTTGGATTTGCACATTTTGTGACTACTGATTTGGAGACAGCCACCCTCGTTTACAATCCTTAGGCTTGCTCACTGAATGAACTCTGGAGAGCGTAGAATTAGACAGTAGAATGAGAGAAGATTCTGCTTGTCTTATTTTTCTGACTAGCATGTGGTACTAGCTGCAAAGTTACTACTCTATTGCCATCTTATTCAACAGTCCCCATTAACATGTGACAGTACTTGTAAAAATTAAAGTTAATATAAAATGAGCATTTTATCACATTAAAATATAAAGTAACTAAATACCATATGTAATAATTTTTGCACTCTGTATACTAGAAAGCTAGACACATTCACCATTTATTAGAAGGCAAAACAAAGAAAATTGTATAAATATAAATGTTCCCAAAATAATATGTTTTTGAATAGTTTAATCTTAATTTAACTTATGTTGTTGAAGTTTTCTAAACAGTTTTAAAATCTTTCCTCTGTGGCCCACAGTTGTAGATGTAATTGAAAATTGAAAGCTGATTTTAAAGTACATGTGAAGAATTCTCAGTTAAGGAAAACCCTAAAAAAATCTATGGAAGATTTTTTAAATAATATGGGAAAACCCATCTTATGATGATGGGATCATTTACTGGTCAAGTAGATATGAAAATAGATATGTCATATAGGCATATAGGCATATTGGCCAGGGAAATTATACCCCTTTCTTAGCTCTTTCTGGGAATATGGCATGACATATTCCCTCAGCTCCTATTGATGATGTGAATTTTCTACCTGCTGATGAAGTAAAACCAAGTATGGTGAGAAGAATAAATGTTTTTTTTTTCCTTGTGTTAATTTGACCATATGTTTATTCCAGCAGCAGAGAAAACCTGGAGGACCATCTTTTAATCTTCCTTCTTTTTTCTAGGTGATTGAGTTTGACATATTGGTCAAAGGACCAATATAGAAAAGTCTGCATGAATATCACCACAGCTATAAATACTTATTTCCAGTAGTCACTAAAAAATCCCTTTAGGACCTGTTATTTGGGGATATGTATTTTTAAGAAGCTCCTCAGGTAACTGTGATCATTTCAGATAAGATTTAGAAATAAATATTACCTACATCACCCAGAGTTCTCTTGAAATGACTAAGGCCTAGGTTAGCCTTTTACTTATGAACCTCCTACATCAGCCTCATGAATAGCTGGGATTACCCCATACACCTGAGCAACAAGCTTGACTTGGGAAGGTGGAGCATCTGGAAATGAAGCAATACTGTACACCATATATAAAATTTCACTGGCTTCAAGGAAGGTTTTAATTCCCTGTTTTATTTCATTTTGACTAATTCCTCATTTAGACTTATGTTGTTGTGACTTATGTGCTATTTAGTTAGCTTGCATGACTTTTTGTAGTTTCAATTGTTTCTTTTGTTGTAGATATCTACTCTTATTCCATCATGGTCAGATAATATGCAGTGAATGATTTTCAATTTTCCTGTATATGTGAAGATTTGATTTGTGTCCTAGTATGTGGTCTATTTTTGAGAATGTCTCATGAGCTCTGTGTAGAATGTGTATTCTTTAGTGTTTGGATGAAATGTTCTGTAGATATCTGTAAGTCCATTTGATTTATGGTTTTGTTTAACTCCAATGTGTTTTTATCTTTTAGCCCATTGACCTGTCCAATGGTGTGAGTAGGGTATTGAAGTCTGTGTTAGGGTTGTGTTAGAGTTTTATTTCCTGTAGTGTTTGTTTAATGAATTTGGGTGCTTCCATGTTTGGTGCATATATGTTTAATATTGTAAGATCTTCTTGCTGGAATTTTGCCTCTGCTAAGATGTGGTATCCATTTGCAACTCATTTGATTTGCTTTAGTTTGAAGTATGTTTTGTCTGATATTAGAATAGCAACTCCTGCTTGTTTTCCTTTTCCCATTTACTTGGGAGCATAGAGCAAGGAAAACACAAAAATAAAATAAAAGCCTTGAACTGATCACTCAGAACCCAGGACAAAATCATACTAGAAGTAACAGGAATGTGGCTCTTCCTGATAAAATGTTGGTTGGAGAGGTCTTAAAGGTCCCAAAACTGTCAGTAAGACCCTATTTCTAAGATGCAACACTAATTTATTACATATATGGGTTAAATATATCAACTGGAACTGGTCTGAGGATTTTCTCCTTGCTAGACAGCTTACACAATGCCAAGGAATACTGTAGAAACTACTGGGAGACAGAAATAATCACAAGTGCCATCAACAGCATAAGATCTGTAAGAAGCAATTATAAATCACCGTGGCAACAGATGACCATCAGTGTAATAGTAGTCAAGAGTACTAAGGAGACAACCAGCAGCTTTCTGATTGGACTCAAGACCAGCTTGTCAGAAGTGTACCCACCCCTATTACTGCAAATTAGAATAAGAATCTAAAACAGGGAAGGAAACAGATCAATAGGGAAGACAGCCAATAAACCTACAGTGGTGGGAAGACAGTGCATCAAACTGCTCTGTAGGCAGCTGTTATTACACCCATAGAATGGGAATTCACAGTGAATCCTTTGGGTCAAAAGCTGGATGAGTTGAAGGGAAATGCACATATCAGTAGGGTGACCCGAAGAGAGGTAATTTATTAACACTATGGAGGCCTGAGCCCCCACAGGAGTAGAGAAGCCAGAGTGAACCCTGAGGTCCATAGAAGCATACAGGTGGAAGAGCAGGATGGTATGAGAGGGAATAGTAAAGGGAAGGGAGGGCATGGGAGGGAGGAGAGAGGGAAGGAAGCTGGAATAAATACTTAATATGCTTATAAAAGTAGAAAAATTAGTAAAAAAAGAAAAAGTTCAAAGATAATACTTTGTACAATAGGCCACTAGTAAAAACACACTGCACATTTTAAAGCTAATATAAATTAAAAGAAAATCTTTTTGGATTCTGTGTTAACTATTGTGTGTGTGTGTGTGTGTGTGTGTGTGTGTGTGTGTGTTTGTGACATTGTCATCAAATGCACCACAGAATTCACTAAGGAGATAAATGGTCTATTTTGTCTCCTGATTTCACAGGAGTTAGTGCATCCTGCTAAAGCAGTACCAAGGCAAGACATGGTAGTGCTCACTGCTGTTGGAATACAGAATGAACTCCACACATGCTGAAAAACCCTCACTGCTGCCAGCAACAGGTGTGCTATAACCTTTCAAAAGGTTCACACTTCCCTGTCAGTGTGTCAGTACTGCCAGCTGGCCCCCATATCCTGGGATTCCCCAGCCTTCAACATGTTTCTGTAGCCAAGAAAATGAGTGTTGAAAGCTTGAGTCCAGGAAAAACATTTCATGCAACAATAACATTACCAAGAAAAGAAGAAAAGATAGAAAGAAACAAAGAAAAAAAGAAAAGGAAGAAAACACTTGTCATCCCTGTGCTTTTTATATCATTCATTTATTTATTTATTTATTTATTTAATGTGTATGTGTTTGTGTATGTGTGAGAGAAAGAGAGAGAGAGAGAGAGAAAGAGAGAGAGAAATAGAGAGGGCACTGTATGTCCCTGTGGAGGACCAAGGATGACTTCAGGAATCATCATGAATTGCTTCTACCTTCTTCTTGCTTAGTCCTAGGATATCCCAGGCCCCACCCATCAGAAGTGTGGGGCACTGCCGTTTCCACCTGGAGTTTTTACTTGGGACCTGGGATCTGAACTCAGGAGATTCTGCTTGTGACACAAAGTCTTAGCCCCTGAGGCATCTCCCCAGCCCCCTAACACTTTTTTAAAGACATATTACCTTTAAGGACACTATTGCTATACTTATCAAGGAAGGCACATGAGTGCCCCCAAATGCAGATATCTTTGCTTCTATCTCAGTTTTTCCCATCTCCAGCACACTGACTTTCTGTGCACATTGTGCCCCTTTTCTTATTGCTCTCCCCCTTCCAAAGAGACTTGTTTACTGTGAAAGGAAAAGTAACCACAAAGTGAAGGACATTCATAGAGGACAATATTTAGAATGTAATTGGATAGCCCTAATTTATAATAATAATAATAATAGTAAATAATTGCTAAAGTCTACATCTCCTTTTACTTGTCAGAACCTTAAATAGAATATTACATTTAATCATCTCTCAAATTCCATGCATCTATCAATATTCTATCTCAATTTCACAATGACAAATTGAATCATAAATGATTAAATAAACACCTCCAAAGTCAGAAATAAGATACCACTGAGGGAACTTAAGTTCCTTAACTGAACTGATGGAAACCTATCTATAGTTGGTTTGTGTCTTGACTTTTCAAGTATATGTGTTTTAGCTAGAAAAATGAAGATAATTAAGTACTGTACAAAAATTCACTTTTATAAATGCAAGACATAGATGTCTGTGAACATTTTAAAGAAAGCGAGCAGATACATAGTATTATGAGTAGTTTAATAAATGTGTGGTATTGAAAAATCTTTTTCAGTCTATAATGTGTATCTTAACCATATTCCTCTCTCACTCTCTATCTATCTATCTATCTTCTATCTATCTATCTATCTATCTATCTATCTATCTATCTATCTATCTATCTGTCTGTCTGTCTGTCTGTCTGTCTGTCTGTCTGTCTGTGTCTGTCTATCTATCTAGATAGAATCTGATCTAGAATCTGAGATTTTCCCACTGTGATCTACTGCCTGGTGCAAATAAATCAGAGCCCTGATAACAACACACTACAGAATAAGAACATTTTTCATTGGCATTTTTCTCTTCTCAGTTTCCCAAAGAACTTCATCAAAACTAATGGGACTGTGGAGAAGATTTATCTGAGGCTTGGTCGTTCTGCAAGAGCTGCACTGCATGTGGGAAAGCACACATCCATCTGACTTCCCTAGAGACTAGCAGGATGGGAAACTCAAGACAGATATTATACCTTTCAGAGAGGCTTATTTAAAAAAAAATAAATGCACTTTCTTCCTTTGTTATTCCCTAATAACGAGTAGTGATCATTAAAATAGTTCCTGCAAAGTGTTATTTAATTTTGTATTTATAATGGATGGACTAGAGTGTAATATCTTGAGTATATCAGGACTAATTTTGCAGGTGGGACAGGCTTTTTTTTCCAGCATGTGAAGTAATGAAAATTCTTGCTTTGAACTGTATTGGTTTTCCTTTAAATAATTTGATCTGATGTTTCTTAATATATTTCAAATATAAAAACTAAAATGTATTCATTCATCAGGGGCTGGTTACAGTTAAGCACAGCTTGTGTAGATATCCCTAGATAGAACATTAGATTGATATGTAAAAATAAACTTGTCATTACAATTGTCCCATACAATATGGTGCCTTTGTATAAGTGTATGTTAATAATTATACTGTGGAATAAAACTATAAACTATTTTTTTTTCTTTCTCTCTCTCTCTCTCTCTCTCTCTCTCTCTCTCTCTCTCTCTCTCTCTCTCATTTCTTTGAGATAGGATACAAAATCATAATCTTCTTGCCTTAGTAACCTCTTTTATCCTGGAATGCCTCTCTCCAAACTGTTTCTGACATAGGTTGGCATCACGCTTGCTTTGTAGCAGATGATGATCTTGAGCTTTTGATATCCTAACCTCTTGACTACTAGGATTCTGTACTTGTTATTCTTTTCTGTTGCTTTGAGACCCCACAGAGGCTCAGACAACTTAAAGGAGGAAGGGAAATTTATTCAGCTTATGGTTCCAGACGAGAGATACAGTTCATTATGGTGGAAAAGATATGGCTGGCTGACAGAACTTTAGGCACTGCAGGTCATGTCCATCAAGGGGTCTGAAAACTTTAGAACTGCTCATTTCAAACCATAAGAGCAGACTAATTAGCTAAAACTGGGCAGGGCTAACCAACCTCAAAGATTGCTCCCTGTGACTACCTTCCTCTAGCAAGACTCCACTTCCCAAAAGTGCTATGACTTTCCCAAAAAACTAAGGATTCAAACAAATGAGCCTGTTAAGAATAACTCATATTTCAAACCATGACACTCTAGTCATTGCCCCAAATTCCTTAGGCTACGTCAATAATCCCAAACAGTTCAATAATCCAAATTCAAAGTCTCCTATAAAAATGAAAAGTCAAGTTACACATTTCCAACATACAGTGGCACAGAATAAACATTTCCATTCTAAAAGGGAGAAATGGGGGAGGGGAATCCAGGAAAAATCCATCCATAACCAAATGAAAAATTAGCAGGAAAGACTCCAAATCCTGTAGCTCCAAGTCCAGCAAATGAACTTCCCATTGAAATCATCTTAGTTCCAAAGGTCTTCAGCTCCACCTTCTCAGCACAGATGCCCAAAGAGTACAACATTCTCTTGGAGTGGCCCCTCCTATGACACTGGTACAATTGAATAAATAATAATAATAAAAAGAAATTGTTCTCTGGAAGAAATGTGAAGAACTTTGGTTCTCACATCTTGATTTTTCAATGGCAAACCAGGTTTCAACTTCATAGCACAAAATGCGTTTCTTGGTTCTGTAGACTGCAGGTTTCCTGCCATACACTGCTTGATTTCTACCATTCTCTGAAATTGGGGGAGAGATCCTTCTTGTATTTTTAATGCCTATAAAAACCAGAATCATGTGGATGACACTGCCAAGTTCTGCTATAATCTCCAAGTGGATACTGGCCTCCTTGAACAATACCTGGTTCAGTTTTTCTGTGTTGATTCAAAGCAGAATCTTTCTATCATTTGCTTTGGAGGAAGAACAGACTTTTCCTTTGAAACTCCACCCTTTAGCTCTTTCCTTCTACAATAAATTATAATCTTATGAGTGAGAACCTTCCCTGAGGATTTGCCCTCATGGTGCAACATCTTCTATAATTCAAATGAAGAGCAGGCTTTGGTTCACTAATTGAGCTAATCTGTTTAATAGCTGACATTTTGCTGTCCGCCATCTCTGTGCTCAAATTCAAGTTTGCCACTGCATCTTTCATCCATCATTAAACCTAACAGGTTATACTTCTTTCTGTCTAATTCCCTGCCCTTTTTTCCTTGTAATTCTGAACAAGAATGCTAAAATGTAGTCATGCCACATTGTCAAAACTACATTGTCTTGGAATTTCCTCTACTAAACAATTTTAGCTTTAGGCAAGTTTTAAAGATGAGGGCACAACTCATCAAACTCTCTGCTAATGCATCACTCTGTTTTCTCCCCCATCTAGTTACCAGTACAATCTTTACTCTCCTCTGGACTATCACAAGCCCGGCTTATATCGCACGCATTTGTAACAGCATCATTTTCCTCCATTCACAAGAATGACGCTTTCGATCCATCTCCAAGATGCAAAGGCTTTCCCAGCACAAAGTCCCAAAGTTCTTCACAGTTCTTCCAGAGAACAATTTCTTTATTATTATTATTATTATTATTATTATTATTATTATTATTCAATTGTACTTATGTGTGTGTGTGAGTGTGTGTGTGTGTAGAACCATTAGCGAATTCGGGAACCACCATGGATCGCCTCCACCTCCTCCTTGTTTACTCTGCCCCAGGATTCACAGGCTCCACCCTACCAAGACCAGAAACACAAGCCGTTCCCTCCCCCCTTCCACCCAGCATCTATATGTGGAGTCTAGAATCGGAACTCAGGACCCTCTGTCTGCAAGGCAGAGGTCTAACCCCTCAGCCACCTCTCCAGCCTCCAGAGAACAATTTCAAAGGCAGATTAACCACATCACAGCAGTGACCTTACTTTTCTATTAGGTAAGAATTTCTACTTCAAAACATTTCACTTTCTGGTATCAGATTCACAGTCTCACAGCAATATCCCACTTCTCTGGGACCAGTTTCTGTACCAGTTTCTCTTTGTGCTGCTGTGAGAAACCATTCAAAAGTTAAGCAACTTAAGGAAGAAAAGGGAGATTTATTTACTTTATGATGGAAAAGGCATCCAACCAGAAGAAACTAGAGGGACCTTAAGTCATGTTCATTAAGGAGACTGAAAGCTGCAAAACTTCTCACTGCAAACTATAAGATCAGACTAGCTAACTAAAGCTGGGTGGAGCTAACCAACCTCACAGTCCAACCTCTGTGTCAAGCCTTTCTCCCACATGGCTATACCTCCTACAAGTACCATGACCTTCCCAAAAAACTAAAGATTCAAACAAATGAGCCTGTTGGGAAGAACTCACATAACAGATGCTAAGATTACAGCCTAGAGCCACACTACTTTCAGTTCATGCAGTGCTGTGCATTCAACCAAGGTCTTATTGCATTAAAGCTTCATCACTAGACCTTCATTTCTATTTTCTGCCGCTCTTAAGACCATTTCTAAGTTGGATCTATTGTTTGCTGTTCAGGGTAAGTGATCAGAATGTGAATACCTTTTAGGTTAAAAGGACAATTTAGCATTTGTTTAATGTTTGTATTGCAGATAATTGATTTGTAAAGATTCTTAAAATATAGTATGATGAGTTTTAAAAATGTGATGTACACGAGGAATTTCTAAATTATGTGTAATTTGTATATGTCTCTATGTGGATAGCTTGAAAGAAACCCTCATAAATTAATTAAGCAGGTCAATGAAGTTCACTGAGAAGCTTTGGAAAGTGTGTAGTATTAGTCAATATGTAGTTAAGATGATTTCATAAACTTATCAAGGGTATACTAAAATAATATTTGACTAAATGTGATTTTCTTATTGAATATTACAAATGGACAAACTATGGAATACATGCATTCACTGATCCTATACAACAGTTAAAAATGAAATAACTAGCTATATTATTTGATAATATCAAGAACAATGTATCAGTTCCCAGTGCCAATAATAATCTTATAATCAGAGCCATAATAAGCTCACCAATCCTGATAATTGAAAATGGAAAATTCATAGTAAAAATCATAGAAAATTAAATGGATTCTTAGGAAATGTAACTAGTTCTGTTAAAGTTTATTTATAGGTAATGAGATTTAGTCTAATGCTAACTCAAATATGGAAACTTGTAATCCATGGTGTTTAAAATTTGCTACTTCAGGAGACTAGGGAGATGATTCATAGACCAAAGCCTTTGCTTGTCAAGCAAAGGTCTTGAGTTCAGTTCCCCAGAGTTCAAGTAAAAATGCTGTATGGATAAGGTAATGACCTAAAATTTTAGCCCTGGCATGGAAAAACCCAGAGCAAAGCAAAAAAGGTAGAGCTATCTAGGGTGATTTCTGATCCTATCCTTGGGCCTCCACAGATACAAGCACTCAAGAACCTTCAGTAAAGTGTTTGCTGTGCTCATCTGAAGATCTCAGTTCTGACTCCAAAATCCAAAATAAATCTAGATCCAGTGGCACAAGTTTCTGGAATCTCAGTCTACCTGTTGGAAATGGGAAGCAGAAACAGGAGTTTCCAGATACTATACAATAGTAATAATATATTATTGTTCATGAAGCAGAGAAGAGACCTTATCTCTCTCATAATGTGAAAGGTAAAGATATAAAGCTTAGTCTGTCCTCTACAATGGGCTGTATTATACACACATGACATATAGACACACACACACACACACACACACATATACACACACACACAGACTAAATAATAATTGCTGTTTCAACTTCAAGATAGAGAAGAAAATGGAGTCTGTGTTTCTTAGACTCTTGATTAATGGTACAATTACTTTTGGAGCAGGATTGTGACTTGTAGCACCAACTTAATGAATTTTAAAAATCTACTATTATATGTTATTATATATCTAATGAACAATTTATACCTTTCTTCCCATCTTTCTGTAAATGGACTATATCAGAAATATATTAAATATTTGAATCCATTGCAAGATGTGCAATGTTTCATAGTGACATAGAAAACTACCTATCTCATAAAATTGTACCCATTATAGGAACTTCATTGTCTATATTCTGGAAAATATTAGTGTGATTTTGTTTAAAGTGTTTTGAAACTTTTAAACTTTTTGCTTCATAGAATTCTGTAAGTAAAAACATTTAATAGCGGGAAATCTAGATTATACATTGAATTAACGAATTGGACTGTAACTATTCCCTAAAGCAAAAAGCATAATTTTATAGCATCATTTCATGTTTATTTTATATTTGGTGTGACAGAAAACTGTAGATACAATAGAAATCTAAATATTTGCCTACGAAATTTGAAGTCTCAAGTAAGAAAGAAACAAATAAAATTATTTTCAAATCCATGAATCCATATGCAAAATAGATTCTGGTCTTAAGAGTATTTGATTTTGTTCATTTTCTTTTTGAAATGTTTCAAATTAAGAAATTAATATCAAAATATTCTCAGAAGATCTCTGCAGAGTATTCACCTGTATTACTGAAATTAAAATTGAAACAAAAAGTAAAAGGGCAAAATGCTTCCTATATCAAATGTGTCCAAGTTTCAGAATGGTTAAAGAGTCTCGGGAAGGATTATTCTTGAGCTGAGTACATGAGATCTGCTGTGTCCACAGGGGACACTCCACCTCTTTGCCCCAGTAGGAACACAGAGCCCTTCTGTTCTGCTACTCGTAGATCCCCTGTTGGGCTGTCTCTCTCTGACTTTCAGTCACAGCCAAACAACACTGATCCTAATTAAACCAAGGGGATCAACATGCTCTCCTAGGTACTTAGAATGCTGTACCAAGAGCATTGTCAGACCATTGTCAGCCAGGGAACAAGACACTGCTTCCTCATCAGTGGGATATCTCTCTGTCCTTGTCTTGTAGACAGTAAGACTGACTCAGACTCTCAAACTTGGCTTCCCAGCAAACTCAGATTTGCCCTTTTTTGAATAGTAAACGACTTTCAGGGCTACATTACATATATGACAGAATTTTGAATACTGTACAAACTTTGGATAACATTTTCTTGTTTCACACTACATTGTGAGGTCGGCTCAATATCAGTAACTGTGTGTTCAAGTCAGCTCAGACCTGAAATCTCCAACTTTCTATGTGCAAGGTGATTTTCAAAACTCTCTTAACAGCTTGATAGTTAGAAAATAAGCATTTGAATCAGACAGATGTAATTGTATGCAGAAATTATTAGCTGCGTGACTTCGCCAAGATAGTTTGACTTTCTGAGTCTCAGTTTAATCTTTGGGAAAATGCAAGTGGTTGCAATGTCTGTCACAACTGCCATTTTGTAATGACATTTGTCACTTCATAAATGAGCAAAGGATGTTAAGTACTTAGAAAACCGACAGGCTTATTCTAAGTATTCAGCAAGTGCAATTCAATAATACCAAGAAAGATTTTCTATAAATGACTTTGCCACCTTAAAAGTACCAGGAAAATTTCAACTTCAAAGAAATATTTTGATATTTGTTTCTTATCATACAACTATTTGAAAGTACAATGAATGAGCTCATTTATTCTTGAATTAAGACCAAGATCCACTTTAGCATAGATTGAAAAATATGAACATTATTAGAATCTTTCTGTACTAATAGATATGACTGTATTCCTTGTGACATTTCTTTTTAAGGAAATGTAATTGCAGAATGGATATAACGTTTTTACATAATTACTTAGCTTTTCAATATATGTCATTTATAGTTTCAAAGTTTATATAAAACTGCAAAGAATATGCCTTTGAACAATAACTTTTTGCTTATTCATATTCAATTTTATACATTTATCTATTTATTTATTATGATTTTCCTTTTCTCTTCTCTTTTTTATTAGCATTTCTAATATTTACTACTCATTAAAGTCTAGATTTCAACCTTGCCTGAAATCTCAGGCTGAATTTGCTGAATGTAGGTCGCAAATGATGTATGAACTGAGTCTTCTAGCATAAAAGGAACTTGACTGCACACATAAATACAAGCTAAAGCATGTGCAAAGATGGAGAAGTGGGAAAGACTCCCACTTTCAAGGAAAGAAAGGTCTCTAAATGGTGAGAAATGGCCATCCTGTGAAGGATGGAGGGATCTCTGGCTTCCATTGTGAATGTTGGAGTTGTAAGAAAAGAACATTTTCTTGATTTAATTAGATTTACTGATGACTGAATATTTGCTTGCTTTCTGCACTGTTTTCAATGGAACCTTAATAATGTGCTTTTTCAGTGTTGGCATTCTAGCCACATGAGTATCTAGAGAAAAAGAAATTGAAGAACTAGGTATGTAAGTAGGATATGTAGGAAAGAATGGCAAATAGACTTAATGTATAATGTTCAGACCCAAAGCCTCTTCAGCAAACTAAAATGAATAGGGAGAAGAAACAATGATTTCAAGGGACCTCTAGTTGATGGGCATTTGTGACTGTAAGTGCATCTGACTCCCTGTATAGAAGAGGTAGAAATAGTATATGTTCTTATTACTCGTATTATTAACCAAAATTTCTTTCCTTTCTCAAGAATCAGAAAGAGATAATGTTTGAGAAGTAGAGAAAAACACAATTAATTTGGCATTACATTGATCAAGGTGATACTGATAGAATTTGAGTCATAACTAGTAGTGACAATATGGGACTTTGTCACTTGACAGTGATGAAATTAAGAGTTCACAGTTATTGGGGTGTGCTGTTTGAAGTCAGATACTATCCATATAACATCTTGAAATTAAAAATATCTATTGGTTGGCATATTAGTATCTCTTTTCCTAGTTGCAATCAATCCGTAAATGAAAAGAACTAAGTAACATGTTTCCTTTAACGTTTTGTTCTTCCCTCAGACCTTAGTACAATCTGTTCTTATCTGTGGACACACTTTTTTACTTGAGACTGGATTAGTTTTTGCTTATCCTGAAGGTTGTTTTGGCTGTTTAATGAATATAGTTCTTCAGATCAAAATTTTGCATGTCACTCTACTTTCTTAGTGTATGATATCATATCATCGTCTAAAAGTATATAGTTCTGTGATTCCTTTACAAGAGTTATGAAAATAATGTCTCATTTCACTCATACTGTAGTCTAATCCAGCACCATATTTCCCTCTGCATATCCCCCTACAATGTTTCCTCCCAACATCTTTCTTTCCCGCAATCCCTTTCTGTCTCCCTTATTATCTCCCTTCTACCTTTTCTGTCTGTGATTCCATTTTTCCCTTACTGACTGTTTTTCACTTTCTTTCTGCTTTCCTTATGCTTACTCACTCAGTAAATAAAATGTTCAGTAAATAAAATGTTGATGTTTCTTTTGGATATGGACCAACTTTAAATTTCCAATATTACAATCCTGAAGAATGTGATTCTATTTTTCCTCTCTGAGACAGGATCTCATATTTCCTATGCTGGCCTTTAACTAGCTATGAAGCTAAAATTGAATTTGGTATCCTGCTTCCTATACCTGAAGTGTTGTTACTATTACAGATTTGCCTCACCCAGTCTGTGCTATGTTGGAGATCAAACCAAGAGTTCTGTATATGTTAGGCTGGAAATCTGTCAACTGAACTACAACCCAAGTCTCTGTTGCCTCTTAAAATGAATGTGAGTCTCTTAGTCACTTCCCACAGTTCTACAGTCTCCATAAATATAGTCTCTAATCAGATTCCACCATCCTAAAGCACAGCTCTCAATCTACCTTTAAGTCTTCCCCAACACTTTGTCTGCTTGCTGTATTTGTTGAAAACATAAATGGTTTAAAACAAGTCCTTTGTGAACTGAAAATAAGACATGACCTACCTTTTTTTTTTAACCTACCATAATTCTAAAACAAACAGAGCAATTTCAAGCTAAAAAACACCATTCACATTTGAACAAAAATGCCCACCGATTTCATGGTAATATGTTTGTAAATAAACTCACTACATATTTTTCCATGTTTACTCACTGAGTATTTGTATCAACTGAAATTTCAATGTAATTTCCTTGCAAAAAACATTCTCCCACAAGCATTGCTTATTAAATCCATCAAGTCTGTTCAAATCTCACTTTCTCACTGAGACCTATCTTACCCACCCTAATTAAAATTATAATCACTCTTTCACAGCATGAAGCACCCCAAATCTCATAATCACCTCTGCCTTTTATTTTTTCTTGACAAAATACCACATGATATCATTATATTGTATTGATTAGATAGATATTATTGTTAGTAGAATATAAACTCCACAAGAGTAAGTGTCTGTGACTATTCCCCACCATTTCCTAACTGATGAAAAATGGTAATATTCCTTCCAAATTCCTGATAAAAAAACACTCTTTTTACGATAACTGAGCTCCCATGTTATGCTTTACACCAGCACTTTCTTGTGTGTCTCAGACAAGACCAAACATTTCCAGTTACTGCATCTTCCTATTCATAAAATATATCTATTTTTCAAGTATTTGTGTCTTCCATTTATTTGAGCTTATTAGCACTATATATGGAATAACTACTGAAAGCAAGTGGACAGTGTGGGTCAGTGTAACAAATACACCAAATACACCATGAATATGCTTTTTACCTTTTTTCAAATATTGAAAATTTTTGAATAGTAAGGCCTATGCGATCATTTTGTTCAGTGCATTTTTAAAGTTCAGTTTTGTCTATTGGAGAATGTTTAGATAGCAATAATATGAGTGATTTGCTCTCTGTGACTTGTTTGAATATATGTGATACTACTTCACTGGTGTCATGTGAAGTAAGGCTGAGGTCTGCCAGGAAGGGGAAATACTCAGGAAACTGTGGTGCTTACTGCAGGGGTACACAGCATAACTGTGTTCCATTCTTTAATGTTGTCAAAGAAGATCCCATTGCTTTGCAAGATGAAAGGGCAGAGCCAATACAGACATTGGAATATTCTTGATCTACTTAACCTAATTCAAAATTTAGGATTTCAAAATTGCCTCCAAGACATTTCTTGGTGACAGACACACCTTTCTGCCCACAGGCTCATGTGCGACTCTGCTTCAGATGCCTTCCTCATTTTGGGGTACGCATTGCCCTCGTTTCGTTAGCCTCAGCATTCTGCAAAACCTTTCCTGCACCTGTGCTGCTTGTGCATACATCACTGTCCAACCTCTTTTGCCTTTTGTATTTACCGTTGTCTCACTGCCTCAGCATATCTGATGCCCTTGAGAAGCCATATCCAGCCTTTACATTTGAACAAGTGCCAGCTCATTTAATCAGCCATGTGTGAGAGGCATGGATGAATTTATTCTATCTCACATTTAATAAAAAATAAATTAAAAATGTGACTTCTGCCATGACGTGCTTAGCATTACCCTTCCAGGTTTAAATTTGAGAGTCATCGCTGCCCACCCCAATCTGGAAACTGACAGGTTATCAATCTCCTGCGTGGGTGACAAGTTTGCTGATGTCCTCCCAAGGCTCTTGTTTAATAATTAATTTTTCATTGCAGGCATGTTCAATAAATGGATTACAAAACTTAAACCCGTTTAAGAGGTTTTAGAAATTCATTATTAGTTTTAAAAGATGAATGTCCAAATTAACCCTCCCATGATAGATGATACATACCAAATATAACCAGGATCTCTGTGGTTTTTAGCCTCCATTTACACACAGTATGGAGTAGGCTATAAAGTCAGTACTATTTTGTACACAATGCCACTGAATCGCAGAGGAAGCGCTTCTTTTCAAAAAAGACTCAAAAGGAGATCAGATGACAAAGTTGTGCTTTGAACATTTTGCTTTTTGCTCTTGCTCTCAGAAGTCCTTCAATATCTAGCCTCTGAACATGCTCAGAGCTATTTCTGGAGTCAGAACCAAAGCTCGTGCTTTTTTCTTCTCTTTTTCTTCCCCACTGAATAATATAATGAGTCAGATAAGAAAAAAAGAATCTATCAATCATCACATCTTAATGTCCATGATTAAATTATAAATTTCAGTTTCTTTTGGTGAAATGTTATTTTTCAGCTCCATGATTGCCTGGCTGTAGTTTTGCACACGGCACTTCCCTCTTTCCCATCTGGCTTCTTGTGAGTTCTGCCAGTAGAGAAGGCTAGAGGGAAACTGACTGTGAGAGAAAGGGGAAATGTGGCATCATCATCCACTGGATCTTGCTATCATCTTCACCAAAGAAATGGCACCGTCTCCCTATACAATGTTTCTGTATTCTCAGACCTGGGTCTGTGTTCCTGGAGCCTTGCTTTTCACAGCTAAACAGATGTTCTGTCCGTCTTGAGATTTTTCACAGATGCCCTGTTACTTCAATGTTGTGACTTTCTGTTCTTAAACTTAATTTCATCCATTCGTGAAAAATATCCATACATATATGCAATTTATTTTGATTAATCAAATCTTCCATTGACCTACCTCCTTGACATGTCTTCAAACTCTTCACGCTTCATGCATCATCTCTCTCTCTCCCTCTCTATCTCAGATTGTTTACATGCCTGTGTGTGTGTGTATGTGTGTGTGTGTGTGTGTGTGTGTGTGTGTAACAGGGCACTTGAATGTGTGTGCCTTTAATCATACTGGTTTAGTCTGTTCTGGGGTTTTCCTGGCACTGCCTTCCAGGGCTCTGATTATAAGCTACTGCCATGTCCTTTGGACATCTTTTATGTGGAATTTGAAGATCAGACCTTAAGTCATTTAGCTTTCAGACAAAGGCTTCAACCATTGAGTCATTGCCCAAACCACTCTTTCTTTTTAATAACCAAATTGGGTTCAATGAGTGCTTCCCATATCAGCATGACTACAGAGCCTTCCACTGGGACATGGACAACGTCCATACCCCTAAGAAGAAATGACTCCCCAGAGCACTTTCCTGTACATGCTGAGATGCTAACTGGCTTGTTCTTGTACAATCTTGTGAAAGTCACTAAAACTGCTCCTAGCTCATGTATGCATGGACCATGTCATTACCAAAAGACAGTAATTCATATCACTTCTCATTCTCTGTCTCTTTTCTGTACATGCTCACAAGCAAAACACAAGCACACATATACTGCAGACACATACATGAAAGAAAGAAAAAAGCATTTTGACAACTTGACTTTTTAGGAAAACATCAAGAGTAGGTTAGGTAGGACATATGAACTTTGAGACATCAGTGTTTGACCAGGTTTAAAGTACGAATCATGCATTCCCACCTGTGGAGGCTTCAAATCCAATCATTAATCAGTTCATTATATACTCACATCTCTATTGCACCAGTGGACCTTCCTTGCTTAATGGATCAGTACTGGACCATGAAGAGATCAGTTCTAAATAAGGCCATGAAGTCATTTCTTCTGCAACAGCCTGCATAGCATGTTTTGGGACTATGAAGGCATGCCAGTAGGAAAGAAATTTCCTGGTAGGCTTGATATTGATTTCTCTGTGTTCTTCAATCAAATTGTGTGGTGCCTTCAGCAATGCCACCTTGCCAAATAGTCATGGTAGGTAGTCAAGATCAATGACAATGACCTGTGTTGAACTAATAGTTCTTATTGTTGTACCTGTGACATTTGCATTTAATAACCATGTCTCCTGGTAGCAGTATGTCCTACTGATGCAAGGTACCTCTGTTTAAACACCTCTGAAATTATTTTATCTTGAAACCTACTGTATTTTCATAGGACCTTCTCTATACTCTGAGTTTGGTTAGCCTACTCTTTACCTCCTCTTCCTCCATCCTCCTACTCTACCCCAATTAACCCCCCCCCATTTTCATCTTTGTTCCTTCATGTCTTGAATTCCCACTCCTTGAAATTCTATTCTCTTTTAGAGGGTATTCAACTCTCACACATCTGATAACATTTCCGTTTTATAAATAGTGGTTGCTTTGATATTAACTGAGTCTTGGCAACTCTAAGTGTCATATAGATGATCACTCAACCAATCAGTAAGTTCAATTTGTCTTTAGTTTCTTAAGGTACATCTTAATATAGTTGAATGAGTGGAGAAATCTGAAATCTTTGGTCATTAGATCACTAAAAATATTAAGTGTGTAATTTTACTCTATATAATCTTTAAATTTATTTTCTTCATCATAATCTTGGAAGGTGAAGGTACAAGTCATTAACATATTAATGGCATATCTCACTTGCTTCTTAGCTATCCTGTATTTCTATTGCATTTTATACCAACATGTGGGGAGAAAGTACCATAGGATAGTTCCTGAAGTTTTGATAATCTCATTTCTTACTAGCTCTTTTGCATGATTGAGTGTCTGAAAATCCAGTCATCATATTCCTGGTCCTTCAGAGAAATGAGAATATCCTCAAAAAGTTATACAATTAATATATACATTTTTCATTAGCTTCTTTCATAAAATTTAGCTTTCTGAATCATGTTTACCTTACAGTCATGCTTCAGATGATGCTTAATATAGGATATGTCAAGAATAACTTTAATCTCCCCCAAATGAAAGAAAGCTTCAGATATGAGCAACAAGTATTTCAGTTTAGAAATAGAAAATTATAATTTTATCCTACTTTCCCATGATAAATTTTTTAAGTAAACAAAGCTACTTTCTTGGCTAATTGTTTTTTCATTTATCATATTCACTTTTTTCAGTATTTCACAAACGACTGGTATGTGTAATGGTGCACACATGAATACCATCTTTTAGTGGGAAATGTCATGTGAAATCACTGTTAAATAAAAATTTATCTTAAGAATTACACTGGTTTATGACAAAATTATTCCATGAAGATGGAAAATCATTTCTCCCCTTTAGAATGCATTTTCCCTAAAATGCAAATTTTGCTGTATTCAATTTAGTATAAAGAATTTGCCTCTTTTTATATCTAGACGTCTCTCCTTCCTAGACATTCCATTATAGTCATTGGTTTTTGGCTGTGGTCCATTCAGGATTGCTTTCAGGAGTTGAGGTTAAGTGATTAGAGACTTTTATTCTACAGTTGTGATTTGCATGATGATGAAGACAAGTGATTGGCAAAAATATTGATGCAATTTAGCTGTGAAGAATTCTCAGGGATAAAATTCATTGGGCTATTTTCTCTGCTGTGTGCTGTTTTCTTTCAACTCAGACACTTTCATCGGTTCTGTCTCTGAGTATGACTAGCCCAGACTCCTTCAAGGCTTTATATCTGGAATTAGTCATTAATTAGTTGGTGTTTTTGTACCGCCCACTGCAATCATGTAAGACTGTCAGAGTTTGTGAAGTGGAAACAGAAATTAAGAACAGCTCTGCAATTAATAAAGCCCATCTTTCAGCAGGAATGTGGAGATAGATATTGAAGAATAAATAAATTAATATCACAAAAGTGTTCACGACTCAGAGAGAAGTTCCTGGCTTCAAGAACATGAGAAAAGAGCTATACTCTAACAGCTTTAAATTAATGACAAGTCCTGTCCCTCTAGTGGATGTAAAATATTTCAGTATCAAGTTAGATCACTTACTTACCATGGCATAGTGACAATGATTTTCCTCCATTCTTCCTCTATTACTTTGATGGGAGATTAAAAAAAAGTCATAAAATATCTAATGAATGAATGTCCCAAAGGAGCTTGAAACATTCATTAGTTTTTACACTAGACTTCTTACTCTTCATTTTCCTGAATACTCAGTTTAAAATTTCTCACTGATAGATCAGCAAGCTAGTTGTAAAATTTTTTATGAGTGGTTACAAATCACATTTCTAACACATTTCTATATATTTACCTTAACAAATTTCTGTAAGTATCTGTGATTTTAATAAATGTTTAGTCATAACATTATTCTATTAAATATAGATTCAAAACTTCCATGAACTGTAGTGTGAAAAATCCTTTGATATAATTATGTGTTTTTAAAGCTTCAGAAATAGTGAAACATGAGATGTCCCATACTCAACAAAGAGTTTTCAGAACACTATTTATTTATCCATTTGTATTTTGATGAAAAAGACTTAAATCATTAACAAAAATATAATTTTTCTTTAAGTAAATATTTTATTTCTTTCATGAAAGACTAGTTTCTCCTGATTCTGACATTAGTAATTTATTTTATTTTTAAAGTTTTAATTTTTTATTTTAATACAATCTAATTCTCAATATTTCCTAGATGTGAGTTCAGGGGAAATGTTAATAGAATGTAAAAGTAGTTAAAACTGAGCTTAACAAATTAAAGGAAATGAAATAAAATAGGATTGGGACAATGACATAAAGGATAAAGTCTTTTCTTCTCTAGCAAAAACTCAAGTATGGATCCCAGGATCCCACATACAATAGCTGGGCAAAAAATGGGGGGGCGACGTGCATTTCTGACCCTGGAAGGTGGAGCCTGGGAAACCTCAGAACAAAACAACAAAGAGGTAGAGCAATCCAAGATGATTCCCATGATTCCCAATATCATGCTAGGACCTTCACCAGTACACACAATCAAATATCTTCTGATGTACACATATACAAAAAAAAAAAAAAAAGAAAGAAAGAAAGAAAAGGATTTAAGAAGAGGAAATAAAAGATTTGTTTTGTAAATAACAAAAAATTTAAAAAGTAATTTTGCTTTAAGTCTCTCGTGATTTTTTTAAATTTTATTCATTTATTTGTTTTGTGTGTGTGCGTGCATATATGCGTGAGTGTGCGTGTGTGTGTGTGTGTGTGTGTGTCAGATGGCACTGTGTCCCTGTGGGAGACCAAGAGTGACTTCAGAAATCATCCTGGATTGCTTCTACCGCCTTCTTGCTTGACTCTGGGATTTCTCAGGCTCTGCCCATCAAGGCCAGAAGTGTGCAGGCCACCATCATTTCTGCCTGGTGTTTTAAGTAGGACCTAGGATCCAAACTCAAGACCTTCTGCTTAAGAGACAGATTCTTCATCATTGAGCCATCTCTCCAGCCCTCTTATGATTTTTGACACATATTTTATTCCTGGGTGTAGGTATCCTTTGACAATACAAGAGACCGATTATTTATTTTGGTTAGACAACATTAAACATACACTTTAGGCTTTGACATGCATAATCATATCTTTCATAGGAACTCTGCACTTGTCCATCCCAAAGGAAAATTCTCCTAATTGTTCTACGTTTAGTATTTATTTAGGTCAAGAATGGATAGATCATGCAAAACCTAGTTTATTCTAACAAATGGCTGCCCGTCCATCTCCAGTATCTCATGTAAATATATATAAGCTGTAGACGATAGAGAGATGCAGAGTTTCATATCACAGAAAAATAATAAGCAAAAATGTTCTGAACTCTCGTCAGGATACAATAAATAAATGGAAAGCTGCGATCAGACACACTAGAAAAGAACAGTAATACTGAAACCTATTTATATGAGTCTTCTGGAAAGGAAACTAATTTAAGCCATAACAAGAAAAGTGATGGAAAGCTGATGACCAGGTTCAATTTTCATAGACATCTTACACAGTAAAATGATTATGCATAATAAGAAGTATTTCTCTATATGAAAAAGAAATGGGATTTTTTTGCATTGTCACAGTGAGCAATAGATGGGAGATGAAAATATAAAGGTATATATAAAGACAAATCTTCATTCTTTATTTGAAATCTAGTGTGGAGACAACTGTCCTCTTTAGAAATGTGAATTGGACTGAACATAAGTGAGAAATTGCTAGAAATTGTGCTTGTCACCAGATTTGTTCAGGATATTGATTTCTTTTGTCTGTCACATTTGTTTAACAGTCACAAATTCTCTCTTTTGGAAAGAAAAGAAGGAGATGGTGGGTGCATTGGTAAATAGTGTTTGTTAAGTGATTGATAGTGCTTGGGAGTTTGATATCTATAATTGTTTATCTAAACTGAGTCCTAGAACTTTAGACAGTTTTCAAGATACAGAAACTAGCAATATCACTATTTTAATACTTATACTGTTCAGCTTATAAACTAATGGAGCAATATCCAAATTTGCTGAACAGTTAAAAACTTTACATTTACTTCAGAAAAACAAAGTCAGAAGATTCGATGATATAGAAAGGAAAACTATAATATTTTTCTCAACTGTGGAAATTAATATAATCTTAGGTATGAAAACTATGGATACATTTAGTATAAAGATATGGCCTAACATATTTATTTTCATCAGTGTGTCAGAAATGTTCTATTTCTGAATGCTGTATTTGTTTCTCCCAAGGAAATGGAGTAGGTTTTCAACAGATGGATGATTATGAATTGCTCTTCAATACAGGTACAGGGGATGCAGTGTGAAGAAATCACCTTTCCTCCCTCAGTGTTTTATGTCCCTGTTGTGCTAATATCTCAGTCTGTTCTTTAATATTCTGTGAGAGCCTGAGAAAGTGGCTGTTATACCAAGCACATAGTCAATTACACACTCTGTCACATGAGTGCAAATGTAAATTTTAGCAATAATTTAGATATCTAAAATAATTCACAAGTACACAGGATTGTAAGTTCATTATTCATGAGTAAAATGATTTACAGCCGATGCTGAGATGAAAGTCTTTCTGGTAAAGAGGTTAGAGTGAAAAAAAAAAAAGTCTTAGGGGCACGGAGTAATTTCATAAAGTGCTATTTCCACAATCAGAACATGGTATTCATTACTTGATATAATTAGTTGAGGAATAAATTTAGTTCTGTTTCTCAAATATATGTATTTGCAGGATCATAGGAAGCAAACCATTGGAAAAAGTGAATTAAGTTGCAGACTATTTAATGGATTCAGTCTCTTTATTAAAAAACTTGTCTGGATCTAATAGTGTTGCAACTGTCTAGTTCCATAAAAGCATATTAGATTTTGGTGGGAGAGATATGGAAATCGTGTCTAGTTAATTTCATACATCTTAGCCATAAATTAGTTGAATACGTGACTTTTAAAGTAGTCTACATATTAGTTCTTTTATACTATTTTAGCTGAAATCACAATCAGTACATGATTTGGGACCTACTGAATACTTACACCAAACCTTACTTATTTGTTATGATTGAAAAATATATGCATTTAAAAATTATTTATTTAATTATTTGCTTGTGCACGTGTGTGTGTGTGTGTGTGTGTGTGTGTGTGTGTGTGTGTGTGTGTGTATCAGAAGGCACTCTGTGTACCTGTGGAGACCCAAGGGTGATTTTGGGAATCATCCTAGATTGCTTCTACCTTCTTTTTGCTTTGATTTGGAATTTCCCAGGCTCTGCCTTCCAGAGCTGAAGTGCAGGCTGCCACCATTTCTACCTGTCATTTTTTTATATGAGATCTGGGATCTGACTTCAGATTCTTCTGCTTACCAGGAAGAATTTTTACCTTTGAGCCATCTCTTCAGCCACAAATTCATATTATTAATTCCTACTTTAAAAAAAAAAAAAACCTTTAGTTAAGGCCTTCCTACCTCTTAGAATCCCCTTTATTCATTAACATTTATGTGGTATGTCACAGAAGTTTGCTGTCTAAGAGAAGCTTTATGCTCCCTTGACAACACTATGCATTGTCTAGAATTCCCCATTTCACATTCAGTATTAGGTAGAAGTTAACCTTTCTTCTGCTTACCAATGCAAGTCTGTGAACAAAGTCATCGAATGATGGTAAGCACTAATTATTTCATGTAAAAGGAGACTGGAAATTTAAATATTTCTATTGCAATCAGCTCTGAAAATTTACTTCTTATGAAATTTTTCCACATTTTTCACCAATATTCTTACTCAGTTCTTTAACTTATATTCCACATGTGAAAATGTAAACAGTCCATTTTTACATATCATTTTAAAGCACCCAAAGACCTAAGTAAAGTTGTATTCCTCAGTAAAAAAAGTAATAAGTATCTCAAAGATCTTCTATCCTTTTTCTCGTGCATTATAATATCTTGTTGAACTTCATTTTTTTCTATTTTTTTAAAATTTATTATTTATTCAATTGTGTGTGTATGCATGTGTGCGCGTGTGTGTATGTATGTGTGGGTATGTATGTATGTGTGTGTAGAACCACGGACGAATTCGGGAACCACCAGGGACGCCTCCACCTCCTCCTTCACAGGAGGAGATTCACAGGCCCTGGGATACACAGGCTTCGCTCTACCAGGACCAGAAACGTAGGCCGGGATACACAGGCTTCGCCCTACCAGGACCAGAAACGTAGGCCGCCCCCGCTTCCGCCAGGCATCTATACGTGGGGTCTAGGATACGAACTCAGGACTTTCTGCCTGCAAGGCAGAGACTTAACCCCTGAGCCACCTCTCCAGCCCCTGAACTTCATTTTGTACACAACAAGCACAACCTTAATGAGCGATACCAAGTGAACCAATATATGTATAGAAAGAAACTTTGTATTTCTTTTCTTTGGCTTTGTGAAGGTAGAATGGATGTGGAAATCAGAAATCTTATACATATGAGATTGTATTGTACAACATGACACTAATGCTAATGGTTGCTTTTACGACTTAGTATTTTATTTTCACCTTGCATTTTACCAGATACTTTCAGCAAAATTTACCTTAAGTATATGATCCAATCAGTGTTGAGACGCTCAGGATTTTACTTTGATTTTAGATATTGAGTTCCCATTTTCAAACATATTATGTTATGGAAAGCACCCAAATCATTTGGAATTTGTCAATAGCACATGGGTTTAAAATTGGGGAGTCATTTCCCTCAGTCAAATCATGAGTACACAAAATATATCCTTTTGTTCTGGTAATTATTATTTAAGTTGAAAGTACAAAAACTGTTGAACATGTTCTCCAATGAAGCAGTAGGATCAACATTATATGATTATGCAATTTTTTTTCTTTTTCTTTTTTCTTTTTTTTTTGGACATAAGAGATCAAAGAGACCATAGGAGAACAGCATGAGAACATCAAGTGAGTGCTCACAATCTAGCGGTCAGGAAAAAAATTTAGGCTACAACCATGAGTGTAATTATCTGAATTCTTTTAATAATATGAATGAACTCAGAGGTGAATTCTTCCATTAATGTTCAGTCTTTACTCTTGTCTGTCCTCCACAGAGACACACAGGGGACACTTACACATGCATACACACACACACACATAAAATAAATAAAATATTTATTAAAAGTCATCTTCTTGACCTCCACAGGACTTCACTCATGTTTCCTTTTTAATTTCTCACTCTCTCTCTCCTCAATAAAGAAATTATTTTTAAAAATGAAGCAAGTCATCTTATGTAATAATAAGCTACTTATCATTCAGTACATTCGAAAATATGCTGCAATATCTTTAAGTATCCAAAATTATCAGGATTTTATTATTTTTTCAAACTTAGTGTAAGGATCATTATTAAAGGTCCACTATAGAATTTGTAATAAATTTCTTTATTTATCATTGATTTCCAGAATAAATCAGTCAATGTCTGCTCTCCACATCGGTTACATGAAAAGACTTCCTAATATGAAGGCTTTATTTCCAAAAATATTTTAAGACAAAATCACCAGATAGTAATGAAGTCTGTGTTGAAAAATGAAAACATTATTTATAAGCAATTGTTTTGTTGTGGTCTATATTCGTAAGTATCCCATGGAAAAATTCAAGGAATGTTTGTTTTTCTATTTCGGCTCACTGGATAAAGATATTTTATTTCATTTTATTTTTAATTTTTTAAAATTTATTATTTATTCAAGTGTGCGTGTATGCGTGTGTGTATGTGTGTGTGTGTGAGTGAGTGTGTAGAACCACGGGCGAATTCGGGAACCACCATGGACTGCCTCCACCTTCTCCTTGTTTACTCTGCCCTGGGATTCACAGGTTCCGCCCTACCAGGCCCAGAAACGCAGGCCACCCCCGCTTCTGCCCGGCATCTATAAGTGGGGTCTAGGATCCGAACTCAGGACCTTCAGCCTGCAAGGCAGAGGCTTAACCCCTGAGCCACCTCCCCAGTCCCTGAATAAAGATATTTTAAAATAATGAAGACTTGGTATGAAGGTATGAAGATTTATGCATGCATGGCTGAGAGTTTGATTTTAAGAACCATAAAACACACGAGGCAATATAGTTAGTGGTGATTTTTCTGCACATTTTTCGTATACAAATAATATACAGTTTTTCATTGAGATTCAATAGCATGATATGCTCTAGCATACAAACACTCAAAATTTATTTACGGTTCATAAAATGTTATCGGAACAAAATACCTAATACAAGCAACTTAGCAAGAAAGGGCTTTAAGTAACTTATTATTACATGCTACAGTGCTACAGTCTGTCACTGAGTGTAAATTACAATAGCAAGAGTTTGAAACAGCTGGTAACATCACATCCACAGCAAGAACAAAGAATATGAACTGATGGAGGCATACATGCTAGTATTTGGTCTCCTCACATTTATACAATTCTGGATGCTGTGCTCCATTGTGGAAGATCTAGTCCACAATGGGCATTTGATACAATCTAGACAATTCTTCACAAATATTCTAAAGGCCAACCTTATCATCTCAGGTGGGACTGAAGACCTGTCTCCTAGGTTTCAGGTTGACAATTAGTATTAGCCATCATGAATCACAAACATTTATTTTACTCCTTACATGCAATTGAATTTGATAAATGGCAGACTGTTTTTCATTCACATGAAATTACTGTTAGAGAGCTTGAATAACAGTTGAGTGTCAACAAATAGATAAAGTTTGCATCAACAATACAAGCAGATGTGTTTATGATGACAAAATTGAAAAGAGAACATATGAAAATGGAGCACATGAATACTGACATGATTAATGACTTGAGAAAAAGTTGACTTTAAGCTTGCTATAGGTTTTAGATGCATATTGAGCTACCTGTACATCTGTGAAGAATTGATAGCTAAGGCAAGCCCTAAGAAGACCTACAAGAGATTGTCTAATTGATGAGAGACTGCCCAATCCATGGTGGGTATGACTCTTCCTTGGACAAGTGGATAAGATGAATGGGGCTGGCTTAAGAACTTGGCATTATTAAGTGTACTTAGACAGATTGGCAGTCTGACAAGCAAGGTTTGCGCGTCTCCCTGCAATAGATGTAGTGTGGCCAGTTCCCTAAGTTCCTTGTGTTGGTGTGGCCTCTGCTTCTAAGTTGGACTGACAACTATATTAACAATATTAAGTCAAATAAAGTTTCTATTTACCATAAGCCACTTTGTTGTTAATAAATTGATGTGACAAACTATGGCAATCATAATTGCACTGTTTAAGTATACAGTATTTAATTTATATATTCAATTATATTTATATTGTACCATGTAAGGCAGCTACTGATTCATAGGTCAAATTAGGAAAACAACTTATGGATATAACATAAGTCATTATTAAATTGTAAATAAATTAACTCTGTAAGAATATTTATATAATTCATATTTTTGCACTAAACATCTGAATATTCTTTTTTATATATTAATATTGGTAAAACCTATTGCTTTGTGTTAATCTTGACAATGAAGTAAAAAAATAAAGAAAGCAGATGATAGATTTGATAAAAGACAATAGATAGATAACAGATTGATCTAAAGTAAAAAGTACAATGGACACAAACACAGGATTAATTAGATACACTTTTTATAAGCATTAGAATGCTTAACATCCAGACAAATCATGATAAGACTTGAGGGAAAATAAGAAGTCCACATATGTAAATATAATCCAGTAGGAATTCTCTTAGCAATATGGCTGATGGGCACATAAACAATAAAATGGGACCAGACAAATGACAATGAGGATCAATATGCATACAATGGAAAGTGAAAAGGAAATCATTAGAAATCTAAAGACTGAAATAAATGTTTAAGCATTCTACGTCACAAACTTATTCTCATTTTGATAAAATAACAGGTGACAGTTTAAGGTATAATTTGATAATTTGTCACTTAGCCCCTTTGTAACTCTTTGGTGTAGATGAATTTATTTACAATTACTTGCTTTCTTATGTGATCACTCAATATGTGATTCTATGTGAGAGTTAAATTGAAAAATAGAGCATGATTCAGCTCCAAATATTTCCTCTTTTTGCTTTCACAAATTGGAAAGCTAATGGCCCAGCCATTTGTGTGATTTCTCCTAGATTGCATGGTGACTTAAGAGCTTTGAATAGTATGTGTGATTTCTCCCAGGTTTTGCAATGATGGGGAGACCTTACAGGAAGCATCTGGTAGCTCTCATGTGACTTCATTATTGAAAATCTCAAGGTGAAAAAAAAATCAGTATTTGCAGATTGAGATTGTAGATACAGTAATAGTATATGACAATGTTCATGAATACTTTAACATCAGATTTAAATAACTTTAAAGACACCCTACTGCATGGAAAATATTACTCTAGGCATTTAAAAAATGCATAATGAGTGCTTCCCTTATTTGCGCCACAGGTGGAAATTGGACTTAGTAGGGTGGTTTCTTCAACTCTCATCAAATTTGTGAAAAAAACTATAAATGCACTTGCGTCTGTCTTCAGGGAATGCTGATTTCTTTCTACTTAGCTTGAGTATTTTATAATATCAGAATATTAAGAGGCTGTCTAAATCATAGCAGGATATCTAGTTAGGAACGTTTGCTTTCTGGTAAAGTTAGTTTTTATTAGGATATAATCTGGAACAAAGCTTATGTAAAATTTCTTTTGTCAGTGCAATATGTTTACCTTCATTGGTTTACATCAATAAAAACAAGGCTGAGTGTATGACGTAAAATTTTATGATTTCTGTTGCCAGAGTACACACCAAACTCACGTTTTAATTTGAGGATATTTTAAAAGCCATCTGGTACATCTCTAGTAATTCTGGGAAATGCAATCAGTTCTCAATTATCTTCTCAAAAAAGGAGGATGAGGTAAAGCAGTGAATAATCTGAGGACTATTTATGTTTGCCCAATCATGCTTCCATTTTCTGTGACATTTTTCCTTTCATAAATTTTGTTACAATCACATTAAGCTTCATGATGACTTTTATTCTTTTTTTTAATTTATTCAATTGTGTGTGTGTGTGTGTGTGTGTGTGTGTGTATGTGTGTGTATGTGTGTATGTGTAGAACCAAGGGTGAATCGGGAATCATCATCGTGAACTGCTTCTGCCGCCTCTTTTGCTCTGCCCTGGGATTCACAGGCTCCACCCACCAGGACCAAAAAAACTCAGGCCGTCCCCGCTTCTGCCTGGCGTTCGTAAATGGCATCTGGGATCCGAACTCAGGACCCTCTGCTTGCAAAGCTGAGGCTTAACCCCTGAGCCATCTCTCCAGCCACTTTTATTCTTGAATAAGAAATTAACCACAGTTTTTTAAATTTTTTATTATTTATTCAATAGCGCGTGTGTATATGTGTGTGTAGAAGCACAGGCGAATTCAGGAAGCACCATGGACCTCCCCTATACCCGCTCCTGTTTACTCTGCCCCGGGATTCACAGGCTCCGCCTTACCAAGACCATGAAACTCAGGCCGCCCCGCTTCCGGCCAAGACCTTCCGCCTGCAAGGCAGAGGCTTAAACCCTGAGCCACCTCTTCAGCCGATAGTTTTCTTTTATAACCTAAATAACCTGAATAATGAAAGGAAAAAAAATTCTGCCATTTTAAGTAAACTTTAAGTTTATTATACAAAGTGGCATTCAAAATTCCTATAATTTTTTTTCCAAAGGGAACAACATCAATCAACAGCTTTAGCATATAAGGAAAAGAAATGATTTCGTATGAATCAAAATATTGACCCATTAAAAGTAGCAGAAAATTTTTCCCTACCATTAAACCAGTGAGTTTAGTGAAAGTGTCCACATATGAACACACACAGATGATATTTTAGCTGCATTTCAGTCTATTCCATGCCTGTACTCTTCACTTTGTTGACTTCCCATTGAGGTTCATTTTAACTTCTGCAGCAGCAATTATCTGTCATGTTAGGGAGAAAAATCCTAGGAAATCAAAATGATAAGGGAGATACTCTTGCTGTTTTTCACCAGGTTTACACTATTGTATCAAATGATCAAAAAGCAAAACAAGCACACATATGACGACTCTAATCTTTGAAAGGTCAAATTGGGAAGCTGCTGTTCATGAACTTGCCTGCTTCATACCTTCCCCCATGTGTTTAGTTCAATTTTGTTTTCTTATAAGATGTATCAGCATCTGCCAAATATCTGTCATGGTTACAATCTTGCTGAAAAACTTGTTAGGAAAAACAATGAATAGGTGAACAAGTAAATCAGTAGTGTGCTAACTACTTAAGTGGCATGAGTAAAATAATTAAATAAAGAAGGAGATGTGGACAGGGCAGGAGAGTGGGAGAAGTGCTTATTAGTGGGCCACAGAGGAATTTCCGACAAAAGGAAATTTGAAATGAGGCCAGAAAAACAATAAGACCTGGAAAAAGAGCTTCTTGGCTCTCTGGAGGAATCCTCAGGGCACTTGTAGAAGTCGAGGTTTAAGGGAAACTTGGAGTACAGTGGACCAAGTACTGGAGGTTTTATTTATGGAAATAACACAGTGGGAAATAATTAGGCTAAGAATGAAGAATGAAGACCAGAGCGAACAGGGATCAGACTTGGGTACCGAACAGAAGTGCTCATGCAGAGTGGGGTTTTACTGAAGAGAGGCTATACCAGAACTTGTATGTAAAAGTGTCGTCATGGGGTATGTTGTACTAAGATTATCTGGGTTGCTGGATGGAGAATATATTATGGGTAGAGGATCAGTGTTTTTTGTTTCCTACACAAATATTATTGGCTTTCAGCCTGTACTCACAGTCAGAATGCTTTGCTTGCATTCAAACAGCACTGTTGAAATACATGTTGGTTTTACTCCCAGTTTACAAGGTGAGCCAACAAGTATGAGTGAAGGTTATATAAATTTCCTGGCGGGAGAGCAGCAGAGTCCAGGTTTATAACATACATGTGATTGTTTGGCCAGGAAACCAAAATCTCCAACTTCTCTATGGCTTGCCATCATTTCTCATTTAACCTCTCCTGCAGAGTGCATTTAGACCTGGATAAGAGCATACGGGACAACAGTAATCCAGATGTAATTAAGAGACAATGACAGCAATATTTATTTCATTTACTTCTTTTAGTTAAAAATTTCCTTTTTTTGTAAATAAAGCAAATCAGGATAACATATAATGCATAGTAAAAATAAGGAGAAAAAACTGAAAATCTTCATTTTAGAAACAATTTGTCGCATGTAACCAAATGCCCTCAAGTTAAATTTGAATACAAAACTATGCAATGAAAATAAACATGTGTCTTTTTTTTTATTATTCAAGCGTGCATGTGCACGTGTATGTGTGTGTAGAACCAGGGGTGAATTCGGGAACCACCATGGATGCCTCCACCTCCTCCTTGTTAACTCTGCCCCAAGATTCACAGGCTCCACCCTACCAAGACCAGAAAAGCAGGCCGCCCCCACGTCTATACGTAGGGTCTAGGATCTGAACTCAGGACCTTCTGCCTGCAAGGCAGAGGCTTAAACCCTGAGCCACCTCTCCAACCCAAAACCTGTTTCTTATGATATTTACTGTCACATATAATCTGGTATAATTTATGAAGTTTCTAATACACACAATCAAAATGTTATTAGAAGAATATTTGGGAGACAGTACCTTTAGTTCAAATAAACAATATGTAGTGCACAGAAGTTGTGAGTAAGTTTATGATATTCTATTTAGCAATTGGACAAATTTATCCTTGTAGAAGTGAACATAGGAAGATAACTCTAATAGTTGTTAAATCATGAACCCTGAGAACATAAAGAAACGGTGTCAGGACTTGCAAAGATATCATTCACACCTGTCAACACTTAAAAGGTAGCATCTTAAAACCAAGGATATTAATTAAACACATAAAAGATTTTAACTGTAAATTCAGATGGCAAGAACTATATAGAAAATTGGTCAGAGAGTAACTCGTGTGCCAAAAAACCTGAAATAGAATAATCTCATACTTCAACATTAGCACTTATGTATTTTTCCTGTGGAGTTGCCAAAAGAATACAAAAAAATTACAAATCTAAACAACATATGCAAAAGTAGACATGTACCTGTTAATGCAATATTTGATTACAAAGATACTACTAGAATCTGTCAGTGTTATCTTGATTACATCTATTAGATACGTGACAACTGGCCAAAAGGACAGGAAAAAAGCCAGGGTCTCTTTATTGAGAAGAGAGGACTAATTTACCTTCTTATCCCATCTATAAAGTTAGCTCACAATTTAGAGCATTTCTGTCAAAACTGTTCTACTCACAACATCACTATTCCAGAAAAAGAGTAAATCTTTGAGCAAAAAATATTAAAGTAAATGCGAGTAATATTAGGATTTCACAATTTCCTTAACAACATTTTTTAGTTTTAAAGAGAATTGTTTTAAACAAGAAAGTACTACAGCATTTTTTAACTTCTACTGTTACAGCTTATTTAATGTATTATTTTATTTTTTCCCTCCCTTAACCCTTGTTAAGGCTTATCACCTTACTTCCCTTCTCTTAAGGTTTTCTTCCATAGTGGTCTCATTTATCTATTTAACTGTGCTCTTTTGTCTCCACTCTTTTAGGGTCATTTTCCATTTATCCACCAAGTTATGCTTCTTTGAAGTTATAGTGGACATTATAGAAATTTCCCCTCAAGCATATTCGTTTTGAGGGCTTGGTACTAGGTTTCACTTAAAAGACAGAAGATGCAACATCTGTCTTTCTTTGTCTTGGATACATCTCTCAGTATAACTTCTTCCAGGTCTATACATTTACCAGTGAATTTCATTCATTCATTTTTCTTAATAACTAAATTGTATTCTATTGCGCATATGTACCACATTTTCATTATTTATTTGTCTACTACTAGGCATTTAGACTGATTCCATGATTTGCTATTGTGAATAGAGCTGCAATGAACATGGATGAACATGTGTGTCTATAGTAAGATGATACATTGATAGGAAATATTGCAAGGAGTGGTATGGCTGGATCATACTGTATTTCAATTCTTACTTTTTAGGAAACACCATATTGATCTCTAGAACAATTTTTTTTTAGTTTACATTTCCACCAACAATGTGAGAGGGTTCATTTCCTCCCTCATCTTCTCAAACATTTGTTCTTGAATGTGTTTTGGATTTTATCAATTCTGACAGGGTAGTTTTTGATTTGCACTACCCTAATGGTTACGGAGGTAGAACATTCTTTAAGGAATTTGTTAGACATTTTAATTTGGTCCTACAAAAATTTTCTTTTAAGCAAAAAGGCCCATTTTCTAACTGCGCTGTTTATCTCCTTGGTGTGTAATTTTTGTTTTTTGGTTCTTTTACAACTTTACCAACTTTAAAGTCACATAAATTTCAACAGAAATCTGACTCCTTTACCAACAGAGGCACGGCAAAGGGAGTCTTGTGATAACACAGAAGCAGAGGGACAGGAGGGGAAAGTGGGAGTAGACAGAGCAGAATGGATAAAGAGAGGGAGTGGTGGGAGAAAGGTGTGTGGATGAAGAAAGTGGGAAATGAGGGTAGTGGGTAGGAAGGGGAAAAATTCTAGGCCTTCCTAGCAGAAGCTAGAAAGATGCCTAAAAGGCTTTTGAGTGAAAGGGGGAGAGAGAGAAAGACAGAGACAGAGGAGACAGAGACAGAGAGACAGAGACAGAGAGACAGAGAAACAGAGAGAGAGAGAGAGAGACAGAGAGAAAGAGGAGACAAATAGAGCGGTCATGTACCACAGCACACATGTAGAGATCACATCTTTTTGTATTTTCCCATTTTCTGGAAATAATCGTTAAAGGCAACACCTACAATACAGCATACTTTTAAACTAGATCACTTATAGCAAACTTCTGAACTTATGTAATAAACACCATGCAAAGACTAACTAGAAAGGAAAGAACAAATATAGCTTCTAAAACAGCTTGGAAGCAGGATGTCTTTTTACATATTTTTATTTGTTTTGTTGTGATTTTGAATGAAGGTCACCTTAATGTTCTTCACTTCTTAAAGCCTTTGGGGGAAATATTTAACTGCAAATATTTAGTAATCGCCTGCTGAGTGACAACCGTTATGCAGAGAGTTGGATATAAATTGGTAACAACCAAAGGCAAACAAAACTGTCATAATTCTTAAAATTTAGGGATTGACATGGGTTTAAGTAAGTAGTAATCAAAAATATATGACTGAAAATTGTAATAAAGGTTCTAATACCGAGAGGGAGCAGGAGATCTCCTTAGTTTGCTGGAAGCCACCTTCAAATTAACATCTGAAGACAGAAAAATTTGTCCCAAAGATACTGCCTCAACACACACACACACACACACACACACACACACACACACACACACACACTTCTTTCGGGAATGTATTTCCCTTAATAATAAATATTTATTTTAATTTAAATAAATTAGCACTTTAGACAAGGTGAGTCCCTGATTCCGTTTCCATGCTATAAAATTTCTGTACATATTCTGATGTTTAGGTTGCTTTTGAGTTCTTGAGATGAGGAGAGAAAGAAAAAGAGAGAGAGAGAGAGAGGTTTTGTGTGCATGTGTGTTTCCATGAATATATTTCCAAAATAAAGAAATTTTTAGTGGATTAGATGAGGCTAGAAAGTTTGAGAGGAAGAACAATTGAATAATTATTTGCCAGTTATTTCTATATGGAACAAATTGATAGAAAGATCAGAACTAATGATAATAGACACAATACTTTGTGGTGATCTATAATACATAGATACATAGAACATTAGTCACTATAAACTGTATACCTGGGCATTGGTGTTTTGTTATAGTAAAAGACTGAGGATTCCTTAGTAAAAGGCAAGATAATTAAGTCATGGACATTTTGGACAAACTGACAAACTGATACCTGTTAAGCAAGGATAAATTTTTTCTTTTCAATTTCAGGGATCCAACAAGGGCATCAAGACACAAACATAGACTAATGCATCACTTAGTCTCAGGGATTCATTCTGGGAAATATGGTATGCAATGTTCCATACAAATATCATTGAATACACTAACACAAGCTAAAATGAGTATGACATTACCAGACAGATAATTTTGAGGCAAATGCCATGTTATCTACTCTGTTGCTTATTAAAACTTTTGTTATGCGTATGTGGTAAATTACTACAGAAGAAAATTTTTCTGGAGCTTATATCTCCATGAACCATAAGACAGAAGCACAGAAAGAAGGTAGAAACTCCACAGTTTGTAACTTTATTATTATGGAGGCTTGATTTTTTTCCTTCAGTAAATTATGTTATATCTACTTCATGTTTGTAACTTACACAAAAAATAGAGATAATACTGTGCCTATAGCTCTTTTGATGGTGGAGACAGCCAGGACAGAATATGAAAATTCACAATAAGAACACACAACAATTTTTCAGTATTGTTTAAATGTACAAGTGTCTATTTTCTTTATAAGTATAAATATTTTTAGTTTTGTTTCTTAATGCATAACATTTTCCTTGTAGGATATAATTAGCTGCTTGAAATGGGAGAAAAGTGATCAGTAAATGACTGCCTAATCTATAATTTACAAATTTCTATTAAAGGAGAACGATAAAATTATGGATAATACAGAATAATTAAAATAGATTGCAGCTGTATCTCATAAATATTTTATTCATAATAGAAATATACACGCAACAGGTACCTTTCAGAAACCTGTAGTATACCATGCTTGAAAATAATGTTTTTTCCACCTAATCATGCAAAAGTTGCAATAGATTTTATTTTACAGATGGATAATATTGGAAAAGGAATAGATCAACCTAACAATATCTCTTATACACACAAAGCGTGTAACAATAACTTTAATCTTGTTATCAATAACAACTATGTGAGAACCCAAAATGAGCAAGTGTCAAAATATGAGAAAAAATTTTAAATATCAGTAATTTGAACCTATGCATCAAAAATCATCATTTAGTAAATTACTCTTTCATGCACTAATTTAGTGAAAATTTTGGACAATTTTATTGGTGTTTTTCTTATGTTATGGATGTGCTTTAGAGTGTTTCAAAAACTATTATAGAGGTATTCTCAAAAGTATCAATTTGTCATATTTTCCCTTGGCATTTTGACATATAACTTGGTCATCTTCCTTCAAATATTGCATCTTTTCCATTAAATGCAGACTTCTGTTTCTCATGGTGTATTTTCTATGGCAATCTGGTGCCATGGAACATTTCCAGGGAGAAGATCAGATTGCAGCAGAAGCACCCAGCACTTCTTTCTGCTGGAAGTGCAGTTCCTGGTGGAAATAATGCTACTATTAGAGCGATCTGAAGTGCTCTGGAGAGAGACCTTCTGCTCAGTTTCTATTCAAGCTGGAACCTGCTATGACAGTTGTCAACAGTGCCCTTTTTGATGTTTCCCAGTTGTGTTCCATTTAGAATAAGGACTTAAAGAGACACCTGCTAGGAAAGCCAGAATAGAGAAGCTGCATGATTCTGGCAAACATATGTAGACAATAATGTCCCTTTCCTACCTTGGGCAATAATTTAATAAAGCCTTTAAGACAACAGAATCTTAAGTAGTCATCCTTTTTGTTTCTGATGGGAAGGAGGGATAGGAGTACAAGCATCAAAACTTTCTTTGTGTGCTTACAGCTGCGATCTGGGCACTTCCATGTTACCCCGCGGCTCTGACTTCTCCAGGCATATGTTATCGTTTATAGCACAGCCTATGACTCATGCTGCAGTGCTTTCGAAGCTGGCATAAAGGCTGACACTACTGTGTTGCACACACCCTGCAGGTTAGATTTTTCTTCTTCAGAAAACATTGCACAAGGTTCCTGGAGTGTCTAGTCTATAAAACATATACTCTACAGAAATTATCAAGGAATCCAGAGTGCAGTTACTGAACAAAATGTCAAAGATCTAAAAATGAATTAATGAATGAGAAATAAAATGGCTGCTCCAAATCTAGGTTTCCAATGAGCAGAAAAAGTCGATTGAACATTGTAGACACAAAGTGTCTAGATCTTTGAAGCAGGGACAAAATCTGTTCTTTGGATTTGGGGAGATGTTTAAATAAAAAATAAAAATGGAAAATTTGGTTTAGATCATTAAATGTCATACTCAATTTCTTGCTTTTGCACATATCCTTGCAAAAGATACAATGAAGACACAATTATGTGAAAGGTAAAAAAATAACATAAGTCTTCCTCACTTTTTCTATCATTGCATTTGTACTTTTCCTGATGATTACAGAAAAAATGATTTTGTGTTTTTCTCTGAATAGATATAAGCTGTACAAATGACAGTGTCTGCTTGGCGCCTTGGTTTCTATGACATTCAGCCTGGCAGCTTTACCACCTCGTACTATTCCCTGTTTCAATATTGACTTCTATTGTCCCTATTGGTCCTGAGCTTTGGAGAGTTTACAGGATTGCTTGTCCCAATAAAACTTAGCACGTATGGGAATAAAGTGTGTGTCTTAAAAAGAGTGTTATTCTTTTTCTTAGAATACCATTTGAGATTAAAAAGAATCATTGTTAAAATGATTTAAAAAATCATATAATGAAAGTATCTCATAGAGAAAATGAGTTTAGAACAAAGAGGTCTTGTATAGTCATCCTCAGATCTCCCACACATATGAGGCATCTGGCTTATCTTAGAAACATAACTAATTTCTGTGTTTTTCAATGTGACTACTTTATTACTATGTCATATAGGTATTTCTTTCTAGAAATTCTATAACATAAATGACCAACATTTCATTACAATATTTCAAACAGATGAATGAAGAATGTTTCAACTGGAAAAACCAATTTACCTGTGAAAGTTTGTGGGGAAGGAAAGGATATCTACAACAAGGACTGAAGTAGAAAATAGGCAGTAGTCGCTCTGTAAAATTTTCATGAAAGGATAAAAGCCATTGTCTATTTCAAGTGGTGCATGCCCCTTCTTTGAGAAGAAATACTTAAAACCCAATTTATTCCTATCAATCTCAGGTTTTATTTTCAGGTGTAACAAAAATTCACTCTTATAGACTGCTTCATGTAATCAACTGTATCTCGCTGATTACTGAATTGCATTTCAAGTTTTACTTTGCAATATATTGCTTTTCATTCTTTGTACAGTTGCTGTGGGAAAAGGATGGTATCACAGCCGTTGCTACATAAATGTATTACTTCTCACTATATCTTATTGCAATTATTCCTGTTTCCTTTCTTACACTAAGATCTCCCCCAAGGTCAAGTACATTATTTTTATATTCCTGGTACCTATTGTTTTTTTAGTTCCTGGCACATAGAACATACTTGATGAAGTTTTGCTTTGCTATATGAGAATTTAAAAATACAGAAATGACTGTCTAGTGGTTTTTCAATTTCTTTGTCCCAGTATACATTTACATCTATTTTTTGTTACTCTAAATAAAGCTGTTTGCCATCTATAAGAGATTTTGAGTTGCTCAGAAATAATTTTCAACTTCCAAATGGTATTTACCCCATATTGGCAAATTGGGTAAAAGCATGTTCTGTTCATAGTATCTCATTTCAGCCACTAGATTAACTTGGGAAAGTTACTTTACATATCTGCACTTTTGTTTCGGTGATATAGAATGGAAATAACCTCTATACTTGATGGAGTGATGCTTAGGTGTAGTAACGTCGGACAGATGAATCACTTTGGAAGATAGTATCTAACACATAATAATATAGAATCAATGTTAACCATCAATTCTAACCCTAACCAAAAAGAAATCCATTAAAGTAGCTTGGCTAATGAATAGGTTGCTTCACCTTCACCTAATAATTCATTTTATATTAACATTTATCTATGATTGAGAAAATGTTATAGTGTTAAAAAATTCTGGCAGTTATAATTGATTAAGCTAAGGTGATAGCTATTTTTACATTTTAGCATTGCCTCTCCATTTCTTCTGTTGACTCTAGACACCATGAAGATAGACAGGGACGCATTGTGGGGATTCATCTGCTAGCTCATGGTAAAGATATGGACTTTTTAATGGAAATGCTAAACCCACAATTTTCTTTTATTAGTTTAGTACCATGATTAATATCTTCAAAATAAACAAAGGAGCAAAAGCTTAAGGATTTTGAACATCAGACAGGCTTTTATTAGTGTCATATCAAAAGTCATTTAACTACTATGTGGTTAAAACTGTCTTATTGAAGCAAGGTTATGTCATAACACTGTTGCAGAGAGGTGAATAGTTCACATTGTACTGCATGTTCAGTTGCTCATAATTAAACTGCACAATGTAAAATTTCACCGTGAAGCTGCCTTTGAATCCTAATTGGCATAAAGACTTCACAGAGTGTCATTCCACAATGGGCTTTGTTTCTCAAATGTGGGGTTAAGGTCAATTGCTTGAAACCAAAAATATTTTATCATGGAACCAATGTGTTTTGTGAAAAAGCTAGGCGTATAACCTATACCACAAAGAATTTGTCCATGTGTATTTAATGCTTTCTTTAAAGTGTAATTGTTGTTATTTAGAAAATAAATATTTCAGGAATTAATTTTTTTCTTTCATTTTGAGATTGTGTTCCATGTTAGCTCAGTTCCTTGACATCACAATCCTACTGCCTCAGAATACTAAGTGCTGTGATTGCAGCTGTATCATGCTTTGTCTGCCTTTCTTTTCATTTTGTTCCCTATAACATGACAGCAAATAGCTGGGCACATACTGGGGCAGGCAACCCTAATGAAACTCAGTCTCTCTCTCTCCCTTTCTCTCTCCCTCTCCCTCTTCCTTTCCCTCTCCCTCTCTCCCTGCCTTTCTCCTTCTCTCTTTCTCTCTCTCTCTCTCTCTCTCACACACACACACACACACACACACACACACACACACACACACGGGGCAGAAGAAGACCAGTTATAAAATTGTAAGTTGAAACAAAGGATTTTAAAATGGAAGCTTGAAAAATGGCTTCCTTAATTGCATATTTGCTTCCATTGCAATGTCATGTTATAGTGTTCATAAGCCTGCTAATCAAAATACCGGTTATTCTACTCTAAATAGACTAATCCTCAGCAAGTAAGCACTTGTCCATTTATAAATGTTTCAGAAGGAAAATAATTACTCTGTTGGAGTTTTTTTTGGGTTTAATGGTAACTAAATCCTATATATTATGCTTTAAATATTGACTTGTCATCTATCTGATCTGATAAGAAGTCATATAAATAGGTAAAATGTAAAAGATAGTTCATAGTAGATGTTACATCCTTCTTATGTTATTGATTACACACTAAAGCCTACATTTGTATCGTGTCAAAATGGATTGTCTAAAAGTGAAAATATATGAATAAAATGTAAACTAATAATTAGAGGTAGCAGCCTGATCTTCATAATTTATTTTCATACTTACCAGATTGTATGACAAAGAGTATTGGTGTTGCCCATACTCCTGTAGCATCATTCATTGGCCACGATGATTGTCAGTGTCAGCCAGTGCCCTGTCCTTCCATCACTCTGCATCACAGCTTATCACTACAGTCATTGTCTTTTTGTATCTGGCCATGGAACACAAGTCGGTCTCAGGAGCTTTTGTTTTTAATTAAACAGTTGTGGTGTGGTATCTATTTAATTGGTAGTTTGCTTTTGTCCTAGCTTGTCTCTTACATTATGAGAAAGGGCAAAAAGGTAAAAGTGAACCTTATAGATTTCTGAAGGACTAAACATGTCTAAAGGCTTTGTAGCTTTTAATATGGAGTGTTGGTAATTAAAGTAAAGAGGTTACGTTAGTGCTGAGGAATTAGACATGAGTTCTTTGCCTTGGGGAAAGCTCAAGAAGAAAAAAATCAGAAGGTGCTTGGAGAGCTAATTCCCCCTTCATGCTGCAATGCAGTGAAAACCTGATTTCAATGAAAGTGAGGTCACAACTTTAAAGTATGGTCACATTCAATTGTGTTATGCATTATTTTGAAGAAATATAATAGAAGAAATTATATATATATACATATATAGATGTGTATACACACATATGTGTGTGTGTGTGTGTGTGTATATATATATATATAGAGAGAGAGAGAGAGAGGGAGAGAGAGAACTGAGAATCTCTGAAACAACTTGTCTTTTTATCTTGTGTAAGATAAAGATGTAGGAACTACAAGGGCAGGAAAAGAGAGTGACTCATCTTCTACCTTAGTGTTACTCCTTTGTCTTGTAATGTGTCAAAGGAAGGATGGAGGGGGCAAGTACTCAAGTGAGTCACTGAGCTCTCATTTCAATTAGAATTAGCAATGACTCTAGTTGATCTTGACACTGTCTGGTTGCCAAAACCTGTTTCAGAGTTTCTCTATCAATGCAATAAAGATTAAAACGGTGTCAAAACATTTCTGTGAAAAATAAATGAGCTGATGAACCAGGATTTCAGAAGAGTATTTTTGAAAATTGCAATAGACCTCAACGAGACCAGAGATCAGTTATTTCAACACTTATTGTAATGGATGCCCCCGTAGTTTGAGAATAAAAAAAAAGGAATTAAGAAGTATCGTATATGGGGTTGGGGAGGAAGAATTCATTATTATTTATTTTGCTTAGGAATTGTTCTCTTGTAGATTGCAGTACTAGGTTACAGTATAGAGTTAATACAGGCCACCAAAAAGAATAGATATGGTACACAGATAAAAGACTTGTGAAAAAAAAGTATTAGTCTTCTTTGGGCTTTATGGAAACTGCCTTTCATTTTCCTTCTGCTACTCTGTGGGTCTTTAATTATAGATTTGATGGGAAAACAGGATTACTCTTACAGCACATATATAAGAAGAAATGTAAATCCCAACTTAATTTTCCCCTTTGGTGCTAAGAAAGTTTGCATTAAATGGGGGAAAAAAAAACAAAATAAAATTTAAAATGGCATCACAGCCAAATGACCTTTAATAACTCCATATTACCTTACACATAACTGCTCAACAACAGTTTTGAAGATGAATGATTCCTCATGAAATTTTGGAAGGAGGAGAGATTCTTTGATTGTATTCTCTTTAACTAAAATGGATTTTGTGCTAAGATCTCTGAGATATAATCTTTGAAAACACATTCATTTCATTGCTCTTGTTTTGTTCCTGCTTTCCATCAGGACAGACATGTGTTCAAGGACACATCTGAAGGGTAGAATTTATGGGCTTCCTGCTCCAGTGTGTATTAGATTTGCAGTTATTGAATAGATTAGTTTAAGCAATTAAAAGAGACACCATATAAACCTTACACAAGCCTATAATGATGCCAGCAGGCAGTAATGGCCTTGAGAGAATATAAATCAAATAATCAGAATAAGATTATATAGTGGATTCTTTTCAAAATGCAAGAGAGAAAACATAAACTCCCATGCATTCATCCTTGAACTTATTTAATGTTTTCTTATTTTTTTTTCTGGAAAAGACAGAAATATGGTTTTATGAAAGGGATTTTTAAGGACATATCAGTAAACATTATTCTGGAGGTTTGTGTTCAGTCTTGTTTATGTTCATTTGCATATCATGGATGCTGTTTGCATAATAAGACCACTGTTCTTTCTTGTCAGTCCATGGGTGGTTACACTTATGAATAACATAATCCTGTACCTTTTGTGATATACATTATTGTAATCCCTGAAAGTATCTGAACATTCTTAGCAGTGAGGAACAACAGATAATGCTACTGAGGATTCCATGACAATCCCATAGCATTGTAAGGCCATTTAAAAAGCAGAAGAGATTGAAAACGCATATACGATTTGTTGAAATATATTGTAGTATGCCTCTCTGTGATTAGAGAACTGAGCTCCTGCAAGGACACGAATTTGGACAACTTGGCCTCTTTAATCAATATCTATGACTGACACATTTGCACAGTGACCTGCATAGATAAGAGGGTCAAACAATTGAACCTAGTAGATAGGGCTTCTGACACTGATCATTAGAAGGCAGACATGAACATTCATTATTGAACAGTCTTATCTTCCTTCCCACTTTCCTTTTGAAATTAACAGACACCTATGGAGACTTGTAAAAACAATGCAGGAGAGATTGAGTAGAGAATACTGAAAACTCTAATTCCAGGAATTTTATTGCACTCTGGAATGTGAGGACTAGTCTTGTAATTTAGAAAGAACTCAGAGTGAGAACTCAGGAGAGAAAAAGCTAATTGTGTGTGAGAAATAGGGCAAAGAATTTTTTAACTTCTGAATTTTTCCAAGAGCTGCCAAAGAAATGACTCATCTGCTTGTTATTCTCAGCATGCACATGCGCTCACATAATACTACACATTCCAATAAATTATTTTTTTAGGATCTTCTACAGTGAAAATTATGTGAGAGCAATAATCATCACACTATCTCAGTGTTATGCATCTAGATATTTTTTGAAATTTTAATCAGCTTCAAGAAGCATCAACCTGGAACAACACCCTTAGATGTGAAATAATCTAGTTTCCTCTCCAAGCACATTCAAGGCAGATATACCTTTTCTATTTTCTCTTATTTTTATATACATTTGTAATTACAGAAAGGAAAACTAAGACAATCATATCAAAACAATATCTAAACAGAGAATGTATATGCCTGTAGTTTGAACATAGAAGAGCTACTATTGAAGTGAATTATTTGAGATTTATGGCTTCTGGGAAGCACTTTGCTATAAATTTTCATCAAAAATAATATGTAACTAATTATGTCTCAAGAGTATACACATGATGCATTTCAGATTTTACTCACGTGAAGAAAATTTATTATTGGATAGGATGGATTCAGTTCCTATTGTGAATGCTTTTTGTCTATGGAAAAAGGAAATTTTCATAAAAATCCATTTCAGTTTTTCTAAATGAAAGCAGAAATATTAGATATTTTAAGAGCAAATTCTGCAAAGTAAATCAGTCTATATCTTTATCTCTAAAAATGATTTGGAAGAGGTTATTCCATGAAGGTCACAGTGTTGTTTCATTCAGAAAGTACTGAATAAAATAGTCACATTGAGTTGTCTCCATCAAACTACTGAACTTCAAGAGGACAACTTTCTTTTACCTGACAAGATTTGCAGTGATTATACTTTTAATCACCTCTAGACTTTAGTGATTTAAATAGCCACTACTGTATATGTTTCTAAATGTAACACATGAACTATGAATGCTGAAATGGAAATTATTTACAAAAAATTCACTTTGGGGATATCCAAGTTACTAAAAGCATTCAAATGATGTATTAAAATATAAAGATTTATGAATTTGACTTTTTTTTTGCTAAGTAGGCTGCTGAAAGTTCAATGTGCTGCAAAGAATTGGAAGAATGTGGAATGACTGAGAAGCATTCTAAAAAGCAAGGCTATTTTACACCAAAGGTTTTTTTTTTTTTTGTGCAAGTTTATTGGCAGCTTACTGGAATGCTAAGAAAAAGAATTTACATTGTTTATGGCTTTTTGCAATTTTTTAATTTCTAGGAACAGAATAGATAACTATGCTGGAAATGCCAGGCTAATAAGCTTGACCTTTACTCGAAGATGTCATGATGTCATGTGGTAAGAGGAAGGCTTTGGAATGAGCAGATTGCAGGTGGATTTCAAATCTTTCCATAATTCTTCAATTGGTGATAATTTAGTCACACTTTATGATCTCTTTTTACTTACTATTATACAACAAAAGATTAGCATTAAATGTGTAGTTAGATCTACATAATGGTTCTAAATGTAATAATTTGACAAGATTATAATACATGAATATCACCTTTAGAATGTATTGCCTATGACTTTCAATCAATGATTTTGATGTAGATGTATGGGTTATGTTTGTATGATGCACACAATTTAACTAATAGTTAATGTACTAGATGATTGACAACATCAGAGCTTAGAAAATCTTGACTGATGAAAACAATACATTTAAGCCATCAGCATGAAATGAAACCTTCCACTGAGATACAAGAAATCAGCTCAAAAAGCCAAGGACAAAGGAGTCATGATTTGACAATGTCTCATCTTAAAGACTTGGGACCTCTTAGTTGATTCTAAGTGGACTATGAGTCATCCTGTGATGGGAGTGCCAAGAAAAGCTAATGGAATCTTGGGCATCATCAATAGAAGTATACTCCATGGAGTTAAGGGTGGCTCCCATGGTTCTCTGCACTGATCAGAACAGCTGGAAGAAAATGCCATATTTTAAATGTTACATCTACTGAGGCACTGCAAAGTTACAAAAGGACAAAGGGGGATTTGGACAGTGATACTGCACAAGGATAATTGGTAGAATAAGACTTATCGTCACCTGCAGGAATTTCAAAAGCTTTTGCATGGAAAAGTAACAAGTTTCTTCTCTTCAACTTTATCTGACAAAACATAAGATTAATGGGAGTTACATAAGCAGGTAAATTTGGATTTTCTGTAATGAAGTAACTTCTTTCTAAACTGAGCTGTTAAAAATGGAATGCTTTCCCTTCTGAGGTGGTAAATCTCTTGCCAATGTAAGTGTTGAAGCAGATGCTGAATGATCTTCAGTTAGTGCTGGAAGAGAGGCTTCTTCCCTCTACAGTAACTGAATGCATGCTAGGTACCAGTGCCACAAAAATGATAAACAGAGGCCATTAAATGGCCTTGGTCTGAAAATAGCAATACTTTCTACAATAAATTGAAAGAGCAACTTTCCTCTCCTAAATCGGCTAATTATTCTAGAAATGTGAAATTATGAAAGGGACAAAAAAGTATAAAAAATTAAATGACCATATCAAGTGAGTAATGTCAAAATGTTCAGACTGATTAACTCAGTATTTATCAGGAGAAAGTTGACATTCTTAGAATTTCTAGTCCTTTTGTTTATATTTCATTTTGTAGTCCATGTTGGACTTATCTATGATTCTTGTCACTTAGGTAATAAGTACATATGTCTCAGTATTGGAAAACTGTACTTATTACATTAAGTCAGCACTACCGGTAAGCACTTCCTATGGTGATAGAAATGTTCTCTATCTCTGTGTGCCAGCACATTCACCATGTGTGCTTCTGAGCACTCGGAATGTAACTAGTGTAACTGAGAATCTCATCTAAATTCTATTTAACCTTCATTAGTTTGAATTTATATAGCCAAATGTGGTGATAGCAAACATCTTGGTCCATGCTGCTTTAAATAAGTAGGGTATTTTATCCCAGAAAATGGATGTACATACTGATAAGCACACACATGTGTGATTGAATAATCTACTAGTTTTCTTCATGACTGGAAGGACTTTTATTACAGTTTCATAGATGAAAACAATGAGTTTAAATTCTACTCACACCATATTGCTCCATTCTTATCCATTTCCTCCCAAGGAAAACCTTCATCTTTCCAATAAATCCTCCTTTTGTTTCCATTTAGTTTTGCATGTGTGGCTCACTGATTTTTATACAGGGTGCCTGCATTGGGGTGTGTCTGTGCACTTGCTGAAGCACAGACCTAATATTGGTGGGTATTAGTGTAGCTAATAGGAGGAAGGGAGCTCCCTTCCTCTATCTAACAAAACCCGGCAACAGCTTCTCAGGGAGGCCTGGCACCTCATGCACTTACTTGTGCATGGTGAATGGTTTGTTGATTTGCCAAATCTTGTGGAGGTCTTGTGAAAGCAGGCATTGTTTCAGTGACTTCTTGGGTGCAACCACCCTTTGCGGAAAATGTAGTTTGCAGTACTTCTACCTACTATATGATTCTTTCCTTCTTCCGGGCCCTTCTGTGATATTCCCTGAACCTTGGGGGTGTTTGTGGTTTAGTTGTCTTATTTAAGACAGAGCAATGCACAATCACTTATTTTCTGTACTGCTTAACTTCCATTGAAAGGAATCTGATTGTTTGAAGACTGTTTAGAAACATCTTATTTGGGAGGCACTGGGAGATAGGGAGGGAGGGGGGAAAGGAAGGGGAAAAGGAAGAGTCAGCTAGGGGGTCCAGGGAGGGTGGAGGGAGGCAAGGGACCGATGTATCTATTAAGTTTGTATGACCGGAAATAAATAAATAAATAAATAAATAATAAATAAATAAAACATTCTTATTTGATGTATTTCCTTCAACATATTTGGCATCTTTGATCTTTGACAAAGTGTAGGTCATCCAGCATTTGAAACCTCATTTTGCTGCTGTCAGGACAGGAACTATCTTGGTTTGATCATTCTTCCTTGTTCTTTTGCTTTCTTATGTGTCTGAGTTAGACACTGTATTTAGCATTTGATGTTCCTATGTATTCTTGATGTAGGACATTAGACCTTGTACTATTTTGTCAGTTCATTCCTTTTCTTTCAACAGTTCCTATTTCCTGATTCTAAGTTATCAACAGTTCAGGAGAGAAAATTTTCCCAACTTTCTTTTTTTTTACTCTCACTTTTAGTCTCATTCATTCTTTTTCCTTTTCCCTATGGAGGTTATTATGACTCTTCTGAAGAATGGGTCACATATATGAGTACTATATTGTCCTCAGAGCTCTGTAGCAAAACATACAGACACTCAACTTACTATAAATATCTTTTTAACATTGCAGTGATGTCACTCTAAAGAAAAGCAATCTTGAGGCTGGAGAGGTGGCTCAAGGGTTATATCTCTGCCTTGCAGGCGGAAGGTCCTGAGTTCGAATCCTAGACCCCACATATAGACGTCTGGCCGAAGCAGGCCTGCGTTTCTGGTCCTGGTAGGGCGGAGCCTATGAATCCCGGGGCAGAGTAAACAAGGAGGAGGTGGAGGCGGTCCATGGTGGTTCCCGAATTTGCCCATGGTTCTACACACTTAAAAAAAGAAAAGCAATCTTAATATTATATACTCAGAGAAATTTGCCAGGCATCATAATTCACAGTAGTAATCCCAACACTTGGGGGCTGAGCAACAGGATTATCCCACATCCGAGATGAACCCAGGCTTCCTGGGGATGCAGATGAGCCTTGGATACAGAATGAGACTGTATCTTAATTTTTTAAACTTTTTTTTATTTATTCAATTGTGCGTGTGTGCGTATGTATGTGTGCACGCGTGTGTTTCTGTGTGTGTGTGTGTAGAACCACAGACGAATTCACGAACCACCATAGACGCCTCCACTTCCTCCGCCCCAGGATTCACAGGCTCCGCCCTACCAGGACCAGAAACTCAGGCCGCCCCCGCTTCCGCCTGGCTTCTATACGTGGGATCTGGGATCTAAACTCAGGACCTTCCGCCTGCAAGGCAGAGGCTTAACCCCTGAGCCACTTCTCCAGCCCTCTATCTTAATTTTTTTTTTAAAAAAGAAATAACTTAGCAGAAACACGAGTTTTAGAAAGATGTCTTATCTCTACTAATCTATGATTCTATTACATATTCTTTGCTCATTCTGACAAAAACCGACCCAATGTTTCCTAAAGAATAATTGTTTCTCAAATAATTGCTACTATTGGTAGTCCCACTGAGCATGCAACATTTCAGAGGACAGTGAAGAACTAATCGAAACACTTTGCTTCAGCTTAGTTGACTATATGCTTTAAAATAGTTATTCTTTACCTATCCTTTCTGTTTTGTCACTTTTTTCTGTTCCAATTAGTACTTCTACTTATTAGAATAATATGCTTTTTGTGGGATAGTATGTTGGCTTCTATTGTGATGCCAACTCTCAGGAAGCTGGTACAGGAGTATTTGATAAGTATGAGGACAATGTGAGCTACATAGTTCTATGACTTAACAAGTATTACCTCACTTGGACACTTTTATACAAGCTAAAAAATAGGTTGGGTGGAAAAGGAAATATTATGACCTACTTGTTAAATGTTAAAATGCAAAGTCAGAAATCCACAAATCTAGTTCTTATGAGCTTGTGTGAATGGAATTGAAAATATGAGAATTACATGACCTATTCTCACATGTAAAACTTTGACACTCCTTCCCATCTAAGAATTAGAAGTACTATGGATATATATAATACATATTTCTTAGATACTTCATTTAATTTTGATTTTTCTGACTTGTGACACAAATTAGAAGTTATAACAATTTCAGAAAAAATTTAGGTGACATGAGTTCATTTCTTTAAAGAGAAAAGTATTCCTTGACCCTAAGTTTCTGACTTCTGTTTATAAGTTAGAAGATGTTTGTGGTGTATAGGTTTCTTATATTAATAATTTTAAGACATTTTGGATAAAAAAACTTCCATCTCCTTTCATATTTTTTTCTTTTGGTGACATAAATCTTATAGCTGTCATTACAAATAGAACAGAGTCTTTAGAGTTAATAGTAATATTGTTGCCATTATTTCGTGATAAGGTCATAAACTGCTGTCATTAAAATCTTAATTCATTCATGCCCCTCATGGCATTCCACATCTGGAGTCTGTGAGTTCCATTCTTTCTCTTCTCCAATAAATTCTGCCTTATTCCTCAATAAAATAAAACAAAACCTTAATTCACAGGAAACACAATCAATAAATTATGATACTTTCTGCAGTCATCTAAAAATAAATTTCTGATTTCAGGTGTGATGCCCCTGAGGTGAGGGTGAGCAGGAATAAGACATTTCAATTTAAATAAGAGGGAAAAAGAATTTAAAAGGTCATGGTTGGAATGTTTGAGCAGTTTTTTTTTTTTTTCCTGAGGTATATGGAAGAGGCTGCGATCACTTGAAGAATGTAATCTGGAAGACTTCCTAAGCATATGGAGCAGTTAGAAAAAGTGGCATAGAAATGCTAGTGAGGAAAAAATGAAAATGGGATAAATCGAGCAAAAACCTGGGGGAAGGGAAGCGATTGAAGCTAGGAAAGCAGAACAGATGTTGGGATGGTCACTGTGGGTTTGCTTTTGACATCATGAGATTATTTGAGTATGATTTTAAAAGAATAAGCTCGTGCAGTAGTTCAATAAAGGGATGGACTGGTTGGAATGGTTACAGAAGGCTTTAAATGATAGCACCTTCCAGCTTCAGCATATGGATTGAAGTAGATTTCAGAATTAAATATGTCCAATCATGGCCACATGGAGCTTTTCATTTTAAGCATTCCTACCATCATAATGATTGTATTTTATACTGCATGCTATTTCCATTCTGAATATAAGGGCATGGTACAATGGTCCAAAAGATTTCAAATGCTTAATTTTCTCCCAATTCTGAGAAGAAACATCTTAAACATTTTTTTCCCAAAATGCACAGTAATTTGCTTAGAGGATTTAATGCATTATCTCTAGTAAGTGAGAAAAATAGTTATTTGCTAATTTTAGACTTTTAGTTGATTATTACTAGGCAGAAAGAGGAATATAATTTTGCATTGCCCTTGAGTTCCCATGTGTCCCAGATCTCTCGGGCAAAAAAAAATTTATGACATTAATTAACCTTGGGCTTGTACTTTACCTCAAAAGAGTATTTATATGTATGGAGCTGTTCCACATAAGTAAAGGTATATTTTTGTAATGTCATTTTGTCTATCATTCTGAAACTAGTCAGAGATGTTGCCAAAAAAGAACTCAAGATATTAAAAGGAAACTGAAGGTCTGTTAGATTTCTAATGTATTATTTTTTTTGGTTTGCTAAAGAAAGCGCCAAACAGATAATTCATGCTTAGAAAATAATACATGAAAAGCCTGTACCATAAAAAACACATGGTAAGTTGTCAAGTTAAATACAGATATCAATTTGATGGTCAAGAGTTTGATATCTGGACACATTCGTAGAGAATTAATAGTTGACTTATGCCTACAGGAACCTGGAGGAGATTGCCTACTTGATAGGAAAAGCTGGACCCATGGTGGATGAAATTAGTCCACAGGCAGGTAAATAAGATGAAGGGAACTTTTGAGAAGATTGGTCTTCTCCTGTGTACTTGGCCAGACATGCTGATCTGGCAATTGAGAATAGTCCCTCTATCAGAGTAGCTGCTATATTGATATGACATGGCCAGTTCCCTGGGCCGTTGGTATAGGTGTAGACTTCTGCTAAGCTGGACAAAAAACAGTAACCAGACTATTCTAGGCCAAGAACAAACCCTTTTTTCCTTTCAGCTGTTTTGTCATGATTTTATCATCAACAATTCAGGCAAACTGCAATATAGGTACACATCACTATAGAAATTATATTAAAAGATCTATGGCAGATGGCTACATCCTTAAAGTTCTTGCCTCACAAGAAACAGGATCTGAATTTCGATCCATAGATCCCACGAAAAAAAAAAAAACAAAACATTATGTAACTGTGGCAGCCTATAATAACCCTGTAAAACTAAGCCTGGGAATCCCTTTTAAGAGCTTGCTACTTGGACTCGGTCTGATGGTGTGCTCAAGTAGGGCAGAATTGCAATACAGGATGATTCCCATCACAAGATTGGGTTTCTACAGGCAGCACATTCAAATGCCCTCATATTCATACATCCAACCACATAGACAATCTCCCCAACACAGAGAGAGAGAGAGAGAGAGAGAGAGAGAGAGAGAGAGAGAGAGAGAGAGAGAGAAGAGATGAGACAAAATGAGATGAAAAGAAAAAAGAAAATAGCATTGTAAGTAACGATGCTGAGACAAAATATTAACAGTTGTGCAGTAGAATATTAGGTCCATAATAGAGAATGAACTAGCTCTAGATAACAGCTGTCTGGGCATTATATTTCAGTGCTTATGGATACAATCATCACAATTCATTTTCTTTACATCTATTTTCATTTGATATTTTTTATTAATATGTTCAATTTCTTTTCTCTGTCTTTGTCTAGTGTGCATAGGCAGCAATAGAAAGAAATGCTCCCTTTGAACATATTCTTTAAATGCACCATATTTTGTTCTGTTTTCCTGAAAGTCAAAGAAAATAAGGCTTTTGTCCATCTGTTTAGTGATCATACTATTGTCAATACAGGCATTTCATAAATATCATGTAGGTTACACTATTTGTTCATCTGAGGCAGCTATAATCACATGAATTCTCATCACTGCCAATAATGTGTTGATTTCACTGTTAAGTCTAGAAATCATTTTTAGAATTGCTTATAGTTCCAATATGCATGTCACTGTGATTTTAATGAGTTGCTGAGCATACAGCATGAGTAGAAACTCCCTAATATGATATACAGTTTATATCTGCCTTACATTATTTATAAGTATTACTATCTACAAGGTTAGGAACAAACCATATCCTCTCATTCAGTTTATTATTTGTGTATATGCATATTCATGTGTCTGTGTAGATATGTGTTTGTATTCACATGTGTGTGTATGAAAGCTAGAAGTCTATACCAGGTGTCTTCTATTGCTGTCCATCTTGTTTCCTTGAGACAAAGTCTCTCACTGCTTCTAGACAGTTGATCTGACTTGAGTAGCTTTTCCAGAAGACTCAAGGATTTTCCCATCTCCTCCTTCACAGTGCTAGAATGACATGTGCTAGCTACAGTATCTGGCTTTAATATGGGTACAGGGAATTCAAGTTCAAATCATCATGATTTCATGACAAGCTTTAAAATCTCATTTTAGATTGACTAAGTGAATTTCTGTGACCATGTATATTGTTTTGAGTTTCCATTGAGCACTTATAAATAATAATATATACTTGTAACTTTTATATGTAGATGCTGCCTTCAACCATATTTATTCCCTTTTTGTAATGAACATATATGTTTATAAAAGCATAGGAATACTTAATCACATCATCTCTGCATTATTTGAAAGAAAGAGTAAAGGACAAAATTAATAGTGTTAATGCAAGACATAAGTGAATGGAGTTGCTTTCCTACTTTTATTTCTTAACCTTTAATATAGCATACCAATGCACTACTGCTACATGTAGTGTACAGTGCATTGCAGAATTTTTGAATATAGCTGTGTTTATTGAAAAACACAAATAGTAAACTTTTTTGCTATCAACATGCCAACATCAATTAAAATCAAAAGAAGAAATCAGTAGAAGGAAAGATATAAAGAATTTTGTATAAACAGGGATATGTACATTTTCCCATTTGAGTGGGAAAATGTCTCACTAGGATATTTTAGGAAATACTAGTATTAGTTGTATAGTGGTTTATTTTGCTAATTAATGTGAATCTATGCAGGATTACCTTCTATACACAGAAAGCTAAGTATGGCAAAAATAAAAATCCCTGAAGATTTTTTTTGAATTGTAAATTAATTGAATGCTTCTAATATAATTGACATTTATGATCCTATTTCCCTTTGAAATGTATTTTCTTCCTTCTATACTATCTAGGAAAACTGTAATGAATAATGCTACATTCTGTTTTCCTAGGTTTTCAATTATATTATTGGCTAAAGTAGTAATTATAACATCAATGCCTGGAGTATTTGGTTTCTAAAGAAAAAATATTCATAATCTTAGATACAATTCCATGTAATATATAAAGAAGTAAATAATAGTGTGAGAGTGATCTCCATTATTTCTTGGGCACAACCTAATTAACAGGACAACAGTTTCCCCCTTGACCCTTGAACCTATTGTGGCCATTTGAAATTCACTGGAATGTTTAAGTTGCTATAAAATCATTTCTAAAATCTGGAAAATTACTGTTGGAGAGAAAGGAAAGACCGCAAACCTATCTGGATAACTTATATGGCAGTCAGGCAAGCACTCTCATTCAAAGGTCCAGCAGTAGGCCATTGGTCAGATGTAGTAATTAAACAACTTTTAGCAATTGTTTCTTCTCCAACTGCTTCAATAGACATGGTGACAACTAATTTTGACCATTTACCAAAAGTTCTGTTTAAAGTAAATATATTTTTACACAAATATGAGCTCAGCAGAATATATTGATTTTCATTCAGTTGCAAAATCCGCAGACAGATATTTACTGCATCTAAGTCAATTTTGAAAAGTTTTGGAGACAACTTCTTAGGTGTCAAAATCCCTCCCTGATGAGTACAGATGTCCCTAAACAATATGAGCATGAGCTGCCAGGCTAGCTTTTGTTCAGATTTATGTATTCATTTTATTTCTATAGCTTCTGAGCTTTAAGACATATGCAAAACTTTATACCCTAGAATATTGATAAAGATTTGTCAACAATGGGCAAAACATTTTTTAAAAGAATGTATTAAGCTGCAGAGATGGTGCAGAGGTTAAGATTCTGCCTCAAAAGCAGAAAGACCTGAAGTTAGATCCAGCAGCCAAGGTACAAAATGTCAGAGGAGGGGCTGGAGAGGTGGCTCAGGGGTTAAGCCTCTGCCTTGCAGGCGGAAGGTCCTGAGTTTGGATCCTAGACCCCACGTATAGACGCCAGGCGGAAGCGGGGGTGGCCTGCGTTTCCGGTCCTGGTAGGGCGGAGCCTGTGAATCCCGGGGCAGAGTAAACAAGGAGGAGGTGGAGGCATCCATGGTGGTTCCCGAATTCGTCTGTGGTGGTTCTACACACACATACATACACACACACATACATACATATACACGCATAATTGAATAAATAATAATAAAAAAGAAGGTAGAAGCAATCCAGGAGTGTATCTTTTTTATTTCCTACCATAAAATATAAAGAACTCTATTATAACATAAAAAGTAAAAAACCTGTTCTCTTATATAGTATGCACAGGTGCATGCATCATATACGGATCCAAAAAATGTAAGCATGCAAATGAATTAAACAAATAAAAGTCATTGTCATACATGGTGCACCACTGTAATGATTTCTGTCCTTCCCTGTTGTCATTTCTGTGACAAGTGTTGCAAGTGTCTCCTCTCAGCGCTGTGTGATGCCAATCATCTCCTCATGAGCAGTTCCTTCTCAAATAAATTACATTTAGTGGTAAAATGGGATCTCTCACTTCCTAAAAATTGTTCCTTCTAAGTAATACTTGTAAGCAAAACATGTGTTAATAAACTGGTTGTATTATTGGCAAGTAGTCTAATTAGCATCAGACAATTAGTACATAGTTTCAAAGTCAGAAAATATATCCAGAATGGGAGTTAATAACAGAGAAGGGACTGAGAAGTCTGAGCACTGTCTCTGCCAAGTTAATTATCATTATGCACCAGGAGGAGCAGAAAGAAAGTGTAGCAGCTACCTGTAGTGTCCCTTACCTCAAAGTTCCAGCACCATGTGTAGTACCAGAAACAGCTGCACAGCAAGCTCCAGAATGTCATATAGCTTGTGCCTTCCAGACGGAGGAAGGTCTCCACAAATGAGGAAGTCTACAGGGAAGAAATGTTTGTATACCAGACTGCCAGGAAGAACAATCTCCACAGGAAATAACATTGTCTTATACAAGTGAGAGGGGCACAGCTTGAGGTTGCTGAAGAGAAAAGGGTGTAGAGCCAGCCAATGTTACAGGGCTTGTTCTAGTTCAAGACTGTATATGTGCCACATATTCTCATTGCCTTACATACTATCCATAGGTATTTTCCACAAGGCCACCAACAAAAATTACCAGAATAGTGTGACTAAGGAAAGAAGACAGATTAAGATTTGTGACTTCTAAGTCACAAAACATTGACACTACAGACAGAAAGGATTCCATTAAAATATAGGAGAGGATTGTGTTAGGCATCTAGCAGTGAAGTAACAGACAGTGCTAAACCAAGGGATGGATCAAGAGAGGCTAGTGAGACAGAGAATACATGTGCTTTGTGGGCCTCAGTTCTAGAGACTGTAGGCCAAACAAAACTGAGAACATCCATGAAGAGGTTAACAATGAGTCATGAAGTCAACGTGTCAATCAGCTAAAAGTGCAATCAACAAGCAGGCAGCCAGAAAACCAGAAATTGCAAGTCTGTATACCAACTGATCTTATAAAAGACAGCAGATCAGAAACTCTACCCAATAAAAATGAAAAGAAAATTTAGCTGAAGAACTTAAGGGTAGTCTTTCTAGTAACTGATTAGCGAAAGCTGTCTGCGTTTATCTTCATTTAGGTACCCATAAACATGTTATTTTTAAAAAGCTTGTTTTTTCTTCTTTATAGAATTAAGTGTTTTAAACTTTTTCATCTCTGCTGAAGCTGATATTTAAAAACAAGTGAAAGTTCAGCTTTGACACAGAGGTCTTTGATACATTTTTAAAATTTTGGAGTTTGTTGTCTTAAGTCAACAATCTACAAAATCTCCTAAAGTTCTTACATCATTTTCTCAAGCTATATTGGATTTTTTTGCAGAAAATGTGTACTCTAACCCTGTATTCAAGAGCTAACAGGTTCAAAGTATTGAGAAACTTAGGGGATGATAAAAAAAATGTTTTCATGAAGTTAAAATTAGTTCAAAACCATAGAAAATGATTCAACACAGAGTTCCAGGAATTTCAGAAGTGTGTTGACTTCTCATATATTGATTGTAGCTCTCTGGCTTAATGGGAGCAGTAGCTCTGCTTGTTATGGCTAGTTATTAGGTCAAAAGAGTATCTTTTCTTATTTAAGGGAATTATTAATTGATACTTTTTTTGAGGACAGGTGACAAGGAGCCCGATATTTTCAGAATTTGTTTTATTCTTAAAGGAATATTGCACATTAACAGTGGATAAGTGTTACCTCTTTATGAAAAAAGTTTACTTACACAAAGCTTATTTTTGTTCTGAAATTTAAAATGAGGGTTCCCTCATGCAATCTCCTCTAGAGTGTAATATATTCTGAAAACTGTAGGTAATCCCTTTCATATTCCTTCCACGTAATACAGAGTACTGCCTCCAAACGAGTGATATTATAACGATTTTAAAGCATACATTGTGGGTAAAACATAATAATTTTGTATGTTAGGATATATATCTTCTAATTACAATATACATTAGCCTGAATACATTACATGCACGTGGGAATCTGGGTGTATGAGCATGGCTGTACGTGTATTTTGAGTTCAGAGGTGACTTCCTCAGTTATTCTTGACTAATCTACAGCCAACCAATTTGGCTAGGCTAGCAGCCTGGTAGTTTCAGGGACCCATGTGTATCCATGTTCCCAATCATGCGATTATAGACTGTGACAATGAATTTTAGGAATCAAGCAGACAATTAAGAACTGGTCTTTAGGTACTCCTATGAGGGCTTACTAATTAAGGCAAAACTCAGCAGAGTATTTAATGTATGTGGGAATAGCCAGTCCATGGCATATGGGATCATCCCCTGGCTAGGTATATAAGACAGAAAGAGAGTGAGTCAGGGAGAATTTTCAGACTGGCAAGCTAGAAAGTATATATTTGTCTTTACCTTCTCTCAACTCTTCATGTGTAGATGGTGTGGCCAGTTTTCTCAGCCACTGCTTGTGAGTCTCCTGACATTATGGAGCATAAAGTGAAGTCGTAAGTTGAAATAAAACTTTTGTTCCATAAATTGTCTGGAAAGTATTCACAGAACTTTGAAGCTATAAGACTAACATAGCTTTGGGTAGATTTTTATGGGGTGCTTAGATTCTGAACTCAGGCCCTTAGGCTAGCTTAGTGCACTAGTTTCATCTTCCCACTTCTAAATGTTATTTGTTTGTTTGTTTATTTATTTGTTGTTTATTTGTTTAGCATGCCTCTGTATATGTGTATGCCTGTGTGTGTTTCTGTGTGTGTGTGTGTGTGTCTTGTATGTGTATATCAGAGGTGACTGTGTGTTCCTGTAGAGGACCAAGTGTGACTTCAGGAATTAGCCTGAATTGCTTCTACCTCCTTTTTACTTAACTCTGGGATTTCCCCGGCTCTACCCACCAGCGCTGGAAGTGCAGCAAGCCTTCCTTTCTGCCTTGTGTTTTTACATGGGACCTGGAATCCAAACTTAGGACCTTCTGCTTGAAATGCAGAGTTTTAACTTTGGAGCCATCTCTCCAGCTCATATTTCCATTTTTAAATGTATACAGGACCCAAAGAACTAAGGGAACAAGAGGCTTATTCCAGTTTATGATTCTTAAGTACAGTTTGTCATAGACACAGGTGTCAACTTGCCTGTTGAGGGTTTGAGCTCTGGGCACATTTGTAGAGAATTAATGGTTGAGTTAAGCCCAGAGCAAACCTGCAGATTGTCTAGCTGATGGGGAGGGCCCAGGTGGGTGGGATTAGGCCCACCTAATGGTTGAGAGAGTCGGCATCCTTCTGTACACTTGGCCAGACATGCTGGTCTGGCAAGTACGGATCATCCCTCTCTCAGGTGTTATGTGGTGATGGTATGGCCTGTTGCCTCAGCCCTGGTGTTGGTGCACGCTCTCCCATTAAGTTGCATTATGAAGTGTAAACAGTAATAATAAGAGAAAATAAATTTCTTGTTCCTTAAACTGTTCGATGGTCATTTATCAGCAACCATGCAAGCAAACTGCAACACAGCTCATCAACAGATGAACTGTGGCAAGAGAGTTCACACCAAAATAAGGAGTCAAAGGAAGTGATCATACCATTTCGACAGAATGAGATAAAAGAGGAACATGCTTCCTCATACATCAGTGTACCTGTGTGCCGTAATACTAAGCAAGCTTTCACTGTCTTTTTCACCTTCTTAGGAATGGTCCAGATACTCTGTGAGGTTTTCCCTCATCAGATTAAATTATATCCCATAAACTTGTTCAGTCCTTTCCTTAACTACCATTTCTTCACAATTGTGCCTGAAGATATGGTTTTCAACTGTTAAGTTGGTATATGTAGCTCAATGCCATCAAGTACTTTACTGTCTAAACAGAAACCTAATTCTAATTAAAAGCAACCTTTTTAATGCTTTTGCAAGTATGAATCCATGTGTGTGTGATTGTGAGTGTGTGTGTGGGGGGGGGTCATGTGTACCATGGCATGCATGTAGAGGTCAAAGGACAGCTTGAGGAAGTTGATTCTCTCCTTCCATCTCACGGACTCCATGGAACAAGCAGAGGTTGTCAGGTTCAACAGCAATAACCTCATTCCGTCCAAATTCCACCACATACATTCTGATTGTAATTTATGCATCAACTTGAGACCATTGAATCTATTATAAATATTCACCTAAAACTTAGATCTTACAAATGGTAGAGAGGGAAGAAGTTGAAATTTGCATCAAAACAGCAGCAAGTTTTCAAAGAAAAACTATCATCAGGAAAATAGGATTGCAAATTTAGATAGTTTCATCTGAGAAACACAGCTAAGTATAAAACACAGCATGACGAATCTCCTCAGAGAGCTGCCTCCTCCCTAGCGTGGGTACTCTGCTGAGTGACACCTCAATCGAAATGGGGAGAGTGCCTATTTATGTTTAAATTCACTCCAAAGCAGCAGAAAAGCTTTGTGCCTAATATAGTAATGCTCTCAGAAGATTTAGCATTTGGCTCATTTTATTAAAAAAATGAAAAGAACAAAACTTAAAAAAAATCAATGAATAGCTTGTCCTACTTGTACTTGTAAGGGAAAAAATGAATGGGATTTATTTTCATCAGTTATATATGAAAAACCCATCAAGTCCTCAAATATTAACTGCTATATAGCAAATGTTTATAAAACCAAAGTCATTTAAATCAACTTACTGAATCTTTATGCTTTTTCATGGCTATCTACAGTCTAATAAAATTTAAAGAATGTCATGAAAAGATGAAAAATGAATTTCACATCAGCATGTGACTATATTTTGTCATGCTTTCCAATCCTTATCTCCATTAACTTTGATATTTTCAAAGTTTTGAAATTAGTCCCAAAACTCTGTTTTTCATCCAATCTATCTTAGAATTCTAACTTTTTAAACACCTCAGGTTTATATTCTGTCTCTAGAGTTAGTCTCTTCCTCATTCACTTCTTTTCCCCATAAAATCATTTTTTCTTCTTTAGGAACAGATAGGCATATTGTCCTACCATTTTCACCTACAACAAAAGACAGAGAAGCAAGAGAAAATGTAAAAAATTACCAGCAATAATTTTAGGTGATTTGTCAGCCTCAAGGTGAAGAGCCCAAAATTCAAAATAAAAGTGCGTTTTATTCTTAGGTTCACTGAGGCAGGGAAAACATAGAGAAAAGTGATTGGACATACTTAGTCTGACCTCATAGACTGAGGGGGACCCTCAGTAAAGGCTGGTCTAAATCCTCTTGGCCCCTTAAGTATTACAATTATTATTCTTAGATATGAAGTGAGACCATTCTGGAATGAAAATTTTCTGAATTACTAGAGAAGAGTAGGTTAAAAAAATTTATCTATCAACATTGAGTCAGAAACTGTTGCACTTGCTCCTGTTTTGTCCTAAGGCAGCATTCAGACAAAACTGAAATGGGAAAGGGAGATTTGTTTGATGTATGGCTCCAGAAGGGATGTAGTTCATCATGGCCACAGTCACATAGCAGAAAACATGGTGTGGGGAAGACACAGGAGGCAGGTTCAGATCATTGCAGCCATCAAATATACAAAGGGAGCAAGAGCAAACTCAGGGGAAGTAAGGCTGAGCCATCAATTTTCAAGGCCTGCCTTCTAGTATGTGCCACTTCTTTTTATCTTTACATGGTATAAAGAGAGAATAAGAGCAAATCTCTACAGTCTTCATTTACAATAAGATATCCCCATCATGTGGGTATATTCCACCTGTCTCAGGTAGATGCAACTGAAGGTTCTGAGCTCTGAAATAGTTGTGAGAAAATTGTATTGAATTGGAACTCCACACAGGAGCTGTCTAATTGATGAGGAAGTCCCAGTCTGTGGTGTATGGGACTAGGCCCTGGGCAAGTAAATAAGATGGGTTTCCCTGGTTGAGGAAGATGGCATCCTTCTGTATACTTGGTCAGACATGCTGGTCTGGCAAGTGAGGAGCATCCCTCAGAGCTCTTCTATGGATTTTATGTGGCCAGTGCCCTTGGTTGTTAGAGCTGGACTCCTTGCCAAGTTGAATGAGGAAATGTAACTGGACAGTCATATGCCAAAATAAAACCTCTTGCTCCCTTAAGCCCTTTGGTCTTGAATTTATCAACAACAATATAGGAAACTACAATGCTACCAAAGCCTAACTATCTCAGAGCACCTCATCACCAAATAATACATTGGAGTTGCATTTTAACATGACTTTTGTAGTTGTGCGTTAGGGTCCTTTAGAGAAGGATCTCTCTCCCCTCCCTCCCTCCTTCTCTCTCTCTCACACGCACACACATACACACATACTTTCTCTTTTGCTTGCTCTCTCCCACTCTCTTCATGGCAACATAAAAAATGCATCTTCATTTACTTTCCCTATCCAAAATTCCAGGGAGGTCATAGATCCTTAATAAGTATTGCATTTACAGATATTAAACTTGTAGGTAAAGCATTTTGTAAGGCTATCATACACACTGGACAAAATAAGGGCAAATATAGAATTTATTACAGCTACCTGTGCACGTATGGCTGGAGGATTATGAAGCTTATCAGCACATGTCAGAAAGATGTTGGGATTTCAGTTGCGGGAAGTCTCAATATTAGTCAATAGTGTGATGTGGCTGCCAAAGTACAAATGCAATTTTAAGCTACTTTAGTCAGCACATAACTTCCAAAATAAGAGAGATAAAAAACAGCACTGTAGGCTGTGTCTAGCTACAAAGGGTTGTGACATTAAATTCTGGGAGCTAAGTTTCATATATATGTTAGGGTGGATAAAAATAAAAAAAAAACTTAAGTCCAACTTCTATGACAACAGATAATTTAATCTAAAGACTTAACAATTTAAGAGTCAATGTTTCAAATTCTTCACAACTTGAATAAAGAACATTCCAATTAAAATTAATTCCTATATTCTGAGGTGAGTGGTACCAGTGTTCTAGTTGAATATTCAAATGTATAGAGGTATCACAATTAAATCAAATTATGACTTGAAATTTATCTTATAAATATGACTTTATTCTGTCATTCCATTTCTTTTACTATTATTACAATTATTTTAAAAGCTGAGTTCAAGTATCACTGTCAACTATGTGTTATATACAGATAAAGTCATCAATACAATGTCATTGATCGTTTAAAGTTTCAGATAAACAGACATCCATATTTTAATATCAAATCCCAATAATGTTATGACAGTGTCATTCTACAGAAGATTTTCACACATCTCCTGTCTGTAAGGTGCTATTGTAGGTAACAGGGAGTAAATAGGGAGGAACAGTTAGAAAGCCAACTATTTACTGGCTTTTACACAAAGTTGAGTAATTATTGAGCTAATTACTGAACAAAGATTACAGTGATGGTTCGAGTCAGATGTCAACTTGAGAGTTGCAGGTTGTTTCAGGCACAGATGTGAAGAAACAATGGTTGGGGAAGACCCCTGATCAAGTCTGCAGGTGTTTGTTTAATTGATATAGAAGATCCAGCCCATTATGGGGGGTGCTTTCCAGAGGCAGACAAGATAAAAGAAAATGCAAAGAAAAGGTACTTGTTCTTCCTTATCTCATGTCCACCTGCTGTGTAAGTCCATTGCTGGTGTATTGTTGCTGGTGTATTTTCTTTACTGCTGCGGAAGGTCTGAAATAAGGTCAGAGCTCGGTCTTTTTGGCCTTTGCTGCTGTTGTCACTGCTATTATAGCTTGGTCTCAGAATACTTGTTGCTGTCTTTGCCAGAGCCCAGCTGTTCCTCACTGACCTCGGTTCTGATCCTCTAGAGACCATGGCTAATACCCATCATTAGATATATAACTAAACTTTGCCTATGTTCTTTGAATTCCATTTCACATATCCAATATGGAAATTGCTTCATCTACTTGAAGATCTGCATATTTTCACAATTTTCACTTGACCAATGAATTCATTGAACTATGGATTCAATATTTCTGCTAGAGAATCCTCCAGTGAATTCTCATTCATAACATATGCTGCATCATTGATAATCAGTGGAATACTACTGAGCAAGTATAGGTCGTAATGAGAGTGTGGTATAGGTATGTTTAGGTATGTTTGGGAAAGTCCTCATTGTGTTAGACCAAAGGGTGCTGTTTTCCCCACATTTTGCGCCTGAGTGTTTGAATGCAGCCCATGAGCTGAGAAGGCCAAGAGTTTTCAAAGTCCCAGAATTTTCATTCAACAGGTGGTGGGAGGAACTCAAGTTACCTTTGCTAACACATCCTAGCACTCTTGATATTAAAATTATCATTCAAGCTGGTGTTCCTGAAACAACTCAGAAACTCTGTCAACTCAGTATATCTAATGTTTAGTGTCAAACATTCACAAGTCAATGCAGTGAAATCTAAAAAGTGATCTGTGATGGTTGATGGTTATGGTCAACTTGACATCTAGAAGGCAGGCCCACGAGAACAGCTGGGACCCATTCTTTATGTTAAGTTTGGCGTCTATGATTATACTAATTAATAAGGGAAGACCCAGCACATTTTGGGAGGGAACATTCCCTAGGCAAATGGTCATGGACTGTATAAGGATGGAGAGAGAGTTAACTGAACACAGACCAGAAGAAACGCATGCTTAAATCTGCTCTTTTCTGTTCTTGACTGCGGTTGTGATGTTACAAGTTCATCCTGTTCCAGTTCTGGCCTCCCACACTGTCATGGACAGTTACCTGAAATTGTGAGCTGGAAGAAACTGCTACTTTTATTAAGTTGCTCAAATCAGGTATTTTATTTGCAGCAGCATGTCACAAAACTAACAAAAGGGCCTTAGGTTTGAATCACTATTGTTAAAATCATATGAAAGTTAGGCTTTCTGCAAAGAATGTATACCATTTCTCTCAGTCACTACTGCTTTTGCATAACATGTCTTTCTGAAATTATGTATGTGAACTATATACATAAAATTATGACAAATTTATGTCTGAATATGTGTGATACATAGAAGATTTTTATTATATATGCAAACATGTGTTTATCTATATAGACAGAATGCAAGAGGAAGAGAATCACAATTTTCATAGCACAATAAGGCTTTTGAAAACCAAAGCTCATGGGCATCTGAAAAGCAGATTGTTGTATAATTTCCAGATTGCATCACTATTCAAGTTAGATACAAGTATCAATTTAACAACTGAAGTCTGAAGCTTCAGGCACATTTCTATCCTGAGCAAGCCTGTGGACATGATCTGATTGGTGTGGGAAGAGCCAGACTGTGTTTTGTGGGACCATTCTTTGGGCAGGGAAGTAAGGCGGAGAGGACTGAATGAGTAGTTTGGCAGATTATCAGACTGGCAAGTGAGGATGTTGGCCCCTATCTCAGTGATTCCAGTGGATTTGGTGTGAACAGTTCCCTTGGCTCCTAATGGCTTGAAGTCTGCTGCCAATCTGGACAATGAACTGGAACAAGAATAGTAAGCAAGAATAAAGCTCATCATTTCCTTAAGTCTTTGGTCATATATTTTTGTCAGCACCAGGGAGAGAGACTGTGACAATCACTTTTCAAGACTTGGTAGATGTGACTTCTAGTCAACCTATTCTAGAGTGTTAGTCCTGACTAGTTAGAGGTTTCAACACTAGATGTTGTGTCCTAATCAGATTGTGCTGTCTTGTGGGAGGCATCCAGATGTCACATGTCTGAAATTTGAGCCACAGTGCTGAACTGAAGAACTACTGTATTCCAGGCAGAAGCAAAGGGGAAAGGTGAGGTAAAAATGACTATTATACCTTCAAATATCTCTGCAGGAGATAGAATGTGTTTCTCTTGGTCTTCTATGATTCAATTCCCTTATCCTCTATTTAATGTCAGCTCGCCCAGCAGAATTCTGAACCCAGAGAGAAAATATATATACTAGATACACGAAGAAAAATAACTGTAAAGAAAGCTATCTCAAATACAGGTTGCATGTTAGACTGGTTGGGAAGGGAAGTGAGTGTGATAAATGAAGACCAGCAGGATTTCACCCATCTTCATTAATAGGTGCAGGGTATGCGGTACACTGAAGATGAGGAAAAGATGAGACAAAATAGAAGGGAGGGAAGATGTTGACACAGAAGTGATTTGTGTGACACTTGGGCAACAACTGCTCTGTTCACAAGAATGAATGACAAGAAATCTCGGGAGCACATTTACTTTGTCATTCATTCATCCTGCTTGAGCATGTGTTCTCTCAGTGTTTTCAGAGCCAAACCACTCCTACTGGGTACTGTCTCTGAAGAACACATAGTAAAGAAATATATAGTTTTGGAATTCTCAGGAGAATGCCCTGTAAATACACATAAGGAATGACTTTGATGTTAGAATATTTGGAAAGAAATAAAGTTAAAAATTTGTTTTCACATATGGTTGAAGATTCTGTAGGAGTAGAACTTTACACAGGCTACAACAGCATGAGATCATAGATTCAAGTTTTTTGATAAGCATGTTCAGGTTTTAAAATCTTTTTTTTTTCCCCAGGGGGCTGGAGAGGTGGCTCAGGGGTTAAGTCTCTGCCTTGCAGGTGGAAGGTCCTGAGTTCGGACCCACGTATAGATGCCAGGCAGAAGCAGGGGCAGCCTGCGTTTCTGATCCTGGTAGGTGAATCCCGGGACAGAGTAAACAAGGAGGAGGTGGAGGGGTCCATGGTGGTTCCCCAATTCGTCCATGGTTCTACACACACACACACACACACACACACACACATACACACACACACACACACAAACACACACATACAAGCGGATGCACACATGCACACATGCACAATTGAATAATAATAAAAAATCTATTAAAATCTTTTTTTCCCAAAACTAATCTTCTAATGTTATTTCCTGCTTTCACTCTGATAGAATGTCTGATATGTGATTAGATTATAATGCACATTTGTTATCCTTCTGGTCCAGTTCTTACAAAAAATATATTTCTTGAGCTTTACACTACAATTTACCTCTGAGATTTTTTTTTGCAAGAGATAAGTGGGTGACAGTAGAATAGAAAAGCAAGAAATTTTCATTCCTAGAGGACTTGTGGTATGCTATGCAAGTTTATGCATTTGGAAGACATCAAGTAGTTGCAATATTTCTTTTTCTTTTTTTTGAACATAGGTGAGGTTGTGAAGCAACACTGTTGTGGGGATGTCAGCTTGAATAATGAGAACAGAGTGGTTGTGGAGGCAGGAGGTTGGACATCGCTCAATAAATGCAGGGATGCAGGGTCTGTGTCAATTATGGCCCAAGGTGCCTCCCACTATGCATTGTGCTTTTGCTGGAGAAGCATTTCCACCCTACAGTGCCCTGTCAGCACCTGCAAGTTCATGAAGGAGAAAGTAGCCCTTATATCACCCTGTGAAGCATTCCTCTGTAGGATGCCCGTGAAGGCAGGATAAAATTCACCGAGACGTCTTGCCAGTAGAGTTTCAGAGCCTTTGGTAAAGTCAGTTTGCTTCCGCCAGCACAGATGCTCACCCCTACCTTAGCTAACATCGTTTCTAGTAACAGATGAAAGACGTAATTACCACACACCCCATGTTTATTTTATAGGGAGGGGATTACCATACAAATTCACCTTCGCCTTTGAAATTTCCTTTAAACAGCTAGATCCCCACAGGCACTTAGAAGTAGAGACCGTATCTACATATAAAAAGGAATTAGGAAATTAAGGTTGTTATCAGGACCCCATAACCTCCCCATTACCCTCTGTTTAAACACATTTTCTAGCAAGTTCAATGAGGAGCAGCTAGATAGCACCATCAATTCTGTCTTTTTCTGGTGGAAGATCTACCTATGGCGCTGTGACATCTGTGTCCTTACAGATAGGGACTCCACTCGGAAATGATAGCAGTGGCAGAATATTGTGCTTAGACATAGCTGTCTTGGCTTTTGTCCTTCCAGAGCCTCCTCCCAGCATTGAAAATGAAGGCTTAAATTGCATATAAATAGGATCTTTGACAACAATTTCATTTGTGACTACTAGTTATTTTTCATTTGAAGTTGAGTCCAATTATGCCAGCATTCTGAAGAAAAAGAAAACTCCCTGTGGCTCAGGGAAATGCATTCGATTTTCCTTCTCTTTCAGAGCCACCTTTTAATCCAGGATCCTCTGGGAAGCGCTTTCTTTTCTTTTACACTTGGATGAATCTATATCATCATAAGCACATGTTTATATTGCAGTATACTGAAAAGTGGAGAGAAAAAGAGGAAGAGAGAGAGAGAGGGAGGGAGGGAGGGAGAGAGAAGAGAGAATGAAGGAATGCTTAAGCATACCTCCTTCATATTCAGGAAGGACTTCTTGCTGTCCCACTGTGTGCGGACTGAACTGTGGAATCTGCGGAGTGGGTTCAGGTATCCTCTCACCAGGCCATGTGGCTTTTCCATAGAATATATTTCACCTGGTCAACATGGAGAAAACGAAATTACATGATAAAAATTCAATATTTTCCTCACTTACAAGCCAAGGGTTAAATGTATCTGATAGAAAATTCACATTCAGCCAGCTGTCCTTAGTAATGAGAAAAAAACAAATACACAAAGGGAAAACCGTGCTAGGCCATACGGCAGATGGATGGATAGAAAGCGTGTGGAAGCAGGGCTGTTCGTCGTTAGGTCGGCAATTCGAAGCTCTTCATGGGGTTTTACTCACTTACAGAGGGCCACAAGTTCATCCGTCTGGAACACCTATTTGCCTTTTTGAGATCCTGCAGGGCTGAGCAGATATTTTCTAGTCAGGTATTTTCTGTGTATAGATAAACATGGTCACCTGTTTCATTTCAATTTTTTTTTAATTCTGCCACCTAAGATTATTAAACATTTGGGGAAACATCTTTCTTTTTTTATTTTGTGTATGCCTGTGTGTGTGTGTATGTGTGTGTGTGTGTGTATCTGTGTCAAAGGGAACTGTGTATGCCTGTGGTTGTCCAAGGGTGACTTTAGAAATCACCTGGATTGCTTCTACCTCCTTTTTTGCTTCACTCTGGGATTCAGGGCTGGAAATACAGGCCACTGCCATTTCTGTCTGGTGTTTTTACATGGGATGTGGTATCCAAACTTGGATCTTTCTGCTTGTGAGGCAGAGTTTTAACCTCTGATCCATCTCTACAGCCCTGAAGAAACATCTTTCATTTCATCAAATAAATGACAATGTACAAAGGGAAAAATCGTTAATCTCCCAGAATCGAGGTTGATGCTTTCACTTAAATGATAATACTAAGAATAAACATTCTAATGAACAAGCACCTTTCAGGAGAACGCTGAGTTGTCACACTCCTTCACAATTTACTTAAACTATCTCTAATTCAGGAAGGCTTTCTGTGAACTTTGTCTTTACAATAATGGTTTTTGTCATTGTTGTTCATGATGAGAAATTTAACATTTCTGTAGGTCGGTTAAATCTAGCAAGTTCAATGAGGAGCAGCTAGATAGCATCATCAATTCTGTCTTTTCCTGGTGGAAGATCTACCTATGGCGCTGTGACATCTGGAGTCAGGTATTCTGATTGACTTTAACCCAGTGCTATGCAAAGCCTCAAAGCAAAAAAATCCACCTTTTATGTGATATATTTGAAGGAATTAATTTAGAGCGTCCGAAGCCATGTCTGAGACATAACACTTTAAGAATTAGTTTAATATGTCTATTTTTGTTACTAAACTAGTGAAATCCTTTGACAGGTAATTTTATGTTTGATACAACGATATCACCTTGTTTTCTGAGGTAGCCTGTGTTACCACAGACATGTAAAAGAATATAATATCCATAATGATCTAGACTTCAAGTTCCAGATATACCTTGTAACTGCTAGATTTTCCTAAAAATTGAGATTTTTAAAAAATGACTCAGGTAGCACTTCTCTTTGGTGGATGAAGGACTTCCTGCCAGTTTAGAATTTCATTCTTTCATCTCGATCTCCCATTGACTCAGATATGTGCAGGGTAAAATTGTCAGTGTGAAAATGTAGAAGTTCCCATTTCAGGTTCTTCCTTCTGTAGCCAGGATCCCTTTATCTTATTTCTCTAGTCATTTCCCCAAATCTCTGTTCTCTTTCTTGTTTCAGTCCAACTAGTCTGCTAAAATGATAGTTGATAAAAGATTAGGGCTCTGTGTCTCCCCAGAGTATTTACATTTTAATGGGGGTCTCTTGCTGATCAAAACAACCTCCAAGATGCAAAAGAATGAATTCTAAAGGTAACAGGAGGGAGAGATATTTTTAGATAGGAGCATCTGGCTGCCCCTCTAATCACATCCCATAAGCTGCCTACTCCATTTATTTGTAAGACATTGCTTTTGCTGTTTACTGTGAGAAGGCTCTGTAATTGCACATGCTTTTTCAAAGGTTTAAATCCTGTCTTAGAGATGGTGTGACATTGGTACCTTGGTGTTTATTTTCTCTCCTAGTTCTGTGTTTTTGATGACTGGAACAAATTCTCAAAGGCTTTTGGATGATGATGTAAGTCCTTGAACAAAATGAAAATCTGTTGTTTTAGCATATTTGGAAGGGAATAATTCAGCTGTCACAGGAAGGACTTGTCTGAAAATGTCATCTTGCCATCATTATGTTATGATGCATACCTAAAAGGGGATGCTATTTTAGATAAATGTTGGAGCCTTCATAAACATACGTGTATGCATCCATGCACGCATGCATGCATACATACTTACATACAAAAATAATATATGCTTTCATACAAATGCAGATACACACACACTCATATATGAATACATAATAAAACACCCAGAAAGCTTTTGTCATTTTACCTGCAGAGCTCTCTCTTTAAGGAATATTTAGCCATGCTAGAACGCCTACTTGTTTTATCAACTGAAAGAGCTGAAAAGATTAAGGAAAAGTTATATATTTTTCCCTTTTAAACATTGATTTAGCATATGCTAGATTAAATTGGGTGTTCTCACATAGTAATTTTCTATGCTAAAATAGACACCCTACTGGGTAGTTTCAAACCTAGAATGCTGAATAATTTTCAAAAGGCTTAGTAATTAAATGTGAAGATAATGCATTAAAGATAGGAAACAATTAGAAGACGCTTTCAAACAGATTTTTTTCTAGTGAAGAAAGCTGGAGAAAGGTCCAGAAAATCTTGGTCTTCATTTGATGAATCAGTGTCCTAGTATTTGACTGCTTAATACCACATTACCAGTCCCCCCCCCCACAAAGTGTTAACCTTTGCCACTCGTTTAAACATCCCTGTATGAGATTTTTCAAAACATTTACCTATTACCTGGTATACTTTACTCATTATTTCTAACACGCTAGGGATCTCCTTTTGTGTCATGGTGGTTTACAGTTAAAATAAGCTTCTTGATACTATGGATTGCATTTTGAATGTGTGTGTGTGTGTGTGTGTGTGTGTGTGTGTGTGTGTGTGTGTGTGGAGAGAGAGAGAGAGAGAGAGAGACAGAACATGGAGAATGCAAGCATCACAGCACACAAGTAGGCAATATTCTAAATTCAGTTTCTTTCTTTTTTTTTCTTTCTTTCTTTCTTTCTTTCTTTCTTTCTCTCTCTTTCTCTTTCTCTCTTTCTCCCTTCCTTCCTTTCTCTCTCTTTCTCTTTCTCTCTCCCTTCCTTCCTTCCTTCCTTCTTTCCTTCCTTCCTTCCTTCCTTCCTTCCTTCCTTCCTTCTTTCCTTCCTTCCTTCCTTTCTTTCTTTCCTGCCTTCTTTCTTTCCTTTGATCCTTCCTTTTCTTTGATCCTTCCTTCTTTCCTTATTCTCTCTTATTCATTCTTTCATTTCTTTCTTTTTATGTTTTCACTTTCTTCATAGTGTACTTAGTTATATAATGTAGCTAAAACAAGTATGCATGCATATAAATTCTCCATTCCAAGTACAAACATGGACATTTTTCCAAAATAAAATGGCAACAAAGTCACCCTTGATACTCCAAAGGGACACACAGTACCCTCTGATACACACGCACACACACACACACACACACACACACACACTTATGCACATGCACGCACACACACACACTTATGCACATGCACACACACACACACACCACACACAAAATAAGTAAATAAAAAATAAGCAAAAAAACCAAGAAAAATCAGATATGGTAGCAAATGAACTTTTTGAAACATTGTTAAACAGACTTAGGTTTGTGGATCAGTCATTTATTATTAGCAACCAAACCTGGCCTTTCTGTTAAGACTCCGCTGGCATTAACTGCATCTGTTTCTGAAGTTCAAATGAATAGCAGCATTCATGTAGTTCAATGTCTCTGGACAGCCTTGTTAGTATTCTAGATATGTATGTTGAGCAAAATCACATCAATGTCAACATTATTCTCTGACAGTTACAACTTTAATTTGTGAAAGCATCTTTGAAAACCACACCTGTTGCATCTTGTTGTCAATTCTAATTCTGTAGTGTCTCACATCATTTTCACCATTTTGAAATTCATCCACTTATTCTAGTTACCTCTATGTAATGTAGTTCTAATACCTGCTAGATTTCCCTCCCTTCAACCAATATTTCCCATTGAATCTATCTACCTTACCATGTTAAAGAGAACCTCTAACCTTATTCCTTCCCAAATAAAGAATAAACTCATTAGCCTGGTTGTGCATGACCTTGTACAATTTTACCTGCAAGCTAATTTTCTAATCTTGTCCCAAATGCTTCCACTAAACAGAACCCAGTGGTTTGCGAAAGTAAATGTTTTATTCTTCCCTTTCAAACTTTCTCACCTTGGACAGTTATTCTGCCTGCTTCAGTCTCTCCTATTCAATTTTTTCTTTGATCTTTGATTTTCTTCTTCTTTTTTCTTGATCTAATAATTTTCATTCAAATTCATCTTTATGAATTAGTTTCCATCCAGTGCCCCCATCAAAAAGAAAACTGATCATTATATCATTTTACTCTTTCAGAATTCCAGGACTCAGGGCTGGAGAGGTGGCTCAGGGGTTAAGACTCTGCATTGTAAACAGAAGTTCCTAGGTTCGGATCCTAGACCCCACTTATAGACGCCGGGCGGAAGCGGGGGCGGCCTGCGTTTCTGGTCCTGGTAGGGCGGAGCCTGTGAATCCCGGGGCAGAGTAAACAAGGAGGAGGCGGAGGCGTCCATGGTGGTTCCGTGGTTCTACACACACACACACACACACACACACACACAATTGAATAAATAAAAAATAAATTTAAAAAAGAATTCCAGTGCTCTAGTTAACCTTTCCCATGGTGTTTATATTTTGCCTTTACTGCAATGATCTGTGTGTTTTTCCTAACACACATTCTATGAAATGTCTCTGATTAAAAAAAGATTACTAGTTCAGTTTTACAGTGGTTTTCATTCTTTTAACAACATATTAGCACAGAAAGTTGACTATATCTGAAATTTGACTTGCTCATCTTTAAAATGAATATTGGAAAAGTTTTCAAAGTTCAGACACAGTGCCCAAAAGCTACTTAAAAGCACAGAATTTCTATTCTACCTTTCTTTGTTAAGTGTGTCACAAGTCAGTAGTGACAAAATGAGGATTTAATATTTCTTGACCTTGAGTATTGTATCTTACTCATTAACTGAGGCAACAACTGACCCTGAAAAGATATCTGGTGTTAGAATTTGTTTGGAACCAGACACAATCTGCCTTTTGCATAGACTAAACCTAGTGAAAAATCATTTGAATAACATTTGGGACCTGAAACTTACATGACTTCTAGATTACATTTTTAATTGTTTTAAAAATAAGAATACTTTCTGCATTAAGGATGAAATATTTATGGTACAACATACTACATATATTTAACATATATTTTTTGCAAGACACACATTGGCTTCATTTTATATCAAATTATATTTTCTGTTGTTTTTGGAAGATTCATATTCTTGCATATTACCTCATTGTGGTTATTAAAGTTACATTAGTTGTAGAAGATATCGTTTTTATAGATTTTCTTGATGCTGTTTGGTTATTAAATTTAAAGGATATTTCATTAAATTTAAAGAAATTGAAGGGGGAGTGTGAAAAATCCAAAATCTTTAAATTTTGTTTATCACTAGCTATTTAAACTTGCAACTAAGTATTCATAATCCTGTGTTGCTCTTTTCCCCTGTACCTTAGGCATTAAGCACTTTGTATCATAGTCTACACTCTTTTCAGAGCTATATATAAATGTTTAAAAGTTTTCTTTTTCTGAGACAAAGTATCACTTTGAGGCCTAGGCTAGCCAGCATAGCTAAATAGTTGATGCTAGCCTTGAACTTTAGATAATTGCCATATCCCAGCCTCATAAGCACTGAAGTTACAGACTTAAACCATTATATTCAGCTGTAAAATATTATTTTTTTAACTTTTTTGTTTTTTTAGTTTTACAAGCATATTAAGTAATTCCTATTTCCCTTCCCTCCCATTCTCCTCCCTTCCCCTCATCAGCCTACTGCTCACTATACTACCTAGACCCCAGGGTTTCCTCTGGCTTGTCTACTCTTGTGGGAGTTCAGGCCTCCCTCTGTGGTATATTAAGTTGCCCCTCTTAGGGACACCCCACCGATAAGGGTATTTCCCTGTTAAATATCCTCAAGGCAGGAAATTGTTTTACCATGAGCAAACCACTACAAAAGCTTTATGTGCTACAATTTCATGTCCTTTAAAAGTTGTTTAATCATACTGTTTATGGGCTATAATTTTGAAAAAAAACTTCATATTTTTGCAAGTGAATACCTAAGTATAGTTTTTCCCATTAACATTACATATTTTGTTATTACTGTAATGACTATTTGCATTAAATTCATGATGTACTAATATTGAGATGATTTAAAATTCATTGAATGATGTGTGTAGTTCACATTAAAATTTTGCACCATTATGTACAAGGCACTTGAGCATCTACAGACTGTGGTATTTATGCAGTCCTGGCATCAGTTCCCTTAATTGGTCTCCTATTGGTCCACTATTGAATATTTTGCTGTCTGTCAGCCACCTAGTGTTTATCAGTACTTTGTAAGACCATATAGGTTTCCAATCAGTTCATTGCTGACCACTGGCCAGGTATCCCCACTGTAGGCTTAGTACTAGTGACCACTTCTGTTCGGAGTTCTTGGTTACCATGTTCATGCATGTTTTGAGGATGGCATTTATATCCTTGTCTTTTGACTCTCAGCATTCTTCTTGTTCCTTCTGCAAAGGTGTCTGGGACTTTTGAGGTAATTCTCCAACATTCTCTTATCTTCAGCATGTTGTTCACCACAATTATTGCAAGGAATGGCTCCTCTGCTTCAGACTGAATGTAGTCTCTGTTCTCTCTACTTCTGTAAAATTCCCTGATCCTTGGCCAAAGGGCACTAGATGCACGCTACTAAGGTCCAAGCTTTCTACAATCATAAACTCCCTGCCAAACACTTCCCACTACAAAAGTTACTTCTGGAATGAAGGTTGAGAACCATACTAATTAATGGGCTTAAAGATAAGTTTGATACTATGTCTATTTAGAAAAAAATAGGATGTGCCTGTATGTGTTTGTATAAGAAGGAACCCTGTGGAAGATTAAGGGTGATTTAGGGAATCATCTCTCTATCTCCTTTTTGCTTAGCTCTGGGATTTCCCAAGCTCCATCCCCAAGGCCTGGAAATGCAGACTGTCACTATTTCTTATTTTTTATGTGGGACCTAAGAACCTAACTCAGGCAGAGTCTTGTCTATGAGCCATCTCTCCAATCAACATTATGATTTTAATAAAAGGAAAAATAAACAGAAAAAAATAATTCAGGGAGGTAATTAGTATTTTTTCTTTGTTTTGTAGTATATTTCTTTTCTGATTCATACTCAAAGTACTAGCAAACTTTTGTTACCTTTAGTATTATGATTATTACATCATCAAAAATAAATTTATTGATATTGGTTTGGAAAAATTTTATTGCTTGATGTCTTAATTACAGATGTGCATTGATATTGTTATATTTTGATCCTCATGAGCTACAGTTTATTCAAATTAACTTTTAAAATATAAATGATGCATTACTAAGTTCACTACTGGATAACCAAAAATTTATTTTATCATCAATTCAAGTTTTTTTCCATAAACATCTCAAAAAAATGCTAACATTACTAACATGTGATATAATATTTTTGAAAAATAATGTATTTTAATTCAAAGATGATTTTGGCAAGAAATTCAGTGGAAAAGTTATCTTCCATTTTGGAGTGTTGTAGATTAGATGTTGGCCTAATAATTTTTAAGCGGCTTTAAACTGAACAAGTTTGCAGTGAATATGGAAACCAGGAAATTGAAAATCAGAATAGAGATGAAAAATGCAATAAAATATTTGATAGGAACCATGTAGGCTTTCTACAAGTTGAAACAGGTAAATCACATATGTTTGCTTTAGAACCTTGCTCAAGAATGCAAACATACATATTGCTTACTTCTATAACTATTTTGTTCGCCATAAAAACAATTGTTTAAGTGTACAAGTTTTGTTAGTAGCAAAGCCCCACACTGACAAACATGAAGTCCTGGGTTTAATCTCTGTTGTCAAGAGAGAAGAGAGGGAGACAGGAAGAGAAACATAGAGCGAGAGAAAGAAATAATGCAATTTTTTTCTAATGCAATAAAAATCATTTTTAAAAGAATGGTAAAACATAAGCAATTAATGTTTAATTATCTTTTATTCTCTTTCAGATTCATAATGTACACAAAATGTTAGATTTTTATTCATTGCATGATACACAATCTCTTCCCCTTTTTATTCCACCTGAAACCTTATTCTAAACCTGTTTCCATTTTATCAATATGTCTGAACATTTTCTGGAACATTGGTGATGTATCATGTATCAGTGGCTGTACCACTGAAGAAATAAGTTCGAACTAGAACATGCAGAACCTAAGATGGTCATGACAAAACTATGGAAATTACATGTAGATGGTATTTCAACACATAAACTTCACTTCATAGTTAGAGTTATGAAAGCGCATCTTTCAGAATGGGAGATGTCTATGTTATTGGATAATACCTGCATATGGACCTTCATCTTTTAGCTTATTTGAAATTCATCCAATCTTTTACTCTAATTATTTCTGCCTTGCTTTTGTGTTTATAAAATTATTGGATTCTAAGTGCTTCATATAAAAACAAATGTCATGTTTTGAGCTGTTTAATTAGAGCTCAGGCAAATTAATACAAGTTTTCTAACTAATATTTACAAAATCCAAGACACTTTACAAGATTGTAATATTTGATTGATGACACTTTCTTTCTGCCTTGTTTGCATGATATTCAAATTGTTCTGGGTATAAACAGGAGAACTGAAAATTTTATGTTGATAGAAAAGCAACAACTAAGGAGATCTTTTCCTTGAGTAGATTTAAGTACTTTTAACCAATCTAATCTAGATATCTACTAGTATATTCTTTTTCCTAATATAGATGCTACTGGGTCTAAAAACTCTGCTTTTACTGCTGTATAAATATCAATTCATGAAGTATTTTACTCAGTGGGGCTTAATTTGGCTTAATGAAAGCAAACAAACTGCAATTTGATAATATATACTGATGACATGCCTATCCAATATTATTGGTGAGTTTTACATAACAGTTACCCTATTTGTCTGACAAACTGACTAAATTTTTTTTGTCTAAATGATTATTTAATTATCTTATCAAAATAATGCTGAAAATGTATGCTGCCTCAGACAAAATTTATGTATTACAGATTATTAATATAAAAGTCTTCTAGAACAAGAGGATCTTTGTCCTTTGACAAGACATAAAATAAGTTATCACCATGTACCTCAAGATACAAATCAATAAACTAAGAAAGGCAAAGATATTAAGTGACTTTTCTATAATGTGAGTGACAAGGTAGTTGTCTCAACAATAGAGTACAATGAATGTACACAGTCTCTAAACATAACCCTTCCATTTACACATTTTTTACACAGATCAAGCAATACTGTTGCTCTTAATATCACATTTATTTTAACTATTCATTGGCATATATGTATATTTCCAAGTAACTTAAAAAATCCACATTTTGTATGCATTACAACTGATACCCAATAATTTTACTAGATATTTGTCACTGGATATTTGCCAAACACTTTTGTCACTATATTTTCTCTTAAGTTATATGCCATTCTAATTTTATGATATTCCAAACACACAGTATGTAAATGAAAAGTCCAAATGAATTGCTATTACTATATACAACTTTATCTCTATATATACATATATAGTATACATATATATATAACATGTATATACATATATTATATGTTTATATTTAGATTGATGATGCTTTCTTTCTACCTGTTTACCTGATATTCGTTATTCTAAGTACAAACAAAAAAGCTGAACACTTCTATATAGATATTTAAAGATGGATATGAACATGTAGTCTATACATATCTATATAGATATTGTCATATTTAAACACAGGTGTCAAGATGTAGAGATGTAGAGATGGTGTGGCCAGTTCCCTCAATCCTCGTGTTGTTGAGCTCTCCTGTCAAACTGGACTAAGAACTGTAACCTGATTATTGTAAGAAAATAAACCTCCTTATTTCCTTAAGTTGTTTGATGGTGATTTATCAGCAACCATGCAGATGAACTGCTACATAATCTGTTGCTAGAGAAGTGCGGTGTTGCTGATGAATCTGGCTGTGTGGATTTTGTGGATTCTGAATGGTTTTGTTGAAGAAACTTTAAAATATTTGAAGATTTTTGAGTTTGTGGATTACAAATACCATTCTGTAGAACTAAATGAACCATTTGGATAGTGAAAATGCTGAGGTTGAGAGAGTTGTGATTTTTTGGGGCCCAGTATGTGATGAAGGTAACAAAGACTTTGATAAAATTGAATTTAAAGATGATGGACTGGTTTGCTTGATAAAGGAGAGCTGTGTTGATGTCCGTGAAGCTCTGGATGTGGAAAGGGCATGCAACAGATCAGCAACCTTTGTTGGAGATATGAATGTCATCAAAGGAAAACTTAGTGCTTTGCACTGAGATAATGGAAGATGTGAAAACCCCTCTGTGTTGCGATTCCATGGAGTGAAAACCTAGATTCCTTCAGGGACAAAAACCCAAGTTGAAGTTGTTTCTTGCCCTTTGGAAGTTTTGGCTCTCTAGAAAGGGGTACACTAAAGTTGGTACAGCAGTGGCTAAAGTGAACCAAACTACATTTCAACCTCATTGTAGAATCTGGCAGCATCCCCCAAATGGTACTGGTTTTGGTGTATAATTGAGGATTCATGGAGAGCAGTAAAAGCTTGGCACCAAGTGGCAGGCATAAAATTCCTGCAGGGAAAGGTGAAGCTTATACCTATAAAAGTGAACCCGGAGTGTTGTTGGAGATGCTAGAACAATGAGATGTATGCTGAGGATAGCTTTGAGTGGAGATTCAGCCTGGTTTACAGGATCTCTGCTTCTACAACCTTGAGCTGCAAACAGAGACTGGGATACCTAGAATTTTTGAGCTACCATGCCAACATGAGGAACAACAGAAGATTGACATTGCAGTACAGGATGCAGTAATTGATTAGCTGGAATTTGGTCTTAACTTGATGTTTTCTCATTGTCATAATAATTTTACATGGGATATTTAAGTAAGTCTTTAGTTCCAACATTTTAATAACTGAACTTTTAAAAATTGACATTTTAAATTGGATTTTATATTATCAATTAGATAGCTTTTAACAACTATGGAGATATGGATTAATGGTTACAGTTTGAAAGTGTTATGTTTTTGTGTCAACTTGACAAGGGTTTGGAGTGTCATAGTTAGGCTCAGGTGTCAACTTGACAGTTGAGGGTTTGAGCTCTGGGCACATTTATAGAGAATTTAGTGGTTGAGTTAAGCCCAGAGCAAACCTGCAGGAGATTGTCTAGCTGATGGGGAAGGCCCAGACCATGGTGGGTGGGACTAGGCCTGGAATAAAAAACAAAGAGCTGGTTGACAAAGTTGGCATCCTTGTGTACACTTGGCCAGACATGCTGATGTGGCAAGTAAGCATGGTCTGTCTCTCAGCCATTATGTAAAGAAGGTGTGGCCAGTTCCCTGAGCTCTGGTGTTGGTGTGAACTTTCCTGTCAAGCTGGACTAAGAACTGTAATCAGACTATCAGAAGAGAATAAACCCCTTGTTCTCTTAAGATGTTTGATGGTGATTTATCAGCAATCATGCAGGCAAACTGCTATAGAGTTATACAAATGAATTTATAGATGTAGATATATATGGCTATTTATTTGAACTGAAAATATTTTCTATAGTTTTTCAAAGTCAATGATGTGAACTTTCATGAGAGTTAGTAGTTTATTGTACATACTTATAATTATATAGTATAATATTGTACAAAATGTATGATGCAGTGTATTCCAACAGCTTATACTCCTCTCTGGAGAAAATTGCTTTATTTGGGTGGTGATGTTGTGTCATTGATTTGAATTTTTGATAGTCTTCCAATTTTATAGATAATACATAAATGTTAAAATCACTTATTAATCAAAGGATGAAAAGCTTCTTCAGTAGTTCACTTATTGAATGAGTGAGTGTGAGTGACAGCTGCAGAGGAAGATATTGAGAGACAGAAATGTTAAGTGAGTTAACTTTTATATTAAATGTCTAGAAAGTGAAATAGGCAAGAACATTCCTCAGTACTGTTGCAGCCTCTGGATCAAAGTGTTTTAGTCTTCTTTCAAGACAGATCATGAATTATTCTGTAAGCTATTCAATAAGACAGATTCTCTAATTTCCTTAGTACTTACCAATATTTGTGTCCATTAGACTACTGACTTTCTCCTTGTTAATCTCATACTAACATCAATTCATATAATCTGTATATTTCAGTCAAATAGAGAGAAGATGCATGCATACATGTGCATACTACATTAATTCTTTTCTTAGTCACTGCAAATTTAATATCTTTCAAGCACTACTCTGACCCATGTGATACAATCAGTTATTTGAGAGAGATGCATGCAAAAAAGCATGTACCATCACTTCTCAAATATCTTCATAAAATTTGAAATGATTGATAGCAATAAATCCTCAGAAGATTAGTTGAATTGAATCAATACAGTAGTGCTGACACCAAGCATTAAAGACTTGACACAAGAATTTTCTTCCCTCTAAGAATAGCCCTGCTGAGCAGAAGTCATGACACCTGCTTGGTTGTAAGTGCATTAGAAATATATTGCATTAAAAATGCAATGAGTGACAGAATTTTTATCTTTGACTTTCTGTGTTTCACATTTCTCAAACAACCGTAACCATAGAATAAAATTATAAAATTGAGTAACTTACATTTTTCTTCTATATCAATCATATTCATTTTTGTTTCCATGAAGAGATACCATAATACTGATTGACTATATTTTTCTTTCTGAAGAATTCTCAGCAAAATATTCTTCAATCAGCTGAATGGGGTAAGTTGATGAGGGCCAGTTGATTAGGGCTGGCTTTTATTCTTTCCCTTAACATTTCATTTGTGTTGCAGATCCCATGCATTCTCATCTATTTTTTATATTTTATATATTTTACAATACCCTGCTCATCTTTGAATATTAACAAAGAAGAAAAAGACAAAGTGACGTTTATTAATGGAATTTGGCTTCCAAGCAAAAATATGTAGCATTCTACTTGTGAATAAACCAGCTTTTTACAAAGCTCTAAGCTGATCTGTTTTCGAAGCAAGTATGTGGGGGATGGTAGTTCAGTCAGCCACAGTCAACAAAACAGAGCTAAAAAAAATTAGTTGATGCAGAGAGAGAAGATAGGTTTCCCCTTTGAAAATTTTAAAACCCTGAGCACAGTCAGTATGCTAGGCTACTTAATGCATTGTTCAAGTCTTTCCTGCACATCCAATTTTTATGAGAACCTTAAAAGGCTTCTAGTAGACAGTTTAATCACATTTCCTCTTACCACTTGTATGTGTGCCTCTTTTAGGGGGTCATTGTCATAAAAGGGAACTTGCTTGGTTTTCAGCTGGCCTTTTTCATTTTCTCTTTTGGGAGGATGGGTAAGTGATATGAAGGAATGAAAAAAGTACAATACTTCTGACAGCATTCTTACTATTATGACTTTGATTTGTCTTCAAATATAGACTATCATTAATATGCAAAAAACAATATTGGAAGTCTCTAGATTTAGCTCTATCTTCTTGCCTTAAAGGAGGATTATCAATCACCACCATTAACATATTTATGGTAACAAGACAGTGGTGCTTAGTTCCAACAATGATGTGCAGCCAGATGAAGTACCCTGACAAAAGTGGCTGAGCACAAATTTTCATCTTACAAGAGTAGCTTCTAACAAACAACCTGTGTATATAAATTAAAGGCCACTATAAAGAAAGCATATCAAACTCTGAAAAATGGAAAGTAGCAATTTCTACCCAAGTACCTTTTTCTACTTTATAAATATTCTTTAGCTGAACTTTTAGATCCTCCTGTTACTAAAAAGAACATACGAAAGTACTTGATCAAAATTACTTTCCTAGTGCATATTTTACACCAAGAAGAATGGAGGCAATAAATTTTGGTCACTTTGTGAAAACAGTTTAATCACAAATGGTGTTTCAGTATTAGATGACTACAGGCATCCAATATAACAAACATATGAAATTATAGGTGAAAATTTCCAAGTCTTTAAGTACCTTCTTGACCTCTATCTGAGAAACTCATTTTTAGAAATATATATATGCTCATTACATATAGGTATATATTTTTTGTTTATACATGGGTAGTGTTTATACAGTAATTTTTATAGTATTTTAAATTTTGACAGGTGCTGAATATCTTCCTAATGAATACATATGATGCTGGTTCACTATTATTTTTATTTTAAAGATTCATGATAGAATATGCCTTTAACTTATGGATGAAAATATAAAATGATAATAAAATCATAAAATCAGAAAGCATAGGCAAAATTCACTTTTCGAGTCAATAGTTGCCAGCCAGAAGTATGAGAACCTATCTAATATGGAAACTTGAATATAAATGACTTAGTAACTTGGAAACCATAATACCTCTTTCACTTTTGTATTTATTTTGTTGTCAGAAATTACCCAGTACATCACCCAAATACATATAATGCGAAAATTTTAAACTAATTCTGTCCTTCCGTATGTCTTAATATTTCTTATATTGTGGATGCTAGGTAATACTCTGAATTATACACTTTTCTTACACATTCCAAAAATTAAATTGCTATAATTTACTACAGGAATGAATGTGTACATGTAAGTAAGTGTATGTGTAACTGTTATATACCATTGGGAAGCAATTGACTTTTAAAACAAAATGGAAATATTCAAAGTTTTTAATTTTTCATATAAAAATTAAAAATAAGAGGACAAATTAATGATTTTCTCAATTTAATAATACATAAAAACTTTGAAAATGTTATAAAGAATATGGGCAAGAAACAGTATCAAAATATTCCAGGAAATCTAATACCTGTAGTTTTGGTGGCCTTTTTTTGAAAGGGGACTCGCAATGTTGCTTTCAATGGTCTAGAACAATTGGAATCAAGTAATCTGTCTCAGCTTAGTAGGGGTACAGGTGCATACCACTGTACCCAGCTTCATACCTGTGATTTTTAGATGTATTAAGAACTTGATTTTTGCAAGTTGATTAAAATATTACATAACTCTCTTGACACCATGAGTGAGAAACTTTGTGTGCAATTTCAAAAAAGAAAACAAAATCTCATTTAGTGAACAGGTAAAGTCTCAATATAAATATATTCAAAATACCATAATTATGTAGGATATTTGCAAAATGTACCAGATTGAATTCTTTATGTAAACTATTTTGAACATCAAAGATGTAAATAGATACCACAGTCAACCTTCAGTTGATATGGAAAATTCTGAGATAAGGACCCACAAAGCCAAAGCATTCTTGACTAGTTTTGTTCTACTCAGACTACTATAACACACAATTATAGACTGGGTGATTTATAAATAGCAGACATTTATTAACCATAATAGTTTTAGAAGTTCAAGATAAAAACATTAGAAATGTTAGGAATGAGTGGGCTTCCTGAGTCAGAGCCCACAACTTCCTGGTCTATAAGAAGCACCTTGGTCCAGTTAGTCTTGGTTATCAATGTGGTGTCTGCAGTCTGGGTCTCTGGGCACAGTTATAAGGAATTATATAGTTAAAGCAAGCCTCTGGGAAAGATTGTATGGCTTCTGCCCAGATGACCTGTAACCTATAACTATGAACTGGAATAATATCCACTTGCTCCCTTAAATTGTTTGGGTTAGGAATTTGTGAAGTATGAAACTAAGACAGGGTCTTTCCCCTTTAACTGCTCTAGTCCTATGAACTATTAATCTCTTACTGCCCTGACTACTATTGTTATAGAAATTGAGAAACACTAAAACTCACAGTATTTCATTGCGGCAGTGGTAGAGTTCTTTTTCATTTGAAAAGAGTTATAGCTACCATACATATTTTTACACCATGAATTTTTTAAAACACCGGAACTCAATGTCTGAACTTTGTGCTAAAAACACAGCATCAGTTATCCTGTTTATTACCCTCAAACTCCTTTATAAGCTACTACATAGTAACATATTAGTCTTATGTTACTATAGTGGTCAATTTTCCTTTAGCATATAGATTCTATATGCTAAACTGTAGTGATACCTGGAAACAATTCCTTTGCAAACCATAGTGTTATTCAGGGGCATCCTTCTGAACCAAGACTAAATTTCAAGATGAGAAATTTGATTCTGTTAATGCAGAGCTGTGAAGGCTACAAAGCAAGTGTGCAGGTCACTTGGACAGAGCGATGACTCCTCATTGCTACTCTACTGCTCTAGAGAGTATTTGGAGAAAAAAAACGGTATCTGGAGATGTAAGCACTAAAAATGTCTCTTTCTTAACATTAACCCATTCTTGCACACCACAAGCTAGTTTATTTGAACTGTGATGATTATCATGTGTACTTATATTTTATCATCTGATTAACAAATATGATTTCACCAGGTTTTATGGGCTGAACTATGTTCCACTAAAATTTAGATGTAGAAAACTAATCACTGGTAACTCAGAATTTGGAGAAGTTTTAATTTCCTTTTTTAAGCAAGGCAATGATATTTAATTCAGGACATCAGGGTGGAATTTAAGGCAAAATGACTGCTATACTTGTTAAGAACAGGGATTGATATGAAATTTATGCAAGCAAGACAATGTCAAGAAAATGAGAATGACAGCCGTTTTATAAACTATGGAAGACACCTCAGAGAAACAAACCTACATAGCTTTTGATAACTGATTTTTAGTCTCCACAATGTGACATAATACATTTCTGTTGTTTAAAATATTTTTGTGTTATTTTTCTATGAATTTACCAGATATTGTTGCAGTTATTTTTCCTTTGCTATGAGGCAGTTTTCAGATTCAAGCAACTTAGGGGAGAAAGGGAGCTTGTATTTGGCTTATGGTTCCAGAGGGGATATATTCCATTTATGATAGGAATCCCATAACAGAAGGCTTGGCTCTAGGCAGAAACAGGAGCAGAAGCAGGAGGCCTGTTCACAGATATTCGGAGTCAGAGAGCAAATCAGAGAATCATCTAAAAAACCTCAAGGCCCAGTCCCCTTTGCCTACTTTTCCCCCAACAAGATTCTACCTCTTAGAGGTGACAATATTCCCAAACATTTAACACCAGATAGGAATTGAAACACATGTGTCTGTTGGGCAGTTATTTCATCATGTTTTGCTCCAATATGAGATAGTTGCCCCAAAGGAAAACCCCAGTATTTCACAGAGAATTGAAACTAACTGTAGTGATACCTGGAAACAATTCCTTTGCAAACTATAGTGTTATTCAGGGGCATATCCTTATCTGACCTCTCTGAAAGTTGTTTTGTTCCTGTGAAGTTCTCTGGGAATTCTTCTGTTATTCTTTTTCAAATATTCTGTGTGCTTTTATCACTTTTAAAACAAGGAAGCTCATTGTAAAGAAAGACTCTGCACCCAGGTACTAAGAACAAACACTGTGAGGTGCATTTAAGTAGAAACAAATGATCATCAAAGCACACTGAAACCTCATAATGATGATCAGAATAGCTATGCTATGTACTTGCCTGCCTTGTGTTAATACAGTGTAATAACATGATCTTTTAAACTGTTTGATAATTAAAATTGCTTAGCTGGTTTGCAAGAGAGACTTCCTCATGTCGATGTGATTACCTTGAAATTCTAGAGTGGCATTTCCTGTTCTTGGTTCCACTGATCATCTTTAGTATCTAAAGCTTTTTAGCATAGCACTCCATATCTTAATCCATGAAGTTTATGAAACGAAAATCCAATTAAGGGGATGCGGCATTAATTAAAAAATGATCAAAAAGTTGGATTGAATGTGTGACAGCAGTCTCAGTGTCCATGTAGTGTGGTGGGCCAGTGAGTGTGTGTGAGTGTGTGTGTGTGTGAGAGAGAAGGAGAGAGAGAGAGAAGGAGAAAGAGAGGGAGAGAAAGAGAGGGAGAGAGAGAGGGAGAGGAAGAGAGGGAGAGACAGAGAGGGAGAGACAGAGAGGGAGAGAGAGATAGATGATTGTGGTTGCTGAGGACTGTCCAAACTGCTGTACAGCTTCAAATGATCAAGATGCTATCTGAGGGTCATTTTAACTCATCTAAAAAAGAAGCTACATTATCAGAATCAAATTTCTTGCCCTCTTCCTTTCTGTCTAGTTGGAGTTTTACAGATACTACATAGTAGGCAAGGAAGGGAACACCAGGGGAAGTAATTAAAGAATTTTTTTCCTCCTACTCTTCCTGTGAAGGTCAGGTGCCAAGCACAAGGGCAGCCTAATTAAGAGGTACTCTTCATATTTAAATTTATTTTTGTTAATGGAATTCCTCTGGAAAGTACAGTTTTAGAAATTCCCCTAAAAAAATCATACTTTAGATTGACTCATCTGTTACTGTGGTAATTACTGTTAGTTCAAATGATTATATGTAGATAAACAAGGTCCTATAATGAAATTAGTATAATGAAAATATGGTATATAGCGATTCATTATAGAAATCATTATAGAAAATTTTAGGAAAGTACTTTTTACCATTATCCATATATCAGGTGTTATTTTATAATACATTCATACATTATGAAAACTTTGTTAAAGAGAACATAATTTTGAAAGTATACAGCTATGTTCTTATCATGGGATGCATAGAGTATGTCATAAAGATGAAGACAGAGTATTCAAAATTAACTTAATAAGTTTAAATGGAGAATCAAAACTAAAAATTGAAGACTTCTGTCTAATTGATCTTATGAAATGAACAGTATTTAAGCTAAGAGTCTTGTGCAAAGTAAAACCTAGTTAAAGTGTTAAAGTATAGAATTACTTAGTTAAATAATATGTGTGCAGGAGGGATCTTTGACATAGGACTCTAAAAACAATATAAACAGAAAGCTAAAAAATATCAAGTGAATCTATCTATATATGTATGTATATATTATGGAATTCATTTTGCAAGATGCATATTTTAGATTCGGTAAAGATACAAATAGAAATGAAGGCTTTTAGGAAATTGAACATGGGGAAAAGTTTTTTTCTTCACTAAAAGCTAGTTTATTTTTTTGAAGAATATTTAAGCTCTCTGAGTGAACAACCATCTATCTACCACTAGTATTATATTTCCTAACCAATTTAAAAGTATTTAAGAATAAAATATTGAGAGTTGAATTAAATTGACATAGAAGAGATTAAATTCTATTTTGGATCCTTTTATGCCTTTTAGTTCTATGATTTATAATCTTCCTGTTTCTCCTTGACAATTTTAGTTCAGTTGCTGAGATCTTTAATGTTTTTACATAAGATGATGTTGATGTTTGTTCCAGTCACTTATGTTTCATACTATGTTGGAAGTTTTGAAAAGCCTGAAAGACTTTGTTCTCAATCCGAACATGTCAAATTGCCCATGCAAGTCCTATAGACTGCAATAACATAGCCATTCTAGCCATGTTGAAATTCTGGACATACTAACTCTAAGTAACTGAATTATTTTTTGGGCATACTAACTCTAAGTAATTTATTTATCTATTTTAACATTTAACATACCAGAATGTACTTAAGAATCAACTTATACATACATATATATATATGTGTATATATATATATATATATATATATATTTGTTCTTGGCATTTGCATACATGGTTATAGCTATATTCTTTGCATATATTTCAAATATATGTAAAACTAGAAAAATTTTCAAATTTATATCTTGATTCATTGTTTTCATTTGTACATTCTAAAACTTCCTAGAAATATTTTTCATATTATAGTTTTCCCACTATAAAATCTGGTAAATGTCATTCACTGAAAAGCTGAAAGTAATTTCTAGTATTCACACTTAATTTAAAAGGAAAACTATTTGAGAATATGAAAACAGTATGGAAGTTCTATTGTGAATTTCACACTGTCATATGCTTGACATTTAGCACAATCATAGTGTTGAGGATGCCATGGATTTCAGTATGCAAAGCATCACTCTGTCCAAAAGGGTCATTTATTTTCTCTTACTATCTCACCATCTGTATTGTTAGATCCTAGTGATCGGTTATTTTCTGCATTTAGTCTTTATGAAAGAACATGGAATAAGTTACATTTTATAACTTGGAAAGAATCATGGAGAGTCATTGATAAATTTTTGTCACTTCCTATATATCATTTCACCCTCAGTAATTAAATAGTAATAAAATGGTTCAATTGCCAATATTGGGACTACTGTTGAACACACACCTGGGCATTTCAGTGAACTTGCTTTTTGACCCGTTCCTTAGTTTCTCTATGCCTTAGTTTCTTATCTACAAAAATGAGAATGCTGACTAACTTCTGAATGAATGAAGATTAAAGACTATGAACAAGTCACTTACAAATATTTCTGCATGCAGCACTATGATTATGCATTTTTATTTTAATTGGGTTATGAAAATACTTGCAGTTATATGTCACTCCTAGTTGTTAACAGCAAATCTCTCTGGTGCAATTTACAAAATGAAGTATTCAAATATAAAATTAACAGAAATATTTGTTATAAGGCATGCTTTGTATATAATTACATGTAAAGCTAGAAGATGTGCTTTTTATTTTTCTATGTAATCTCTGTAGTAATGATTTGGTACTTTAATTAATTATTGAAAATATGCCAATTATACAATTCATTTTGTGTACTATAGTCTGTAAATCTGAACAAACTATAAGATTATGTTACTTTTCTATTTTCACATATGGGGAATACAATCATTTCATTTTTATTAACCAACATTTATTTTTTCAATTTGTTTTCCCATCGTAGTTATCTAGCTATGTAATATTGTTAACCACACTTTAATCACAGCTTGTGATTTGACCATGAATATTCTTAACATTTTGCTATTTTAGTGATAATGTATAGCTAAATACTATGTAGGAGATAAATAAAATGTGCTAAAATAAACCTTTCTAATTTATTTGGCTTCTAAGCAAAAATATAATGAGAATTTTTAAAAGCTGAAATGTATAATTGGTGTTCAAAAGCATCACAGTTGCAATAATATCTAATCTTCTTATCATTCTACTTTTGCAAAGAAAGATGGAAGGATAATGTGCTACGATCAGTTCTATCACCTGAAGAAAAACTATACTACAAATCAAAGAAAGACTCAGTTCCCCATTGTTACAATTACCCTTTTTGCTGCTGTGAGAAAGCAGTCTTATACTGGTGAATGCTGCTTCAGGTCATAATAGTGATCATAAAGGCAGAGAGAACAAACAAGTAGTAAACTGCCAGATCAGACAGCTAGCAGAAGCACGGCTATGCCACCCAACCTAAAGCCTGCCCCTTGAAGGTGTTCTGACCTTCCCAAACATTAGCATCTGCTAAGTTTGCAAATGCATGAGGCTGACTGTGGGAGAAAACTGATATTCAAACCATGACAGTCATGTTTAATACAATGGGACAACATAGAGCTATATGCAAAAGTAGCACAAACCATTATTGATAGTTTGAGCATTAAAAGTGTCTTCCCATTAATCAAGTGAGTCAAGCCGAAGCCCAAAAATAGCATGAAGGATAAGAAGTGACTATTGGGCAAGTTTCTTCTACTACCTTCCTCTTTTACATCTCAAACAACTCTTTTAAGGGGGTTTAAAAACTCTTGATATCTTTCTCCTTACATGATGAAATGTAAATAGACCAAGTCTTATGCAAGTCTTAATGGAAGTATACATAGTTCATAGATGCAACAGACCTTTCATGTCTAAAATATATTGGCTGTATGCATTCCAGCCCTATTCTTTCTCTCTCTCTCTCTCTCTCTCTCTCTTTCTCTCTCTTTATATGTGTGTGTTTGGTGTTTATGTGTAGGCAGGTATATAAGCTTGTGCTTGAATGTGTGTGTCTGTGATAGCCCAAGGATGACATGGGTCATGTGAAGACTCATATTATATTTCTAAGACTTTTCATTCCAGGGTTGCAATTTTCATGGCATTTTTATATGAGATATGGGGATCCAAACTCCAGTTCTCTTCTTTGCTGAGGACAAATACCTCAACTACTTAGCCATTTTCCTACTCTTCTCTCATTTATTTGATAAAGTTTATATCTGTATCACAATTACTTTCTGTATCATCATTAATCCAGTGTATAATCAATTAATACATTTCCTAGCCAATTTGTTTAGAACAAATGCTAGTAATGACAACCTTTCTTTTCATGCATATGTGAGCTGAGTGAACTTAATCAGCACATCATGTGTGTAGCTACTGTTTTAGTGGAAAAAAATTCTCATAAATGCCTTTGGAAGTTTCAGCTGTCATACTTGAGAGGCAATATTTTGAACTTACTCTCTTAAAATTGATTAGCTTTGAAAATACAGCTGCCAACATACATTTCAGAAATGTTTTGACTTAAACTAACACCATTATTCTTATGATAGTTCTTATATTTGCCCACTTCCAAGGAGGAAGATGTATGTCATAAAACCAACAATGGGAAGACTGACTGACTGATTAACTAACTAACTGTGATTAATCATTCCCTTGGTGCTATGTGATCTTTAAGATTAATACAACTTTATGTTTTTCCAGTGAAGTTTGAATATATGTTTCTTTCTTACTTCATGCAAGTCATATATTCAAACATGTATGCCTGTCTACATATCTGATTTTAGATCTGTTATCATCCTTGACTTTATGTAAGTCTTTCTAAAGAAGATACTTATAAATATAAGAGGACACTCTGCAGGGAATTTGACACATCCCTCAGGTTTTATCAATGGGATATTATAACATAATCTTCTCAGAATTAACATGTCTCATGCAAAGGTTGATCTACTGTCAACTTAACTTTTGATTTTTCTGACCTAAAAATACAGTTTTCTTACATAAGCACAATATCTGCATCATTATTTCATGTACCTGAAAGTAATTAAGAATATCTAGTTTAAAAATTATGTTAAACATTCCTAAATCATTGCTTTGGGAAATATCAATTCTCTTAAGATTTTGTCTTATGCTTTCTGCTCTCCTAGACAAAAATTCTGCTCTCTACTTCAGTAATATATTTTGCAGATGGATATCTTTACAAAGGGAACTAAGAATTCATGTCAGTTTATAAGCATATATTTTTGGACCTTTAGCACAGTGAGATTTATTACAAGTGTTGATCATCACTTCTTAAAAAGGAAGCCTCCATTATTAATTCTGAAATTCCCTCCAAGACAGTTTTATGTAAATAGCAGCTTTGCAGATTCCCAGAATAACCCTGTAATCTGGTGTTACCATAATTTCAGAGGTATTCATATGAAGATACATTTTGAATGACTGATTGAATATATACAAACATTCAGCAGGTTTTTGTTTTAGGATGTCTTAGATTTTGGAAAGAGTTACTTTTTTCTGTTTCTTAAAATTACAGCTCACTGGAAAAAGAAATTTAGTCAATAGAATTGATTTGTATCGCAAAATACTATGTAATTTTCAATACATCCATGTGACGTAAGTGCAGAATGGAACATAATTTACATGACATGTGTTGAGGATTGATGATTTGTGTTTGTTTTTTCTACTTTAACTGTCTGCAAAAAAGATGATGAGTTATGAGGTGGCTACTGACTTTAATATTTTGATTGAATGGAGGATTGTATTTATGGAAGGTCATTCACCCCTGAGAGGAGTGCTATTAATAGAAGAAATTATGTGCTGAGGTAAACTACCTCTGTCAGACAGATGAAATTCATCGTTCAAGACCTGTTTAAGGACATGCAAAATACGCTGTGAATTAACTGTATCCTATTCAAGGGAATTAATTATGAATCTGAGGGATTTTCATAGAGTCAGGATAAGAGTCATGAAGTTTAGGAACAACCACAATTCATTTAATTTTCTTTTTATTATATGGAAGCCAAATCCATTTTGAGATATCTCCTTTTCATTTTTCCTTGAGAATTCAAGAGGGTAAAATACATTGTACCTTACCACCCACTCATAAAAGCTGATGGTATATGTGCAAAGATACGTATGTTTAGGGCTGGAGAGGTGGCTCAGGGGTTAAGTCTCCGCCTTGCAGGCGGAAGGTCCTGAGTTTGGATCCCAGATCCCACGTAGAGACGCCAAGCGGAAGCGGGGGCGGCCTGCGCTTCTGGTCCTGGTAGGGCGGAGCCTGTGAATCCGGAGGCAGAAGGAGGTGGAGGCGTCCATGGTGGTTCGCGAATTCGTCTGTGGTTCTACACACACACATACACACATGCGCGTGCACATACATACACACACACGAACAGTTAAATAAATAATAATAATAATAAAAAGATATGTATGTTTATTATCCCATTTTGTACCTCTGGTCTGGTCTGTATAAATATTGTTGAAATAGCAAGCACATATCCTCCTGAATAATAAAGTCTCAGTGTTCATTCTTGGTCCAGTCTAGTGAGAGCCACAACACTGCTGGTCAGTTACTCTATAAACAGTTAGAAAATTTCATATCTATAGATATGTTCATGATCTTCAAAAGTGTAAGAAACTTTGCCTATATTTAATTTCAGAAATAAGGTTCATGGTGGGGATATGAAATATAATAAAGGTTATGAAGGACACATCATGTATGATTAACATTACATATAAATTTCTAAATTAACTTAAAAACCATCACTCAGTTTTTCTTCCTTAATATTAAATGGCCATTGTTCTATATCTCTGGTCACCTCAACTTCTATGACTATTCCTTACTCATTGTAAACATTCTTTTCTCATGGCATTTCTCATGTTTATTCCTTGTTAACTTAGCTACTTCGTATGGTTCCATGCAGTTGATCTGCCTTCTTGAGTTCTACTTTTCCTTCCAAATTCATTCACATCTGTTTATTTCATTTAATCCTGACAACTACCTTCTCTGATGGACAGGAGAGAGGCCATTGTACCAATAGACATGTTGAGACACTTAACTGAATCAAAATTCATATTTTCACAGTGAATACAATTGTCCTCTATCACAAAACTTCAAAAAATGCTCCCATCCAGAATAATTGTACCTAACTGAAAAATTCCAAATGCCCAGCCTTTACAATTAGCTTCAATTCTATGAAGATTTATGATTGATGATGTAATGGTCAGAATTGAAAGTAAAAAAAATTTAAATGTATTTGGAAACATACTTAAGAATTTCCTATCTTCCAGATGCAGCACACAACACTAGGGACTTTAGGGAGGGAAATGGACACAAAATATGCATCATTATTCTGTAAACATCTTACTGCAGAGGGACTTATGTTTGCTGCAGCAACAAAAGGAAATGGAGATTGAGTGAGGGGAAGTAAGCTGATGACTGGTGCTTTAACAAAGTGGCTTGCAGGAATCCTAGATGGGATACTTAGTACATTAAATTTTCCTAGGATGAAACAGAGCAGAACAGTTGGTTCTGAAGCTGTAAATTGGTGTTATAATTTAAAGTGTATAAGAACAAGCTGAAAGCTCCTATGCAGGAGACTTTCCAGAGAAAGAGTAAGAGCAAGGAGATAAACTAGCTTGAACAGAGTAGAACAATCACATGACGTGTTTCCAATGAAAAAGGAACAGTCATGAGGCTGAAGTAACCAGCCAACCAGATGAATAAGGGAGTCGCATTATGGAAGAAAAGAAGTGGGGCTGCTTTGCAATAATAACTTGTCAAATGTTAAAGGAAGTGCAACATATTTCAGAACTTTGGAAGTTGACCAGGTAAGAAACAAAATACCCTTTATAAGGCACACAATAAGAAACATGCAGAAAAAAAGAAGTAAATATAGATAGCTACATGTGTTTTTTTTTAATCAATCAAAAACAACTTTAGGAGCTTTAACAAAACAACTAACAAATGTGAACTATTATTAGACATAAGCCATTTGAGATACTGGGGATATTTAGAAACTTCATCATGTTAGTGGATAGTCCTTTGGTCTCTAGATTTACTTTTCTATTGGTGTGCTTATTTTCCTTTAAGTGCAAAAACTGGCAAAAAGCATGTAAACAATGATTATAAAACTGTTAAAATAGCAAAGTTAGATACATTGTTGTTTTTATAATATTGAATTTAAAAATGTATTTCCCTTCACTGTCTCTCATCACTGTCCAAAGAAGAGCCCTACAGTGCGTAAGCCATGGGGCAGCTTGGGGTAAAGCATGCGTAAGTGGAACTCCTCTCAATCAGTATCAGCAGGGAGAAAAGTGTCAAGTCCACAGTCTAGGGAGATAGTTTCAATAGTATGTAATAGTAGTTTCAATGTGGGTGAAAATAACTGATAATGAAGACGCAAAACACACATCAGCATATCTAAACTGCAGAACTCCAGAGTGCTAAAGACAGAAAGTGAACAGCAGCACTTCAGTTTTACATGAAGCAAAACAGAAAATGATTGATATTCTCATTCTCTCTCTCCTCTCTCTTTCTCCTCCATCTAGATTTCTCCCCTCTCCCTCCTTCCCTTTCTTCTTTTACCTTCCCTTTGCCATCTCTCCAGTTAACAAATATACATTTCTGGAATCATCTGTTGACTCTATGCCATAGCTTCCCAGCTGTGCATGTCTGTTTCTGAGTCCTTGCATACCCCTACTTCCCAATTCAAATTTGAGTGAACAACTGAAACTTTCCTATCTCTCTTTTTACTTCATGCTTGCACAAAAGAAGAGGAGAAGAATCACTTGTTGAGATAGTTGTACACTATTTATAACAAAACTTGACGACCCAAAGTTTGCTTGCCCGAGCAACTTTGGCACACCAATATTCTAGTGCACCTTGACTATACAGCAAACAGAATGGAAAAGTGGTGTTCTTTACACAGTGTTATTTCATGTTGATTCTGGCTTAGCAGAAGGATCTGTGTTTAGTAGTTGTATACATACTGCTAAGATAAAAATATGAAATTTAAAGAATTATTTTGTAAATAAAGTCAATTATTTCAGTAAGAATTTTTGTGAGTGAATAATAGTATATTTTAACCTTTTAGTTGGATGAAATTTAATCAACAGATAGCTTCTGTCCTCTACACTTGCTGTCTGTATTGCATTTCTATACTAAATATTTGCAACTTCTTTCCCATAAACTTATTTTATACTGCATCCTGATGAGTAGTTATCATAAAAAACAAATAGCATGCCAATTCATTTATTTCACCAGAGTCCTCTTGAGATAATATCTGAATTTTCATCAAGACTGTAGTGATTAGTGTTTCTGATTATGGTAATCAAATAGCTCATTAGTGATAATGTTTCAAAAAGAATTTGAAATATCAAATATTTCTGAAATATGGTGAGTCATTTGCATCACAGTTTTCAAAGATAGGAAAAATTGGAAGGTCAGTTTTGATCCTACAAATCATGAAATGGTAAAATATGAGCAACACATCAGTGCCCACTTTCAGAGTCAATGTGTTCTCGAAAGTTAGTGTTAGCATGGTTTGCTGCAAAGAGAAGTCCTATTTGTATATGAGGATTAGATTGTTGTCTCGCTTGACATCAACACAGACCATAGAGGTATAAAGCTTTCAGCAAGTGAAATAAGTATTTTAGCTGATATTTAATATGTGAGCCTGGAAATTGAAGTAAGGAAATGAAGGTGGCAACTTTGTTCTCGAAGAAAACTGTCATTTGCAAGTAGTTTCAGTTTATTAAGAGGTAGAAAATAAGGCTTTACTCTGTTTCATGCATCCTTTCTTTCTGTAGTTTGTTTAAAACTTTGAAAATATTTGCTGAATATGCCCTTTATTAGGTGTATATATACCTAATACATTTGGGCTTTTTTTCCCCTTGGATTAGTTTCTCTTGTGTTTAGCTCTTTGTTTTAATAAGATAGTGAACAAATATGCATAGTTCTCCCTGCTTTACAGAAATGGCCAGAAAATAAGAATGGAAAAGCTGCTCTATATTTTGAGAAGATATATACAATATTGATTAGCTTACTGGCACAAAATGTAAATTATCAAGCCTCATAATTTACCTTTAGTAAATAAGGTTCTAGGCACATGTCATTTATGCAGTTCTTGTGTGAGAACTACTCTCTTGGCTATTTTCAAATGTGTGTCTTTCCAAAAATTATTTGTTGCTAAGCTGAGAAGACTTCTCTTTTCAGCCTATGTTATAGACTATGATCGCCCCTTTGGAACTCAAAGATTCAGAGTATAGAACATGTCGAATTTAATTTCTAACATTTGGATATCAACTTAAACAGATGGTTTCTTAAGCTTATGTGAAGAGTCCCTTCCAGGGGAAATTTTCCCCCTGTTGAGTTGAATGACCATCTGGATTGAATAAAGGAGAGCATCTAAGCACAGCATATTGAAAATCTTTTTCTATTAGGCTCTTCCTGGCAGTTAAGCTGTAAACCTTTAATTTAAAAAAATGGAGTCGAATATCTAGCTGAATTTGTCTTTCTTTCTTTGATTATTAAAATAGATTAGAATAATTTTATCCTATACTATCTAAATAAAATGAAATTCATCATGCATTGACCTATAAATATTCCATTTTGAGTCAATATTTGTGATTTAATTTCTCATCAATAATATAGGCTGAGGAAAAAAAGTAATCTTCTGGACAACATCATCTTTTTTTTTCATTCTCATACAAAACTTTATTTACACATTAATAGTGGGAGATAATAGCTTGTTTTGCATTCATAGGGAAATATAGCTTAGGCATTTAAATCTTCTAGTCAAATTTATCTGGAAATAGTCATAGATCTACCTAAAAGGATTAATTACTGAGGTAGAACACTTACACTTTGAATCCATTGTATTTCACAGCTGGATTGGTCAAAATATGATTTGTTTAAGAATGTTAATATCAGTAGCATAAGCTATATGACATTATAATTAGTTACAAACTCTTTATAAACTGGTTCTAGGGCTGGAGAAACAGCTGGTTAAGACTCTGCCTTGCAAGCAGAAGGACCTGAGTTCAGATCCCAAGTCCAATTTAAAAAATGCCAGGCCTTAGTGGAAATCCCAGTGCTAAGCAAGGAGATGGAAGCAATCCAGGATGATTCCTGAAGTCACTCTTGGTCCTCCAAAGGACACATAGTGCTCTCTGATACACACATACAGAGACACACTAAATAAATAAGTAAAGTTTGAATTAAAAAATTGAAAATAAATAAGTAAACTAGTCCCTTATCAGAGATAAGGGGTTGATTAGGATGTGTCAATGAGTGAATGGACATTACCATTCCCCTCCAGTGATAGAAAAGTTTCTGCTGTACCCCTCACAAGATATTTTGCTCTTATCATTTGATTAACTATGAAAGTGAGATAAAGACAGAATGAGATCAACTCTAATTTTTGCTGGCATCTTATCTGCAAGACAAGCTGTTTAAATGTTTGATACATGATGCTCTGCCCTGCTCCAAAGACCTAGGCAACTCTGTGGAACACAGTATCTGAAAACCTTTCAGCCCACACCTTTTGTCTCCTGAGGGTGTCACAGACTATGGGTCTACACTACTGCTTGTCAACTTGCTCTGTCTAGTCAAAGTCTTTGAAAAGTGTTAAATATAATCATATATGAGTTACAGTACGTTTTGTTCATTCATTGTGTCACAATGTTTTGGGTAAAATTTCATGGTGATGATCAATGTTTACTTTCATGTGTGGAATAGCCTCAAATAAATTGTTAAGTGTTCTACTTCATTCATTCTTATCTACTATCTATCTACTTATCTATCTACTTATCTATCTATCTATCTTTTTGTCTGTCTGTCTGTAAGGCATAAAATAATGTATCTGACTTTTGACAACCGTGGGAGGCCTCTTTGAGAAAACATGATCCATTCAAATTAGAAAAAAAAGTTTGTAACTGTTTTTTACCAGATCACCAAGAACAGCTTCAATGGTATTGATTGTGATATTTAGACAAATAACATTGGGAGCAGGTATCTGACCTCCTGAGTAAATCAGATGGCTCTCATTCGTGTTCTTTTTTTCTATAAAATTTTTGAATGGAGTGAATGAATAGATAGATGGATGGATGGGATAATAGGTTAAGTGTTTACTTTTGTCAGGAAGGTTCTTCATTAAAACTAGAAATTTTATGAACTTTGTAAAGGCTATCAGGCAATGCAAAATTTTATCAGTAACTGGGCTTTCTATCTACTGTTATATATTTTAAAGTAATTTTCTCTGATTTGCTACTCTATTTAAGATTTAATGGTCATAGTTCCCCCTTTCTAGGGTCAAATTCCATAGGGCGAATCAGAGACTCAATGGGTATTTAAGTCATCTAACTGTGCAATGCTATGGTCTTAAATCAAATGTTAAATGGTGGCACAGTTTGACTAAAGACATATTACTTCTGAGCTAAAGACAAAATAATTGAGAAGGCATTCAACAAGCAATGTCGATATTGGCATGTACTTTTTGTTTTTCATGTCTATTCTTTCAGAAACTTTTTTCCCAACTGTATAAGAAGAAACATTTTTATGTAATCTGAAAAGTGGTCTGTTTCAATCATATGCCTTCCTGAAAATTAGGTAAAGTACACATAATTTAAAATTTTAAAATATATCTAAAAATATTCTACCCTTTTAGACATTCACAGACAGTGATGTTTCTGAATTCAGAAGAATTTCCATCCAGCCTCACTGTAGTACATTTGTTTTGGCCCTGGCTAGTTTAAGGGTTTTTATTTTGTGAATAAAAATGGAAATGGAAAATGAGTCAAAATCATAATTGAATAACAGGCATTGATTGATAATACCAGGAGACTATGACTATGTCATAACTAAACAACTGAGAAAGGTGAAGGTTTGGATTTCATATATTGCACTCATATTATTTATAGCATTTTAGAAATAAATTGGAGAGTATTTATCAAAAGTTTTGCATGACACATATGTGTGGGTACATCTGCCACATTTTACTGTTGAGGAAACACGGTATATCATCTAATTTAATCTCACTTTGCAGATAAAGAATGGAGTTTTTCAGAAAGTAGAAGACCTAAGGTTCAAATATACTTTTCCATTTAATAGACCTAAGGTTCAAATCTACTTTCCCATATTCCTTTTGAAACTAGCTATTTATTTTTACCCAAATTATGTGATGTGCAACTTGAACAAATACATCAAAGCTTCATTGTGAACTATGAGATATGAATGTTCCAGAACTATATATCCAAGGATAGTTTATTTTGGTCTAATGTGCCAAGCACAAGCAAAACAAAATGTGCCATTGCCCCTCTCTTGAGTAAAACTATTACAAAATGTTTCAGGGTCAGATTCCGTAACATTACAGTAAAATAAATTTTGTAAAGCACAATTAAGAGTTTTCCTTGAAAAGACAATATTCAAATAACTGGCACAACCTTGAATTTTAAAATCATTTTAAAGCACTTTAGACTTGAACCTCTGAGTTTATTATTTGATTTCTTGATGGAAATTTGGATTGTAGACTGTGGTTTCTAATAACTGGCATGCAGACAGTCAAAACTAATATTATTTTAATAAGTTTATTTGGGGAAAGTATTTCCATAATATAATAACATTCTTGGGTCAGTTTTAAAAATTTTTTCCTTTATCACAGACATCCAAAATTTAATTATAATTCTCAATTCAATGAGAATATAATTTAAAGAATATATGACTTCAGCATTTCTGCTGGATACAGCATTTATTAAAAGCATATTGTGTGATTTCTTTACTTCATACTTAAAATCCACAAATATTCTTACTTATATAATGTATTATATATATACTTAGATATGATAAATATTGAAAGTGATAATTAGTTTTTTATTAGTAAAGGCAATTCTTTTAAATGTTTTATCCATTGATTTCAGGGGGAAGAGAAAGTGGTATATACATAGTACTGTATGTCTGAGAGATCAGAGGATAGCTTTTGGAAGTCTATTATCTTCTTTCAGCATGTGGACAACAGGGGTTGATATCAGGTCTCCAGATTTAGCATGCAGGCTCCTGCTGAGTCATCTTACTGACTCCAGTGAAACAAATTCTGCATAATAAATACTACCTTTATTAAAATATAAGTAACCACCTAAATAAGCCATGAACTCATAAATATGAAGAAGGTACTTTGGTATAGGTATATCTATGTAACCATAAATCATATTTTCTTTCTCAGTATAGAAGACTATATGGAGAACCCACCATTATAGACCTGTATGCTTAGTATCACATACACAATTTTATGCCCCACATAACATAATACGTCACTAAATAGTGCAATTTCCTAGATAGCCAAAGATGACATTGAACTTCCACATCACAAGTGCTAAGATTATATGTGTGTGTCACCATGTCTTTTAAAAAATTTTTAAGCATGTCTGGGATTTCAACATACTTCCTTGCATGCGAAACCAGAATTTCACCAATTCAGCTAAAACTCTAGCCCTAGCATTGATTTCTAATAACTCTATGAATTTGGCATCGTTTCAGAATTCCTGAAAATTTTTTAGCACATTCAAAAATTATACATTAATTTTTCTATTTTTAAGCATGAGTTAAATAAAGTTTAAATGAATTAGTGGAAATAAACATGTCATTGATTATGTTTCCTTTCTTGAAATATTTTCCATTCAACTCAGGAACATAACAGAAAAAAATTTGCCTAAATTCAAAATGAACACTTTGAAAAAATATTTTTATTATGTTGTAATTTTCAGATCGTTTTAATGCATTTTTGATGCATATTGGGGAAGTTCCAAATATTGTTTGCTTTTCTGTTCTTTTACAGTTTATAAGTCTGCTTAGTGTTGATGTTTGGGGAGAAAATCTCAAGAATTTTTGTAATAAACAATGAAATGAACTTAAGTCATCTGCAAAAAATGGCTTTCAACATAATACCTATTAATCTTGGTAAAGAATATGTTTCCCATTTCATTCTTTAGAATATATTTCAGTAGACATTGTTTCTTTTTTAATTTTTTATTATTTTTATTCAATTGTGTGTGTGCGCGCTTGTGTGTATTTATGTGTGTGTGTATGTGTAGAACCACGGGCGAATTCGGGAACCACCCTGGACTGCCTCCACCTTCTTGTTTACTCTGCCCCAGGATTCACAGGCTCTGCCCTACCAGGACCAGAAACACTGAGCCACCTCTCCAGCCCCTGTTTCTTTTTTTAATGTATAGAAAATTTCTGTGATGTTTTTATCCATTTCTTTAAGATATATAATTAAATTTCAATTAAGAATAGCCTACCAGCATTGATAAAGTCTGTTCAAGCAATATAAAATATTTTAAAATATTCAATATATTATTGTTCTTGTAAAATGGCTTGACAGTAAAGTGATGCTACAATGGTTGTGAGGGTCAAATGCAGACATTGCATAAAAGAAAACATTAGTATTTGAACATTGTATAGTTTGAGAAAGTTTTAATCTGATGTGTAACCCTAGGAAAAACTAATTGTTAAAATTTTAGCAAAATGTCCATGTAACATTTAAAGAAAATTCTAAGAGAGTTTGCTGAAACACCCATCATTTATGATCCTCATAAAGTTGTTTGTTCCATGATGGACACTGACTTGAAATTACATCCAGTTTATCTTAAGTTAGAAAAGCAGGTAGTAATTGCTTATGAAAGAACTTATATCTGACCAAGGTTAAATATACAGCCCTTTCCTGTAATTGGGGATTAATTAATTTTACGAAACTGTGTTCATCCTTCCATCATGCAGTATTCCAGCACCCCTGGTTTGCACAATCTCTTATCTACCTACTGCTCACCTTCTCTGATGGAACCTGAGTAATTTTGACAGAGACTGCTAGTTTTGAATTATTGGATGAATTCTTTTAAAACTACAAAAATCCAAACTCATTTATCCTTTATGGAGTATTTTCATTGACTTTTGGGAAATGGAGGAAACACTCAGCTTTATGTAGTCCTCTCCAAAACTGAGTGACTGTTTGGTTTTGGAAGAGGTCTGTAGTTAAGTCTATCTCCCTGTCCTCAAGTCTCCATTTCTACACTGTCAATAGTCCTTTAAGAAAAGCTTAAAAGCATATGTGAAAAATCTACAGAATTTTTAGTCTTGGGAAGTAGAAAAAAAAGCACTGAGTTGCTTAAAGTTTATAGTAACCAAAATATTTATGATCAAAGATCGCTTTGAAATGTCATTTAAGTAATAACACCCTGAGAGAAAGCTATTTTGTGGTTATGGTACTTGGCACCTATGCATTTTATGAAATTGTTAGAATTGTTTGAAAAACATCAGCCAGCCTGTGATAGAGATCATTAAACTTGGAATGGCATGTAAAGGGGAGTTTCTAAACAATGATAGAAAAACTTTACAGGCACTCCAGTTTAAACCACATACCGATGTTCTTCAGACTTTAATTTCTTATATTCAATTTTTCATATTCTTGTCACTATTTTCTCTTCTCTTAAATGTACTGACTTTTTTTCTTATACATAAACTCTTTCTTGTATTGTGACACTTTTGGAACGTAATTCCATTGTATTACAATGCTATTATCAAGATAAATCTTGCAACTTGCTTCAAAAGTGAGACACTTGCAATAATAAATGTGTATAAAGAATGCATCTTTTTTTTTCTCTTGAATTTCATTAGCAAAGGGTAGGTTCATCACATTTATGGAGCAATAGTGACCATGTCCATCTGTCTAGTCTATGTGATCCTGGGTTAAATGGCTCCCCTCAGCGGAGAAGAAAGGATGTGCTTCCAAGGGAAAAGGAGAAATGAAGATTTACCTTTGAGAAGTAAAAGAGGGAAAGAAAAAGTCCTCTAGACTGTGATTAAACATAGAAAGGGGATTACAATGAAATGGAAAGTATTTTGGAAGAAAATTTACCAAAAAGGAGTCAAGAGAGTTATGGCTCCTACCTGAGAGATTTAAAGGACACCCCAATTGATTTACTCAGGAAAAAAGATGTGAGATGCTCCAGAACAATAGTTCTAGTACTGGGAAAGATGCAGTTCCAGAAAGCAGACAGGAATCAATTTATCCGTATGTGTGAGGAGTAAGTTCAGATCTTTTCACTTAATCAGTATGTGACTAGTGATGTGACTTCCTGCCATGCGCTACAGAGTGTCCAGTGTGGGATCAAAACAGTGATTGAACTCAGCAGTGTGCTTAATGTTACTAATATGAATATTCTCTATCACAGGATATTCTGTTGTTTGTTTATTTGCTTACATTTGTGTTCTAAATGGTAGGTCTTAAGATGATAATTTTTCAATGAACATATTTAGTTGGGACAGAAAGGGAAAAAAAACCTGTAAATGAATGACCATTGTGAGATGTAGAAGCCAAACCAATAATAAGAACTTGGATAATCATGGAGACTCATTTATTCCATCATTTAGTTTAGTTGAAAATGTTTTATTTTAAGAGTCTAATGATGCTAAAGACATTGTGGTATTTACTAGAGGTAAACATGCTGAGGAAGAGAATGTCCCCACTGGAAGTAAAATGAGGCAAGGCTACATTCAAAGAGAATAAACAAAGCAAGAACTTCAGCTGCAATACCAGAGCATAAAGAAGTAGCATGTTCCACCCTTAGCTTCAGAAAAATACTTCAAAACAAAAAAGAGAAGACAAACTTTGAGTCAAATTGGAAGGGAAGATTTAACAGGATCTTGCCAGTATTGATTCTTAAAATGCACATTTTGAAGATTGTATACTTGCAAAGACATTTAAGCCATTATGAATAATTAGGAGGTCTGGGACACATTTTAAGAAAACTGCAATTTCTCTCTATACTAATTCATTATCAGGTATTGTAAAAATCGAGAAAAAGTAGATAATAGTCATGTTCTCATATTCAAAAGTTAAAGTATGGGGGCTGGAGAGGTGGCTCAGGGGTTAAGCCTCTGCCTTGCAGGCGGAAGGTCCTGCCTGAGTTCGGATCCTAGAACCCACGTATAGACGCCAGGAGGAAGCGGGGGCAGCCTGCGTTTCAGGTTCTGGTAGGGCGGAGCCTGGGAATCTCTGGGCAGAGTAAACAAGGAGGAGGTGGAGGCGTCCATGGTGGTTCCCGAATTCGTCTGTGCTTCTGACACACACATACATACATACATACATACACACACGCGCACACATGCATACACGCACAATTGAATAAGTAATAAAAAAATTTAAAAAAGTTAAAGTATGGAGATATTTTATATATTTAACTGTCAAACGTGTGTACATGTGCGTGTGTGTGCTTGTGTGTGTGTGTGTGTGTGTGTGTGTGTGTGTGTGTGTGTGTGTAAATATCTGCGTGTTTCTGTTTGAGTGGATCTCTATCTGAATGTTTATGTACTGTGTGGAGGCCAGAGAACAGTCTCTAATGTCATACTTTAGGAGCTGTTAACCTTGTTTACTGAGAAAACAAAATCTCAAATTAACTAGTCTAGGTGACCAGAAAGTCCTATAGGTTTTTCTGTTTCCTAAAATGTTGGAATTATAACCATGTCTAGCTTTTCCTCCTCTTCCTTTTCTTCTTTTCTATTCTTTTCCTTTCTTTTCCTTTCTTCTTCTCCTTTTTCTTCTTAGTCTTTTGTACCTGTGGCTTTTGTGGTTTAAACTCATGTTCTCATGGAGATCAAACTAAGTCCTCGTGCTTGCATGAGAAGAGTGTTAACAACTGAGCTCTCTCTCCAGCCCTCATACCCAAACTGAGAAAAAAAGAAACACTTTTCAAATAATATGTGAAAGTTTTATTTTTTTCACATAATCACAGTGCTAGTGTACTCCAGATATAGTTAAAATTGTCTTGGTATCTTTTGGTGGTCTGTCTCTTGTTCTCATATGCATTATTCATTATGATATATATTGTATATATCTTAAAGTCTGCAATATGATTATGAATTCATGTAAAATTTGAATATAAAATTATGCTGTATTTACATTTTATATCACAGTTGATTATCTATGCTTCATTAAGTACAATGATCATTTTCATTATGTTCCTATACCAAATACAGGTATCAACTTGATGGTTGATGTTTCAAGCTCTGGGCACTTTTTGGTAGAAAATTAGTAGTTAAGATCAGAGTGAACTTGAATGAGAATACCTAGTTAATGGGGAAGGCCCAGAACATGGTGGGTGGGACTAAGCCCTGGACGGGTAAACAAAATACAGAGGAGAGCTGGTTGAGAGAGTTGGCGTCTTTGTGTGTACTTGGCCACACATGCTGGTCTAGTAAGTAAGGACTGTCCCTCTTTCAATCATTGAGTGGATATAGTGTAGCCAGTTCTCTCAGCCTTGGTGTTTGGTATGAGGTTAATGATTATAGGAGAAAATAAAGCCCCTTGTTCCTTGCAGCCATTTGATGTGATTTATCAGTAACCATGAAGGATTACTGTCACACACAATGAAGACATGTTACTGAAGATATAAAAACATGCATAAGAGATAATTTTCATGTCTGTCCAAAGAAATGCTTTAGTGTTAGAAAATGTTCAGTCTGGATATCACATCACCACGAGGGAATGATTTTGTAAAGAGGACAAGAGAAGAAAGAAGAATATGAGATGGTGTCTTCGAGTGCTTGTCACATGGGTGCCTCAAGGGAAGGCAGCAGTTTCCTGTGAAGTTTAATGAGAGCCAAGGATGATGGACCCTTGAATTTCTAATTTGAGCAACAATGGTGATTGTGAGAGAGTTCTTTTAGTGGAATGATGCTAATGAAAATATGATGCATATGAGTTCAGAAAAAGAATTGTTGAAAAAGAGCCAGAAGATTTTCTGGAAACATAAATTCTTCTTACTTTTTAGAACTGTGACATCTGCATCATTGCTTCTAAGATGTATTGTAGTTCTTCATGAAATTAGTCCTTGTTTTGTAGAAAGGGTAGAATGGCATTTACAGTGGGATATTTTAAAAAGTAAAATTGTTATACAATGAAACCTATAACATGAAAATACAAGTGATTGCTATATATTTGTAATGCTGCTATTGATTTTTCTCAAACACAGTGGTTTTGTAAGGTAGGAAGAGGAAACAGAATAGTAGCCCACACTCCTGATACAGTAGAGTTAAGTGGAAAGTATAAAGAGACCTCTTGAACAGAGTAAGAACCTGGGTGCTGTTTGTGCTTATGAAACTTATTCATAAGCTTTTTGTTGCTTTTCAACTGTTGATTTTTTTCTTGATATCATAGATATCAAGTGCTTTCTTAGGAATAAGAATCAAGAAAGAAAGAGCTAAACTACCTGTTTCTGTGACAAGTATGAGTAGGCATTTCTATAGGTAGAGAATAAACATTTTCTCAGGAAGCACATGGAAGGTGAGATTTAACCATATTCACAAGCTATCAATCACAGGCAGCAGAAAATGTCAAATGAGCTTTAAAGCACAAAACTAATGTAGTTACAGTAATTTCCATTTATACTATTGTTAATATTGAGCCTGAGACATCTCAAGTTTGATTTATACATGTAGCTTATAATATTAAATCTGGTTTAGTAAATTTATCTTAAACATAATTCATTAAATAGTACTTCATATTAAATTTGACAAACAGTAGAACATTTTGGTGGCAGAAACCTTGAGATATTTTAAATAAATCTTTCGGTTTGGAACTCTCTCTGAGGTAGAAACTTGTTAGGCAGGATTCATTCTGATTGCATTATATTTCCCCTAAGATTTTTTTCTTCACATGTTTAGGCAATTCATAATTTTTTATCTCAAAACATTATTTATAGTATTACTGTTTTTCTTTGTCTCTGATTCATACATTTGTAATTTCCAGAGGCAATTTACGTCATGGCAATGACAGATCCTAAAAAGCTAGGAAGAAACAGTGGGTTGAAATTTTCCTTTAACGCCATTCACTTTTCCACAAATAGAGGGTATGAAAGAACTAGACATCACGGAGGATGCTGGGTGAAAGCTCTTTGGTCTGGGAGAATTCGCATGGGTGCAATAATCATATTGCAAAGAGCTCATTTTAAGCAGATTCTATTTTAGGAAGGTATTGGGAGAGAAATCATCTTTGGGACTGAAACGGTTAGTAAAGTGACTTACCTATTTCATCTGAATCTCTAACTGGACATAATTTGTTCTACTGCAGCTCATAAAGCACACATGATTTCTATCCATCCTCACAAGGTCTGCTGTAACTATTCATGGCTCAAAAGAATTCATGTCTTTGAGTAATTGTACATGCAGTTCCTTCCAACTTCAATTCACATGGATAGTGGTTCTCTCAGTAATCTCTCGTGTAAACATCTGCCCTTGTATTCATCCTAGAAGTCTGATCAGTCTCTATTCTCTTTCCCTCAGTCTTGCATAGATGTATTTACTTGATATTTGATATTTCTTGTTGATTGTTCATTTCTGAACACAGATTTACTTGTATGAGATTTTTATAGACATTAAATATCATATCTTGTTGAATTGATAAACTCTTGATACAGTATAAATGAAGAAAATGACTACCAAAGTGAACAAATGCACAAGGAGATTAGAATGGGTGATGGAAAGAGTGAACTGGTAAATTGTTCAAGAATAACAACAGAATAGATCTAATCTGACAATTGCTGCCCAGAAAGAGTTTCATTGGCCAAATACATGGGCACATGATTATTTCTGAAACCACTACTCCTCTTAGTGGACTATACTTCCTACATATGTTCAGGTTATTATTGTAAAGATATACAGATCTTTACATGTGAAAGTTCTGAGTAATCTACAGATGAAAACTTTATTCTACTCTAGTTTTAAAATATTATGATAAAATCATAACCTCAAACATAGCAGATTATAAAGAAAGAACAAATTCCTAGGAGGAGGCCACTGGATAAATAGGACAAGAGTCTAAGATTCAGATGTTTCCTACAGCTTTGACCATCACCCAGGTATTCTGCACTTGGACTGTAAATTAGAATCATCTGATTATTTAACCAGTGTGACATGGGGTGGAGCTCAGTTTTTGGTGTTTTTAAGAGGCTTTCTAGGTGAATCTAATACATAGGTAGGGTAAGAACAACTGCTGGGACTAAGGAATGTAGGAAACAGTTCTACGAAGAAAAATTGCACAATATATGAGATGTTTAAAGAAGATTAATCAGCATGAATAGATATGAAGAGAAGATAAGGACAGACATTGAGTGATTAAAATATCTACGAACATCACAGAGGAAAATAACTATTTTAAGATTAAAACAAACTAAGGATGCTTTTGTAAGGAAATATCCAAAAAAACTTTCATAGTTAAGGATGAAGTAGTTCAGACAATCTTAGATACATTCAAGTAATTAATATTGCTAAAGAAACATTTTGCAACAAAAGTTATTTAAGTTCATTTCCATGCAATGTTTAAAATATCATTTACTGTTTGTTTGAAGTAATATTGATTCCCTCAGAAGATACATGTTTTGAACAGAGATGAAGTCAAATTATTTGCAGATAAAACATGCAAAAATAATTTTCCACACTGGAAGATTAAATATATGGACATTTGGGTTAAAGAGTCACACCTTGACTAGATATCATTTAAACAAGCAAACAAATGCCTTCCTACATAGCTTCAACATCAAAAACAAATGAGCCGATACTTTCAATTTGTAATGTGAATCCATATATATTCTGACAGACAGACAGGTGAGATAGCTCAGCACATAAAGCACCTTCTTACAATCCTGGGACCTAAGTCAGGCCACATTGCGCATGTACTTTCTTGATCTTTTTTATTTCTCTCTCTCCAATACATAAAATGTTAAGTAATATTCAAATCTTGAAAATGAAGGACTTGAAGTGAAATTTAATTAGTGCTATATTACAATTATAAAAATCATTTCCAAAAAGACCTCTCACAGTAAATAAATTATTTTCCCAAAAAGATTTTACTTTGATTTGCCAAAATAATATTACCCGAGTAAAGTAAAAATAAATAAACAAGCAAATATACTTGCTAGAACAAATAGACTTTTCTCTTGTAATGTTATAGAAATGAGTCATATGTTAGATTCTTACAAAAGAAGAAAGGGTATATGTCAATGAAGATTTTTTTATTGGAGGGAAATTTTAAAAGCAAAATGCTTACAAGTTATAGTATTACTGTGATGGCTAGTATTAATTGTCAGTTTGGCAGCTAGGAAGCAGATTTTACTAGGTCCACTTGGGAGTTATTCTGTAGATAAAGTTTGACCTATGCTTGCCTTGGAGGAATCCTCTTCACAGCAGGAAGTGATGTGGGCAGAGGTAGTAGTTCTCCTGTAGCATTGCGGATAAAATACTATAAAACAGGGAACAAGGAATTTATTCTCTTATGATAGTCCCCTTGTCAAGTCCAGCTTGACAGGAAAGCTCATACCAATATCAGGGCTGAGGAACTAGAAGTACCAAATCCAAATACAATCTGAGAGAGGTATGATCCTTACTTGCCAGACCAGCATGTCTGGCCAAGTATACACAAGGATGCCCTTTCTCATGTAGTTCCCTCCATTTTATTCACCTGCCTGAGGACTAGTTCCACCCACCACTGGCTGGGCCTTTCCCATCAGCTAGACAATTTCCTGTAGGCTCCCTCTGTGCTTAACTACTAATTCTCTACAAATGTGTCTAGAGTTCAAACCCTCAACTGTCAAGTTGACACGTGTATCTAATTAGGACAGTGGAATTCACCCATGGTAGGCAGGGCCATTCATTAGACATAGGATAAGGACTATAAAGCAATGAGAACTGAGTGCTAGGGTGAATGTATGCATTCTTTCCTCCTCTTTCCTCTGCTATGAATCCAGCAGCACCCAGCTGCTTCAAACCCCTGCCTTTGTAATTTCCCCACAACCAAGGACTTTGGCCTAGAACTGTGATTTAATTTAACTCTTTCCCCCTAATTTGCTTGGGTTAAGTATTTTCTTGAAAGAATGCATAAAGAAAAAAAGGTTTCTTTTTTAAATAAATAGCCAAATAGTAATATTCATAAATATCTTTTGTCCTTTGAAGAAGGTGTTTGGGAAAAGATAAAGCAAAACAACAGAAGATAAGTTATAACTAACTTTTTATGAAGAACTCTTGTAGGGAATATGGGAAATGGCCATTTAAACTTTCTTTTCATAGAAAGGTTGAAACGTAACTCATATTTTCAGTTCTGTAATTTGATCTATTCAAAGGATATTTCTTAGTGTTGATTTGTTGTAGAAATGTCATTTAAAACAGGAAAATCAAGGTTATATTCCCAAGATATTTGAACAGTTCCTAACCTGTTTCAAATGTAAAACTTTTGGAGAAAGATCATGCGACAGAATATGCCATGATGAGTGGTCTCAGAAAAATTGAGAGGAGTGTAACTTAGGGGGAAATGCATCTCTTTCTTTCCATCAGCAGAGGAGATATGAGCAACAACTAATGTCAGAGGTCAATATAATACATGTCCAGTCCAAGGTAACAACTCGCACAAGAAGCAATAGTTTATGGATTTTAAAGCCCTAAAGTCATAAATATAATGAATAAATATTGCTATAAAATGGTAAACAAAAAAGTTTGACAACTCCCACTTTTGTAAAAATTCTTTTGTCACTGCATTTATCTTAAGATATTTTACATTACTTGTTATTGACTAGTTTCATGTGAGTTGTGCCTGTGGTAGGAACAGTTAGCTCAAATGACTTTCCATTATTAGGCTCATAGCAAACAGCCTTTTCTCTTGGTAGATGCTCTACATATGGAGTAGTTTGTCACAAGTATTTGGTAATCTCTTTCAGTGTAACTCATACAGCAAAAGTGACAATATTCCTGTCACTCCCCAGAAATGCCCTGGCTCTTCGGGTTTCCATACTCAGGAGAATGAAGAAAGTCATTATGAGGTATGCATATCTCTGTTGAGGCCATGCTTGTACTGAGGCATTTTCATTTATTTGTGGGTCTAAGTATATTGTCTTGACTATTACAAAAAGTTTCTTTGTTCTTCCTCTTTTATACCTCTTTTATCACTGCTTTTTAATAGTAGTCCTCTCGCACAGATAAACAAGACTAGAATAAAAGATCAATGATAATAGTTCCCTCTGCATAATGATCTCATTATGAAAGGATAATGTTCATGAAACTTAATAAAACCTATTAATGTTTATCCATTTTGGGAAAAAATTAATGAGTGATTGTCATTTTTGTTAGGTGTCCTTTATTGATACACTTTTATTAATTGAACTGTAAAATGTGCACATGTCTGTGGTGAAACAATGATTTAGTTTTTATCATCTTTACTATGGAAATTAGTATAGGGAAGACAGTACCGCTTTAGACAAGCTAGTTCAATTAGAATTATTACCCTTTCCCCTTTAAAGCCATTGTTTCCCAATTTCACTATTTGCTTACATGTTGACCTTAAGATGGAAATTGATTCTTTCTGTTTAAAAAATGATTTGAATCACAGTGAAATGTGTGAAACACATTTTCTTTGACTGTGAAGATGGAAATGCTACCACAGTACAGAGGATTCTCTGACTGCTACATAGAGAAATCTGTTTCCTTTCATTCTGGCTTTCATTTTGTATGTGTGCAGTGAAAAGCAAGCACATGACATGCTCTTTGTCATTTTGACCATTTTCACTAATGTTCACAGTGTTCACATTATTGCATACTGGGGGAAACTCCACATTTTATTTTTTTATTTTTATTTTTTTTACATTTTTTATTATTATTTCAGCTCATACAAACTTAATAGGTACACCAGTTCCCTCCCTCCCTCCTCCTCCCCCCGTACCACCTGCTCCTCCTCCTTACACCCCTCCCTTCCCATCCCCCAGTGCCTCCCGCCCTAATTCCCAGAGAGTCCTTTCTTGTGCATGCCTGATTTTCCTCTGGGCCCTCCTCTCCGATGACGTACAAGGACCCAGTGGCCTTTCCCTGAACCCTTTCCTGTGTTCCCCTTAGGTATAGGAACACTGCTGCGGCTGCCAATCCCTTGCCTCCAAAGATCTTGGTGCCTTTAGCAGATGCTAGACTTTGTGGGGTCAATAGTGTGTTGGACAATGCGCAGGGCATGTAAAGTCCAATTATGATTGCTTCAGCCCTAACTTGTATGGAGTATCTTACATATCATTGCTCCTCCCATCCTTTTGCTCTTACACTCTTACCGCCTCCTCTTCCGCAAATTTCCCTGAGCTTCAGGATGGGAAGAGATTAAGCTGGCCTAGTTCTAGGTGGTTGATATAGAGTCTCTGAAGTTCTGGATTGTGGTTTGTTGGTTTTTTTTTGCAGGAAACTCCACATTTTAAAGGATGTGTTTCAGCCGTTAACATTAATGTTAACGTATTTACTATTCCATTGACTATATCACTGTGGAGTCATACAAATCATTGTTTATCTGCATGTTTATAATCCAATTTGTCAGGATATGTGTTTAATTCAAAACCATGTTACTGAAATATTCAAAGCATAATAGCAGATGATTTTTCAAGAGCTTTCCATCCTAATATCATTGGAAAATGATAAAATCTTATCATTCTGAAAAACCCCAATAGCAATGTACTTTGAAGAAATATGTTTGATCAATAGGAATTTAATCACTTCAGCAAATACTTTCTTCAAAAATAAATTAATGTCTTCTCTCTTCATCTACTTTTCTGTTCATTCTTTGGAAGAGTGAGGGATATAAACATTTAGAAGCATCTCCCTTTTGTTCAACAGGCCTTCCAAGTTGCCTTCTATTTCTTTCTTTCATTATGTATAGCCTTCCATTTCATCAAAAGCTTAGATGAACTTGGGATATGAAGGAAGAACTATGATAATTCATCTCTCCAAGTTTTCATCATCCCTGTACTTGGATCAAGTAGCCAAAACAATGGAGCCATTCTCACTAATCACAACAATAACATAGTGTTCCTTGTGGCAAGAGAGACATCAGTTATAAATGATAATTCAAGTAGGTCATAAAAGAGTCTACTTAGGCTAGTGTTAACAGTCTTTGGAATTCAGATAAATTTCAAATTCATGATAATTGTGTTTACATAACTTATTATCCTATTCCTTGAATAATGAAGCCATTTTCCTGAGATAAATTCCTCTAGATTACCAGGAGATATAGGGTGTGGGTGTTGTTTATGGAAAATTTCCTTATTTTGTAGAGAATTTAAATGACATAAAAACCTAATTTCAATCTTAGGTGTCTTATAAAAGTGTGGGCATAGGCAACCTTGAGCATTCTATGTAACTGGAACAGAAAAAGTCACACACAATGCTATGATATTGTTTTATTTAGCTAATATAATCATCCAAAAGAACTGAAAGCAATTCTGATTTTCTATGTTAGTACACAAGGATTTAAATAATATTTGGAAATTTTTTTGTCTGACCGATCCTCACTGAATCATTGTGCTATATTCTAAGTCCATTGTACTCTAAGCAGTATAGAAGTAGATCATCTATCTGATCTTTGATAGTAAATGTGGATGATAACAGTTTATGCTTCCATGGCATGCCCATACCAGAGACTGTTTCTATTACTTTACATTTAAATTCTTCCATCATTTGCCTCTTGTCCTTCAACAGCTTAAGCAATATAGTCCAGAGACTTGATATCTAATATTTTTTGTAAAATGAAATGTGTAGTGAAGATAAAAGAATCTCAGATTTAGAGTTCCAAAAAGCTTTCTTGCACACGGACTTTCAGTATGCACGCTTCATACCAAAATATCGATAACAAAGTGATTAATTTTAGCAGTTTCTGAAAAGTAATTAATCTAAAGTTAATGATTCTTAAAATTAATAAAGTTAACTATAATCTATAAAACATATCTGATATAATTAATTTAACACGTATTGAATAATATGCCTACTGTAGTAACTATATATATTTTTCTACTTCAGAATATATGCTTTCCTACCTTTCTTTGTTTACTTTGGTAAAGTACAAATGAAAATATTTCTTTCTTTCTTAAGGAGATAAGTACTTCTAAAAGTTTAATTTGTTCAAGTCGTGGTTTGGGTAAATTAATGCATCATGCTTTAAGGAACACTAGGAAAAGAAATGTTTCATAATTGTTAAACACAAATATTGATTTGTAATTCTGTAATAGTCCCATTCATTAGGTTTTACTGAGGTTCTCACTTTATAGATGGGGAAAGTGAGACATAATAAGGGTGTATAATTTGTTCAAATTCAGGTAGTAGTTAATGGCATTGAAATGTAGTCAGAACCCCGTGGGATCAGAAACTGTAAGATTAACTTTTCTATGATAATACCAAGGTACAATCAATTAAAACTACCAACCAACCAAATAAATAAACAAAAACTGAAAAGAAAAAGAAAACTTCATAGAGTGACTGTTCCAGAACCCAGAGAATGCATATTTACATGATTAGGCCATTACTTAAATCACAACCCACCTAAGCAAGTGGGGTAGAGAGTCTCAGAATAAAAATTAGATCTTGTTCCATCTTGGATTACTGTAATGATTCCCCTTGAATCTGACAGGTGCACTTGTCAAAAAATTCACTATCATGTCTAGAGTTCTTTCTTAAGTCAGATTTCACATAAGGTAGAGAAATGGAATGGTCACGTTGTCTCTTTTTTTCATTATACCTATGTCATTGAAAAGACAAAGCACTGTGGTGATTAAAATAGAAGCCTGGGATGTAAAAGTTTGCATCACTTTCCCTTCTAAATGTCTACCACCTCACTGAACACCTTCAATCTATAAATTTCACTGTCATTTCTCATCTGCTATATCCCATTCCCTTTAACCATGAAATAGCATAGTGAGTTTTCAGAATCTATACTGTTCAATCTGTAGAAAAGTTATGTAAGAGTTATTGGAATGCATACAAACTACATCTCTGTGTAACTTGTTCCCTGACACTGTTCTTGATGTCTGAGCTCAAGAAAGTTTTCTTTAAAAAAAAGAGAAAGTTTTCTTAAAATGTGCAGTGTTCAGCGAGCATATGAATTTTTGAGATAAGACTTCTCTTTTCAGGATGAAATCCGAAAATCAATGTCAGATGGAAATCTTTGATTTGAGAGTTAGGGAGATTGGTAGAAAGGTTTATAAATAAGTGTGAATTTTAGCTGCCAGACTTAGGAAATGAATCAGTTACAGCGAGTGTGAAATTCTTAGGTGGAGATGGCTGATTGAGATATCCCAGGGTGGCCACTGCTACAAATCACCACAGCTAATTGAGAAAACCACTTTGACAGGAGCAATATTGTTGACCTTCTATGCAAATATATAATACAGATTTTGCTGTACATCCATTTTTAGCAGAAGATAATTTATGATGTTTAATGAAATTATCAATCATGTTATACATTTTGATGGGGAAATCTAATAAAATAAAAACATGTCCTATGTAAGGACCTTGTGTGGGAAGGAACTAAAATGTGCTAAAGCACTACTGTTTTCTGTTGTATATTTTACATTCATAACTTTATTCAAGACATCAGTGTTCAAAATAGATGTAATTGTTCCCCCTTTGATATGAATTTTTAGCTGCTTCTTTGTGTCTAGATTAAAAAACGAAGGAATTAAGCAAAATTAAATGGTTGCAACACAGTCTAGACCTCTATATATCTATATATAACAGCAAATGGAGAAGTATTAACATCATATGCTCCCATAGATCTTTGTATTTCTTAACATTTCATGGAAACATGAACACTAGTTTACTGTACATGATGCAATGGGTTAACAAGTTCAAAATTTAATTTTAAATGTAGGCAAATGAGAAAGTGGATATATTTGATAAAATTATACTCTATATTTCTGCTTTGGGAGGTATTTTTTTAAACTGGCCATAAATATGTCTGTTAAATCCATTAGATACATATTAAGGGTCAGACATCCCTTCCTGTGTTCATTACCCACAGACATGATCAAGTAATTTTTCATAGGAAACAAAACAATTCAAAGATTTTTGTCCTTTTTTTTTCTGCAATCACATCATTAATTGTCTGATTCATAAGTTAATAATTCCTCCTTTTTTCCTTCCCCCCTTCTTTATGTTATTATTTCTGCAAGGACACTAGATGCAATAAGTTCTAATTTTACCATATTAAGCAGTCAGACATTGTTTATTATGCTCATTTTTTTTCCATTTAAAAGAGCAGACAGACTACAAACAATATGTTCCTTTGTAACATGTAAGCAATGCTAAAATGAGAAAGGGGTGAGGTATATGGAAATTATAGAAATTTAACATGGTTGGTGGAAGACAGGTGAACATAAGGCTTCAGAGACTGTACCATGTGAACACTGAGGAATAGTACAGTCTCTTACAGTCAAAAGTGAGAATTTGTTTAAGTCCATTTTTCTCATATTAACTGAGAATGTAAGATCTGGTATCAGCTGAAGTTTTGTATTGTTTTCTTGCATGCCTGTGTGTGTGTGTGTGTGTGTGTGTAATAGGACATTTAAGTGTGTGTTCCAAGGGGAGGCCCAAGGGTGAATTCAGGAATTATTATGAGTTTCTAGACCTCTTTGTTGCTTTGCTCAGGGGTTTCCCTCACTTTGCCTTCAGGGCCAGGATTTCAGGCCACTCAAATATCCTCAGGGCATTTTTCTCATTTTTATATTGGATTTGAATTGAGATCCTTTTCTTATGTGAGGAAAAGGCTTTAACACCTGAACCATCTTCTTTCCCCTTAGTTCTGTGTTTTGAAACAGAATGTAATTGTGTAATTTTAAGATTCAAGAAAGAACCTACACTGAGCAGCTAAAGAAGTCACCAAGTGTGTCTCTGCATCTCCTAACACATAGTTCACATACAGTTTGCTTAAGTATTTTATTTTATAAAGAATAATGACTTTATGCTTCTCAGTTTGGATTCAGCATATCTGGTTTTAAAATATCTAAATATGTAATAGTAATTTCACCTGTGCATATTTAGCACCTTATTAATCCAGGGGAGTGTTTTAGAGAACACTCCCTGTACTGCAGAAAAACATGTGAGTATATTTTCAGTTACTTGATATTATATAAAGATTGGCCCTGACTTTCACTTACTTCTTATCAAATACATTCTCCCAGTTCTTTGCCTCACCACAAAGCGAATGTGCTCTGCTTGTATTCATAAAAAGAGCCACATTTGACAGGTTTGCTGATGGTGTCAGCACTGGTCACATGCTTGATGGATAGCATGAAACCTTGCGGTGGCCCAGCTCCTGATAATTAGTTGTTTGAAGTCACTCTGTGTGCCACAGAGAAAGAATTATCAGCCAAAGGCATCTTCAGCAATCCCAATGACAGCTGTGGTACAGCTGTTTGGGGAGAAAGTAGAAGGCACAAGAGTGGGAGGAGCAGGTGGCAATCAGGGTGCCTTTCACTGAAGCACCTCAAAGTTGTAACAAATAACTAAAAGGTGAAGGAGAAAGGGTCTATCATTGGATGAGTATGAAACCACTCATGAAATGACAATAAGTTACAACCAGCCTTGAATATGGGAAAGATGTGGCTTCCTCACAGGTTCTTCTCAATGTGATTAAAGTTGTGTGCTCTTGTGGTTAACATAGCTCAGACTCCAGAGATGGTAATCGCCAGAAGTGTGGAGTTGTTCAGAAAGTTCTGCTCTTGCCAATGGAAGCAGATGAAAGCCTTGCATTTGAATTCCTGAAAAATAAATAGCCATGCTCAATATTTTGGGTACAACATATCTCAGAAGGTTGGGGGCACAGAGAGGAATAAAACTCACTAACGTATAAATAAGAAATAAATAAAAATATGAAGAAAATAGAATACTTTGTTTTCTGAGATATATACCTATATTGTAATAATGACAAATGAATTTATTTTCTATGATTATGAATTGTGATATCCATTTTGATCACAACTGAAATAATCTTGAAATTGAATAGACATGAAAAAGTGATTTTTATTAGAAACACATACTGACTAAACAAACGACATAAGAATTTTTGCATTGACATTTCATATTTTAACATCCCTATTTAAATTTCCAAATATTTACCAAGAATATTTTAATTATATTTATAATCTTTTATGAAACAATTCTCATGAATGGGATTTATAAATTATCACATAAACCAAATGAAACCCTAATAAGAAAAGATGATTCAAACTTTAAGTGGACTTTTGTTAGCTTGCAAGGGCATTTTTATGTTTATAACATATTAATAATATACTCTGTAGGTACTTTTTTTAATTGTCTAAAATGGCCTGAGAGTATAATGGAATATGTCACTCAATATTGAAAAAATACTTGAAGTTATAACTAGTGTTATATTTTCTATAGGACTGAAAATTTTAGGTATAAGTCATATTGAAAAGACCCATATCTGTTTTCTGTCTTTTGAAGAATCTTAAAAATAAAAGAAGACAGAATGCACAAAAGGTATTATTGAGTTGTAGGAACGAAACGTAGGGAGTAAAGGATTGTGGATATTAAGAGAAGAAGTTAGATCAAAGTACCTTATGTAATTATGATGCTATTGAACTGCACTGGATTATGTAAAGTGGGACATTGCTTAATGTGATTAGGATAACTGGGTTTGCTAATTGGCTTTTCCAAAATTATGCCCTTGTCCCACCATGAGGTCAAGGACACAGGCCACCCCCTTTCTCATCAAGCGCACTGAAGGAAGATGGCTATTTGTTTCTTGGAAAAGAAGTATCTGAATTGGAAAAGAGGCAGAAACAGAAGTAAGCAACTTTCAAGCAAACCAAATATCTTCATCTCAAATCAAGAGCAAAAGAATCCACCATGATCCATTTTCCCAATGAATTTCCTTCAGAAAAGGCCTGTGCAGAAAACTGGAGCTAGGAGTCTGGAGCCGAGAAGAAGCCTGACTCAAAGTTCAAGAAGTTTAGTCAAGCTGAGCAAACTGTTACTGATGTTTTAGTCAGCATCCCTGACTCTGCGTGTTCGTCATAATTTGGAGCTCTAGCTTAAAAGGGAGCATCTTATTGTGTGCAAATCATATTTCGATAAACCTGACATTCTAAGAATGTAGCTGGAGGAAAATGTCATTACTGATGTAGAATGAGGGAAATATAATCATGATGTGGAGAAAAGAAAAAGTGAAATTAAAAGTCTGTTATAAATATAACCTGCTTTTCTCCCATGTATGGAGCATCTGAGATGCCATAGTGTATAAACCTTACTATTACAGAAGACCAAGACTTTGTCAGATGTACAAAATACAGACCACAATTGATGGAGATGTAAAATATGTATCTCCTTGCCTATCTTTCTGTTTAGTGAATTGGGAAAAAGTCAGTAGCAGTTGCCCAGAGGAATGTGATGATTAAAACCAATACACAGAGCCAAATACTGCCCTGAGAGTCACCATCCCTGTAGCGTTGCAGAACAGCAGCCATTGTTCAATTTACTCAGCAACAACTGATATACATACCTAGGGGAAGGCCTCACAGCAGGCGTGAACTTTGCTTTACAGAATATGCCTTTTTCTCTGAATGCACCAGTACAGTGGCTGAGAGAGAAAAGAGAGTTTCTGTATGCAGACTCCTACGCTGCCGAATGTTTTATTTTGTTCCCCAACCACAGCGACTGTTTTCCTCCTCGTCGTAGCGGTTCAGAGGACAAAGTCCTCATTTTCAACTTGGAGACACCAACAAGGGGCTGGAAACACAAGCAACCTAGATCTCCAGGGAGTCTCGAGCGTTGCATGTCTTCCTAACAGATTCACATCCCTCGCCTTCTTCAGTCAGTGCACTGAAATACAAAAGGCTCATTTACCAGCACCCATAGGCATAAACATCATAGACACAATCTATCAGTATCACCGCTTCCCCTCTGAGGCTCTCTCGTGACCTTGAGAAGCGTGCAGAATGACTTCGAGAATGGAACAGAAGTTCTCGGTAAACAGAAAAAAAAAAAAGTTCCGCTGCAAGATGAAGAGAAATATAAAGAAGGAAGCTAGCTGGTGTATGTTTAGTTTAAATAAACCTGATACATTCTGTAACTGCTTTGTGCAGCCTGGGCCAGAATCAGAAGCACTCTGTCTGCACAGTAATCAGGCCGTTCACAATAAACCTCAGTCTGCTACCACATTTACTTTCTCAATACGCTACTGCATTACAGCTATCTACTCGCTTATGGTCAGAGTTCCTAGCAGTTATTGACGACCGCACCGCAGACCTTGTCTGTCAGCCAGACCAGGCAGGAGAAAGACCGGCAGTGCAATCTCTTCCCTAACCTGGATGTGTCTTCCTGAAACTCGAACATGATGACTCAGTTCTCCAATTGAGCTCGTGATTCTCACTGTGGAAAAAAAAAAAAAACAAAAAACTTCTCATGTCATCTTTATTTTTAGTTCTTTGGCACAATTATAGAAAATTATTGTAGGAAAATCACAGCTTCCAGAAGGAGGAGACTCGACTGCTTTGTAAGAGGTTCTGCACACTGGGAAAAATGGTGAACACTTTGCAATATGTTGCTCAGGGGAAAGGGGCACATAAAAATTTGTTTACTAAAAGAGGAAAGCAAAATTGTTGGATAGTTTCAGTTTATTCTACACCATCCTCTGATTTCTGTCTGCAATTCTTTTTGCTTTGACTATTATTAAAAATATGTACACTCCACAGACCTGCCCCTCTCTTCAAAAATCTCCTCTGTATGCCCAAGGTCCATTTTGAAGTGTGCAGTTGAACTAAGTTAGGTGAATATTTAGCTGGTGAGCCTGACACTTTTGAGTGGTTTTCTCTCCTGCATCCCTCTCTCTGAGATACAAGTGACTGAAATGAATCAACATAACAGCTAGTGGTGCTTGTAAACTGACGGCAGTAAAACCACATCGTCATGATTTCATACATTAGCTAGACTCGCAACAGACAGAATGTGGAACTAGACCTCCAGATTCCTTCCTGTGTCTTAATGCATCAATGCAATGCACATTTTTGCATGGGTTTGTCCCTCAGGGTGCAAGTAGTATTATGATTAGGTGTTCAAAACAGTTCTGTAGTGCGGTTATCAATAACTGTTCAGATATTCTTCATAGGAAAATGACATTCCTATTTTGCAATTAAGTTTTTTAACAGTTCTAGCAATGCAAATATGCTTTCCTTTTTAAAATTAGCTTCTGGTTTATTTGTAATATCAGATGCCATGAACTGAGGTAGAGGGGAACAGGGAGAGAGCACAATGGAATGCAAATGGCACATGAAATAAAGAGATGAGTGTCAGATCAATGTTATGTTTTATAGCACATCAGTCTGATAATAGTCATTCCTGACAGTATACTAATGTTAAACTTATGAGTAAAATATAATTAGTATTGAAGAATAGCAATAATAGCTGCTTACAGTGGTTTTTAGCTATTTGTTATTATTATGAGTACATACAACTTATGAATACCCTAAACATGAAAGCCTGTTCTTTCATTATTTGAAAGCTCAAAATGCCTTTACCTTTCCTCTCCAATATTTACTAAAATCATGTCTGTTATAGAAAAGAGAAGGTAGCTTTATATTCATTTATTTGTTTCTGCAGCAAAATGCTCTTTTCTGACTTTAATGCATGAGCAGACATTTGGTTCCATTAAGCTCCGTGGCACTGATAGTAAAGTAAAGAGAAACGAGAGGAAGAGAACTGAAATACCATCATCCCACTAATGACCCTGAAGTTGCTCGGTTTTATTGGGAGACTGCCCAGACAGCTACTAATAGAAAGCAAGGTCCAGGATGTGAACTTGGCACTGAAGTGGCAAAATTGTAAATCTTGAAAGAAGGCACTGTAGAAGAATGTCTGGAATAATTTAAGGATTTATTCAGATCATGGTCTGTGTGTGTGTGTGTGTGTGTGTGTGTGTGTGTGTGTGTGTGTGTGGCTGTCTAGCTGTCTGTGTAAGTAGCTGACTGAGGTAGAGTGGAATAGGGAGAGAGCACAATGGAATACAAATGGCACAGAAGCAATATTGTGAGTGTTTACTTGGAAGTGGAGGGTGTCTAGCTATCTAAATACTGTACTGAGCACTGGATCCAGGAACAGAGACCTTTTAGCATGTCAGAGTTTATGAATTGTGGGAGCTGTCTGAAAGTTAAGATCACCCTTACGCTGAAAACACTTCATTCTTGAATATGAAGTAGTTTCCTGATTAATGTACATTTTCTTAAGAAAGAACACAGATACTTGGTTGTTTATATAGACAGTATTTGCATGTCAGGGATGCTTCAGTTTCACTAGCACACAGCTATTATAATTAGCATTATCATGCCTTATATAAATGAATGCTATTGTTTTCAGTTTACTCCTACACATGAAGGAACAAACAAAAATGTGCTCTTTGGAAGGGGAGGGAAGAAAAAAGATTCTCTGTTCAGGTTGGGCTTATGCCCAGTCTGAACAGAGAATCTCTCAGCTGGGGACGGTGGCTCTCGTGGCCTCTAGCTACACAAACTCCTCAGTGGCTTTTCAGAGCCACTTAGAATCAAGTTCCAGCAGGCTGAGAGAGGAGCTGCAGCTGCAGACACTGAAGGACACCTATGTGACCCTGGACGCATGCTCACTGACCACTTTATGATTCTAATTGTACCGTTGTTTTGTATAGAAGTCTGCGGGTAGCAGAAGAGGCATACTACTGTCGCCCCGTTTTCTCCATTTTCATTGACTGTCCCTAGGATAATACTTTTGAGAAAATTCTCAGGTATATTCTCACAAACACAGCACAAACATAAGGCTCAAATGACAACTTTGCCATTTACAAAAGCCATAAACCAAATACAGGAAGTCCCTTTTAGAAGTCGAATAGTCCAACAAAGCAAAGAATCAAAAGAACAGAAACAGAAAGAAGAGCAGTTCTGATAATTGTGCCCCAATTCATATTGAACATTAAAGTCTAGTGCAAGAATCCATTGGTGGTTAAAACTATTCCTGCTGAGGAGACTTCACTAAGGACAAAATAAAATGTTTCTTTTTTTTTTTTTTCTCTGTGTTGTTTTGAACCTTCAAGATGGTGCTAGAAGAGCAGGCTTGAAACATAAGAAAACTTGGGGAGCAATATCTAGCAGAGATGTCCTAAAATAGAAATATTTTTATGTAAAGCAAAGAGATTTATGAGGAGGAATTACAAGCTATTCCTGGGTCCTAGGCATTCACAGTCCAACAAAAAAACTCCATTTACTTCCAGAGCTATTATAATGCACCCAATTGATTTCAATTTTTATTCCTGTATATTTAAGAATAAATACAGAGTAGAAATGTAATATTCTTACCTACTAGGAAACTAAAAGCTCCTCATAAAACTAAAAGCACCTTAGAGTTCAATAATGTCTACTTGTCTGGCAATAAGTAATCTTCCTGCCCTTCATCAGTTTCGTATCCATTCAATGATAAACTTAAGAAATACCTATTTTTGAAAAGATACCCAAGTCAGAAGAAACCTGGGATTTCAAAGAAAATATCTCTCAGATATTCTGTAATTAACCATTTTTATAGCATCACAACTTACTCACAATAGGTGATTTAATTGGATGCTTATATTTTCTAGAGTTTTAGATAGAGCATTTTATGCTCACCTGTTCATATATTGTAACCTAGTCGAAATTTCTGCTGAACTAGAGGATACAAAGTCGGGCAGGAGGGGAAGATGAGATCAGGCTGACTGATACAGTCAAAATTGCTCACAGAGAGGGTGCATTAAGAAGAGCATCAAAGATCAGCAGGAGAGCCATCAAGAAAGTAGAGAGCTTAGTAAAGATAACATTTGACAGGGAACAGTCCATACACAATAAGAAGTAAGAGGAGGAAAATGCAGAACATGGAGGAGATATTTAGCATGTTGTTGATTCACAGTGTTTGACTAGTAAAAAATTTTAATCAATGATCCTCAAGACTGATCCTAAAGTTTTTTTTTGAGACAGGGAGAAGATAAACATGGAGATATATTTTTAAGAAATGATTTCCAAAGAAACATCATGTGTATTGGAATGTTAGTTGTTATTATTGTTTTATGTGTAACAAATAAAATTTATTATAAAATAACTTTTCCCTTTCATTAAGGATTGTCATAGAGATGGGAAGGAAGAAGAAAGAGCAAATAAAAATACTGACCAGTTATGTTGACATGATTATATTTCCTTTATTTTCTTTCCTCCAATGAAGATCTTGGTGTTTTAAGTTTTCAACATTTTTGGTTAGGTATTAAGTTCACACATTTATGAAGTGAGGTGTAATATTTCATTCACATATATAACCCATCTCCATTTATTCACCTTCCTCTCTTACCATAATCATCTTTTAATTTTCTAATTTTACATTTGGGAAGGCATTTAGTACCCCTCTTTCAAACTTATTGATTTTACTTAAAATCTTCCAGTTCCAACTTTGCTTTTGCTTACAAGATAGGATTTCATGTGCTTTATTTCATATTTTTTATGTATTATTAAGGCTTTATACCTTAATAATGTTCCTGATTCCTTTATCTCTTCACATTGATGGCCATCTATTCTATATGTTATCTATTATGGACAGTGCTACAACAAGACTAAATGTGAACACACATCTTTATCTTCAATGTTTGAATTCATTTCACTTGAATGTGGACCCATTTGTGCTTGTAAACTTGAAGATATTAAAAGTCATTTTCCCTACCATAGCCATATTCTGTAAATGCCCTACATCTATTGACATAATGTTATCTAATGGGTATATTATAGTGAGGGCTTAGTTTAACGTTATTGTCCTTTGCATAAGCTTTCTTCATTGTATTGTTTTCCCACAACTGAATGTAATTACCACTAACCCACACGCCAAGCACAAATCCACAAAAATCAACAAAATTCACAGATTGAAGACTTTCAACACTTATGATTATCCAGTGAATGCAGAGTGATATGGTCACACAAAATGAGTATCAGAGACAAAAATAAAACAAACATAAAGATGGGATATTTGCCATACTGTAGAGTTGGGTAAACTTGGAGAAAACAAATAGAATCTCAGAAATTTAGATCAAATGAGCGATTATAAATCTAAGAGATGTGTCATCAGAACAGCAAAAATAAGCTTTGGAATAGAAGAGTTTTAGCTATAAGTGTCAGTTCTGAATAAGCGCTGAGCATCTATACAGATAGAACAGAGAATCCCAAACTATTGAAAACAATAGCAGCGAAGAAATCTCCAGTAGTACAAAGTGAGTTGGTAAGCTCCGGCCTGAGTGTGTCTTCTCTTTTTTAAAGATTTATTAATTTATTTATCTATTCATTGTGTGTGCATGTGTGTGTGTGTGTGTGCGTGTGTGCTCATGTGCCTCTAGAGGGAGAGCCAGGGGTGACTTCAGGAATCACTCTGGATTGCTGTACCTCCATTTTGGTTTGCTCTGGAATTTCCCATGCTCTTCCTTCCAGGATCGGAAGCTCAGGCTGCCGCCATTTCCTCCTGGCGTTTTTTACATGGGATCTGAGATCTGAATTCAGGACCTTCTGCTTGCCAGGCAAAAGCTTAACCCCAGCACTATCTCTCCAGCCTTACCTTCTCCTCTTGTATAAGCTGATGTGTTTTGTTATCCTACTGTAAGGTGATTCATTAGAAAAATATTAGTTGTTCCTACAAATGTTATTTCAGGAGGCAACTAATGTAACTAGTATGTGTGTGGTACAAGTTAGGAAATGCTGGATGTTATTGTCTTTCCTCAACAAATACCATGTGTCTCTCTACTGTTAGAGAAAGAGAGCTGGATACCTGCTAGGGGCAATTCAATGCATGTATGAAATAGGACACAGTCTTTTAAGCAAACTGACCCATCATCACCATCATGAACATCAACAATAGTAGCAACACACACACACACACACACAGACACGTGTACACACATACACACGTGAGTCAATATCAATTTCGCTGTTTCTGCCATACTAAGAAATATGATAAAAAGATGAGCAAAGACACAGTTTAAGTCATTATATAACTTACTGTTCTGCTCAAGTATTACAAGGAGTTAGAGTTATTTCCACCACTAGAAATAACTGAACACTGTGAAGCAGGTTGTATTTGATTCATGCCTCAGAGAGGATAGAGATGTTTCAGGAAGAGAAAGCAGCGTGGATCAAAGGCTGTCCAGAGGTTTGGGAAAGAGCAAGGGGACCTCGGATCACTGAATGTGTCTCATATGGAAGGAAAATGAAAGAGGAAAAAAAGAGTGAAATCTCATCTTGATACTGAAGGACACTGAATGTCATGATAAGACATTTGAAAGTCATTCTTCAGACAGTGTGAAGTTGTTACTTTTGTGAAAAGTGAACTGTCACATGAAGGAAAAAAACTAGGAAGACTATATGAGGTCTATGCAATCATTAGTTAACATAGTATGAGGATATTGCACTGAGGAATTACTGAATTATTTACTTGGAAAAAGTTTATACATACATATATATATATATCTGTGTGTGTAAATGTGTGTGCTTTTTATAATGTCCTTCAAAAGGACTTATATCTCTTTATTTTGTGTCACAAATTACCTTGAGGATCACTTTTGAATATGCTTTGATGGCATGAAAAATTAGGCAGGTATTTATCATGTGCACTCTGATTGTGAGAGGTCATGCGTACATACATGACATTTTGAGGCCAATTATAGACGTTGGATAGTATGGAATTAAAATAATAAATGCGACAGTTTACAGCATAGACAGGAAAGGGCATCTTGCCCATTCTAAAAATGGAATGGAAAATGAGTCAGCTCCTGATGAATGGGGAAATTTTGGAAAGAGCAACAGAAAGCACGAGCCACACTATGGTGTGGCATCTAGGTTACAGCCTCATTGGCCTGATATTTTAGAGGAAAAGGCAGCTTTCTGACATGGTGTTTTTGGAAGATGAGTACATTAAGGAAGTGTAAGTTACAGAATGACAAGCAACAGTTTTAATTTAGAAAAGAGTGAAATATTTTTAGGTTTTGAAATGTTAACCAGAGCTGCTCAGTGGCACATGAGGTAAATGTTAGCTTCAAACATGATTCTATTGCCACCAAGAGAATTTCAGAGAACTCACTGTTCCATGGAGATAGAAAATCGCTTGTTTTGAAGTTGGATAACTTGAATTTCTAGCACGAATTGGTGATTTAAAAGTGGTTATATTTTACACAGGTATGAATTTGCTTTACAGAGGAGATGGCATGACCTACAATCTTAACGCTATATATAAAACACTCTGACCACTAAATTTAGAATGAGCCATGTATTTTGAAACCATGGTGTACAGTTTTCTTATATAACCTGTGTAGCTGAATTGTTTTACCTATCTGTATTAGCATAAATACTTCAACCACAATATCCTGTATGTGGGGATTTCATTGTTTGTGTTATCTTTAGACTTTTGAATTCAAAGATTTACAGAAACTATTTATAGACACCATATGGAATGTAATCCTAGCATTTTTGGATTAAAATGCTGGAAAAATACATCTTACCTACAACTTGGATCAGAACCTATTTTTTTACATATTTGCCATTGCATTTTTGTAAAGCATATGCAAGTAATATTCATCAAAATTACATTTATGAAACACTTTTTAAATCTTCAGTTAAAGTAAAATATTCTACAAAATTCAAGCTAGATTTAATTAATATTGCATAGATAATCTTCTGACTAACGATGACAACCTACTGTCAGATACATGTGAAATATACATCTACTGTATTTTTTTGAACACAGAGATTTAAAAACACATACTTTCTTTACAAAGGGAACTAACTATTGAAATTCATAAGGTCTAACAATTTGTTCAAGATAATACAATAGAGTAATTGTTGTGATTTAAATTGTGATTTCAGAAGCTGCAATTGTCACGGTATCAAAATTAACATTGTAAGGAATTCATCAACAATAAAAAGTTAACGACTTGTTGAATTTATTGAATTATTATAAAAGTTGAGGAACAAAAGCTAAATATATTCTTCCCCCGCTCACATTAAATAATTTATGTATGTCAAGTCAGTTCAATATGTGAGTCCTTTCTTCTCATGTTACATGCAAGAATCCTCTTTCTTGTACACCTAAAAAAGGTGTTCATTTTGTGGCAAGACTATTTGTATCAGGGCTGTAAAATAATAAAGTAACAAATAATCTGGGAAAGATACTTAAGTAAATTTAGATAATTTACATTTATATTATTTTCCAGTTCAGCTCACAATTATTTCCTTCCCAACTATTCTTCTGTAGCACAATGAAGTTTCAGATCTCTTTGTTCACAATTGCTAGTTTTCAATTACTGAAGGGAGACCATCCTGTCTGAAAGGCACTTTCCTCATTCCTCATCAATGTTCCTGTACTTTGGGGCTGATGCTGTCAGAAATGATAATGTCTGATGTTTGAACTTCTTAAGATAAGGGGACCCAAGGGCATTTTAGGCATTTGCATTTGATGTCTCATTGGGCACTAACATTAATTCCCTCACCATAGTTCCCTAACAAACTTACAGTCTTATACTAAGTATTCTGAAGACAGTCATCAGTGTTTCATCATTTTTTCCTTTGATTCATTCTTTAGAACTACAAGAGCACAAAGCAGCAAACCCCTTGTGTGTTCAGTTCATTGCAGCTGTGCATTGAGTCAAGTGTGTTGTACCAACTTTCATCTTATAACAGCATCTCCTTTCTTATCTTGTATCCTGGAACATCATTTTGGATTTATTCATATATTCCTTCTGTTTGTCTTTTATTTTATGAATCTGCTTGCCTTTACTTGTAATAAACTGTTTTTTGTTGTTAATTTTCTCTTTGTTGTGTCTTCAAGCCAAGCCACTTAAATTATTTAAATGTGTCAGTAAATTCTAGAGGAATTCTTTCATTCCTGTTCTATTCAATTTTGTAGTTGTAGACATTTTGCAGTCCATTGTGCAATGAATGTGAATAATTATTTATTGAATTGTACTATGGATGTGTTGAGTACCAAATGTATTTTTTCAGACATTCTTTCCTGTTTCTTTCCTGTCTCCAGGTCTAGAGCTGGCAACAATAAGCAAACCATCTTTTGTCAGAGGTTATTTTTAGCTTTATTTTTAAAAGAGTATTTTGGGAGAATGGCCTTCTTTCACCTTTAGAGTACTCACACATAAGTGATCTTAAATTGAAATTTGACAGTTGTTAATGCATTAATTCCCTCTTTGCATAGCTACCATGCAATCTGTAGGAATGTGGTTTTGCAAAGGGTAACGGCAACTGGGGACGATAAGAAAAGCCAGCATGCTCATTCAGGGGGTTTCATTTCCAATCATGTTGTTTGTTCACCATCTATTTTCAATGGAGGAATGTACTTCAGAATGGAGGCTGTTCTATGACTCTTGCCAAAGCAATTATGCAGCCAGCTGTAAAACCAGCTTAAGATTTGTTCTTGGTTGTTTTCCTGCCTCCCTGGAGAAAACCTCCATGTGGCTTGGAAAGTGTAAGTTCTGACAATTCAACATGACAAATTAAAAATAGAAGAAAAAATAATTAGCAATTACTCCTTATACATATTTCCTGCTTCATCTTAGAATAAAACAGTTTCTTCCATTTTAAAAATAAGCTCACAGTGAATCTTGAAAATGCCTGTTTTCCAAAATGACTGTCGCCTTCTTCTTGGGAAATTTAGTTTTCAGAAATAACTGCTTTGATGCTTTTGTGGAGATGCTCCCTCTGTGCTAAATCCAATGACAACACATTATGGCCTGAGATGTGTTACCTCCTTTAGGTCTTCTCTATTCATGGGATATCCTGTCCAGTTGGAAACAGCAACAATGAAACTATCCCTCTCTTTTCCTCTGCATCCTTATCTTCAGCCTCTGAGCTCAGCTTTATTATAATTTAAATCTACAAAATCCTCCCTTCATCTTCAAATCACCTTCCATCTTTTCAAATATATTTATTGACAAATAGGTATCTCATACCTATTTTAAAGCCTTAAGATTTAAAGTTGGTCAGCTATTGCTTAGTACATATTGAGGTTCATGTATATTGATGGTCAATAAGTTTTCTCTCTGCTATCATACTTAACATCACACTCCAGAAGATGAAACCCTAAATCTGAAAAATACGTGTTTTTAATTAGTGTTCCTATTTCTACTTTTAGGTTCTGTGAATGTGACTGCTTTTCCTCCTCTCCCTCTAGCTCTCTCCTTCATTTACCCTTTATTTCCCAGTCATTATTTTGTATCTTTTAATATCTATGAATATATTACTGATGGTTAAAAAATCTTTTAGATTGAAGACTACCGTCAAATGCTCATCAAAAAAAGAGAATATAAGACTAAAAGTTTTGTCTTCTTACATTTTTGATCTGTGCTTCGCAAGGTGAAAGGGCTGGTGGGAGTCCCTCAGGATGGGAATGTGCCCTATTCTTTATTGAGTTCATAAGAATACAGTGCCAGATAAGGTATTTTAATTCACAGCTGCCACCCACTAGAAAAAAAATCACATTCTAAGGAGTCAAAGACTTTGTGAATATCGAACATGATCGCTTTGAAAGGTGCAGTCCAACTGATTAAATTTCTTGACCAAGTTATTGGTTTAAACATGAAACTAAAATGACCATAAGGAATATGGAAAAAAATGGAATAACAATTACCTGATTGCTTTCACAAGTCTCCAAAATTTGCTAAGGAGAGCAAAGGCACACTCTCCCAGAGACACCGAGATGCTTAGATACAGGTTTTGACTTTCATCTAAGTATCCATTGAGGATAACTTTGGGAACATCTTTGCAAAATTGTTATTTAAGGCAGATCCTTAGTAAACCTGCAGGTGATTAATTCTCTCTGACTAAAGAGGAAATAAGTGATGGTACTATTTCCTGAGCTCGAGGATGAAATCAAGGTAGTGGGTTCATTAAGTTGTCATTCTCCAGCCCATTTGGACAGGCTGACTGTCTGGCATGTAAAATTTGTCCCTCTCACAGCAGTCCTGTGGATATGGTATGGTTGTCATGGCTCCTGTTGATGGTGTGAGATCTCCTGCCAAGATAGACCAAGAACCATAATTGGATAGTCTTAAGCCCAGATAAAGTCCCCCTGTTCCCATAAACAAGTTTGATATGAATTTATGGACAACACGCAGGTAAGTCGTGACAGACACCCCTAAAATGGCAGGCATACCTAAAAACAGCAAACTGAAGCTGGTAGCTACAGAGATTAAGTAAATGTAGATTTTACTTTCTTGAATTTAAAAATACTTTGCGAGGTCTAGGAGGGTGAGGTGAACATCAGAAGCATCCAGGAAAGGAAAGTCATCTAAGGTACCTATTTACCACTTTATTTTTTTCTCTTCCTATCAATTCTATTATTATCTACTTAATAGCACAAGTGGATGCTTGTCATTTCAATGCACATGCATTTTTAATGTCTCAGAGGACATAGATATCTGACTTTCCTGTCTTTCCATTGATAGTCTTTCAGTTACAAATTAGGCTAAGATTAATTCAGCATCAGCTATTAAGAGGAAGTTTCATAGTCATTATATTAAACTGCTATCTTGTATCAGTAAGGTACAGATTATAATTTTCATGTACAGATTATAGAGGCATTACAGTGTGGAGAAGAGGGAGAGAGACTCATGAGAAATGTTTGAATTGGTGGAGAGCTTTCCAAATATATTACCTTAAAGTGTTGGAAAATATCATGACACTGATGAAATTAGTACTTGTGAAGTTATTACATGTTTTTTTTTTAAGATCTTGTTTTGTTTGATGATGTCTAAACCACTTTGATCTTTAGAAGGGCTTTTGCAGTTGATTTCAGAAAGAAATTCCTGGCATAATGGCTCAGCAGGTATTGATGTTTGCAGTGCATGCCTGAAAACCTAAGTTCAATCCTCCAGAATCTGTGTAAAGATAGATGGAGAGAACTAAACTCCACCAAGTTTCCCTTTGACAGCTACAAATGTACTATGATACCCTTGAGTCTTTCCTCGTAATACATTCATACACACACACACACACACACACACACACACACACACACACACTAAATTTGAATTAAAAGGTTTGTTTCTGGTATCTATGTATCAAATTATTTACTTATTATGCACTTTTAATATGGTTCCTGGTTAGATATAGACACTGTATTATGTCCATGAAAGTACAGAAGCTGAGTCTGCCAAGTTTATCTACTTTAAAATTCAACCTGATTTTAGACATCTTGTTGTAAGGTAGAGTCAGGTCTCCTGCCACTTGGTTAAGCATTAAGATTCAAATCTACACATTAGAGCAGATACCTTGTGCTTTGTTTTGATTCAGTCTTCAGAGAAGTCTATGTGAGTGTAGTGGTCCCATTCCTAACCAGCAATAACTGAAAGACATAGTGATCCTTGTGCTTGTGCACTAACAAAGAAAAATTTACAATAAGTGAACAGCCGATTCCTTTTTTCTCTTTGATTCTCTTGACTCAGTGGATAGCACTCGCTTCGATTTACAATATCAGTTCAATTCAGTCACGGTTCTTGACTGCAGTAAGTTGTTGTACTATTTTGGTGAGTAAATTTTTCAGCTGCTGAAAAGTGTGATAATTCATGCCAGACATTTATTTGTATTGATTCATTACCATTCGGACAATGGCAAAGCAGGAAGAGTTTACAATGAACACATTTAATGCCTTGAATTGTTTTGGTGGTTAGTGATATCTAAATTTAAAATGCAAGCTCAACCTTTATGTATATAACAGCTATATTAGAATTGGATGCCTTTCAAGAGAAAGTTAGTATTTTAGAACTTTGGGGCCTAGACTTTGTCCAAAGCAGAGCATATTTACAGCGTATTTGGGAGAAATGAAGTACACATTTAATGCTCTTCCCCCAAATCATTTTACTGAGTGTTTTACATTTTACATTTAGTACAAAAATTGAAGGCACTATCATCCCTTTGGATTTTTGAACAGCTACAAGCCAAAAGCAGTAAATTAAATTATAAATAAATTAGGGACAGATTACATTTTAGTATCTAGATAACAAACATATGGGTTGTATAGAAAAGGCAGGGTAAAACGTGATTCTTATGGAAAGTGGGAACTTTTCCCTGGTTGACATTTAAAAATACATAGTGCTGTTCTCTTCACTGAAATAGATACTGAAATGGAAACAGCCCAACTCACTCATGTAAAGAAGGATAGAAATGCTGAAAGCATCCTCTTGCCCATGTGTTGCAAGTTCTGCATATCTGGCTCTATGTGCACACAGTGTGATGCCCCACGTGTTGATGTTTACTAAGTAGCAGGGTGCACAATGTCCTACCACTGTGCATAGGAAGACGTGCCTGGCATATGCTTGAGCATTCCAAATAATTTATTAGAAGATGCATGTGGAGTTCTACCTAATATGAAATTAATTTTTCACACTCACACATGCAGAGTTCTATAATCAGATTTTTACATAGTGGGTTGAGATATTGTAATCCTTCATTCATGAGCCATGTGTTTGAATTATGGGACCTGAATTATCAAAGTCATCTTGCTGTTTCAATGCTGCGGGCATTGTGTTTGAAAAAAAAATAAAATCAAGTTTATTTCCTTTAGGGGAGATGTTGCTACTACCCCTGTAGGTGGTATAATGGATATTAGCTAGTGGCTTGAAGCTTTTTTTTATATTTTATGTATTTATAAAATATCATCTCCAAAAGTCACCAGAATTCTGATGAATTTCCTCTCTTGCTCTCACTTTGAACTGCAAATATATACACATACAAACTTATGGTTTTTCTTCAATATACAATCCATTACTTTCTTCTTTAACAGAGAGAAAAATAAAATATAATCAGAAGCAGAATAAAAAAAGGTACTTTAAAGGTTTGAAATATTTTAATAATTTAATATATAAAAGATTTTTATAATTTTTACATTCTATTATAATAGAATACATAATATATTAATATGTATACAGACTGTATATAATATAAAATATATTTATATTATATATACATATTTTACTATGTTACATATAAACATACATATTGTATATGTATTTTATCATATACATAGAACATATATAATAAATACAACTATACTAAATTACTTCTCATAGCTTTATTTTATAATTATAGGCAACAGCTTTGCTATGTGAATGTACATATAAATATGTAATGCATGATAGATATATAAATTATATATGGATCACAGAGACAGATGATAGATGATAAATAGGTAATAGCTAGCTAGCTAGATGATAGATAAATAGTAGATGAAAAATAACCAGTTAACTAAATAGAAAGATGACAGAATTAGCCATGTTTTTAATTTATTTCAATTTTCTCTGGTGATTTCAGTAAAGATGCAATATTTGCATGTAATATGAGATAAAATATATGAGGTATATAACTGAGTCAGGATAAAAATATCTCTTAATGAATAGACTTTTAAAAAGAACCAGACATACATAAAACACAACAGACTTATATGTGATATTCAACAGATGGATTAAAGCTAAAGAGAAGTATAATCAGAAAATTCATTTGACTCGGCTTTGTAATGGGGGGCAAATCACTATTGGAGGTTTACTTCATTATGCTCTCTTATAATCCCGATTTAGATGTTACTCAAATGGTATTATCTTAAAGCAAGGAGAGAATTACCCGGGACCAATAATGAGGAATTTAATTATATACCTATCTTTATGAACCCTTTCTTTATCAGATGTCCATAAGAGCTTTGTTTATACTTGTGGAAGCTAACCTTTGAAAGGTGGACTGCTATATAAAAAGGTTGGACAGCTCAGGGGGGATGTCTTTTTCTGCAGCAAATAGGAACACATTTGAAGAAAACTGGAAATACTGTTTAGCTTGAGAGAGGAGGTTTGGGAGGAATTCTTTTCTTTGCATCTTCAAATATTACAAAGACATCTTATGAAAGTGCAGTGAGCACATCTATGCCATTAGACAGAAGTATCTGGACAGAAGAGAGAAGCCTGACAGAAGAAAAGAAAATCTTTAGACCAAGGAAATTCCCACAGAGAAGCAGGTTGGCTTGATAACTCTTGAGTTGCCTTCCTGAGAAATGCATATCTTAAGTAAAAAAAAAAAAATCACATGTAAGAGTGCTGGACATTTGTTGTTTTCCCATTTTGAGGCTTAAGATTTTATACTTAAAATGTACACTGGATAAGCAAGAGAAAGTAGCATATGCACATTTAAAATATATAAGATGGCATTTCTGCTGTAATGTAATGCTTTCAGTGATGATATGGTATTTCCTACCAGGCAATTATACAAAATATCATTAAGTAGACTGGTTCATAAATTCTGCTTGCTTATGAAAAAAGTTCTAATAGGACCCACATTTTTTTTACCTTGTTCAGGTAATATTTTTCAAGATAAATGAAAAAAAACATAGTTTGTAATATCTAAAAATCACTTTTAAAAATGTGTCTTATACATTAGACATTAGATATAGAACTTAAATTTTAGAATCATGAATTTCAGAATGGAGACTGTGTTCCCATAATCATCCAATAATAAATGGCATGGTATATCTTTATGTTTTGTTACTTTATGGATTACAATTAACCATTAAAACTAATTTTTATAAGTCCTTTTTTTCAAAAACAAATACTTGCTTCTGAAGGTCATAAGTAGCTAGAGCAATGGAAGTAATTTTTATGGGGAATATAGATGAACAAATATAGTACTTTCAAATATAATAAGTTGGGTTCTCACAAATTTGATCAAAATTCACATTTAACTATCATATATGGTTTTTCTTCTGTGCATTTTATTTGATCTCACTGAAGAATGAAATTGGAAGAAAATAGGAAAAAATGTTCACAATATTAAATGGAGACAAAGATTTTATTTTAAAATGATTTTTAAATTTTTAATCTTTGTGATGTACTGCATTTAAATTTTCCATACTCTTCTTATTTTCAAAGGTTATATAGTTTATGAGAAAATACTTTATAATCAAATCTTCCTTGATATAATATCATGCCAGTGGAATAGTGAAGATATCATTCACAGCTCTATGTGCTTAAATTATTCAAGCTTTATTCATAAAAACTTGAAAGTATCATGTGAAATTCTAGAGAAATAAAGAAATAGAATCATACATTTGATTACCGATTCACAAAGTCAATGAATATAGCTTACCTTTACATATGCTTTGCTCTTTCTTTTCTTGTAATAAAGTTTCTCTAGCACACAAGCAGAGCTATATTTTATATTCTGAATTCATAAATTTATAGTATATCAATGATATAATTAATTTTGACAATTTCTTAAGATTTGAACAATATTTTTATACATTAGTAATGTGTGCCTATTTGAGAATCCTTGGTATCTGTCATTAATTAAAATTATGCTTCATTCTGCAGGAATTCAAAGTTATACACATGAGGGAGATATGTTAAAATAATCCAAATGCAATTTGAGTGTACACTAGAGGAAATGTCAGAAGAGTCAGATCTCAGAGGCTTTAAGAATGCATAACATGATTAATTTTAACTTGCATCTGATAAGATTAGAATAAGTTTTCTATGGGAGTGAAAGAATATTTCATATAACGGGAGAGAAATATGTATGGAGGAAATTAAGGAACTGGAAGTGTCAGACTTGATGGTGGACAAGTTTCAGTAAGAATATAAAAAAAGTTTCATAAGGGCAGATGGAGATGTGTCTCTTTGGATGAACACAACTGAAAATAGAAAGGTGATGAGTGCTTGGGTATAGCTGTGTGCCACAATGATGGCAGTCTGGGCACAGACATTGGAATAGATATCAGAGAAATGAGATAGAAAACTATCAACAAATACACCTGTGAGACAATAGTGGCAGAGGACCATTTTATTACTCTATTCCCTGTGTTCTTCCTCCTATTTAAAAAATCACTTTTATTAATTTGTGGGTGGATGATGTGTGCTTGAATGCGTGCATGTGTGTGTGTGTGTGTGTGTGTGTGTGTGTGTGTGTGTGTGTGTGTAGATCAGAAGATAGTTTTGTGAAGCTGATTTTGTTTCCTTCCAATTTTTTGTGATACTGACGATCTAACAGGTAGCCAGAAATGTACAAGGTCATCTTTAACTGTTAAGCCATGTTTCCAGTCTCTGCTTACATATGAAGGAGTAAAAGAGAGTCTTGTTAAGTGGCCAACAGTTTTGCTCCATGGGCCTAGCTTTCATTTATTTTCTCTCTTCCTTCCATTCAAACATAGTTTTATGTCTTTAGTCTGTCACCAATTGTGGATATACAAATCCACTTAGAAATGTATGAATAGTATGATAGACAATGTATATGTGTCCGTTTGGGGGAGAGGTGTGCAAAATTTTTTCAGATGAAACAGCAAACACAACCACAAACAAAATTGTCAGCCCAATTTATAACAGTTATTGTATAAAAGTTAAATTATAATATATGAACTAAATACACAGTTTTCTCCATTAATATTATTCCTCTAAATACTCCTGTTAGAGTAGAGTGTGGTGAATACAATTACATCAGAAAATAGTCAGTGAAGGAAAGCAGATTACAGTGTTTATAGTAAACAAAAAATCTGGGTTCAACATCCTCTTGCTTGTTTTGTAACATCAAAATCTGAGGTAATTTATTTGACCTTTCTTCAGATAGATAAGACAAAAATTCTGTTTTTCCTTCCTGCAAAAGGTTGTCAAAATCAACATTGAATACAGCATCTGGCCTATTGTATGCTTTCAATCAGTGTTAGCTTTGGTGATGATGATTAAAGCTCTGTTAGTCCAAGGACACTAGGAAATTCTTCATTAATGATGTTGTTGTCAATTGTGAAACACAGTACTAATTCTATCATCTTAAAAAGGTCCTCTTCAAACCTTCCATCTTCAGGAAGAGATTAAGAATCAGAAGGGAAGTCCTTTAACATAGCCTTGAATCATGACTAATAATCAGAAGCTAGATCTTAAAAAAGATAGACTTTTTTCCAATGAAGTAATCCATATTCAAATCCTTGTATGATTTCAATGAGTCATTGAACAGTGAGTTGAATAAGAAGTGTATCATTAATATTTTTATTTTTAATGAAAAATTTAAATAATAATTAAGCTTTTGAGTATTTATATACTGATTTATTTCATAGATTCTTTACAGAGTATTTTTTTCTTTTTTTGTTTTCACTTCAATTCCTAGTTGTATAGTTTGTAAATGCTAACCATGTAACAACCATAGGTTTGCAAAATCAGATGGACAACCTTGTTATTTCTGCAATTTTCCCTTAAAGGGACAGAAGTACTTAATGACAATTCATCCAAATGCTGCCACAATTTTATAATGTATCTCAATTGGTCTGAATAACAGAAAGCTTATTTTATAGTCTATCTCAGATGTTCGGCCTCTGTGGTTCCAGATTTAACCTGGGATAAGCTTGTTTGTTTTATAAATAGTTTTTGTGTGTACGCTTTAGTGTGTGTGTATGTGTGTTTACATGAATGAGCACAGGTAAGAATGTGTCATGCTATACTTATGAAGTTCAGAGAAAACTCAGATGTTCATCATCACATTCCAGCTTACTTGAGAGAAGACCCTTTGCTGTTTGCCACTGAGTACTCCAGGTTTTCTGACCCATGAATGAATTGTGATTCTCTTGTCTCCATCTCCTATGCCATGGTAGGAGTGTTGCACATCCTGCCTATGTGGATGCAATGGATCCGAACCCAGGCCCTCATAATTACAATGCTAATGCTTCATCCACTGATCCATTTTCTAAGCCCCTGAGATCATATCTTGATGTTCTTTGAGAATATTCTGACAGAGAAACAATATAATCCATATTTCTGTCCTCACAGTTCTTAATTTATTTCTATTATATATGGTTAAGATTCCTTCAATATACATTGGAATATAGAAAAGGAAGTATGTTGATATTTCCATAAATACACTTGCAAGAGAACATAAAAACAACAAACAACAATTATAAATGAATCTGGTTTTCTATTTAATCATATATGATCATTTTTACAAAAGTGGTAATGACTTAAAATGAGTCAGTCAGAATCTTTGAAATTCACCCTGTAAATAAATATAATTATAAAAGTGATTATAGTATTTTGTCATGGTGAAATTACCTAATTTGCCCAACTGTACTGTTATCTTCATATGCTAGTACTGAATTTAGTCATCATAAATTTGTATTATATATTATATTTTTGAAGCAGTTTCAGGAACCCATTATTTACTGTCAGATGTCATATTTTATCAGTGAAATTTTAATCTCTCATTATGCTTTGGCATTTGTATTATGAGAGCCAATCAGTCTAGCAAAGCTCTTTAGAGGCCAACTTCAATGTTAGATAATTAAACAAATATGTGTTAGCATTCTACATATATATGTTAGCATTATACACACACACACACACACACACACACACACACACACACACACACACACACATCCAAAGAAATCAGGGAAAAATGATTTGAAATTCTGTGTTAACCCATTCACTAAGTGATCAGGAGCTATTCTATATTTAATTTTATAAAGAAGAAAAAGTGAGCTAAGTAGTTTTTCTTTAATTTTTCAGGCAGCATCCTGCTATTTAAACAGGCATGATTTACATCCTCAAATATCCTGTGTCAGTGAGCCTCCTGAGCATTAGGATATTATAGGATTGTATCACCTTATCCAGTTTGAGTTTTTAATTTTTTAAAGTTGATAACAGAGCTCTAGGCTGTGGGACCATGATAAAACACTAGTCTAGGATACATGAGAATATAGGTTTGATTAACCCACACACCAAGAATCTATTGATACTTGATAGTATTGTAAAATCCTGATCTCAATATTCTAAATTTTACCTCCCTGCATTTTTTTCTATTATGAATGACTTGAAAGTATTACTTCTTGACCATAAGAAGAGCCTTAATGGAAGCAATACGATAGCTTGGCATGCATCCTGCATGCAATACTTTTGCATGCTACAATTTTATATCAAAATATTAGATACAAGGTACACACTAGCTAATTCATCAAGACACCTTGAAGCCTGTTAAATGGAAGAAGTCTACTTGGAGATAAGCAATTAGTAATTTTAAATATTTAGACGCCAAAATATCATTCTACAGTCTTAAGCTTCCCTTATTGAGACAAATTGTTTCTTGGCTCTGCATTCATAAAAATCACCAGTGAAAACATTAATAATCATTAGATAAATGCCTTCATAAAAACTGATAAATTTAATGGGATAGTCACTTAAAGCAAGATCAACCATGAGCAACAATTACTTTGCAATGGATCCTCAGAGACTGAGATATTACCACTAACAAGAAAATGATCACTTACCTCTTTACTTGCTCTTCGCATGAGTTCAAGAGCATCAGGTTCCAAAAGACAATTACATTGTAATCCAGCCTATGCAAATGTTGAATACAAGAGAGGAACCCTAAGAACTGAATGGATCTTTACCATGAAGAGTTTGATATTTGTGCAAGCCACCTAGAAACAAGAAGAAAACATTTGCAGATTTTATATTACAATCTATAAGATATATATATATATTCTTAGATTTGCTGAATTTCCAAGATAATAGAAATTCAGTATGGGTCTCTATAATAAAATGATAATGTTCACGTATATGTGTTATCATATTTCTCCACATAGTATATATTTTCAAGGTGAGATATGGCAAGAAATGCTTAAAAATTCTTAGAAATTGTAGTATAGCAGTTTGCCATACATCCTTTCAATATATATATTTTATTTACTAAAGACATGGAAAGTTAAACAAAGAGCATTCATTCTTTGAAGTAAAGATCATAGTAAATTAGTGATATAGCAAATTTTAGGGATATAATTTATTATACTTAGGCTCATACATTTCTGTTTCAAATCATTTTGAAAATACACATTCCACATGGTAGGTAGATTTCCAAAAGAGTTGATTACTTAAGATCACTACATATCACTGGTGGTGACATATTTTCATTTCTGGTCATGGAGACCATTGCAACTTATATATATAAGCATGTAAATAATATTTATAACAGCAATGAACAAGTTAACATATATAGTGTACATAATCCCTTTATAATAGAATACCAGCATTACGGGGTTAAATGACTTATCAATGTATTATTAGTATTCTCTTCTGAGGCAACAGCATCTAGATACTTGACAGTTCATTGATCATTATAAACACATTGTTTATTACTGTGCCTCTGATGAGCTTTAACACAAATTAATTATATTCATGAATTAATTTTAGTGTTCTGTCATATTTCCAAACTGCGTGGGCAATATTTTCAAAAAGAAAGACGCTAAATACATCAGAAGAGTGAAACCATTAGTATTAATAGTATTGCTAGGCTCAGAGAACTCCATTTTGTCTGCAGAAAGTCCGTATTATTCTCCCTCTTATTTGCTTTTGTTCTCTTAAAGTTGTATGTTGTCCTGTTTCCCATGACAAAGTAATTGGGCACATGCTGGGATTTTGTCATTAGCTTAGTTGTCTAGCAGTGTTCTTTGCTTGTTCTTTACACAAAATTGGCCAGCCTTAAAGTTTACGTGCATTTTTAAAATGACACAGAAATGAAACACAGTTGTATCAGATTGATGCTCCCTAGTTTGACTTCTGAGACAACAAACAAGTACTGCATGTGACCACCTGAACACTACAAATGGAGCCACATGGTTTTCAGGGAGAGATAAGTCAAGTGAGAAATTTAGCAGTCAAGAATGTAAGGCAAAGCTGATTGTGGACAAAATGAGTGCATGCATACACTTTAAAGTCTCATAAATGAAAGTGATACATACAATTATATGAATTTGAGAAAACATCACCCATTATTACATACTTTAGAAATAACATGAGTTATGCAACAATGAAACAGAACCTCTAGAGATTTCTGAATAAATTTGGTCTTATTCAAATCACCTAGTTTTACTATTGCTCCTTCTGAGGTACCCAAGATACCTGGAGGCAATTTCAGAAAATGAATCCCTATTAAAATGAAGAACCTCAAAAATGTTTGTATCATAAGCAAATATATAAGATATAAGAATATGATGTTACATGAAAAGATAGAATTTAAAATTACTTTGTGATTTCTTTCAACTCTTTAAAATATTTTCTTATTGGTCAGATGAGCTGGCTCAGTTCTTAAACCCTTTGCTTCAAAAGTAAAAGAACCTGAGTTTGGATACCAAGTTTTCATGTAAAAATACCAGGCAGCTATGGTGGTCACTTCTAAATCTAACCTCGAAAGGCAGAGCCTGGTATTCTTCAGAGAAAGTGGCTGTCAGACTAGAGACCCAGTTTTTTTTTTTTTTTAATTTATTCAATTGTACGTGTGTGCGCGCATGTGTATGTATGTGTGTGTATGTGTGTGTGTGTTTGTGTGTAGAACCACGGGCGAATTTGGTAAACACCATGGACCGCCTATCACCTCCTCCTTGTTTACTCTGCCCTGGGATTCACAGGCTCCGCCCTACCAGGACCAGAAAAGCAGGCCACCTCTGCTTCCGCCTGGCATCTATAAGTGGGGTCTAGGATCCAAACTCAGGACCTTCTGCCTGCAAGGCAGAAGCTTAACCCCTGAGCCACCTTTCCAGCCCTGAAACCCAGTTTCTTGACAGTTGGGTGTAAGAACAATTGAGAACAATTCCTGCCATCATCTTTGGTCTTCCACAGACACACACTGTCAAGTACAATTGTGTGCATGCACACACAAAACCATATACAAGCAAACACACTCATGTATATGTGCATGCATGCAATCCATACACATGTACAAGAAAAGGAAAATATTTTCTTACTATATGATCACCCGCAATATTTAAAGTGCCTGAATTTCCTGAGAAACTTCGTGTGACACATAATTCAAATCACAATTTTAAAAAAGTTTTGTGTTATCCTAATAAATCAGTTTCAGAATGTGCTCAATTATGCATTTTGTGCAGACAATTGAAACTTATTAAGTTAATTTCCTAGAATTTGACCCAAAGATAATTTATGATTGGTTAGACAGACTTCTGTCCATGCCTCATCTACATTAACCTAAAAAAATCCAGAATTGGTTACTATTCATACCATCTTCTTGTGGATGAATAGAGCAAAGTTTAGAGAGTTTAAAATAACATTCTGAAGTTTTCACAGGCAGAGAGACTAGAGGCAGATTTAGAATGTAAGTTCTTATGTCACTGGTTTTTAAAGCTTTTTTTTTTGTTCTTTTTTTTGTTTTGTTTTTAAATCTCTGAGTCCCAAGATCCAAGTTAATTACCCTGCAAGAAGGAATGTTTACATATTTGAATGATGCTGACAACTTCTACTGATATAATGCCTCTTGTCTTAGAGAATGTGACTTTTCAGAATCCATTGTTTCAAATGAATAATATGTAGATTAGCCACTTACATGTGGTAGACTATCAGTAATAAACATATTTTCCTCATGAACGAAAATGTATCATAATTATGTCACTGTTTAGCTTCCTTTCCCAATTATTTTTCAGAATGCATTCGCTTGCAATCATTCTTTCTCCTAGGACATGCTTATAAATAAAGGGAAAACTAAAATAAGAAAATAAAATGTATATTAAATATGAATGAACACATCCAGTTAGCTTCTCTTTCAGAACAGAACCCTCAATTGAAGTATAGTAACTTGGGAAATTTAAAATTAGACATCATTTCCTTAGTTTTTCACATTTCAGACTGTTCAAAACAGTCAGGAACAAGAATAAACAGCTAATTTTCTTCATACTAGCATAAGTCAAAGCTAAGAAGAGTGAAAGAGATTTAAGAATACAAAATTTCAAGGAAGAGATGTATATTTAACAGCCATGCTGGTGCACACTATCCAAGACACAGAAGAAGACAGACATTCCCTGACAGCCAGTGATACAGAGATTTAAATTTCCATTTTCCTGTAGCAGGGGAAGATGTATTCCCTGAGCAGAGGAGAGTACTTTTTTTTCCTTTCTTATTCTCAAAATTGCTAGACATAGTATGCTTTACAGCTCAACACCTGCTCACCCACATCACTGCAACCGAAGCAAAGCTTTCCTGGATGAAGATTTCAGCACTGTTTCTTTTTTCATAGAAGTCCTTTGGAGCAACTCTATACATTTTCAGAAATGGATAATTGACGTTTGAGGACACTTTTAAACAGCTGCCGGGATCTCTTAATGTTCAGAGTCATGCACTTGCTAATGCCATTTGGGTAATAACTACTACAACTTGCAGTTTGATACACAAAAGGCAGAGTGTGGAATTCATATAGTCTTTTGATTTCTTTCTTTGTCACAGCTCCTTATATAAAAAAAAAAATAAGGGTTGAAAGAGAGAAAGCAGAGGAGATAAAAGTGCTCAACATGTTTTCCAGACAAGGACTTAAATCTTTCACATTTTCACAGATCAGAATGATTTCTAGTCCCTGTTCTGTGCCTTATCAATGGCACTGCCTAAAGCTCAGTCATCCCTGTTCACTCATTTACAATCGGGGCTATTTTATTCATTTATAGATACACAGGACTCTGGGAAAATATGTTGCTCTTTTGTTAAGAATTGCACACAATGTGTGAGTTGTACGTAATGGTTCGTTGGAGGCATTTAGTGTCCAGAGTGGAATAGCCTTTGACTGATTAAGTGGGTAGACTTTATTGACTACATTATTAAATATGAAATCTATTAAACTTAAGTACAACCTTTCCCCCCTTCAAATGTTAACATCGGTGCCAGTGCCAGAGTAAAACTCGTGACATTTAGAAAGGAGAGAGAATCTGATGAGATTTACCAGAAAGCGGATATATAAATAATTGAATAGGGATGTCTGTAACAAGGCGGCTCTTTCAGATAATGCGTGGCAAAATATTTCTCCGCGTTCTGATGGGGGAAAGTTTCTGATCGCGGACTCAATCAGTTCCTCAGGCTCACAATCACCATCATTTTGGAGGCTCCCTTCCAAGTTCTGATTTATCACCCCAGTCTCCCAAGGGCTCTCCATGTGATTGCCTTGGCATGGATATTTATGTTGGGTGAACTCAGAGACCAGCACTTAACCCAGTATTATCCTTCCTTGGGTCACAAGAGTGCCATCTTTCAAGTGCATCTGGGTGATTTTCGCGTTCTCTCTCTCCCTCCGGCCCTGGTTACATCTCTTTTCTGCAACTTCCAAGATGCCTAACAGACCCAGCAGGTCAAAGTCAGCTGTCTCCAGTTGGAAGACCAGCTCAGGGCAGAGGCAAGTCCATGCACTGAAGTGGGATCAATGAGCGCAGGGCTGGAGCGCCAGCTTTGCAGCTGTGTTTGTGGCTTCCTTTCAGCATCTAGGAAGTGTAGCTTTTCCTGCCTGGTTCCTTCCTATTACTGTTATCTCCCTTCCTCAGAGGTGTAAAGAAACGACCTATCCCCTGCAAATGCCAAACGGCTTCTTTCAAAGAGGCTGCAGTTGCTTCTGAGGAGGCAGGCCTCTGTTTCTGTCTTTTGAAACATCTGCCATCAGTATCACAGGTAAAGTGCTTAGCAGAAAGAAGACAGGGCCACGAGTCTCGGAGGGAGGCTCGGTCTCACCGTGGGGCACAGGGGGTGCCCCTGCCTCAGAGCCTGGGAGTTGCTGGAGCGCTTCCCGCATGCTGATATCTTCAGATAGCAAGACCTTCACTGTCCTTGTTTACATTGGGAAAGTGAGGCTTTTCTTTCTGCTGAAAGTTTGCAGGCTGACAGCTCTGGAATTTGAATTTCTCCGTGTCTTTTCAGATCAAGCACGGTGGCACTGACAGGAGCTGCCTTGTGCTAGTTTTTTTTTTTTTTTTTTAAGCTTTGGCTAGAGCCTTATGTCAGCTATTTTCCACCAGCTAGCTGGACCCTAAGGCTCAGAAGTGGCCTGAGGCAGCTGGAATTCTCATAACTCTTTTGAGAGAATACATTCTTATGGAAAGTGGGTTCATTTATCTATCTGCAGGTGAGGAAAAAAAAGATCCTTCACTCTTTTGTCAAAAAACAACACTATTTAATGCAGATATAGACAGATTGATCTGAATTTGGGCATTGCTTGGGAATCAGAGTTACTTATTCTGGGGATCTAGAATCCTATTGCTGTCATTAAAATACCACTCATTGATGTTTGATGCCTATATATTTTATTTTTGTAATATTGGGCCTTGCACTAAAATAGTCTGAGATTCTTTACTATACAGGCCATAATTTATCAAAGTTTGAAGTGTGTGTATTATTTTTTACAAACAAATTTCCATTGTATTATGGTACTTTTATGGTTCTTTGGGTTATAGTAAAGTCAATATTTTATTGTAAGTATGTATTTCCCTAAAGACAGATAATTAAAGAGCTATCAGAAATTGCATGACTGTATCTGCAAAATCTCAAAATATATAATATTGATTAGTCAGTGCTGTCTCAGTGCTATCAAACCTAGCACCTCCTACATGTTCTGAAGTACTGTATCACTGAGTGATATAGTCCTTTCCCTATACTTGAACTTGCATTGAATTTTTTCAGTTTTTTTGAATTACCACTTTTGATATGTCATTGCTGTAGGCTAATGAAATCAAAAAGAAATAGTCTACTATACTTTCTTTGCATTATTTTGCTGGAATCAGTATTATATACTGCCTTAATTATACCATTTCATTACTAAACTTGCCTTTTAATGGTTTGTGCTTATTCCTGGACTAATTAAATGCTGATGCTAAAACACAAAGATAATGGTTTTATAAGATATTCCATAAGCTTGGTTACCCTATTTAAACCATTTTTTATTATAAGGTATATTTAGCTAGGTTTTATTTAAGGATGGGTATTTCAAAAACCTTTTCTTGTTCAAATGCAAGCATTCATAACAATTAATACGAAGAAATGTCAAGTAAAGATTTAAACAGCATGTCCATTTAATTTACCAAAGAAGAAAAGTTAGGAATGTAGAAAAGAGGGCTGACAGTCCTGAAAAAAGAAGATTATCTGTGAATTTAAATGCATTTAAGATTTGGGAATTTAATTACTGAGTAAAAAAAATAGTTGACTTGACTTTTATTTTTACATACACAAAGTAGGATGTCAACTCTTCTTCTTGATGTTATGGTTATCATCTTTTATCAAGGCCAGACTTCAGAAAAATGACATAGATCAAGTCATAAGTGAATAAATTATATTTTGATACCAATGATTTCAAGTTTGAAAACACTGAGTCAAAAACTGCCCAAAGCTCATTTTTGTTAATAACTATCATAAAATATTAAATCACATTTTGCAGTGATTATGTAGACACAGTAAAACTGAGTGTGGGAGAAGGGAGAGACTGGGCATAGTGTGGTGAGGCTTTAAGAGTCCATTCTCAGCCAGTATTCTTCTCAGCAACGAAACAAACATCAACAGAGGCAGGAGGGTCTGGTACCTAATCAGGAGGCGTACTTACAAGCAAATAATTATAGCATGTAGAATTATTTAAAAAAAAACAGTGAATTCTAGGAACCTCAGGAAAACTTGATGAACTCTGTTTCATGGAGATTAGCAGAAGACTTCCAAGTTTAGTTGATTTTTGTGTTGGTTCTTAAAATAGTACTGAAATAGTGAGATAATAAAAATAAAAAAAATTCTCCCAGAAGGAGAAATTAGGAAGGGGGAGGAAATAATCTCTATAGAGGGCAAACATATGCCAAATTTCTTCTGTCTAGTGTTACTGAGGCCACTTATACTTGTGGACTTGGCATAGATGTGTTAAGAACCATGAAAATGTAATCTGTAGGGCATGCTAAGGAAACTGGACATTTCATCAGTATTACAGAAAGATTATGAAATCTTAAGTCAAATTTGCTGAGAGTGAGAGAGAGGAATGAGAGAGAGCAGTGTGTGTGTGCTTGTGAAGGTCCAAGAGTGATCTTTTCAGATTCCTTTTCAGGAATCATCCTAGATTGGTCTATTTCCTTTTCGCATTTGTGCTGACATTTCCTAGCCCTTGCCTATCATGGCCAGAAGTGAACACCACTGCCATCTTCTCCTGGCATTTTTACATGGGATCTGGGATCTGAGTTCCTTTTGCTTATGAGGAAGAGGCAGAAGTTAAACTTCTAAGCTATCACTCCAGCCCCTTAAATCAAATTTGTAAGAGACAGATTTGAATTTTAGAAAACCAAAAAGGAAAAGCTCATTTGTAAATAGTGAGAAAGAACTATCCAAATGTTTTCTAGTGTGGGTAATTTATGGTGTGTCCTTCCAAATATACTCCCATGGAAGCAAAAGCAAAAAGCAATAGTATGAAAACTAAACATATATATTGGCTGTATTTAAATTTTGGTGAAAAATCGGGAATGTTTGTAACATTTTAAATATTCAAATTAGTATGAGAGCTTATTTACATGAATATTGGCTAAGTTAAGAGACAATAAGTTTATCCATATTATATAAATCCCAGTCATACACACTTTTGAAAAAGATGCTTCTTGGGGTTTCTGGTATAAGATAAGGAAAGTCAGTGACTATAGGTCTCACTTTTATTTTTACTACTTTTGAGGTTTTGGGCTATGGACAAGGGAGATAATATCAATATGTATGAGCTAAGAAAAATCAAGTAGTACCTGCAGTGAGTGGATAAAATTTCTAAAGAAATACTACAATATAAAATGAGCTCTCAAGCTTTCCTCATTTGATAGATTTCTTTCCCCTATCAAAAAGTATTATCTAATCTGAAATCACTTTTCTAGCTGGAATTGGAGAGTTATAAGTAATAAAAGCAAAGGAAAAAAGAAAATTAAAAAAGATGGAGAGAGATAAGAACCTACAGCCCAAAGTGAAGAAGGGAATGGCTTAAACTCCTGACAGAATGAAATATAATCTTTGCCTTCGGCTATTAATAGAGCAATATAAATAAAGGCCTATATTTGTTCTCCAGTTACATAGAGGCATTGCTGCTTTTACCTGCATGCCTTTCTCCAGGGTTCATGTTGAGCAGCTGATTTTTCACAGTGTATTATATGCTTCATCACAATCTCTTTCCTCATCTTCTTCACTGTTACTCCCATACACATTAATGTGAATCAATAAAAAAAGAAGAATAAACTCTTGACTGCTCATTTGTTTTCCCAGGAACTTCAATAAAGCAACTGCACCAACGTAAAAATGGTTATTGTCTCCAGTTAAAGTAGAAATTTGGACTTGGAAGGTTAAATGTATTCTGCGTATTCATGAGAAACCACAAGCCTCTTCATAACAAATGATCTCTTAAAGGACAAGCTACAAAATGTAGCTGACACTTGGAACGTTAATATTCAAAGAAGATGTGTGGAAGTTTATATAGATTTGAAGAGCTTAACTAGTATGTCTGAACTATGGAATGTGTAAGCCCCAAGTATTTAAAAATAAAAAAAAATTCTAGAATTTTTTATCGTGATTATTACCTTTTCAGATTTTTACACATAAATAAAATTAATCTATGTTATTTTCATCCTCTACTACCCAATCCCCCACCCTACTTCCAGCATATCAGTAATACATGTAGTAAGACTAAATATCCACATTTAAAGGTGGAGTACATTCTCCAAAACTCATCTCAGCTTATATTACCAACTAATTTGTAGCCCACTGAAAGTAGTGCTCAATCAAATCAAGGATGGCTAGGTCTGCTATAAATGCTTTGGAGGAGTTTCCTGATATTTCCTACAAAAGACCATGAGAAGTAAATGTTGACCAAAAGAAATGGGGAAAAATACCTTTTTTAAAATAAGTGTTGCAGCATGTTCCAGAAAAATCATCTAGGCACAAAGTCCTTATTTTTAAAAGAAGCTAAGTGTTGTGGTTGGTAACGTATTGTCAGGTGATCAGAATTACCAAATACTCTGCTTCTCATTCATCCTATGAGGTCAAATGACTTATACACATTTAAGATCCCATTGCTTTTATGAGTTGAAAAGAGATCACTTTGGTGTATTTCACTTTTTTATAAATATGCAAAATGGTGATAAAATCTTTAATTTGAACAAGTTTATCATGTGTTAAGTTTGGTTTAATATGTTAAGAATTATCAAAACAATCTCACTTTTTATGTTTTTATATATGCATGCTCTAGAGATTTATAAATCACATATTATCACTGTGAAAGATGTGAAATATCTTTTGGTTCTTCAATATAAAAGTAATACATGTTTATTATGGTAAAAATTCATATAATCAAATAGATGATCAGTCTCCATTTTTCTCTCGTTGGAAGGAGAAATTAAATTATTCTCAAATTTTTCAAATTTATTATTCCAACTTCTTTTTTAACAATTTATAAACTTTTACTTCATAGAATGATTTGTTGATGTTTATATACATATTCATAGATTATAACACTTTGTAAAGATAATGGAGAATTCAGTAGAAAAATACATCATTGACGGACTTGAAAATTCCCATTGTAACCAATCATTCACTTTTGAATAAATTGCTTTATTATCCAATTATCCCACACTTCATTTTCAACTTTTGTTTTTACCTTTCAAATAATTTCCTTTTTTTTTTATTTTGTAAGTATGTTTACATTTTTATGTTGACTTTTTTATTATTATTTCCGCTCATACAAACTTAACAGGTATATCGGTCCCCTCCCTCCCTCCCCTGCTCCCCCCTTCCCTCCTCACTCCCTCCCCATTCCCCAGTGCCTCCCCCTCAGTGGCTCCCCCTTCCAATTCCTGAGCATCCTTTAATGTGCATGCCAAACTCTCCTCTGGGTTCTCCTCTTCCATGAGGTGCAAGGTCCTAGGGGCATTTCCCAGAACCCTTTCCTGTGTTCCCCTTAAGCTTAAGAACACTACTGTGACTGTCAGTCCCTAGCCTCCAAGGATCCTAGTGCCTTTAGTCCATGCAAGACTTTGTGGGATCGATAATGTGTTGGACATAGCGCAGGTCATGCAAAGTCCTATTATGATTGCTTCAGCCCTAACTTGTGTTGAGTATCTTGCATATCATTACTCCTTCCATCCTTGTGCTCTTACAATCTTACCGCTCTCTCTTCTGCAAATTTCCCTGAGTTTCAGGATAGGGAGAGATTAGGCTGCTTTAGTTCCTGGTGGTTGATATAGAGTGTCTGATGTTCTGAATTATGGATTGTTGATTTTTTTTTTTTTTTTTTTTTAGTTTTGCTGCTCCTGCAATGCCCAGGCTCCATCCTGATGGGTATTGAATGTCACCCCCTGGCCAGAGATAAAAACCTGTTAAATTAGAGTCTTGTTCTAAGAGTACATTCAAAGGTAGAGGGAATAAAAGTAGGAGACCACAGTGAGAGAGGGGTCAATCACCCATTTGCAAAATGGTTATTTTATCTGGCAGCCTATATGCCCTCCCCTTCTGGTGAGATCATACCCCATCAGTTGCAAATGATCAGGAAGAAAAGTCTGTGAACTTAACCAGATATCTCACTCCTTACTTGCAGTCCTTGATGATGGACTATTTTGTCTGCTGTAATATGGTCCCCTCTCTCTTTGTTTCTGGTGGGGCCCTCCTTCTCCATCCCTCCTGTTTATAATCTTTGCAATTACTGTAGGTATTACAGAGATTTGTCTTTGAGTCTCTCTAAGTGGGTTTGGTACAAGAATCCACAAATCAGGGAGTACATACAGTGATTAATTTTCTGTGTCTGGGATACTTCACTCAATATAATTATTTCTAATTCCATCCATTTCCTGGCAAATTGCATTAATTCATCATTTTTGATGGCTGAGTAGTATTCCATTGTATAAATGTACCACATTTTCCTTATCCACTCGTCAACTGTTGGACATTTGGTCTGAATCCATGACTTTGCTATTGTAAACAGTGCTGCTATGAACATGGTTGTGAATCAAGGTGAATAGTAGGGTCATATGACATTTCATTCTTTAATTTATTTATGAATTGCCAGATGGCTCCCTAAAGTGGTTGTATGTAGCAATATAGGAGAGTTCCCCTCTCTCCACATCCTCTCCAGCATTTGGTATTGTTTGTATTGTGGATTTTTACCGTCCTGACTGGGGTGAGATGATATCTCAGGGAAGTTTTGATTTGCATATCCCTGATGGCTAAGGATGTAGAGCATTTTTTAAGGTATTTGTTAGACATTTTAATTTCTTTCCTAGTAGAATTTCTTTTAAATTCCAAAGCCCATTTTTTAATTGGCCCATCTGTTTCCCTGATGTTGAGTTTTCTAAGTTCTTTGTGTACTCTGGATAATAGAGCTCTATCAGATATGTGGTTAGTGAAGATTTTCTCCCATTCTGTGGGTTGCCTTTGTGCTGGAGTTACAAACTGTTTATCTGAACAGAAGTTCTTTATTTCACAAGATCCCATCTGTTCAGTTTAGTGACTGTGCTATTGGATGTCCATTTAGGAACTGTTGGCCTAGCCCAATCAGCTTGAGAGAGTTCTCTACCCTTTCAACTATGGTTTTTATAGTGTGTAGCCTTATATTGAGGTCCTTCATCCATTTGGAGTTAATTCTTGTACATGGTGACAAGTACGAGTCCAGTTTTAATCTTCTGCATGTGGAGATCCACTTTTTCTAGCACCATTTGTTGAAGATGCTGTTCTTTTTCCATTGGATTTTTTGGGCCCCTTTGTCAACAATCAAATGGCTGTACTTGTGTGGGCTTGTATCTGGGTCCTCAACCCTTATCCATTGATCTGTGTGTCTATTTTGGAGCCAATACCAGGCTGTTTTTACAACTATAGATTTGTAGTATAGACTAAGGTTTGGTATGGTGATAACTCCAGCAGTGTTTCTGTTACTCAGGATTGTCTTTGCTATCCTGGGTCTTTTGTGCCTCCATATGAATTTTGAGATCATTTGATCAACTTCTTTAAAGAATTGCTTTGGAATTTTAATTGGTATGCATTGAATCTGTATATTGCCTTTGGTAGGATGGTCATTTTTACGATATTGATTCTGCCAATCCAGGAACATGGGAGGTCTTTCCCCTTCTGATGTCTTTTGCAATTTCTTTCTTTAGGGTTTTAAAGTTTTCATTATAAAGGTCTCTTACTTCCTTGGTTAGGTTTATACCAAGGTATTTCATTTTTTTAGGGGCTATAGTAAATGGGATTGTTTCTCTCAAGGCTTTTTCACTTCTTTCATTCTGGACATATAGGAAGGCCTCTGATGTTTGTACATTTATTTTGTATCCTGCCACCCTGCTGAACTACTATATTAGTTCCAGGAGCTTCCTGGTGGAGTGTTTGAGATCACTCAGGTATAAGATTGTGTCATCTGCAAATAGAGATAACATGATTTCTTCCTTGCCGATTTGAATCCGTTTTGTGTCCCTTTCTTGTCTTATGGCTTCAGCTAAGACTTCAAGTACAATATTGAATAGAAGTTGTGAGAGAGGACAGTCTTGTGTACTTGCTGATTAAAGCAGGAATGCTTCAAGTTTTTCCCCATTGAGTATAATCCTTGCTGTTGGTTTGTTGTATACAGCTTTTATTATATTGATAAAGGTTCCTTCCATTCCATCCTTCTCTAGGGTTTTGATCATAAAGGGCTGTTGGAACTTGTCAAAAGCTTTTTCTGCATCTATCGAGAGTATCATGTGGTCTTCAACTTTGGACTGGTTTGTATGATGAATTACATTTATTGATTTGCGTATGTTAAACCAACCTTGTGTGCCTGGGATAAAGCCTACTTGATCCATGTGGATGATCTTTTTGATATGTTTTTGAATCCGATTTGCTAAGACTTTGTTGAGAATCTTTGAATCTGTGTTCATCAGAGAGATTGGCCTATAGCTTTCTTTTTTAAGTGTATCTGTATTAGGTTTTGGGATTAAGACCTTATTAGCTTCATAGAAGGAATTTGGTAGTGTTCCTTCCTTTGATATTTGATGGAACAGTTTAAGGAGTATTGGTGTTATTAACTCCTTGAATGTCTGGTAGAACTCTGTGCTGAATCCATCTGGTCCAGGACATTTTTTGGTGGGAAGAGTCAAGATTACTTCATTGATTTCTCATATGTTATAGGACTATTTAAATAATTCAGAACTTCCTGATTCAATTTTGGTAAATTGTGTTTATTTAGGAATTCATCCATCTCTTTTGTGTTGTCAAATTTTACAGGGTATAAGTTTTTAAAATATGATGTATAATTCTCTGGATGTCTTGGGTATCAGTAGTGATAACTCCATGTTCATTTCTAATTTTGTTAATTTTGGTTTCTCTCTCTTGCTTTTTGTTAATTTAGCTAGGGGTGTATCAATCTTGTTGATTTTTTTCAAAAAAACAGGTTTTTCACTGGTTGATTTTCTTTATTGTTTTCCTCATCTCGATTTCAGATATTTCTCCCCTTATTTTGCTAATCTCCTCTCTTCTACTACTTTTGGGATCAGAGTGCTCTAGTGTCTCTGAAGCTTTAAGCTGCATTGGTATTTATTTGTGATATTTCAATTTTTTTGATGTAGGCATTAAGAGCTATGAACTTACCTCTTAAGACAGCTTTCATTGTGTCCCAGAGATTTTGGTAAGTTGTATTTTCATTATCGTTTGCTTTCAGGAAATCTTGAATTTCCTTCTGAATCCAATTCTCCTTCAGCATCATAGTGTTAAGTTTCCAGGAGTTAGTGTATTTTCTGTTGTTTGTTATGTTGTGGATGTCCAGCTTTAGGCCATGGTTGTCTGATAGGGCACAGGTTAGAATTTCAACTTTCCTGTATATGTGGAGATTCGTTTTGTTGCCCAATATGTGATCTATTTTGGAGAAAGTTCCGTGTGCTGCTGAGAAAAATGTGTATTCTTTGGTGCATGGATGAAAAGTTCGATAGAGATCTGTAAGGTCTAGTTCAGCAAGGGTTTGATTAAGCTCCAAAGTATCTCTGTTAAATTTTTGACCTGTTGATCTATCCCATGTTGAGAGGGCGGTGTTGAAGTCCCCAAGAATTATTGTTGAGATTGATTTTTTGCTTTAGACGTTGTAGGGTTTGCTTAATGAATGTGAGGGTTATATATGTTCAGTATTGTGAAGTCTTCCTGGTGAATTGTACCTGTGACTAAAATGTAGTATCCATCTATGTCTCTTATAATTTTTTTTTGGTTTGAAGTCCACTTTGTCCAATAGCACAATGGCTACTCCTGCCTGTTTCCTGGTTCCATTAGCTTACAGAATTTTTGACCAGCCTTTTATTTTTAGGATGTGCCTATCTTTTGGTGTGTGATGGGTTTCCTGCAAGAAGGATTGATGGGTTGTGACTTTTAATACAAGTTTGTAATTTGTGCCTCTAGATTGGTGAGTTAATTCCATTAACATTTAATGTTATAATGGAGAAATTGTTTTTAATTCCAGGCATTTATTATGTTTAGTGGCTTTTGTACATGTATTGTTTCGCTTTTAGGTTTTGGTGGTATTATACTTCCCTTCTGTTCTCCTGGATATGCTTGTTTTTTTCTTCAAGCTTGAGTATCATTTCTAGCAATTTTTGAAGGCCTGGTGTGGTGGACATGTATCCCTTCAAGTTGTCTCTGTGGTGGAAAATTTTTCTTTCTCCCTCTATCATGATGGATAGTTTTGCAGGGTATATCAGCCTGGGTTGACCTTTTTTCTCATTCAATATTTGAAGTATGTCTCTCCAAGCTCTTCTTGCTTTTACCGTTTCCACTGAGTGTCATTTGTTATTTTAATAGGTTTACCTTTAAAAGTATTTTTTTTTCACTTGAAGCTCTCAGCATTATTTCTTTATCTTGAATGTAGAGTGTTTTAACTATTATTTGCCATGGCAAGTTTCTGTTTGGGGTGTGGAATGCCTCTTGTGTATGGATGGGCTTTTCTTTTTTTAGATGAGGAAAGTTTGCCTTGATGATATTTCAAAAAATTTCCTCAGGTGTGGTATTTTGGGATTCTTGCTCTGGTATTCCATGAATACGCATGTTGGGCTTCTTCAGGGTGTCCCATAACTCTTGAATATTTATCAACCTCTTTAACAACCTCTTCCATTGAGCTGGTTAATACTCCCACTTTGTCTTCAAGGTCAGAACTTCTATTTTCTGCCTGTTTAGTTGCTTATAATACTCTGTTAAGTTCTGGGTTGAAGAGAGTTTGTCTTTTAATTTAGTTTTAAACTCTGCTTGAGTCTGTTTTAACTGTTCTATGCCTGTTTTTTTTCCTTGAATTGTTTTTCTCAGTTCCTCCAAGTGTCTATTGTGTTCCTTTTCAAAGTGTTTGATGTGGTTATTTAAGTCCTCCAGATTTCCTCTTTCGTAATATTGATCATGGTAAGGATCATGTTTTGAAAGTCATTATCCTGGGTCAGCCTTTCTTGACTATTTTCCGTGGGTTTGTTCTGGTTGGAGTCTATCATTATGGGATTAATTAATTTGTTTTCTTGGGTTTTATTTCTCATGGATTTGCACTTTGACTTGGGCATTGGCATTTTAACTCCTAAGACCTTCTTTCAATTTCTGTGCATTTTTCACTGAACTGAATTATTTGGTCTGGAGCAGCTCCTGCTCTAGGTGGCTGGTGGAGGAGCTGGGACCAGTGGGCTGCCTGAGGTTTGGGGGTGTGGAGTGAGCTTACCTAGGTCGCCTTGAGTCCTGGCTGGACTGCCACATCCCAGGAGGGTGGGGAAAGGGAGGAGGTGGCGGTTGGGGGGCACTATTAACCTGGGGAGCTGGGGCGTGGTCCAGGGGGTCCTCCCCGGCCCCTGCCCTGTGCAGCGCCAGCTGCGGCTGGCTGGTGGGAGGAGCTGTGGCCAGTGAGCTGCTTGGGGTTTGGGAGTGGGCGAAGGGTACTTACCTAGGTCGCTGTGAGTCCTGGCTGGACTGCCTGCCCCCCAGGAGTGTGGGTAAAGGGTCAAATAATTTCATATGATAATGACAATGCATAATTGATTGGTTAGGAAATAAAACCTCTCTTTATATCATACACATAAATATATGTACATATAGATGCATACATACATGTATACACATATATATCTATGCATTACATATCTATACACACACATATATAGAGAGAGAGAAGAGAAAGAGACTATTAGTCATGTCTGATGATATAATTAATAACACTGTCTTCATCCTTTTTGAATTGAGAACCTCTTTTCCTTTACTATTTCTTTGAATTAAAAAATAGTAGACCAAGTGGGCTTGGAGTGAAGGCTACACCAGCATCATTGCACTCTTTGATAACCATGTTCCCATGAGAACATTTTGGGAGTTTTCTCTTTCTCAACATTGAGTTTCTGTTAAAGAAACAAATATTCAAGTCATTATGGATATCACAGTAATTCTGAAACCATTATTCATTTCAGAGAAGTTAATTGAAAAAGCATGGGTCTATTTTTTGAGCTAGACTTTCTATTTTGTCATGTGATTGTTTATAATGAATGAGAAAAGTGGCTTTTCTCTCATGACCCATGTCCACATTGCTGTCAGATGAAACAGAATCAGAGTACCTTATTTAAAGATACAGATTAGTTGCTTACCCATTAGCATTAGTGGTCCAATACAAATGCCACCTTTCCTCATTCATACCTTATTCATTCTTTGCCCGTCACAAAGGAGAAGTAAGTGAAATACTGTATTAACTGAGTTTTCAAAGCCATTTTCAAAATACTCTTTCTATCAGTTCTATAAAGTCTATATTTCTTTTTTTAAATTTTTATTATTAATTCAATTGTGTGTATATGCAGGTGTGCATATGTGTATGTATGTGTGTGTGTGTGTGTAGAACCACGGAGGAATTCGGGAACCACCATGGACCGCCTCCATCTCCTCCTTGTTTATTCTGCCTCGGCATTCACAGGCTCTGCCCTACCAGGACCAGAAATGCAGACCGCCCCCATTTCTGTCTGGCATCTATACGTGAGGTTTAGGATCTGAACTCAGGACCTTCCACCTATAAGGCAGAGGCTTAACCCCTGAGCCACCTCTCCAGCCCTAAAGTCTATATTTCTATAAGTCACTTAACAGCAGAATCATTGAACATTAAACCTTTGATCCTATTGAAAAATATAGGGTTAGGATGTTATGAGCCTCTGGGAACAAAAAGTTCTTTTGTTAACTGATGCATAACCTTTTATATGTGTTTCTGTCTTAAGAAGATTTTTGTTTCATACATAGTATCGATTTAACTGGCATTGAATCCATGAACAACCAACCCCATTATATCTTAGAAACTGATTTAACACAAATTATTTTCTCCATAGTGAAAATCACCAATATTTTGGACTCAGATGTATTAAAGTGATCTCAGCATTATGTTTACGGTATATGTGGGATAGAACATTCTCCAGAAAAAGGACATTGAATTACAAAAACAAACAAACAAACAACAACACAAAAAAACATGCTTAACAGATTGAAAAGACACATTTGTCTACAATTCAAGACTTGAAATGGGTCCTCATCAGAACCTTGTTGAAGCTCACCTAGAAGAAACAACAGCAGGTAATGCATATTTCAGGACTTTTCACATGTCTATAAAGGACTGCAGAAAATATATGAGCATTGATGTAGCATTATAAATGTGTTTTAGCAAGTAGGACAATACATAAATATGAAATTCAAGAATAATGAAGATTCATTATAGTTATAGAATCATTTGCATTTTTAAAGGTTTATAGTCATATTTCAGGATTAAAGATAGTACACTATTATTTTTGATGCCAATGATAGCAGCAATTCAGTCAATGGATTAAGTACCTTATATTAATTTAACAACTATAACTACACTGTTATTTTATAAATGAAGAAATCCAGGTTTAATGAGATAAGACAAAGATTTCCCCCAGGCAGAAATGGATTCAAGAGTATTCAAATCAATGTCTGTCTGAGTCCAAAGACTCCACACTCTTAACTAAGGCATTATCTTAGTTTAAGCTACACGATGTTCAAAGTTTTACAGTCAGAAAGTCTTAGTGACCAAAGGAACAGAATGTTCCAGTTAGTACTCTTTGATCTCCTATTCAAGGCTTAGTTCCTTACATTTTAAAATGCTATTGAAATGTAAATGGTATTTTCCACTTGTCAATTCTGAAGAATCATACATTTTCTTAGACTTTGGTCATCTAACAGTCATTGTATTTTTTTTCAATACATTGTCTTTGAAATGAATGAATATATGGTTACAATATTCTCTCAAAATTCATGTTACTTCAGTCACCTGGAAGTTTCTCATGGTGCATGGTGTCTTGCCCAGTTCATTTGAACATGTTTACCCCACAGTAAAAATGGTCCAAGAAAACACAAACCAAAGGCACTAATGCTTGAAACCATCATTTGGAAAGTGCGAAATCATTGTGGGTAGCACCTTACATTCACATTATGAGTCCTAGAGTAATAGAGACATCTCCAATTGGAAGGCACTGCTAGAGTTCTTGGGAAGAAAATGGATGCAATCACAGGTTAGGGAGCTTCATGAGGTGACAAGAGAAATGAAGAGATGGGAAGGTTAAAAAGCAGAAGTGGGTTGGGAGTAAGGCAGAGAATGCTTCACAGAATCCTCAGATTTCACATGCTCACAGATACTCCAAATTTGTTGCTTTTGACACTCTTTTAATATCACCATAGCTCTGAAAATAATATTTTAAAGTATATATTAGTGTTTCTAATTTAAAAGTGTTATTGGGCTATTAGTATTAATAAGGAAAAAAATAAACCTTTAAAAGATAGCTCTATTATTTTCAAAGACATTTTTATAAAAATTTACTTATATTGAACACATAAACATTCTATATCCCCTAGGAAAATTAACAGATATCTACATTGAATTTATACTGGATTTGCGTTTTTAATCAACATAAAGATAATTTAAAATAGATAAAATATTATCCTTTATGTATCTTATAACCTTTCTACACTGAGCTTTAATCTCCAGAAGAATTGGTATCCCTGGCATTTGGAAATTGAAAATTATTTGTTATAACAACTAAAATAATTTAAATAATAACTGCAAAATTGTTACATTTTGTCCTGAGAGGAATGCTGAGACAAATTAGTGTAATCTCTCATCTAAGATCTAAAGTCCATATGAGGCAAGGAACAGAAGGATGTATTTAAATCAGCCAGTTTTACCTTTAGAAAGTAAGCTGCTAATGAGGAAGCTGTGCTGTTTTTCCAAAAAGTAATCTGACTAAAAGATTTTGGTACAGACATATATTTGAAGCATTTTGCTTTTCCTTTAAAAATCACATTTCATTGTCAGTAATTCATTTGTTCAACAGTTTTGTAACCCATCATTATATAAATCTATTGCTAAATATTGAATAGGTCCTTCATCAGTGAATTTATTCATATTGCTCAAGGGCTTGTGAATCTTTATGACATGGCAAGGAACATAGTCAAAGTCAATTTTCTTTCCTTAAGAGATTGAAATGTTTCTAGATAGTAATGCTTTTGTGTCAAATTTAAAAGAAAAGTTGTCTAAGGGCAGCAGCATGTATTCAAGAAGAGTTCCTCAAATGCTTTCCTGTGTTAAACTTTGTATTTTTAAGTTCTTTGAAAGTATGTAGTGTTCCTCATGCTCAAAAGATCTTAGAAGAACCTGAACTAGATTTCCAGTGGCTTAATTTGACATTTCTTTGAAATCATGCAAGTTGGCAGAGACAGAATTTTTTTCAAGAACGTCCAAAACTTTAGTAAAGACTAGTTTGTCTATAGACACACTGAATCAAAGCATTTAACACTGTGATACAACTTGAGAACACAGAACCCCACCAAAGACATCACAACGATCAGCTGGGTGTATTTTCAAACAGAATTTCTTGTAAAGTTTAATAGTGTTGTTAGAACTAAAAGTTTCTATTACTTTAACTTAATGTATAATCATATCAGAATTAGCAATCATTGCAAATGGAAAACAATACTAAATATGTGGATAATAATTAGCTATAATGGAATATAAGAAAATAAGAAAATCACACTTTCTTTTTTTCAGGTATATTAAAATTCCTTGGCATTGATATATCTATCACATTGCTATTTTGACATATTTTATGTTGGATGTACCTAACCAAGAATAACAACAAAATAAAGTGTTTTTTTTCTGATAATCTCACTCTGATTTCCTTAAACATAGATAACTTAGTCAACTAAAATTTTATCATATAGTATGTTACATATATGTGTCCATGTGCATCTGAGTACATATTTTGTGCACACATTTGTGTGCTCATGTGTGCACATGTAAAAGCCAATCTCTAGAGTTTTTCTTCGGGTACCTTTATTTTGAAACAGTCTCATCTCTCACTGGCCTGGGACTTGCCAAGTAAGCTGTTTATTAATCAATTCCCAGGAATCTGGTTGTCTCCACCTTCCCTGGGCTGGATTTGCAAGCACAGAGCACCACACCACCTTTGTATATGAGTCCTACGAATGGAACTGAGTTCCAGGTGCCTGAAAACAAACATTTTTATCAATTAGGCTAAATCTGCAGCATATTCCTCTGTCATATCTAGCGTTTTAAAATGTTAGCCAGCTTATTTTTTTAGTGAATTGAAAAAATATAGCTTTGTCTTCATCCCTTGATCAACATACATGACCTTTAGATATTGATCATTTTTATCCCTGAAGGGTGTCTCTATGAGGAAGGCAGTTCCTCCCAGTTAGGTAGCAGCATGGTAAAGTTTCCTTTTATGCTTACAGTGCATCACGTGGGCAGCAGCTGGCCTAAACAATTTCTCTTAGTTTTGGCCCTTGAAACCCTGGGGATGTCAGAGAAAATAGCATCTATTAGCTCCTTATACCACCAAGCTTCTGAAGGCCTTGGTCTTGTGAGACCTAATCACAGCTGTATACCTTTGAGGATATATTGTCTCTTTGCATCCTCCTAAGAACTCAAACAATTTCTCTTTCTTTCCCAATGCTACCAGTAAAGTCATTGACTATTTTGGAATCCATTACTTTTAATGACATAGTTCCTTCATTCCACTCATGGCTGAAAGTCGGTGCCAGGTATGTCTTTCAGCATTTACTATCATCTGCCTATCATTAATCTGTCTATCATGTATCATCAGCATCTGCTTACAAATACATGTCATGATCTGTGAAGTTCTTCTGACATGGGGCTTCTAATAATGTTTTCACATATGCAAACCAAGATTATCAATCTAACACATACTAAAAAATTTTGGATTGAAAGCTATACACCATCATCACTCCCATATATTATGTATGCAGTTGCATTGCTCTGAACAGGGGAATGTCTCATTATGGTCTATTTTATTAGTAGCAGCAGTAGTAATGTGGATATGAAAGATGTTTTAAGGTAATCCTGTCAGAGAACTATTAAGCAAGGGTCTGGAGAGATGCCCCTCAGATGAAGATCACTTGCGTTGTAAATGTGAGAACCAGAGTTCAGATCCCAGCCCTCAGGTAACAATCCAGGAGAGGATATATGCATGCTTATAAAACAGCCCCATGTGGGTTAGAGACAGGAGAATGCCTAGTGCTTATTGATTTCCAGGCAAGCTGAAAATAACAACAACAAAAAAATTAAACCCTTTACTAGAAAAGGGCCTTGCCAGACAAGAATAAGATAGAGAGTGATAGACAACATCTGACTCCCTCCTCTGATCTCTGGTTGATCACTAACCTGTACAAACATGTATGCACACATGTATACAACACATGTATGCCACACTCACACACACGCATACACACACATGTACACATTCACACACATGAATACACTAAAAGAAAAATTAAGTCATTTAAATCCTCATGTACAAGGAGCTCAACTTTAACATGTAATGAAAGCTTTCTAAGCAAGTATGAAAGTTTTAATTTATTATAATATTAAAATTGAGATCATCATATGGAATAGGATATTTATCAATAAAGTAACTGAAAGTTTTAATAATAATAGTTATGTCTTCTGATGTTTTGGAAATCATGTTCTCAAAGTGTGTGAAATTACATAAGCTTCATGCTTAGAAGATTTGAACTATGAAAGTGCTCTTTATATTTAGAGGACAGTGACAGAGCATGAATATTTATTAAAATTCCCACATTAAATTAATTAAATTATGCTTCCCAAGACCTGCTGTTATTGCTTTTCAAGGGCAAGTATTTGATTAATGATGTTTTAACAAAAAATTACAGTGGTATTCCCCTTTGGTAATAAGAGGACAATAAAATAATGATGAAACACCTGATGACATCTTGCAAAGCCTGAGCAAAGGCACAGATGAAATATACATGTGCAGAATTTATAAAGTGCATTAGAAATTTAAACTATTTAAGTTACAAAGTTTTGTTGATAGCTTATTTTTATTGAACTTGCTGATTTTAATATCAATTTATCATGCAATCAAATACCATAGGAAATGCAGGGCATCTTTTTATTGAAGTATTACTTGCTTTCTAGGCATTGACTTCATACACTTACAGGAGGTTTGAGTGTCTAAGAGAATATACAGATCCATTAAAATTATTGGTAATGGGCTGGAGAGATGACTCAGGCATTAAGATTCTGTCTCACAAGTAGAAAATCTTCAGTTTGGATCCCAGGTCCGGAATAAAAACCCCAGGTGGAAATGGCTGAGGCCTGCACTTCTGGTCCTGGTGGACCGAACCTAGGAAATCCCAGAGCAAAATCAAAAGGAGGTAGAAGCAATCCAGGATGATTTCTGAAGTCACCCTTGATTCTCCACAGGGACACACAGTGTTCTTTGCTATACAGATAGATGATAGATAGAAGATAGATAGATAGATAGATAGATAGATAGATAGATAGATAGACAGACAGATAGACAGATAGACAGACAAATGCATGCCTAAATGAATGAATATATAAATAAATAAATGAATAAAAAATTTTAAGAAAATATCTAAATTGTTTGAAGAAATCAAGTAACTTTGCAGTTGTTATTTTAGGACAGTAATGAAGACATTGGTTTTACATTTGCTAGTAAAATCCAGTTTCCACATAATCTGATAGTCAGATTAAAACTTTATAAAATGTTAAAATATCTACTAATATCTGTTGCAGTTGTCTGTGCTTGAGGTTTCTTTGTTTATTTACAAAAGACCCAGTTTTACTTCTAAAAGTAACTTGTTAGTGATACTTTTTGTCAAGTTAACCAAAGCACATTTTATAAATATATATATAAATATATATATAAATATATATAATATATAAAAATATATATAAATATATATATATCCTGATTGTGCAGTTTTTAGCTCTCAAAATGCTTCCTTCCTTCCTTCCTTCCTTCCTTCGTTCCTTCCTTCCTTCCTTCGTTCCTTCCTTCCGTCCTTCCTTCCTTCTGTCCTTCCTTCCTTCCATTTTCCTTAAGTCTTTTCTTCTGCAGAACTTTCTTCTTATTTTGATGTTTCTTTTTAAATATTTCTTAGCTTTATTTCCCCACATTCTTTTTTTTTAATTTATCTTTTCCACTCATACAAACTTGATAGGTACCCCATTCCCCTTCCTCCTTCCACCCCTCCCTCCTTGGATCCCCTTGCTCCCTCCTCCCTTTTCCACTTTCTTTCCTCCCCTTCCTCCCTTTCTCCCAGTGTCCCCAAACACACATAGAGAACGTGGGGAAGTTCGACTTCCCCACGTTCTCTATGTGTGTTTTTGTTCTTTTTTTTTCTTTTCTTTTTTCTTTTTTCTTTTTTTATTGCAGTAGACTCAGATGAAGTATTATGGATTGCCTTATTGATAATCTACATTTTAAACTCTGTAAATGACATTATCAAGTCCACTTTACATATCTGAACACATATTTCTTGCCTAAATATGTCTTAGAAGATCCCCAACCCTGGACACTACCATAATGAGGTGTATTATCACAGTTTAATGTGCTTCCTTACTGCTGCAATTATTTAAAAAATAGTAACCTGTAGGAAACATTTAAAGTGCATATTGAATTTCAGAAGTTAAAATTTTTCTATTTTAGATAGTTCCATAATTTATGGCTTGTGGATGCCAATGGCTTTTGGGATTTCTTTTTCCTTTTATTTCTATATTTATATTTTAAGATATAGACTGTCTATGTAGTCCAAGTGACCCTGTGTACATTCTCCCCTTTTAATGTTCTCTCACTGGTGGGTGTTACCACATCTGACTTGAAATTTCATTTTTTTCATAGCTGAAATGACCTAAAATACTATAAATATATTATTTCTGATCCTGAAAAAATACAAATGTTTTGCAAACCTTCATTTTCACTGTCAAATTAAATTTATTGCTCAGAATTCAAGTTATATATGTCAGAATAAGGAAGTATAGATCCACAAAACAGAAACAACTTGCCATAAATAGAATTTCAAACGTTTCATCCACTGCTTCAAACTAGAGATTAGTGTATCACACTGTATGAGGGAATTTGAACAAAAATGACAACTAAGAGTGTTAAATGCTTAATTTGAAAAAAAATTGAAAATAAAACAGTTAACAACATTACACAGTAGTGTATATATTTGAGTTTTCATAAATTATCCAAATTTAATTAATCTTAAGAGTAGTTACTTGGTAATCCCAGTTATCAGTTTTCTCTCAGGTAATCTTGATAATATATTGGGAAATAAACAACTGTTAATATTTATAGTCCAGTTTGTTACATCTGCTACATAATGACATTACAGAGTGGAAAGAGTGTGAGTAAAGGCACAACAGCACGGTGTACTGGAAAATTCACAGAAAGATTGTTTTGTCATTATTCTGATGCAGAGACATCAAGTCAAACCTTTTGTCCTATTACTGTGTGGTTCCAAGGACACACATCCTGCTTAGGACCAGATGGTTTCCATACTTTAGTAAGAGTTTATTTATGCATATGACTTGAGGGTACCCCCATTCCCAAGTGAAAATAAGCTGAATGTCTCTCACTGTGCATCTATTAGTATCTATGAGGGTGAATAATACTTTGTGAAGTGGATTTTAACCCTACCTTGAGATCTTACACTTCAGCTTGAAGTATTCCAAACAATATATATTCTTGGCACTGTACCTAAAGAAAGTAGAAATGATTTGTAGGCTGAAAGCAACATCAGAATGTCAGTCCAAGCGAGATCGCTGCCTATGAGATTAAAGTATGTCTATCATGTAATGTGTTCTCAAAAAATATTGTAGTGTACATCTCTCTCTCTCTCTCTCTCTCTCTCTCTGTATGTGTGTGTGTGTGTGTGTGTGTGAGAGAGAGAGAGAGAGAGAGAGAGAGAGAGAGAGTGGGGTGTCTACTCGTGCAGCTTGATCTTCTCAAAGGTTCAAGTACTTGAAGATTATATTTTTGCTGAGGATGTTAGGAGGCTTATAATATTTGTATTTCTCCATCTGTCTCTATATTCATAAAAAAAAAACACAAGCACTTAAACCTCAAAGCAACAAATGCAGCCACACTCCTACTTGATGAGGCTTAGTCCGAATGTGTGTTGAGGGCATACACCTGTGTACAGCTGGCATCTCAAAGCCGAGTCTACCTGAAGTTTGATGCCGATAGTAATTGATTTCCTTCCTTCATTCAACATAACAGAGATCAAGAGTGAAGTGGCACTTGGCTCCACACATAATCTTGGCAGCTGCAATTTTGCTGTTGCCTGTCATATGGAGTCCTTATTCTACAGTTTCCATGGAGGCTCAGCATGTTTCTGAATTTAATTCTGAGATGCTGACTGATTCATCCTTGTACATCTGTGTTAGAAAGACATCCTGTGCCACCTGAATTGAGAAGAAAATCTGCTCTTTTAACACCATTAGATGTGTTCCTTTGGTTACTGGCTTATAGTATTTCACAGTATTTCACGCCAATTACATAAACCTTAAATAGCATTAATTTATTTCTATTTGTAAATTTTATAGCTAATTAATCATTGATAGCTTTATGAAACTGATATTGTGGATACTATTTATTTTCAAAATTGATAAGTATTGTCAGCTCAGAAAAAAGACAAAATATCCTTATTTGTAATTTGAGGAAAGTAACAGACACTATGGAAGGTTACAACAGAGAAAATGCCTAACATTTGTGTTTATCTTCTTGTAATTGTCATATAACAGTTTCCAAGTAATTGGTTGGGGAGCAGAAAAGGAGACAGAAATTTTCCTTTCTTCTTTAAATCATGATGTTTATAACAGCTAGAATTTAAATCACATAAAAATTAATTAACTATGCATACATTGGTAGAAAATTGCAGAAATAAATTTACCATAGTGCAATTTTTAAAGCAAGACCCAGATCATAGCTTGGTTATTTCACAGGACACCCTGTTATCAGACATAATGCTGAATATGTGAGAATGTGTTAGTTTTTCAAAGCTATACCATATAGCATATGGTATCAAATTTCAAAATTAAATGATACTTGATATTGGTGAACTCTCACATTATATGCATTAAGAGCCCAAGCTAATGTTCCTCTTTGCCTTTTCTTCTTCCAGTTCATTTTAGTGGTCCATTCTTGACAATAGATTTTTCTTCTTGTAGTTCTAGTTTGATATCTCAGAGGAATCAAAGGAGCTCCTCACATCCTCAGCTGTTCTCCAATATATCTAGCAACTTCCTTACAAGAAATCAATATTTTACACCCAAGGTTTGAATTGAGCCCAAATCATCTTTTATCTAAGTTAATTCAATAATTTCATAACACCACAAATATTTTTTTTCAATAGGAAAAAGGAAACAATAAAATATTGATACTGAAGGATGCCAAAAGTTTCAAATTTATGTCTAGTCTTTTAAATTTTCTAACAGGTCTGTGTGAATTATAAGCTCAATGTCAGTGTCTTTCTATTAATACCTGCTAAAATAATGAAAAATTTTAGTATATTTTCCTAGTCCCAAATATGAGAATTTTCCAAAAAAAAAAATTGAATGAAATGGGTTATAGAATAAACAATCCAAATATGGTATGCTTTTAATGTTATTCTGGCTTGAGTTTTATGATTATAAAAGTTGTTGATTATGAAAACTACAGAGAAAATTTGCTGTTTGAACAGTTCTAACATTTTATAACCTGTGGCTAATTCTTAGTTATGTCATTAGATTCTATGTTAAAAAGTAATTTATTTTCAGTTCATATTCTGTTTTAATTTGTAGTCCTTGTAGTTCATTTAATTAAACACATGAAAAACAGTCATACCAGGGAAAGCAGAATAATTGTCATGCAGAAGACATACCATACAACTTTTTATTTTTCTAACTGTACAGCATTTGTCAAGAAATTATATGTGCCTATATTTATGTATGTCTTATTTAAGTATCTGCAGGCTATTGTAAAACTCATTGACATATTTTTTCTTTTTTTTTTCACTTTACAATGTCTTAAATATAATCTGTCTTTAAAAATTTGGATATGGTTGAGAGGCCTAAGTTTAGTCATATTCAATTTCTTTTCCATGGCACCTTAAACCAATGAGTCTTTTATCCTAAAGATTTAATTTAAACACTTCGTGAGGCAAATATGCATGAGAACTCAGAGTAAGAAAAGCCACAGAGGTACTGTTTCTAGGACCCAAGTGGTCTCCATGAAGAAAAGCATCGAGGGGTTATATTTTCTTTTAACTTGACTTCATTTCTCCCTAATTAGTAGTGTTCAATGTACCATTATGATGCCTGCTTCACCCCCTTGGTTTTTGCACCGCCCCTGAGGGATTTCCCAGCTGTTTTGCTCTCCTGTTGTAATTGAAATCTCACTTGTTCCAGCCTGTAATTGATAGTGAACCCAACCATTTTATGTTTGTCATGCAACAGATGTACAACAGAAATGCTCAAATGTTGCATGCAGAAAAACTACCTCCCAGAGTGAGATCAGAGCTGGTCCCTGACCACACTTATATCTTCTCCTCATTTTATACTTCTATCTGCATTTCAGGAGGTTTATAGCTATACAGGTAGAAGTCATTCTATTCTCACGAATTTCAGTGCTTTTTAGCATTATATGTTTGTATTTCTGTCCTAAACAGTACACAACCAAAGATACCTAGTAAAATAAGGTTGCCTACACATTTCTTTTGTCTATCCAAGTTATAATGAAATAATTAGATGAAGAAGTCTATTAATATGTATAAATCAAAAAGTATTTAAATTATTAACTGTGTAATTTATTTGAAAACTTGCAAATGCAGAAAGAACCTCCAATAAATTACATTTGTAATCAAAGTCCATAGCCTGTTCTTCAAAGGGAAATGATTTTACAATATAATATAAAGGAACATTTAATATTTAATTCCATTACATACACTTCTGTTTCTATTCAAAAGAAGGTACAGAATGTTCATTTTCTTGATTTTTGTAAACTTTTTGGGTGTACAGTAGGTAGAATGACATGTGTGACTAGAAGCTATAGAGTAAGTTAATGAAAGAACAGAGAATGAAACAACACTGGAAGACCGGCTCCATTCCCATTCAGAACAAGTTACCCAATTCTGCTTCTATAACACTAAACATTTTTAGGCTAATGTATTATAAAACCCAATTAAGAATTTCAAAGATGAAAGAAAAATGTATGGGTTTCTTTGAATAAAAGCATTCAATAAGCTCGGCATTGTGGTGCATGCCTTTTTTTCCAGAATCTCTAAGGAACCAGAGAAAAGAAAAACAGTCTGGTTATGCAATGAGCTGCAGATCAGTCTGAGCCACATAGTGAGACTCTGTACCCACAAAATACAATGAAGAGCTACTACCCCATTCTAAGTATTCATTTGTCTTTCATTGGAATATCAGATAATCTCAGAATGTGTGAAAGTTAGCATAGGATTGGACAAGAAGTGTCTACGGATGATGTGTTAGGACAAGAATGATGGTATTCAGATTCCTGTAAGAACTCTGAGGCCCAGTGAATTCATGAATTCATTAGCTATTTGAACTAGAGTCTTAGTGGCTAATTACATCAAATGGCATTTTTGAAAAACCTTGAAAACATGATAGAGTGTCAATGTGAAGACTCAAAAATCGACATGGAAGAATGAGTTAGGTCCCATTCAAATATTCAAGTAGTACACTAGATGAAATGGGAGATGTGTTCAGTAGTTACCACTGCATAGGAAGATATTTCAGATGTACAGACGCCATAACTTCCTGCTTCCCTGTGTGAAATACAGGGAAGCAAAATGTAGGTCCTAGTTGCCTGGTGGCTGTTTGTTTGTTGCTTGTTTGTGCAGCCACCATCATCATTTCACGACAAAATGTTCAGAGGATGGCATCAAGTTGCAGTGACAATTTTATCTCAAGTTCCTGTGTGCTGAGATTGACACACTTATGTTATCATGACTAGCTGGAAGTACTTGAACATTAGGAAAATATTAAAGATTGTGGAAAAGAGAAAAATAAAAATTGGAGGTAGATAATGATAAAAAATCTCAGATAAAATGTATTGCACAATTGATAGGTTTAGGTAAAATCATTATTTAGATTACAAGTTCGGAAAATAAGTAACAGAAATATCTAATTGAATATAAACACAGAAGTGATTGTGTACATTTCTAAGTTGCACAATGCCTAAATATATTTCAAAGTATACTGTAAAAAGGAATTTTAACTTCAATGTGTTTACATTTTACAATGAAATATATATATATATATATATATATATATATATGTTTTAAATACTATCCTTGGGAATACATTATAGTATAAATCACATATTTATATAAAACAATTAAATATATTAAAACAGTGTTTAAGATTTCATTACATTTCACAGTTTACAAATGAATATTATATAACCATTTGAGGAACTTCTCTGCACTGGATCAAAACTTATTTGCAGTACCATTTTTGCTCTGTATTATTTAGATAAGTATCATTATTTTTAAAGTGATTACTCTTTCTTTCTTTCTTTATTTCTGACACTTATACAAAGTTGATAAGTACCTCATTCTCCTCCCTCCACCCCTCCCTGGATCCCCTTGCTCTCTCCCCCCTTTTCTCTTTCCTTTCCTCCCCTTTCTCCCTTTCTCCCAGTGCTCCCTCCTCCCCATTCTTGGAGCATCCTTTAGTGTGCCTGTCAAACTTCCCTCTGGGTCCTCTTCTCTGATGAGGTATAAGGACTCAGTGGCATTGCTTAGAGCTCTTTTTTGTGTTCCCCTTTAGTATAGGAACAATATTGTGGCTGTTAATCCCTTGCCTCCAAGAATCCTAGTGTCTGTGATCCATGCTAGACTTTGGGGGTTCAATGATATGTTGGTAATTCCGCAGGTCATGCAAAGTCCTATTATGATTACTTCGGAGTATAGAGTACTTGTATGGAGTATCTTGCATGTCATTGTGATTATTATTTCATTTTGTGTAAATATATGTTTCTAAAAATTATTAATCATACATTACAAACAAAATAGAAAGATGAGCTGCTCCATATAATTCTAACACCTCAAAGTTTCTCTATGTGGTATTGCATTACAATATAATATGAAGGAACCTTTAATATTTAATTATGTGTACTCTTTTAAGTAAAAAATAGAAATATGGCATTTATATTTAGCTGTGTTTATAATATATGTCTATAATGCATATATTGTATTTCAATTGTTATATTAAAATACAAATATTTGCATGAGGTTTTATGTACTGCAGCTTTTCTTGCTTCTATGAAAAATTGTGTTAATATTGGTTTAATTTTAATGAGGTAGAACAAAAGACTGTAAAACATACTAAATACATTTTGTTATCAATACCAAAGCAAGTCCCCTTTACTGCAAACCTAGAAAAATAATAGTAAAATTCTTGTTAATGCATAATCAGATATGTAAAATAATTTTATCAATGATAAATTAGAATCTTTTTACTTGAATAAATCTGCAGGTAACATAATCATTTTAAAAAGGGATACTTTTTTTAAAGACTAGAACAGATAAAAGTAAATTTATGCAAATGTAAAATTTGAAGTGAATGTCATTATTGTATTACTTCTTCAGTTTACATTTCACAATCGTACCCTGGGAAGACCTTAAAAGATGTGACTTCTCTATTAGGCTCTAGTGAGTTATACAGGTCTCCTAAAGATGGTATGATGGAAAAAATAATCTGAACTCTAGTAGGATTTGTGCATGAGTACATATTTAGAAACCTGGAATCCACAGTGATAAGAACAAGCTTGGAAACTTTAGAAGGTGGTTTAATTTCACTGAAGAGTTTTCATGCTGTAGCCTTAAATATTTTGCAAGCATGTTAGTGCTGGGTGATCATGAGTGTATTTGTAACTGCACGTGTGTAGGCACAGGAGTGTGTGCAGGTATGCATGCACATGTGTGCATGTGCATGTGAAGTGATTTGATTTCCAGTACCTTTCTTAAATGCTCATCACTTTATTCACTGGGAAAGTTTCTTTCAGTTGAACCCGGGGCTACACACCCAGCGATTTTAGCTGGCTGGCTTGCCTAGAAACAGCTTGCCTTTGCCTCCTTGATGGTGGGATGCAGTAAGTAGCCGCTTTTGAATGACATTTACATGGGTCTTAGAATGGAAACGCTTGTCCTCACACCAGCTTTATCCACTGAGCCATTTCTATAGGCACTTGTCTTGAAGTTTTGATGTTTCATTTCTTTATTTTAGCTAAAATGCAGCTTTCAACTTCATTTTTACTATCCCCCAATCTCTTTTCTGGACCTCTTTGATACCGCCCTAGATGTATGCTTGGTAGTCTAGCAGTGTAGCCACACTTTTAACTCTTGAAGTTTATTTGACAAAAATATTAATAATCCTCAAAGTGACATCAAGGTTACCTAGCGGTGTGTGTTTAAAGTGAAAGCTGTTTGAACATGGAAGATTGATATATGCTATATTTCAATTTTAAAAGGCTACATAGGAAGGATTTCTTTCCTTTGCCCTATCAGTTGTCATTATTTTTCTTATTATTTGATTCAAAGAGGAAAAAGAAGTATACAGAGAAAGGGAGAAAGAGTGAAGGACTTTGAGACAGGCCAGTTTTGAAATTAGGGATGACTCGGGAAGTTCATTTCAAAGGAGTACAACAGTGGAATAGAATAGTCTTCAGAGCCATGTTCCTCTGGCTCTCTCACACAATATTGTCTCATTTATACATGTAAGTCAATTTCTCTGCCCTTCATTTATATCCTTTGTGCAATGAAGGCAAGATAGCAACACCCTGAATCTTGCCTTTACATGCCATTCGCAGTGAATGGATAGTCACATAAAGGTGGAATCATTCAGAAACTCAAAATCCACAAATACCCAGAAATTGTTTTACACACCAGTAAAGCAAAGATGATATAATGGAAGGGAGTAGCTGCTTCCAACCCCACATGGTTCATGTTTACAGAATAACAGAGATTAACAAGTGAAAATTGCAAGTCAGTAAAACACTGCTGTTATTCACAGAAAATGTATTTACCATTGTTCTGTCAAGTGTAGGACTCACATAAAAACATGACAGAAAAGAGGTTCCTGCATGGAATTACTAAGAAAAGAAAGCAGTTTGTTTTCTAGGTAGGACTGTCTATCAAAAAAGAACTTCCAAATAAAAGAAATAACGTGGGATTTTACAAAACTTGCATGAAAGTGTCACTTAAATATGCAAGTGTGATGAAAGAAACCAGGACTTTTTTTAAAATTCGTATAATATAAAAATAAGGAATTATATTCTGATTCTTAGACTCATCCTAAAAATTGGAAGAGAAAGTCTATTGTGATATTTTCATTCTTTTTTATTCTGCAGAAGTGTACTGCAGAGAAAAAGGACAAAGGTCATAACGGAGAGGCCTTCCCTTCTATATTTCAGTGTTCACTACTGTGGACAATATCAAATTCAAACAAACATACAATTCTTTCAAACATACAATTCTTTCAACTTGTTTTCCCCATGCGACTAAATGCTTCTCTTTCATTGCTGCCTATCCTGTGTACAGCTGAGGTTTCACTTCTGATGTTTTCATTCACTTAGCATTACTTTCATGCTCAAAACTCCATGTTTTTCACACCTGGAGAAAGGACTCCAGGGTCTTTTATTTTTTAAATTGATATGCTTTTGATTTTGAACTTTTATATCAAATTAGATACCTAAGGTTACATTCCGTCTTTCTTTTTTTTTCTTACCTTTTGTAATTTGAGTAAATATTGCTCTTGATTGTCATTTAATAAATATGCATTACATGGATCAGAGGCTGTCAACCTGAGAACAGCTTAACTTTTCAATTTTATAATATATAACTTCTTCTAATATTTGCAGTGCAAAATAAATAAACTCAAATTGATTTTTTAAATGAGTTCATTCAAATACAGATATCTCAGTTTAAAAAATAAAGTTGTTAGGACGGCTGAGTCATGGAGAAAAGAATATGTTTTGTTGTGCTGTTAGAAGCTCTCAAGAAGCATCAACTCAGCATATAGCATAGAATCAGTGGGGGAAATAGGTTTGCAGATCATCCATCACTTCTGCCTTGTGACCTCTGCAGAATCTACTAGCAAATGCCGTGTTATTGAATCACAGTGACAGAGCCAAATACAAATGTCACGACTTCTCTGTGTTCTCTGGGTCTCGCCATACCGCCGTCCTCATTTCACATCCCCTTCCCAGGGACACTATGGAAGATTTAGAAGCTTTCAGCCTAATCTAACTGGCTCTGCACAAACAGCTGGAGCTTCGCCAAGAGCCCAGCCTGATTATGTCAACAAGGCTGCCTCTTCCACAGGGAGCTCCAGCCGGGTGTGCGGGACTTCGGGGAAGCAGCATGAATTAGCTTTCTGTGCTCCAAGAGGCAATTTCCTATGAAAACAGACTTCAGAAGCCGCCAAAGGAAACTGTTTTCCATTGGAAATAGGCCTAGCTGCCCATTGTCTTCTGTGACTGTCACTTTGGTGGTCAGACCACAGGTCAGACAGTGGCCATTGTATTCCAATTATCCACAGAATCAAGCCCGGTTGGCACCAAAGCGCTCCGTAATGATTACAGACCTTGTGCTCTGCACCCAATTATTGAAGTCATTATTTTAAGTTGAAACGTTAGCTAACTAAACATATATCTCTGACCTCGATGTACAGAGGGTTACAACTATAATTTAAAAAGGTATTCTATTAAATATAGCATCCAGTTAAGGGGAGAAGCACAAGGTTCTCTGCAGTTCATTAGCCTTTTTCTGAAGTGTTAAATGGAACAATGGGAAGCCTCCCTTACAGATATATTTAAATATTAGTGGCATTTAAATAAGGTTGATGCATTTTGACTAACCTTGTGCTGTATGTCTTCCCAGCAAACGTTTTCGCTCAAAGGCTGTCAGGAAATTTAACCCTAAAATTCCCCAGTGTGCAAATGGACTGGACTCTTACAAAAAAAGTATAAGTAGCACAGTACAGGTTTGCCAATTCCAGTACTAAATATTAAGCAAAAAAATTTAAGCACTTTTTTATTATTTATTCAATTATGCGTGTGTACGTGTGTGTATGCGTGTGAGTGTGTGTGTGTGTGTATGTGTAGAACCACGGGCGAATTCGGGAACCACCTGGGACCACCTCCACCTCCTCCTTGTTTACTCTGCCCCGGGATTCACAGGCTCCGCCCTACCAGGACCAGCAACGCAGGCCGCCCCCCTCCACTTCCACCCGGCGTCTATACGTGGGGTCTAGGATCCGAACTCAGGACCTTTCGCCTGCAAGCCAGAGGCTTAACCTCTGAGCCCCTAAATTAGTAAGTATCAAAATGTTTAAATTCGGTTATTTATTCATATAATTCATTCACACTTATATGCCCCCAAGCAGAATGATTATTGAGAGCATGAAAATTTTATTTAGGGAAAAACTTCAAATGAATGTGAGGAAACAATCTAGGAAAGCAATGTTGTTATAAGAAACCAGTTCTAAGACCTGAATTTTCATTATGTGAATGGTGCTGTCTTTTCCCAAGGGACAAATATTAAGCAGCAGGCCAGTTACATGGGAACACAAAATATTGCAAGTCACAAACAAGTCATTTCTATCACTGATCATGTGCAATCCCTACTCTCCTACAGCACAATTAATTTGTTGGAATTACAAAATTAGAAAATGTTCTATGTTATCTTTTGTAGTTTTAATCTGAACATTAGTAGCTAGATACCCATATAGCACTTCTCTGTAAAATTATTTTTGTTTGCAGAATTAATGAAGTTAATATAAAGCTTCAGAAATAGTAATAATTATAAAAAGTACTACTGATTCAGTATTTCACCTGCTAACAATATTACAGCAGTCACTTGCCCAAGTGATAATAACCTTCCAATAGTGAGAGAAACAGAATGAACATAAATGGTGTACTCTCTAACAAGGAAAGACAAACATTCAGGGACAGAAGAAAACAGAAGGTGATGTCCACCACAAGGGAAATTAAACTGTGGAGGCAGATAGTCTGCTCTGCCCTCTGCCTTTTGTGAAGAGAGGATCAGACAAGATGTTCTGGAGGAGTTGGAAATTCAGATTAGTAACAAGCAGAAATCACTTTGATAGAACTATATGCAAATGATAGAAGCTGAAGGGATGAGCACTGAAAAGTCTCATTTAGGGCTGTAGAGAAGAGCGTTGTTTTAGCTTTGGTGGGAGGAAGGATGGGATTTGGGATATATTCCCTATCTTTCCACACAAGCCTCTTTTCAAGTATATAGATGGCATTAGAGTGAGGATTTGGAAGGGGAGAGACAGATAAGGCTGCAAGTGCCAGAACACAGGGTGAGATTCAAAGTAGGAGCAAAGACACAGATGCAGAAAGTGAAGATGAGACAAAAATTCTTTGACGACATGAAAAAAGAGAAACAATATTGGAAACTTTGCATGAAAGTAATTTAGGGAATATTATGGCAAATAGAATGGAGGAATCAGGAGACATGTAAGTAAAAGCACTGCTCTGCGTGTGAGGGGGTGGGTATGCACAGCTGCAGTGTGTGAGGAGGTGGGTATGCACGCCTGCAGTGTGTGAGGGGGTGGGTATGCACAGCTGCAGTTGGTGAGGGTGAGTATGCACAGCTGCAGAGTCCCAGGAACAGGAGAACATTTACTTACCTACTCATTTGAGGTAGTTGTCAAAAATTTCTGAGTTCCATTTTAACAACTGTTTTAATATCCAATAATACGGAAGTATACATTTTGCATTATTTATTAGATATTTGGTAAAAATAAATGAAAAGAATGGAATCTACAATAAAATTACCATATGTCAAAAAAGGCACAGAGAAATTGACTAATGAATATATCTATTAAATATATCCATGGTTTACAATTACTATCCAAATATATAATTGCATGGAAAATATTTATTCAGATTTGGTTTTATGTAAGTGCCTGGAATATATTAGTAATTGTGAATGATTGAATTTTTGAGAAAATGCAGTGTTAGAAATTTAAACTTCTTCTAGGTATATCGAATACCACATTTAACCCAAGGCAATCCTGATAATATTTCAGCTCTTAACTGGTTTTCAGATTGTTTTTAGTTCTAGTATTCTTAGAAATGGTTCTAAAATAGAATTGTTATTTAGAATCTTTGCAGAATTTATTTTGTATTGTGTGAGATTATGTTTCTCTTTGTCTAACTTTATTCATATTATTTATCTGTTACTATCATCATTTAACTGTGAAAATTAGATTTAACCCCCACATTTTGGTCTGATTTCAATACATACTCAGTTATATACAAATGAACAAGGTGCATTTAAAGTTTCCTCCCACATTCTCTATGATCTAAAATATAAAGTGGCTTATCAGGAATAAGTTCCTAATTTTAAGTTTAATTTTCTTTCTGAAATTTTAAATTAATTATTTGCCTGCCACGTGTCAAGTTCTCATAGTCTTGCTGTCCCAGATGTCCAGGGTCATGATCTCATACTGATGTAAAAATCCACCTGTAAATTTCCCACCCACACAATCCAAGTATCTCACATGATATTTCATGTGATAAATCTTTGGTTAAAAGCCTGTGACTCACTCTAGCTAGTTATATGGGCACATTTTAATGTTCAAGCTCATTTCTCAGTCTCTGTTTCAACTTGGTACCCAAATGAATTTCCATTTACAAAAATCAAACAAGGGCTAACTGGAGATTAATGTGTAGCTCTCTTTAAATGTCCTGAGCTTTGATAAAACATCACTGTGACAATTGGGTTCTACTTCTGTACATTTCTGTTTTATCTTCTGGCCTCAGACATCATTTTTTTAAGTCTGTTAAAAGAGGACAGAAGAGAGTTAGGGTGCTTGACACAGTCAGCTCATGTTGGAATTTCCTTATAAAAACTCATTATCTTGACAAGATAAACAATACATGATCAGGGCAACTTAATTTCTCAGAAAGATTGATATTCAGAAGTCACACCTCATGTCTGAAACCATTACAAAGAGTATTTAGAAAGATGTCATTGTTCAAATTTTGAAAGGCAGAAGACACAGTTGACGAATAGGATTGATAATAAAAGGTCAACAATGTAGTATGTATTATAGATCTGTAAGAAAAACAGAATTAATACTCCCAGTGGTGGAGTGCTTCTTTCTGTAAGGACATTTGAGTTTGTTTAACTTGTCATCTTCTTTAGCCGACTTGAGTTTGTTTGTCAGGAACTATGGTATGAACATGTAGCTTTGTGAACTGACCTACTGTAAATTATTGTATAATACTTGCCACCTCTGTTCTATCATTATATTTACTTTAGCATATTTGTAAAAGGCATAAAATTTGTAAGAAATGTAATTTAAAAATCTGAAAATTAAAATATATATAATATCTAAAACCAAAATACATAATTATTGCCCAACTCTTGACAGATTTTTATAAAATTAAAATGATTCATATTTAATTGTTAAAAACAATCACCTTTCTATGAAAATACTCTTAGTTGGTTTATATCCTAACACTGCAGAGACTGATATACATACATTTTTCAGTTTTGAGGCTTACAGAAGTACCAGCAGTTTTAATCTAAGGATGTGTACAATTATGTCTGAAGCTATTAGTAGAAATATTCACTATATCCCAATTCATTACACAAGATCATTATTTTCTCTATAATTTAAATATAAAGAAGACCTTAAAGAAGACATATGGCAATCACTGATGAATCCACAGCATGCTAATATTTTTGTTCACTTGTGTAGTTTTATTTAGAATACATTTATTAACTTTAAGGTCTGTATTATGAAGTTTATTTATAAAAATCAATCGTGTGGATTTTCTTCTTGGCACATTCAAGAATGAAAGTGAATTAATTACAAACCAATGGAATTGAAGAAATAGCTCTAGACTTTTCAAGTGGACAGAATTCAGACAGAAGGCTGAAGATGTTTGTCCAATGGTAATTAAGATTGGCATTTTTCTATTCACATGTGGATTCCTACCAGTATTGTTAAAATTACATGTTAAGTATGCTTTGTTACATGCTGAGAAGTAAAGTTCATATTGAGTATTTTTCTGTTTAGGTGGACGTACCTGGTCTGGGTTTGTTTACATTGAGGTTTTATTGAGGGGTTTGAAAATTCGTAGTGTGGCTAGTCCAATTTATTGCATCTTTGTGTGGCTTTCTTCTTGTAAACTCTAAATCAATGGCAACAATGTAGGAACTATTTTCCTTTCTTTTATATAATTTTTGTGTATTTGCCTTAGGAGTTATTTTTGAATATAAACTTTGGATTTCTGAATAAAGATTTGATAAGTTAAAAATAGGCATAGCTTTTCATTTCATTTTTAAAAATTGGGTTAATTAAATTATAATCTGAATATAAAAACATCCTTTTGAGTGTACATTTTATGGATTTGAAAAACGGGCAGTTATGTAACTACAACTAAAGCTATGAAAAAAATATCCATTAGCCCTAATACTTTCCTCCTTTCCCTTTGTGGTCGACCTTATTTCTAGTTTTACTCCAGCCCATGGTAACCACTGAATTTATTTGGTCTTCAGATTTGTTCCTTTTCTAGATATTATAGAAGTGGAATCTTATGGTATGTAACCTTTTCATCTGGATTATTTCCATAATATTTCATCCTATTATTCGTACTTCCTTTACACTGAGATCAGTATCCTTTTGGAATGTGGATGTGGTTAGAGATTTACCTTTTATATTGCTTATATAAGATAACAGAAGTTGCTTTATTTTTTTACTTCCTAAATTGTTTTTCATATTCCTTTTAAAAGGGATTCTGTTATTCTATAACTTCTCCTTGACTCCCCACACTGTTCATCTTTTTTTAATATATCATATTAATTTTCTGCTAAGACATGTCAGTGATTTATGAGCATTTAAATTACTTTAGCTTTGTTCTACTGCTCTGAAGCATTGTGTACTATCTGATACAATTTTAAAAAAAACAGTGCTTTTAGTGGATGATTTATGATTTGCAGTATGTCCATGTTTTTGCCCTGAAAGTCATATAATTAAAAATACATACTTAACGTTAGAAAAATAATGTATTTTGATAATTGGAAGTAAAAATAAGTAGTTGATTCTATTATCAGATATGTTGTAGTCTTTGGTTTGTTTTAGGAGTTCTGTTGATTTTTGCTTTTTTATGCTTATTTGGTTATTTGTTTGTGCGTGCCCATATACCCAGGTGCACACTTTGGCGTACAGGTGAAGTTGCTATCTTCTTCCACCATTTGGGTTTAAGGGATTGGACTCAGGTTGTGGGTTGGGCAGCACGAATATTTACATGCTGAACTGTCTTCTAGACCCCAGAATTTTAGTTTTAATAGTATCATGTTTGTGTCACTACCTTGAAATGGACATTAGTGGAATTCAGCAATTCATTGTCTTTTAGTATAAAATTCACTACTAAGGAGAATTTCAAATCCAGTACAGGACCCTCATTTGCCTCATAATGCTGTGGGATTTGTTTTAAGTTATTTTTGTGAATCCTCACATTATCCCACACTATTTATGGCCATCTTTGCTGTTTTAAACATTGTTTTCTGCTGTTTTTTTTTTTTTTTTTTAACTTTCTCAGGTTTTTTTTTTTTTGATTTTCATTCAGAGGATCACTTGATTTTTATTGTTACTGAATATTTTTAAAGAAACTGAACAAAATAATTATTTTTATATTGTCACAATTGCTTTAAAAATCAGCATTAACTTATTTAATAAAGATATTTTAAGAATAAATGTAATCCCTTGGGAAGTCTTGTTACCTTTTTTTTTTTAAATTTTATTATTATTATTATTATTTATTCAACTGTGTGTATGTGCGTGCACGCGTGTGTCTGTGTGTGTGTGTGTATGTGTAGAACCACGGACGAATTCGTGAACCACTATGGACGCCTCCACCTCCTTCTTGCCCCGGGATTCACAGGCTCCGCCCTACCAGGACCAGAAGCGCAGGCCGCCCCCGCTTCCGCCTGGCGTCTATACGTGGGATCTGAGATCCGAACTCAGGACCTTCCGCCTGCAAGGCGGAGGCTTAACCCCTGAGCCACCTCTCCAGCCCAAGTCTTGTTACCTTTTGCTGTGAGTGATGAACCTGCCACCATTCCACAGGGATAGTGGATGAATAGGACATCATACTTACTGACCTTGAATATTCACTTTAAATGAGTCTGTTATACAGTAATTCATTACAACAAAACCAATATTTGAAACTGAACATGGTCCAAATATAGACTTCGATCCCTCATTATCAGTGTCTGTGTAAAGTGCGTCCTCTCATGAGTGGTTAGTTACTGTTGTTGATGATTTTCTTCTACTCTACATGTCTAAACCATTAGCATATCCTTCTAAAACAATGGGAAGTGAAGCTCAAGCTTTTAATTTTCCCTCATTTCAACACTACCATTATGCAAATCCAGTTCACCTGCATCTATTTTTTCTGGTTCTAGTGTATGTTCCTAAAAACTACTCTTTTAATAATAATATCTGTTATGCCTTGGATAATTCAGTATCTGCTACCTCCACAAGATTTCTGAGCTTTTCTTGTGAGGTAGTATCCAGTTACCACTTTAAATGGCTAGAGACATAGAAAGCTAGAAGTTCAAAACTAGACTCATTGTTCTTCAGGTTAACATCTTTTGTGGATTACTGCAGCTATTCTAAGGATAAACCTCATTATTTGCTTTCTTTCTTGTTCTTTACCTCCTTTGATTGTGAGGCATATTTACATGAGTACAACCCTTCCCTTCATGTCCTTTGAGTCAAAATCTCAGAGTGTTTCCATATTTCACTCTCTTAGATGATTATAAACAGATATAATTCAGCTAAATTTACTCATCTCTGGATCTTTCATCACATTTGTAAAGTTCCTTCTGTCAGGTAAAATAGAGGCCCCATGTTCTTTGGCTAAGGCCAGGATATTTTTGCAGAGGATAAATACAGCATATTGTCAATTTCTTAGCCATTTTTGTTATTCATTCTGCCTACAATTTAATTCCTCTCAAAGAAATCTCAAGTTTCTCATCTTACAAATATTTTATTCCCATTCAATCTCTAATTTTGTATCACTTTTTCATAATTCTGATATTTTATTTTATTATCTGAGAATATCATATTCATGGACATAATTCCTTGTGTGAGCACAGTAATTTGTAAAATATATATTAGCAGAAAGTAATACATTCCTAGCAATATATACATGCATGTACACACAAATATATACATATATAGATTCATATACAGAGAAAGTAAGAGAGTGAGAGATGAGAGACATAATTATTAAGTAAACAATTTATTGAAGTACTCATAGCTGATACTGTCGGAATTGAGATACTGTCTTACATTTGCCTGATCTCCAGACATATATTTTATTAACTTCTTTTCCAAAAAAAATGAATGAAATTGAGCTTCATCCTAGATCTTGATTGTGATGAAGATGAATCTGCACACACCACAAAAACCAGTATCTGAAAAAGCATCATATTCAGGTTTTCAAATAATTTTGCAGGGTAACCATACTGTAAACATTACATATTATACTAATATTTTTTCCTTTCCTTTATCAATGTTAAACTATTTTGCAGTTCTTTCCAAGAAATAAGTGGACTCAAACTCAATATAAATCCTCAAATATGTTCACTGGTTCTTAATATTTTTTAAATATTAAAAATGTGCATGTTATGTTTGATATTATCATCCTTTGGATGGTTTTATTTAACTCCTTAGGGAATCTCAAGTTTTAGTTTAGTAAAAAATTATTTTATACATAAAATGTTTGTCCCTTTGGTATTTTTTAACTTACTAAATTAAAACTTGACTAAATGATTAACCAAAATCAATATAGAAAAAATTATGATGTTTTAGTGGCAATGATTTCTCCAGTGGTGACTTGTCCTTTGAAGATGCTTCTGCCATTATGAATTGCATCCAGAACCTTGTCTGCCAGCCAGATTTCTGAGTCACTGTGTTCATGTGTCATAGTTGCAGTAATGTGTGAGAAAAATAGAGTTTCATCTTTTTTACTTTGCTTTGAAATGCATTTTTCCTTTGGAAATTTTGATAAAGCTCAACAGATATTACAAAATAGCTACTGTTATGCTTTTTCAGAAAGTTACTTTGTCCTTGTAGTTTAGTACAATTGCAAATTCATATGAGACTTTACAACTAGACTTAATGATTAATTCAGTATGGTAAGAAAATGGATGAAATTTCCAAAGAAATCAAAGAAATTTGATTTGTTCCATTAGCTCATTCATTATTAGCCTCAGTGAAATAAGAATACTCTGGAATCATTTTCTCTTTCACATTAATAAAAATGTCATTGTTTCAAGCTTTATAAACATACATTTAATAAAATGTATGGATATAGGTTATTTTATTCAAATAAAAGTTAGCCGGTATTTTCAACTTGTAGTTACAAATAAATGGTGTAACTTTCTACAGATGGTAAACTTCTGTTTGGAAAAAAAAAGAAAAGGAAAGAAAAGAAATGCCTGAGTGGGTAAGTTCACCCCCTAGAAAGGCTTGATTGAAACCCAGGGTTTGGATCCCAGCACATCCATCATGAAATCCAGGGTGGCTGTAGCCCCAGGGCTGTGGATGGCAAAGACGAAGGTTCCCTGAGGTTCTCTGGTCTGCAGCCAGTCAAGTGCACTGAAAGACCCTGTCTCAAGGGAATAAGCACAGAATGACAGTGAATGACACACAGAATCCCTTTCTAGTCTGGAGGCATGCATAGGTATACGCATATACACTATGTACACATACAACACACACACGCGCACACACATAGGCATGCACAGAGATGTACACATGCACTCACAGGAAGAGAATTGTCTTTTAATGAGTAATTTTAAGCTAACTGCAAGCTGCTATTTTGCACATAAATATATAAAAATATAAAAATGTGTTTATTACACATAATATATTTCACATAAATGTATAAGTATATATAAATAAAGAACATTAACTAAACTCTACAAAATTTTTGAGTTAATACTCCAATTTTATAAGCTTGTATTTGACTGGGTGTTTGGACATTTTGGAACATTTTTTGATATTTTACTATATGCATATTCCTTTAGCAGATGAATGTAAACTAAAACCAATTATTCCATCTACCACTGGAAAGCAATTAGAATAAATTCATATTTGTTGAAAGCATTGGCTACCTCATAAAGACTTCTACATATTGCAAGTGGTTTTGAAATAGATTTAGGCAAGCATTGACATTCATCTCTGAAATTCTGAGACAGGAACATGGGAAATTTGAAATCAATCTGAACTGGGATGCATATTGATACTGTGTCTTAAAGTAAACAAAGAAAAACAAAACTGTCTAAGTATACTTAAGGGATGTAAATATATTTAAATAGATTACATTTCTGAGAAATTAGAAATATAATGTATTATAACACTCACTCTTAACTATTGTTGTGAAAGAGCACCCAAAGTCAAACAACTTAAAGGAGAAAGGGAGATTTAGTTAACTTACAGTTCCAGAGGGAGGAAACAGACTTTAACAGCAGAGGTGGCATGGCTGACTGACCTAAAGTGGAGACAGACTAAGTCACCAACATCTGTGAGAGGTAAGAGGAGTTTGTCTTCTGTTCTGTAGTTCTTTTTATCTAGTCCACTGCTGGGAGGTTCCAATGAGATCTAGGGAGGTTCTTATTGGATCTAAGGCTGATTATCCAGATAATCTCTTCAGGTGGTCTCAGCTGATCTTTCCAGGTGTGGTCTCTGCTGATCTTGGTTAATGCCAGATGTGTCAAAATGACACCCAGGGTTAACTATCTCATGTATATATGCTCCTAATGGGAAATGTTAATTTTAATTATGCAATGAAATGTTTATTCCAAGTGAATGGATTCTGAAAGATAAAGTTTAAATTTCACTTGCTTTTTCAGTCTGGAAAGTATTTTCCCAAGTAGAGAGCTATGTATATATGATATATTTTTATACATCGAAGATCAACAATTCATATACTTGATAAGTTCATAAAAAGATAATAGAAAACTTGTTTTTTGAAAAGTCATGCAAAATACTCCCAGACAAAATTTTTGTTGATAGAACAAATCTTTCCTATGATCTGGGATGAAAGGGATATAAATATCTTGAGGCATTATATGTGTTCTACTTAAAATTAGATTATTTGAAATGGATTATTTCACAGGGGTAGAGACATGAAAAATTTCGGATATTCTTCCATAATTCTTCTGTTTTACTAAAAGATGAAAACATATTATTTGCAATTAAAATGAAGATATGTATTGAAACATTATTTAAATTTTTTAATAATGCTTACATATAAAAATGAATTATTTGAAAAAACTTATTCTGAACTTTGAAAAGTGTTTTTGTTGTAGTTTCTACCCTCATAATCATCATGCATAAAGTGATACATGTTTGCATACTATTTTAGCTGTCATTAAATATTGTTATTAGCAGTTTGTAAAAATTGAAATACATGCTTACTTATTTCATCTACTGTTTTGTTATTAAATGGAATATAACACAATATCCTGCTTTTATTTTACATATTATATAATGGTTTACTCATCAAAAACATAATTTCTGCACATTAAAATTTGTAGAAAATTAATACAAACTAATATATCTATTGTTTTCTTCTTAACATGCAAAATGCTCTTAAATACTTTAATATCAATTTCATTATTGACAAATTTCTAATCTAAATAGACTATAGTTTAGTTTTTCAAAAACCATTCACCATAGGGACTGGGGAGGTGGCTCATATTCATATTAAGCAAAAGAACTGATTTTTAGATACTCAGATCCCATGTAAATGGTCATGTAGATATGTAGGTATTTTAGCCCAGCTGTATTTCCATCCTCCAAAAGTGAAGACTGAGAAATTCCATGACCAGATTAGGCCTATTTTCTGTGTTTGAATAGAGATTCTTGCGTAAAAAAAAAAAAATGTAGAGAAGAAACCACAGATGGTTCCTAGTATCAACCTCAGGCCTCCACATGTACATGATTACACATGCAGGCACACCCTCACTTTGGTATGTGTCTACACACGTGTGAATATGCATGCGTACATGCTCACAAGCTACTTGAGCATATTCACATGAAAATGGTAAAAAGAAAACAAATTTAATATAAAAAGCATTTGATGTGTCTCAAAATCTGCACACTCACTTTAATATATAGCTAAACATTAAACAACATAATCAAAATAATGTATTTGAAGTACCTATTAAAGTCACAGTATGGTTTTATATTTTAATTGATTAGTAATCTCTCTATACCACATGTGTAATTGCTCATTTTCATCTGAAATTTAAGGAATTCACTCTTATTTTAATTATATAATCATTTAAATTAATAATGAACAGCACTATAAATTAATGATGTAAAAAGTTCCACAGGTTTTAAATTGAGATTAATCCATTGTTCAGTATATTGGTAGAATTGCTTAATGAAAACTTCTAAGCATTATGATTCTGAAATATGTCATGAATTTGTAGTTAGACTCTTCAATACAATTTAACTTCTAAAGCTTTGAATATTATGTTGTAGTTTCTGCCCTCATATTCATCATGCATAAAGTGATACATGTTTACATACAATTTTAGCTGCCACTAAATTTACTTAATCATAAATACTGATAATAAAAATGATTTTTCTGTTTCACTGCTGAGCAGATCAACAGAAAAAAAAGCAAACTAAAAATTGATATCTAAATGCTAAAAGGAAAACAACATGGAATAATTAAAGTCTACAGTATCTGTATATATTAACAATTATTTAAATACACATTAATATGTTGTAGGTGTGTACCATGGGAATCACATGTATAGTTGAATACATAATTAAGGTGAAATCAAAGGGCCAATAAGTTAAACCATGCTGACTTGTGCAATTTGTATATTTGCTAATTATGCACACATATGTTATTATGGGACGTTGAGGAATAAAAGCATCATGACCATCCTCTCATATGGTATATCAATTTTACACAGGAACAACTAAGAAAAGTTTTCATTCCTAAGTTTGTACTCTGGATACAGAGATGTAGAACTGCTATGAAATTAGAATGAGTCAGTAAAGAAAAGTTACTTTCTGAATTATTCATCACTCCAAATTTGTTTCCTCCAGAGGATAAATGGTGTGGCTTAGTTTCTTAAGAATACCATTTGCAACACTGACTATTTCTATGAAAAGTGACTAAATGCCTAGTGGAAGATATATCAGGCCTTTGCTGGTAAAGTATGACTTTTGTGAGTTTAGCTTCATAGAAATTCTCAGAGGGACATAAAATCATCCGTTTAGCTTATGCTTATATAAACCCTATTTCTCTGTGATGTTCCAAAAGGAATAGTGACTCTATTTCTATGATTCAATTTTCCTCTTGTTGCCTATTACTTTCTGATCCTCTGAAGTATCTTCATTTTTTCCCCTAATCCAGAAGATCTAAGAAAGATTTCAGTGGGAAAACATGATTGCACATATTTATCTACTGTAAAGTACAGTTTTTCACTGTACATAAAAATGAAGATGAACATTTTCATCTTGAACTTGCAGCTGTGTAGCACAGAATTCAAGGTTATTGGAGGTAGTAAGGGTTTTTAAAGAATGAAGTATCTAAAAGCACATTTCATTTTGAAATTTATATTATGATCAGAACTTGCCAAACATAGCTGGTGAATAGAATAATATTCTCAGAGGAGGAATTTTGTAATATTATCAGTGGGACAGAGGATAGGATTTCAGGTATTTGACAAAAATAATCCTGCTTCAAAGTAAACTAATAAATTGAATCGACCTTCTTTCTTTCTTGTTAACCCTACCTATTACAGTAGGAAATATCTGGAATATGTATATTTGAATTTTTTGTTTTTATTTTTTGTCTTTGTGTGTGTGTGTGTGTGCGGACGCACGCATGCACGTGCACATGCGTGTGTGTCTCTGTCTACATATAAAAGGCCCAAGGGTGACTTCAGGAATTATTCTGAATTGTGCTACTTCCTCTTTGCTTTTCTATGGTGTTTCCCAGTCTCCATCTACCAGGGCCAAAAATACAGGCCACCATCATTTTCACAGGGTGTTTTTATGAGAGATCTGGGATCTAAACTCAGGACCCTCAGTCAGAGGCTTAATCCCTGAACCATCTCTCTAGTTACTATATTTAAATTTTTTAAAGTGAATTCATTCTCATTGCAAGGCAAGATAAACATTTTAATCTACATGGTAATTAAAAATCTTACTAAGACAAGTTAAATATGAAAGTTTTCTCACCATTGATGTCCTGAAAGTGACATATCTTGACTTACTTGTAGAATAACGATTGACAGTCAGGCAATAATTTTTGCTTATTTAAAAAATGCCTAAAAGGGGCTGGAGAGATGGCTTGGGGACGAATACTCTGTCTTGCAAGCAGAAGGTCCTGATTTCAGATCCTAGATCTCACATAAAAATGCCGGGCAGAAAAGGCAGCAACCTGCATTTGGAGCCCTGGTGGGCAGAGCCTGGGAAATGCCAAAGCAAAGCAAATAGGAGGCAGAAGTAATGCATGTTGATTCCCCAAGTCAACCTTAATCCTCGACAGGGACACATAGTTTTCTTTTTTAATTGTATGTTTATTAGGTTTTGGGATTAGTATAATGTTAGTTTCATAGAAAAAATTTGGAAGTGTTCCTACTTTTGCTATTTTGTAGAATACTTTGAGGAGTAATGGTGTTAGTTATTCTTTACATGTCTGGTAGAATTCTGTGCTGAATCCATCTGTTCCAGGACATGTTTTGGTGGGAAGATTCAAGATTGCTTCTTTAATTTTTCATTTGTTATAGGACTATTTAAATAGTTCAGTTTTTATCTTGATTCAATTTAGGTAAGTTGTGCTTACACAGAAATTCATCCATTTCTTTCTGGTTATCATGTTTTATAGAGTATATGTTTTTAATTTTTGAATTGTTTTGGTGTCAATTGTTTTTTTTTTATTTGAGCTCATACAAACTTATTAGGTACACCAGTTCCCTCCCTTCCTCCTCCTCCCCCGGTACCCCCTGCTCCTATTTGTTATAACTTCATTTTCATCTTTAATTTTTTTAATTTGGGTTTCCTCTCTTTTGATTTTGGTTAAGTTATCTAGGGATGTATCAATCTTATTAATTTTTTTTCAAAGAACCAGCTCTACTTCTGGTTGATTCTTTGTACCTCTATCCTTATCTTGATTTTGTGTATTTCTCCTCTGATTTTGCTAATTTCCTCTCTTCTATTGCTTTTGGGATGGATTGCTCTTGTGTCTCTAAAGCTTTAAGCTGCATTTGTTAAGTTATTTACTTGTGACATTTCCAGTTTTTTGGTATATGCAGTGAGAACTAAAAACTTACCTCTTTTTTTATTATTTATTCAATTGTGTGTGTACGTGTGCGTGCATGCGTGTGTGTGTGTGTATATGTATGTGTGTGTAGAACCATGGACGAACTTGAGAACCACAATGGACGCCTCCACCTCCTCCTTGTAAAAACTTACCTCTTAAGGCGACTTTCATTGTATCCCAAAGATTTTGGGTTTTTGGGGTTTTTTTTTTTGTTCTTTGTTTTTGTCCCAAAGATTTTGATAAGTTGTATTTTTATTATCATTCGCTTTTATGAAATCTGTAATTTCCTTCTTTTTTTCTTTCTGAACGCATTTCTCATTTATCATCATTGTATTCAATTTCCAAGTATTAGTGTATTTTCTGCTTTTGTTTTATTGTGACACTTTAGTCCATGGTGGTCCAATAGGGTACAGTCTATAATTTCAACTTTCCTGTATATGTGGAGATTCATTTTGTAACCCAACATGTGGTCTCTTTTGGAGAAATTTCTGTGGGATACTGAGAAGAAAGTGTATTTTTTGGTGTTTGAATGAAAGGTTCAATAGAGATCTGTTAGGTCTACTTTGGTAATGGTTTAATTCAGTTCTAGTGTCTCTATTGTGTTTTTGGTCTGTTGATCTATCCCATGTTGAGAATGGGGTATTGAAATCCCCAACTATTGTCATTTTGGAATTGATTTTTAGTTTTAGACATTGTAGTGTTTGATTAATGAATGTGGATAAGCCTATATCAGATGTGTATATGTTCAGTATTGTGAAGTCTTCCTGGTGAGTTGTTTCTTTGCCATTCTGTGTTTCCTATAATTTTATTTGGTTTGAAGTCCATTTTGTCAGCTATCATAATTACTGTACCTACTTGTTTCCTTGTTCCATTAGCTCGAAGTATTTTTGATGAGCCTTTTACTTTGAGAATGTGCCTGTCTTTTGTGGTGAGATATGTTTCCTGAAGGCAACAGATAGGTGAGTTGTGATTTCTAATCCATGTTTATAACCTGTGTCCTTTGATTGGTGAGTTAGTTCCACTGACATTTAGAGGCATAATTGAGAAATTACTGTTGAATCCTGTCATTTTGTTGTGTTCAGTGGCTTTCACAGGTGTATTACTTAGCTTGGAGAGTGTGGTGGTGTTATACTTCCCTTCTGTCCTCTTGGACTTAGTTGTTCTTTCTTTCAAGCTTGAGTATCTTCTCTAGCATTTTTTGATAGCCTTGTTGGTGGTCAGGTAGGCTTTCAAATTGTCTTTATGGTGGAATATATTTCTTTGACCTTCAATAGTGACTGATAGTTTTGCTGGGTAATATCAGCCTGGGTTGACATATGTGCTCATTATTTGCCATGGAGAGTTTCTATGTTGGTCAAATCTGTTTGGGTGTGGAATGTCTCTTGTATTTGAATGAACCTCTTTTTCTTTAGATGTGTTTTCTTTTATGATAATTTGAAAATTTTCTGAAGGTGTGGTATTTTGGGTTTCTTGTTCTGGTATTCCACGAATGTGCAGATTAGGTTTCTTCAAGGTTTCTTGAATATTCCTTTCAAGTATCTTTTTGGATTTTACAACTTCTTTGATTGAACTAGTTTGTTCTTCCTTTTTTTCTTCAAGATCTGATTTTCTATTTTTTGCTTCATTAGTTCTGTTGTCTTATCTGTTGGGTTAAAGATAACTTGTCTTTTAGATTGAGCATAATGTCTGAGATTTTTTTCAACTGATTTCTGGCTAGTTTTGTTTCTTCAACTGTGTTTCTCATCTCATCCAAGTGCCTGTTGTGTTCCAGTTCATATTGGTTGATGGTGGCTGTTTTACTCCTCTTGGATTTCCTCTTTCATTGTTTTAATAATATTAAAAATCATTATCTTGGCTTCTTGGCTATTTTCCATGAGTTTGTTCTGGTTGAATTCCATCATTATGGGGTTAATACTTTTTGTAGATTTGTTGTCTTGGTTTTTTTGCATTGTGACTTAGACATTTTTGTTTTATCATTAATGTCTTTCTTGATGTGTGTTTTTGACTGATCCATGTTAGACAGTATTTCTACCCTTGAGCAGTTATTGCTAATGTTTGCCTTGGTGTTAGATGTATCTGTTTGTTGCTACTTGGTGCTATTTCCTAGATGAGGTTTTTAGAGTGTTAGTATATCAATTAGGGTGGTTTTAGTAGCTTGGGATTGAAGTTTAGTATGGTAATGCAATTTTTAGCCTTTAGTTCCTTGGAAATATATGAGAGTAAATGGTTAAATCTCTGAAGTTTTATGAGTTTTTAGGTGACCTATGGGAAAATCTTGAGAGTAACAGGAAGGTAAAAAGGGTCACTTAGAGCTGGAAGTGAAGTTTCTATCTTGGGTGATGGGGATGATTTTTGAAGACCTCAGTTGTATGATGTTTGTCCTCTAGCCTGTTTTTTTTTTTTTTTTTCCTTGGGACCTTGTTAAATTCTTGAAAAGCTTTAAAGTTCTTTAATGATTACACGGGGCTGGAGGAAAAAGAGAAAGAGGGGCAAGAGAGGAAGAGAATTAAAGATGGGCAGGTGGCTTGGTGGAGGCTGCAAGGTAGGCAGATTTGATCTGTAACCTTAGGTCAACATAACAGCAAGGCACTGGTCCTAGTTGCAACCCAGATGGAAAAGTTAAACGTGTTTTGTCTTTTTTTCAAAATAATTAACTATCCATAGCTTACAAAAGATGTCATAACCCACCTTAAGCTGTGGAGACTGTTGCTCATCAGGGAGACATTGGGAATGAGACCAAACTGTGGTCTTGAAACTGTATTTTACATGGAAAAACCATTAACTAAGGAACTGAGGATCTATCCTTCATGGTCATGTCTATGCATTCTGCCTAAAGCTTTCAGTGTATAAGTGGATATACTTATTTCAACCCTATGTAAAATAGTTATCTGAAATATTAATTATAATCCTTAAAATCAGTCATTAGGTATATTAAATAAACTCAAATGAATAATGGTGTCATAATGTCCCAATGTTAATTTAGTTAAAGTAAAAATATTTAATAGTACAATGATATATGTTGTAATTACAATAAATTATAATTTCAAAAGCAAAAGAGAAAATGTCATTTCTTTTAGCTAAGTGAGGTCTTAACTTTTATGAACTACTGAAAAATCAATGTGGAAGATTACACAGGGTACCTTAGTTGGAATAAGAAGAAAAAAGGAGAGGCAGAGACAGAGACAGGGCAGAGACAGAAAGGGAAATGAAGAATGATGGCAAAGAGAAGAGAAAGAAAGAGAGAGAAAGAGAGAAAGAGAGAGAGAGAGAGAGACAGAGAGAGAGAGAGAGAGAGAGAGAGAGAGAGAGAGAGAGAGAGACAAGACAGACAGATACAGAGGCAGAGAGAATGAATTTTATGTGAATTAAAATTCCCTCTCCCAAAATCTTACTGTAACATAATTTTCTTATGCTGACTGCCTTTTCCTATCCAAATTTGAAAAGAAGATGAATGATGCATTTTATTTTTAAAAGGGCCACTGAAAATCCAAGTGATGTGATTTTACTAACAATCAATTCAAATGTTATTTGCTATACACTCAATAGATTCTATACTCAAGATACCAAATTACAGAAGCTCAGTAAACTATTCTTTGACATCCCTCCAAAAAAATTAAGTTACTTTTATTATGCATGTGGATTTTCTGAAATTTCTTCAAAGCTTTTGGAAAATACACAGAGGAATAGTTTCTCCTTTCTCTATGGTCTCTACACAAAAACACTGATGTGAAGATGCTTTATAAATGACAACTGAATTCTGAGGGCTAGCCTGTCACTTATGCCACTTTTTTGTTGGTACTTTTAAAATATCATCTTCTGGTAATAACATTCATTATTTTTAAATGAAATGACAAAGAACACCCATGGGGAAGAAGGAGGGAGGGAGGGAGAGAGAGAGAGAGAGATCATTTTTCCATTATTTGAACTCTGACTATGCACTTCCTTGATCATAAGTCTAGTGAATTAGGATGGATTTAACTTTATTTGCTTTTCTGTAGACATTTTTGTTATCTTATTAGGTGTGGAACATGGTGTTCTATAAAGAGTGCCTAGTAGTCTCAGGCACATGTGCTTCTCCTCCAATATGTCTACCTTCTTAAGAGCATACAAATGCCTTCAGTTTCCGTGGAAATTGTCTTGCAATTACTCTGTGAAAAGTTATTGCATATTCTCTCTACAAACTCAGATAGTTCGAAAAGCAATGCTTTCTAAATATTTCATCTTTTCATAGTTTTTATAAACAAAAAGAAGCTAAAGTTCTCTCCAGAAATTGTATACGTTGGCTTTTCCTGCTTCTGCCCGGCATCTATATGTGGGTCTAGGATCCGAACTCAGGACCTTTTGCCTGCAAGGCAGAGACTTAATCCCTGAGCCACTTCTCCAGCCCCGAATTTTTATTTCTTGAAAAATTTGTGACAATTGCTTTCCTGCTGTCTCTTTACAAACAATTGAATGATAATGCATTAGATAATAGATTATGGTAAAGATGAATGTCTCTATTATTTTCAAAATAAAAGAAAACTATGGAATCAGGACATTATTTGAACATATCTTTTTTTATCAGTGTTCTATTTATTAGTGGTAGCTAAATATTTTTATTTGTATTAATTACTACTGCTTCATCTCCCTTCTTTCTCTCCTCTATTGTTTCCTTGCCTTTGCCCGATCATTCCTCTTTGCTTCTTCCCTAATTTTTTCCTTTTTTCCTCATTCATCCTCCCTCCCTCTCCCTCCTTCTTTTCCTCTCTTCCTTCTTTCTTTCCTTCTCTCCTGATGCTCTCCCACTCCCTACCTTCCTTCTTTCCTCATTTGCTTATATATTCAAAAATATATGAATCAAATATTGCAAGGTCCTAATCTCTGCTTTTAGTATTTGATGAAGCTCCACATCTTCTTTCCTTCAATGCATGACTCTTTTGTATATGACTTTTCTTGCTGTGGAAGAGCTTCAGAAAGTAAAGAGGCAAACATGCCTTGAGGTGGCCATCTCTATCCATTACATCACATATATTAGGCCATGATAACGATTTTCACACTTAACAAAGTTGGTGCTTATGAAAAATCAATCTCTACTACCATCACTGGGGCTATTCATCAATGTTCCTCACAGGAACAAGGAAAGGTAACAAGAAATGTGAACACTCTACATTTGAAGGTGTGAAGAGCTATATTGATTGCTAGAGGAAGAATCGGAAAGCTTTCCAAAGATCTTTCTTCACTTGGGCTTTTGCAGATCTACCAGAACGTGATTAATCGTAGGAGTAAAATAATGTGGGAAAAGCGACGTGTTTCTGAAGATTGTCATGGAAACTAAAAGTGCCAGGGAGCTGTGTCACCACTTGGCCTTTAAAGGATAAAATACGGTTTAATCCAAAGAAAATAACGCAACTAATAAAATTTTTCATTATTTTCTTAAATATTACTTTTGATCCTGTTGCTACATGAAGTTTGCCCACCTCCTCCTAAGGTTAGCCATCTTTTCTGCAGAGGCTAATCTTTCATATTCTGATGCAGTGATGTGCACTGGTAATTCATGACTATATAGTTGCTCTTTTTATTGCTGTTTGAAATCCCCCAGGCTCTATCAGCGCCTGAGGCTATGAAATCAGAATAGAAAATGAGCTCCTCTTGGACAAATCAGATACATTTTATATGCAAATAATTCTTTACTGAGTATCTTCAGAGGATTTCATTTGAGTGCCACACATAGTAATTTACTAGTGTCTCTAACTTCTAAATACAAGAAGCCTCTGACCTAACAGGATTTGTTTGGAAGGATCATGGAGCATTTCAGTAATTTCTTTGCTTTGTTCTATTTTTCTCCAAATAAAGATTACTATTACCTGATTCTCATAAAATTTGTCATTTTAATGTAAATATTTTTGTCTATCTGGTTAGAATTTTTAATATTCAAGACATGATCTCAAGTACATATAACCCAAGGAGACCTACAGTTCATCTTTGAACAATAGTGACTTTGAAAACTGCTCTTTCTAACTAACAAGCCTGAGATTAAAAACATGTGTTTGACCACTATTTTCATTTTGTTGTTTTTGCATTGATGTTCTGGGAATGGAATTCAGGCATGTGTCATCAAATAGGGTTTGGTTGTATTTTCCCCCTGCATGCATTTACTAATTTGTCATCCTTGATATTTGATATATCCTTTTCTTCAAAATAAAAAAGAAACTACATTTATTGGACTAGGTCTCATATATAAATTTATTCAAACTTTATTATGTTTTGGATTTCAAATTGAAGATATTTTGTGGAGATTTGAGAGAAAGAGAGAGAGAGAGAGAGAGAGAGAGAGAGAGAGAAAGAGAGAGAGAGGAGAGTAGCCAAGAAGTTAGAAGTGGGAATTGATTGTAAGTTAGAAGAGATATGTTCAGGTAGTAGCTATTAGAGCTTGATGAAATATTTAAGAACAAGAAAAAAAATCACATTACACTGAAGCTAAATGAGAGCATTCTGTGAGGTATCTTTATTACTTATTTCCCTTATGGTTACAAAATCTTGACAACAATACACTTGATACTCAGGAAGGTGTTTAATGTATGACTACAGGGGTCTCATTAGCACATTTTTAAAATAAAATAATTTGGGGCCTTGTTTAGATTAATATTCTTCTGTAAAGTAGCAGAAATGCACCTTCCTTCTGGCTTTACTCACTGGTGGCTATAAACCCGAGAAACTATGGGATGATAATTGAAATCAGTATTCATAATATCTATATGTGTGCTGTTTTATATTTTTCTTTTCTGAGTTTAAGAAAACATTATTTGTACAGAAATCTTAGGAAAATGGCTGATTTTGACCTAATGTATTAGTATGTGAATGGGATAACAGCTTTCAAACATACCATTGTAAGTTTTATTTCATTTTTAAATATGTGATGATTAAGGAAGCATATAATATTTTAAAACATATTTATATTACCTCAATAATTATAAAATTGTCAGCATTTGTTTGATTTCCTCATCTGAAATTGAAGATGGACATGCTTATATCAGTATTACTTTGAAGTGCTATAAGAAATGCCTTTTTCCTATATATTATATATACTTTTAAAATAGTTTTTCACCAAAATGATTGTTTACTTGAAAATATTTGCTGCATTAAGAGGATTTTTTCCATATTTTTGTGTTTTAGCTAGAGATTTGGTTTACATTCCACTTTTCTTTATTCATAAATTCTTTGTCTATTTCATACATGTTTATGAAACATTGCTTGTTCTCCAATATCTCCCTCTCCCACTCTTATCCTCTTCCTTTCAAGTCTCCCTTCCATATTCATGTGCTTTTTTTTCTGTGTTGTACACTGGGTTCAAACACAGCTCCCTGGCTCGTTCTGGGGTTGGGATATTCTCTTCTAGCCTTGTAGAATCTTTCTTTTTGGCAGGCCTCAAAGTCACAGCAGTCTTTCTGCTTAGCCTTCCAAGTATTTAGTTTCAGAAATGCATCATACCTGAGTCCATTCCTTTCTTATTGCTGTGCCTTTTGTGTACACTATAGGAGATTTATATTTAAAATTGGCATTATTTAAAATGGTATTATTTCCACTAGTATCAAGCTCTAAATAAGAAATGCACTTACTACATAAAGAAATGGCTGATGCTAAATAATGCTTCAATAGTACTCAAAAATCATTTCTGTCCTTACTATCCCATCAAGCACTCATAGGTTAATTCCTGAAACATGTCCTGAAACATGATACTGAATTCCCATTTTTAGAAAACATGAATGGTGCCATTCCTAATCAACTGCAATGTACTAAGTAGAGCAAAAAGATTTATGGACAAATATGAACAACTGAGCTATGTGCTCTTTAGATCTATTTAAATGAAGACTTTTTTAACATTCGTCAGAAAGGTAATGTGAAAATAGATTGCTATATCAATATATAATTGTATAATTGTTTTTAAAATACTATAAAATGAAAAACATACATTTTATATTTACTAGCATAAGGAAATTCATTGTAACATCCTTTATGGATCTTCATCATTAAATTATTTAAGGTAAAGTTTAGCATATTCTAAATTATACCACAATATCAAACTAAGAAAACAAGGTAAAATTAGATTTTGCTCAGTATCAGACATAATCAAGTAACCAAGTCCAATCTCATTCCTAAAAGACTTTTATAACTCAGTAGGGAGGAAATTCACTCTCTTATTTTATGACAATGTCTTTTTTCCTAGTATCTGCTTAGTCACTTACATAAACATACAGAATTGGAGATGAAGCTATCTTGGAACACAAGTAGGTAAAACTTTAGTATGTTGGAACACTGGCTCTAAAACTCTCCTGGTGACCATCAGTAGCTGACAATCAATCATCTAAGTTCATATTGTTAAGTCTAGCCTACAAATCTGGGTATCTGTTGAGGAACAAGATTTCCACCACATGCAACACTTTCTTTTCCACCAAACCAGACCAGAATTGTTCCTGGCAAAAGAAACCACTCGGAACACTCCACAGTTGTCTCATGTTGATTTTTTCCATTACAATGAATGAAAAAGATTTAAAAAAATTTTACAACTCTGTGGAATAGGTTTCATGAGTGTTTATTAAGACTTTGTATATAACTTTATATAAAACAAATAATCAAAAGGTCTCAGGGACTGGAACAATATTATTCATGGACAAGAATGAACTCCTTTGTCTATTATTTTATTCCATTCCAAACATTAGAAATTATAGAAATAATTGAATATTTATTCTATATATTTCATCTCCATATAAAATATACTCTTATTTATTATCCTAAAATATATTAACTTCTATGTTGTTATATCATATATATGTTATTCTGCAATGTATCATCTTAATGTCTGTTAACAGCAATTATTTGTAGTTAAATAGCAAGTATTGAAACCAGAGAACTTAAGAACTCACATATTTATTAAAGAGCACAAAATATTGGAAACATTTTTATGACAATCTCTTTGTTCTTATATTCCACGTACAATGTTTGTTTTTGTTAAAACAATGCAATAGATCAGAGTGTAGGATTATTCTTATTTTCAATTTGAAATGCTCTAATCACTATATTGTAATAAGTGTTAAAGAGTTCTGCCCAAATGTGTATATGGTTATTCAATATTCATAATATTTCAGTCAAAAAATGTTTTTCAATATAAAATATAAAATATACTGTGTACTCTCCCACCTGAAATTTTTTAGGTGAGTTCTGGGATTGAGACAATACTTGAAAGACAAGTACTTCACCAGTGGTGCTATTTTACCATCTCTGGTTTAATGTTAACTTGTTAAAACCAACTCCATTATCTGATTCACTGATGAACCACACTTGCTATGCTAATATGCTGAGCATGAGAGGTTTATGGCAAAGGGTTTGCTCTTAAGATGCTCTAGCTATTTATATATTTGTGTTTAAGGGAAAAGTGTTATAAAGCATTAAGAATAATTTTAAGTTTCCATGAGATGACTCAGTAGAGAAAAGTATTGCTCATAGACCTGCAATCAGTCCCTGGAACCCACATGGTAGAAGGAGAGAAACATCTTCTGAAAGTTGTCTTCTGACCTCATATAAATGTTGTAATCAGGAGCATCGGTTTCTTTCTTCGGTAGGGAGGGTAGGGGGGAGGTTTCGTGGAGGGAGCTGTCTGGGAGTTTGTTCTTTTTTCGTCTCTGAGGCGCTATCTGCTAATCCTCACAGCATAGCCGAGCCCTCCCTACCTCCTCCCTCCTCCTTCTCTCTTGCTTTCTTTCTTCTTCTTTCTTTCTTTCTTTCTTTCTTTCTTCTTTCTTTCTTTCTTCTTTCTTTCTTTCTTTCTTTCTTCTTTCCTTCCTTTCTCCTTTCCTTCCTTCTTTCTTTCTTTCTCTCTCTCTCTCTGTCTCCTTCTCAAAATAAATGTGTAAATTTTTTAAAAAGTATAATTTGAATCATTAATTGATGCAAATAGCCCTGTTTTCACTTTGCAAAATAGGTAACATTGTCTACCACCTGTTATGAGTTGCTTATGTGCCAATATCTTACAATTAAGTAGATTGACTGATTAAGGACCACTGAATTCAGATACTGTGCTAAGTATTATAGTTAATTGTCTCAATTAATACAGAACACTAGGGACATGTTATCATCCAAATTTTATATATAAACTGTATAGACTGTATAGACATGAACTTACTTTCAATTAATTACATGGCAATAATTCATGTACACCAAGTCATAGTATAAGCCCAGAATTCAAGTTCTTAATTGTTAAGTATTTAATGATGTAAATGAGTTTTGTTGGCTGTACTGTATAGAATGGAGGAATGGTTCTTTGCTTCCATAATAATTCTGAGAGAGATAATCACATAGCCAAGATAATATTGGGCAAAAATGTTTGGCAAATAGGGCCAATCTAAAATAGTAACTAATAGGCTGATTCACATTGCATTTAAACTTGGAAACAAATTCTTAGCAAGAGGTGATTATATAATGTCAAATATCTTCTAAACCCCAAGTTACTCAATATCAGATTATACCACTATAACCATGTTTAATTCCAAGCTATTAGTGAAACTGAACCAGTGAAAATTAAAAACTATGAATGTTTCTGTGATTTGTAACAGGTTTTTGTAGATTAAATAGAAATTTATTGATACATTTCAGTTTTAGAAGAACCAATAACATATTCTCATAGAAATGGAATTTCATCTTTTGTATGTGTATAGTTATGCATACTTTAGTTTTGGTGTGTAAATAGAGAAAGTTCTCTGTTCTAATGACTCTTGGTTGCTAACATGAATACGTGACCAAAAAATTTAGGGGAACAAACCACAAATTTTAACATAAAAATGTTTATGTTATTATTCATCCTTTGAAAATATACCTATGTGTATCTGTAATTATACAGTTACATATAAATCTATTCATTCACTTCCACAAAAAAATCAAAGTTTGTTATTTTCTCCCTGAATTTGACCTATTAAAAGTGCATCTTGTACATGAAAGACCTGCTGACTGTGGCTAGAACCACACTTGGCAACCCATTGTAGAAGTAATTTTTTTTCCCTAGAATTGATTGATGGTTTGCTGAGAAAAAGAACAGTGGGTTTGGGGGAAAATGTCATAAAAGAGAAAATAAATATGAACTACTGTGGTATTTGGCAACCTTTTATCATCTCTGCTGAGCCAAAAGGGCAGCCTGCCAAACCTCAAATGCAATTGCATTGTATCCAGAGTGGATAAAAATACTGTAGCAAAGCAAACAGGGAAGAAGTGATAGCATACTCTCAGTAGAAAAAAATGCATGGCTTAATCAGAATATTTACTCACATCAATAATCTATGACTAATTATCAAATCTACCTTTCTCAGTAATCTATATATTTTCTATAAAATGCAAAGTTTAGAGGAGATCTGGTTCCTGTCCCCGCAAGAAGAAGCTGGATGGGTGCTGTGTGTCTGTTACCTGACTTCAGTAAACTTCTTGATTCTGTCATGTAGAACACAACATGATTAAAGTACTTGACTACCTACCCTTCCCAGGATTGAAACCCTTCTAATTTTATTTATTAACATAAAAATTTATTTTTTTTAGTTTCAAAGTTCCAGCTTTCTTGTTACTCTTTGATGTCAACAGACTTTTAGCCTCTAGATTCCTTAAAATATATTAGAGTCCTAGATGTTATCTTTCGACATAACTTCTGTGTATCTTTAATAAGTCTCAATATAGAATTAATTCCCTTGTTTAGCCATTATGGCAGAATAATCTTCTCCAGAGATTTGTTACATGTCTTGAAGTATTTCTATAATATGCGTACTTTAGCAAACACAGCAAAAACAAGTTTTTCAAACTTAGGACAATTTATGAGCATAGTTGGTGCTGTAGAGTGCTTTCAAGGAATCATTTAAAGATGCAAGGAACTTCAGTACACAACAAATGAAACAGCACTTGAACTATCTGCTGGGATGAGATGAGTAGCCCAATAATATGCATTCTTTTATCTCTTTCCGAGTATCCTGGTAAAATTCCTGTGGTTAGTAAATTTAGCGAAGAACACGAGATACTTGAAAGGCATTGTCCATAGGTAAGCATAACTATGAGCTCTATGTGATAATAGTGCTCCTTTCACTCTCAAAATGTCTGAAACTAGGAAAGTGTGTATATTGTCATTTTGCCTATAACGAATACAGGAAATCACTGCAGAGTTGAACATCTGGTCTCTATAGCTCTTCTTACCCTTGTGAAATATTTGAGTCAATATTCATTAATTCATTTGCAGTGATCTTTTTATAGAAACATCTTGAAGACTATGAGAAAAGTCTCATTCAACGCTCAACTCTTAAAAAGATAATTAAAAATTGTTAAATATATTTGAGCCAGTAGCTTGTCATAACAGCCTTCCTACATATTTATTTGTACATTATTTTAATGATGTTTCTTTTGAAACTCAGATAGAAAGAGGTTAAAGACAGATGACAATTCTCCTTATGTGTTTACAAAACCATCCATTATGTTGTCTAACCACCAAAAAGAAATGAGACTTAAATAATTATATTTATTTGGTTAAAAATTAAGCAACTGTTAGTCATGATAAATCTCTTGAATACCTGTCCCCTCTACTGGAAGGACAAGTCCTTTGCATGTGTGATGACTGGGGCAACACATTTTCCTCATCTAATTATTGGTAATATTTAGTAAAATGAAACATTGAAAGGGCTCTTAGCCCAGGAACAGTTTTACAGCTGAATTATTTTAGTGTGTGTTTAGAATACAATGTAGCAAACCATGACATCCTGCTAGGGGGAGAAAAAGGGCAAATTAAATGCATACAAGTAAATTAGATAGCAAGGCCCCTCTTGATAACAACGGAGTTGCACACCAGAATGGAGCTATTACAGCAGGTTCTCATTGATTTTTACCAGGCAAATGGCTGCTGGTAGCAAAATCACGTTGTGGTCACTCAGCAGTCTCTGTCAAGCTTGGGCTGAGCTGCTGAAGCTGCTCCTGGCACTCAGTGAGCCAGAGACAACTGGTTATTACACCAAGCGAATCACACAGATCACTTAACAGCATGTCTGTCTCAGTCAGTTGGAAAGTACCTTCATATTTGGGGGATTATTCCACAGACCAGCAGAGCTATGCCCACATGCTTCCAGAGACTACTTAAAATAATTTACTAAGGAAAGGAACATAGACAACAGTTGCTCCTCATGGGTCAAATTATCTGTAACATTAGCCACACATTTTTGTACCTAGCAGTCTCTAAACCTGTTTGCAATATGCATATGAAATGAATCATTACGGTAATGTGATTCAGAACACCCTAGAGTAATGGAGAGGAAAGGAAAATCAAATCAAATCTGGCTTCTGTAGCCCTGAAGTAACCAAAGGAAAAGGATCTCTATAGCAAGCAAACATTTTTGTCGCTACAGAGCATTGCTAGAGGAACCCTGCTGGGCTAGATAGTGGGAGGCTGGGGGTCTCTACTGGATGCTTATAGTACACATTAAATGTACAATGAGGATCACAGAGGCTTGGCTGTCTTGGATAGTAGACTCCTGTGTGTGAGTGTGTGTGTCTGTGTGTGTGTTTATGTGTTTGTGTATATTTGTGGGTGTTTGTGTGGTTCTGGAATTAGAAGTCCTTGATGATTTTTTGCATATGACTGTAACCTTTGATTTAGTGATTTCCTCATGACTACATCAGTAGTATGCAGTCATATTCCTGCGTTTCATGGCTTTTTAATCAGACCAATATTTTGTAAACTCAGAAATTGTGTGTTTATACAAAAGCTGAGAATCCAAGAAAAATGAACCCTTATTTATGACCATTGGGTTGAAAACTGTGTAAATTAGTTGTATCTCTGGAGGCACAAGATGCTTCTCCCTTGACAGGCTAACGTCATAATTAATTACTGCTATTTGTAACATAGGAAAGGAATTCAACCTTTCTTTACTATGTCCTCAGAGTCAATACTGCTTATAAATCTATACATGTTGCTTTAATAACCTGAGTCATGAGATTATATTAGTGAAATATGTTATACTAGAGTATACTAGAGTATAAGATATACTAGAGTATAACTGGTAAGTTAAGACAATCCTGTGAGTGTCTGTAAAAGTCAGATTGAATTTAAAAATTTTTTATTATTATTTATTCAATTGTGCGTGTGTGCGTATGTATGTGCGCGCGCATGTGTGTCTGTGTGTGTGTAGAACCACAGACGAATCGGGAACCACCATGGCCGCCTCCACCTCCTTCTGCCCCGGGATTCACAGGCTCCGCCCTACCAGGACCAGAAACGCAGGCCGTCCCTGCTTTCGCCTGGCGTCTGTCTATACGTGGGATCTGGGATCTGAACTTAGGACCTTCTGCCTGCAAGGCAGAGGCTTAACCCCTGAGCCACCTCTCCAGCCCCAGATTGAATTTAGAAAGAAAAAAGTCTCTTATAATCTTTTGGAATCATAACCACATGACTACCCTATATTTTGAAATAAATGAAAAAATAATGAATTTGAAATGAATCATAATAAATTGTTATGTGTTCAGTTTTTTCAGTCATATTACATAGTTATAGAAGCTAAAAAATTTTGTGAAAAGTATATAGATATTTATTAGTTGGGTAGAATTTTTAAAGTTTTATTACCGTCATGCAGGAAATAATTCTTTTAAACTTTATAATACTTTCTACAATACTTTCTAGTTTATATTGAGTAACAATTAATAATAAAACAAGGCTTCTTTTACGAATGATTGAACCTCTCCATTATCTTCATGGAATAGAAACTATAAAATGTGAAATAACGATGATATGTATTGTCATCCTTGATTTCCTAATAGGTACAATAGATGAATCATCTTAAATTTAGTAAGGAAAATTATGTGTCAATTATGTCAATTGTTCATTCTTTTGAATATCTTTTGATTCACTAGCCCAAAGCATGTGAACCCTATTTAGAGAATATATTAAGTTTTGGTAATAGGACATTGGAAAGGAACTCATTCTTCTGAAAAGTTGCAAGAAATCTTCATATGTCTCTGAATTTTTTATATATGTCTGTTATTATAAATTTATTTAGGAAACATTAACATTAGCAGTAATCATTTTGTAATAGACTGGTGAAGCATAATGTCTAGATAAATTCTATGTTCAGTTTCCCTCTTTTAAGCTTGAATTTGTATTATATTACATTCTGTTTCAGACTTTCTCAAAGAAAGTTTTGTTTAGAGCAGGGGGTTCGGGGGGGGGGGGAGGAAGAGGGAGGGAGGGAGCTGGTGTACCTATTAAGTTTGTATGAGCTGAAATAATAATAAAAAATATATTATAAAAATGAAAAAAAAAGATTTTAACTTCCACATGCCATGAAAACACAGATTTCAGTCCTTGTGTGCTTGTTATCTTGATATAGAATCTAAACTGTACTTTAGAAAACAGCAATAATAAATTTGTGTGAAACCAACAGGAGACAGATTCAAATAACAGCACAGATTCAGGCTCTCCGTGGGTTTTCACACTGGGGTCCATGAAGTTCACTATAGTCTTTTCCATTTGCTTAATAATATATCTTAGCCTACTTTGGTACAATGTATGTGATTTTGAAGACACACATATGTACTTTACAAGCACAAAGTAGATTATTTTTGAAAACTGTATTTTGAAAAACATATACATATTTTTATGATAACATGAAAACTGAAGTGATAGCTCTTGTCATTTAGGAGTTATAAAGGATTTTCTTGTTTATGTTAGTCAGAAAAGAGCTCTACTTGATTTTAAAAGCATCCCCCCCCTTAATCTTCAACTAAATAAAATGATAAATTCTGACACTTGGCTAATTTGCATAACAATTGGCTACAAAGAGTAATTCATTAATATTCAATGAAGTGCTAATTTGCACAATGCCTGCAGCAATATGTAAACTTCATTTTGCTTTAAGATGGAAATTTGTTACAGTGCAAACATCAGTAAGTATAATTTTATTAATCAGTCTCAAAGAGCACTTGATTCTGTGACCTTGACAATGTTTTTGCTTTTGTCCTAAAGCACATAGGAAAAAGAAAACTGTTGTCACCTTTTCTTTGGTTGATAACTAATATTCTATGTGTATTTCTATTTCCACTGAAATACATTATGCCACAAAGATGCTTTTTTATTTGAAAAAAGTTAATTTTGTTCTTAATATTCACTGAAAACATGAGGTTTACTTTCATTTGTGTTTAATAATTCTGTCTAGTACTATTTACTGAAATTTTATTTTTCTTCAAGTCACTTGTGAAGTTCTTGGGAATAATATAGACCTGGTTAAACACTTAGAGCTTTTAGGCATTCAGAGTTAATAAGAGTGTATTTGTTGTAAAATAAGACTGTAAACAGTTTGAATACACCGTAGTTTGAGAGGAAGTGAATGATACAGAAACATAAGAGGTGACATTTATTTTGGATAAATGATTGAGGCAGATTTTCAGCTCATTATCTATTCATAAGGACCCAGAAAAATAAGTAGTCTTATTATTCCCATTTTTTCTATCCCCAGTTTATTTTTATAAAGACAAATAAGAAAGGAAATAGGTATTCTAATGTCAGTTTTTATAAAGATAAATAAGAAACAGTGAGATTATTAAATATGTTCTCAAAAAGAACAATTGACATACATTGCAATTTAAAATCAAAGTTAGATGAAATCAAAGATTGTTAGTGAGGTTTTAGATGCAAGACTTGTTCCCTGGAGCATCCTCAATAGTTCAGGCTTGTTCATCGGCCATCAATATGTTAGTGAGGTGAGAAGTACTAAAAATCACAGAGAGGATTTAATCAATATGTACATCAGGAAAAGAAACAGCTAAAGGAGGCCAGTGATCCCGGGTACATATTCAGGCAGCTGTCATGAAGTTCAGAGATCCAACAGGAGAGAATGGAAACATGGGTTCGAAACAATAATAATCAAGATACAATGGCTGATTGCTTTGATCATTGTCTCAGTTCTGGTTCTGTCAGTTGCCAGTGAAGAAGTTTTGCTGTCATTACCTGAAGGGAACAGTCCCATTCTCACTATGTGGCTAGTCTTGTTGCAAAGTGTGGCCTGGATATCACAGATGTGCCAGCATTCTGGAGGTGGTCTATGCATTCAGACTTTTTAGGAGTGGTTTCAGTTTCTTATTACTGAGATGCTTATCAATCAATCCAGTGGTTCCTGAACACAAGGTGACTGTGCTTTTAAATTAATGCCAGGAGTAAATGTTGGGGATCTGGGAGAAAATATTGAAGAAGCTGATGAAAATATGACTGAAAAAAAGATAGCTAAGGAAAGGTTAAAACAGATGACTTGTGCTGTGCATTTGGTTACTTTGTGCTGAATGAAGAGTTAACCAATATATAGAAAGTAATGTCTAAGTGCTCATCATAGAAGCAGTGGAGAACTGTAAATTTGAAATGAGACTAAGATTCAACGTAGAAAATAATGGACAAGGAAGCAGAAACAAATGAGAAAATGTGTGTTCCCATGCAAATAAATATTAGAGTTACTGAGACAGAACCTACAGATTTTAAAATTACTTAACAACAAAACTTTGGTGGAACTATTGACCTCACAAAGTCTAACATCGGCTAACAGCACCAAGATCCTTGGAGGCAAGGGATTGATGGCCACAGTAGTGTTCCTATGCTTAAGGGGAACATGAGAAAGGGTTCAGGGAAATGCCACTGGGTCCTTTTACGTCATCAGAAAGAAGGACCAAGAGGAGAGTTAGGCATACACAATAAAGGACTCTCTGGGAATTGGGGGGGGGTACTGGGAGATGGGGAGGGAGGGAGGGGGAGCAGGAGGTTCAGGGGGAGGAGGAGGGGGGAGGGAACTGGTCTACCTATTAAGTTTGTATGAGCGGAAATAATAATAAAAATGTTATTAAAAAAACTTTGGTGGAATGTAATTTTAAAATTATCAATAAGGGTGTTAAAAATCCAAATATAAAATGGACTCCTTATTTGTGTTGAGGTGAACTGACATTTAGTAGGTTGTCATAAACAGTTTGGAGAAGAGATTTTTTAATTACTACTTACACCTTACTATAAATTGGCGAAACTATGTATCAATTTAACATAAAGGTGATGTCAAGTGTATTAAGGCTAAATAAAGACAGAGCATGTGTTTATTCCCAGGGAATAACTTATATATGAAAGAACAGTGATCCTTATATTTCTTAGCACAGAACTCTATTTGATAAAGAAAATGTATCCGTATTGGAAATTTGGTCATAGTTAGTATTCTCCCAACCACTAAGGTTTTAACTTATTTGTAACATTTATTCACATGGTAACATATCTGCTTGTTTGCTTATTTGCTTGGTTTGAGACATGATTTTGGTCTGGACTCAGAACTGGCCATGAATTCATGACAATTATCCGAAGGGTTGGTTTCAAAGGAGACTGGTTGTGCCTGGTTGCACTGTCTCCACTAACAAATTATCTGCCATTGAAGGATGCACATAAGGACAGCCTTTTCACAGAAGGCTGACACCTTTCCTTTTTCTTTCAATGTGCTTACCTACTTGTCTGCGTAAATTACCTACAATCTGTTCAATTTATAAAAGAAAGTTCACGAGACTAATGAACAAATTGAGGATGAGACTTTGAAGCAACATCATTCCTTTGTAAAATGCATAATAAAAAAATTAAAAATCTCTGAAGAATAAGGTTACTTGAAGATATTTTTGAATGTGTTTAATATTGGGAAAATAATTAATTCAGTATGAAAAAATATTTGATGAGTCCAGACAAGAAAGGAGAATCTGATTTTGATTCACTGTTTAATGGCTATTATTTTTCATGGGACAGAAAGCATGGTGTCAGAAGTGGCTGGGTCCCTCTCACTAGGAAAAGGAAGTGCTTGACTAGATCATGGACAAGGAAGCACATAGATGATGCCTGCCCTTAGTAACAAGCCCTGGCAGCCATATCTTCTGTCCAGAAGCTTCTATAATCACTGCAACCAGATGTGGACAAAGTGGTGAAACACTCGAGCCCCTGGGCACCTCTCACTCACAAACCATAAAGATGTTAAAGTGAAGTTGACGCCATAGCCCTGGAGCCCAGACAGCAGCTGTGCATGGTGGAATTTCATGAGGCACAACTGTGGTGCAGATTAGCCCTTCCGTGGGAAGGAGACTGTTTCGAATATTCCTATCTTCAGGGACGTGCTTAGGAAACAAATCTGTTCATTTCTATCCTTTATGGAAGGCCCCTGATGCTTCCAGCTTGGACAGCAGTTATTTTTTTCTGTTTGTTTAGGTTCAGTATTGGTATATCTTTGCACCTACGACAACAATACTCATACCCCAAGGGAACAATACACAGTGAGAGAATGCAAACTCAGGGATCATATTTTAGGAACATTTAATGCTGGAGAATCATTTTCCTTGGAAAAGAGTGTTTTTAGCTTTACATTTTGATTTTTCCATATATGTGTATTGTGTATGTGTATTGTGTATATCTGTGTCTGTGTTTGTATATGTGCATAAATGTATACTTTAGAGTGCACATACAGAGGCCAGAAGTCAATGCCAAGTATCTATCTCAGTCGCTTATCCATCTTATTGTTTGAGACAGGATTTTCACTGAATGGATCGCTCACTGTTTTCACCAACAATTCTGAGTCAAAATCTGTGGAAGGAGAGTTACAAATAGGGACTGAGGGTACTTGCCACATCATAACATGGCAAAAGACGGTATCAAGGACTAAAGTATATGTTTCAGTTTGCCAGGCTGCATGATTACAACAGCTTTCTATCTGTCTTCTCTGCCTACCCAAGGAAAAGTCCTACTCATTGTAGTCTAGTCTTTCCATATTGCTCATGTAACTGAAACAATCTAATATAGGCATGATCACATGAATGTTTTAGCCAGAAACTTCTTCATAGGCATTTTAATGGGCTCGGTTTTTAATTGCCAATTTGAAAACTCAAACTAATTGCACCAGATCCCAGCATAATGTGACAGGATCATTAAAGACCCTAGAGAGATTGATATATTCTTATTTAGACATACTGATGCCTCATATCAAAAAATGAGTTTGTTCTTCAAATATAATGCTTTTTTTACCTGTGGGATTGTGTTATGATGTACAAATATAGACATTTCCCTATATGTTGGGTGTTCAATGAACTATATATTTTGCAAGTATATCATAGGTGTTTTATTTGACATGTAATGTATATGCCTTTGTGGCTTTACCTAATTGTTGTTTGCACTATATTTTCTTAGAAAGTACGATTTACTTATCTAGCATACTTAGAATACTCATTACTAAATTACTGAGATGTTCTACTTTATTGCAGTTTTAATGCCTAGTGTATTTGGAAGAGCCAACCATTAGCCATTCAAAAGAGCAAACCTGCTGTGTTTGGTTCTAAAATTTGTGCTAAGTTTTGGCTAAAAGTAAACATTTAATTTTAATAAGTATGCATCTTTATTATCTTCCATTTTGAATTAACCCTCTGGACAAATTCCCTTTCCTCTAACCCCATATTCAGAACAGAAGTTCTGCTTGTTGGTCACTGCCCCCTAATGGCGAGCCAGAGCTTGCAAGAATCTGTGCTTACGTGATCCGTGATCCTTAGTCACACACCTGGACAGAGTCTAATAAATAGCTTACTTCCCTCTGTCCTTCACGCATCCATAAGACCAAAGACTATGAAAAATTCACATCTCCCTCAGATGTTGCTCTTTCTTCTTCAAGAATTATTCTGAGGTGTTTTGTAAAGAAAAATAAGCTTCTTCCATCCTTTTCCTTGGCATAACACTTTGGAGGCTATACACCTCTCCACCAGTTTTCCTGTCAAACTGAATAAAGGTGGATTGCAGAAAAGTTTCATCAATGTAATACTGATATACTGGATACTAAATTGAAAAATTAAAATGATGCTTATTTTAAAAGGCTTTTCCAAAATAAATGTTCTTTGTCAATACAGACAGCAAATTTTAGTTGTGTGTTATAGAATTACTTATTTGATTTATAATTTTTGTTTGTCTGCTTCCTACCCCTCTATAGATTTTCACTAATTGGTCAGCTAACCTGGAATAATTATTTCCCTTAATATGTTGTGTTATTTCACTGCTTTATGCTTTTTTTAGCTTATTGTATATTCCATAGGATTATACTCCCTATTGCCAATTTTTTGCTATATTTCTCTGCCACAAAAATTAAACTTCATTTTCTTTAAGGTCTTGTGCAGCTTCCCCTTACTTCTTCATACCTTATTTCCTTTTTTAGTCAGTAACAAATACTCGCAAATCATTGGTAGTAATAACACAAATAGTATGATTAGATGTTTACAAGTCTGTCTCTCCTAGTCTTTCTTCTTCTTGGAGGCAAGAACTATCACATTCATCATTTCTACATTGTATGATAGAAGCTCAATAAATATTTATCTAGTGAAATAATTTCCTAGAGCGAAATTTTATTCCAAATAACACAGAAAACATCTTCATTATTTATGCTCAAGTCATGTGGGGAGACTTGAGTTATGTTTGCCTTACTTCAACCTCACTTTGGAGTAAAATTATTCTCAATATTTCAAAACAGAGAAGTTAAGTAGTTTGAGGAAGCAAACCTTACCTCCAGTAGATGCTGTACTACTTCAAGAATTTTTTTTCTAATTAAATCTTTCACCAGCAATACCACTACATTAATGATCATACTCCATTGGCTTTATGTTCCATGTAGTCTCATATTTTTAGAAAATAACCACAGCATTTTTCTCCCCAATCCCCTGCACACACTGCAAAAATGCCACAAAGCTATATTTAAGAGGAGCTGGCTGAAAAAATAAGCTTCCTTCACACATCTTCAAATGGATCAGGAGTGGGCATGACATACAAGCGCTAGCCGTCTGCAGACTGAAGCCAGAAGTGCCCCCAATCTGAGGTTAGTGATAACTTCCAGAATGTGAATTTTTCATGTAAATACAAAAATCAGAGCAAACCTAAACTGCTTGCTTGATTGAATAAATCACCAATTAGCTTGCTAATAGTGCTCACAAGGAGAGAATATGTAACTGGCCACGTGACCACATCTCTGGGTAGTAGTTATTGCTTCCTAGAGGGCAGAGGAACTAAATCCTCCCAAAAGTAGCAAGCAGGCACACAAATCAGTGGGAAAGCAAAAGGATGCAGTGGAATTCGATGTTTCTACTAACAAAGAGATGCTGTTTTATAGCTGCAGTAAAAGTTCGGTTTAACCAAGAAGTGAGTACAAACATTTTCTCTTGTAAGAAACTCACTGAAACTGACAGCATTGTCATGGTTTACTGTCTCTGAAACAAAATTAGCTTGATTGGTCATGGGTCATGAGTAAATAGAACTCACTTCTTTTTCTGACATCAAAAATGTTGGAGAATATGTTAGAATGTCACAAAAATAAAGGAAATAGGGTTATTCCAGTCCTAATCAGAACACTTTCTAAAGTGCAGAACACCTTTTAAAATGTGTGCATGGGAGTAACTGAGATTACAAAGGGAGTAAAACTGACCCAACATCAACTAAATTCTTTACAAATTTAGCTACCCAGTATAGTCCATATTTAACTGAATATGTACCTTTTTACTTATAACTTTTTTTGAGGTAAGTACTCATATAAGTCAGACTAGTCAAACTCATCAAGCAACTAAGACTGGGCTTGAATTCTTGTTCTTCATATCAAGCACTCACTCTCAGGCCTTAGACACTCATGTTTAGGATTTATAGGCATGCCTTACCACACAAAATCTTTTTCTTATTATGGTTTCAGTGTGTGTGTGTGTGTGTGTGTGTGTGTGTGTGTGTGTGTGTGTTAATTAAATTTGCAAAGCTGGTTTGTTAGTTATCCTAAACCTTATATCAAATTGTCATTTAGTTGTTTTAAATTTATTTATCATAAAACATTGTATATATCACTTAATCAAAACGTGCTGTGTGGTATCCAACTAGGATGAAAGCAAGTTAACAGGCTAGGATGCAGTATTGACAGTAGGAGCCTCAAGGTCAAGCAAAGTTGTGCAGCAACATTATTGTCAGCCATTCTTCCTTGTGGATCTGAACTTTAATCCACAGAGATTGTTACAGCCTCAGGTGGAGGTTGGGTGATAATGGTGGCTGTTATCCTAGGGAACAGATGGTAGAGTGAGTGACACCTATAAATGTGCCGGCTGTGTTGCTTCAGTGACAAGATGCTAAACCCTTCTGGCACTGAAGTAAAAAGACAGGTGTCTTGACACAAAAGAAGTATCAAAACTGTGCCTCTAACCATGTATAATAGGGGAGCACATTCCTCAAAGTTAAATAACTGAAAACCTAAATTTCGATGTTTTAATATGAACAAATTACTCTTGGATTTTTCCCAAAAAAGAATCTTGCCTCTCTCCCTCCCTCTGTCTTTTCCTCCTATCCACTCTTCATGTCACATTCTTTAACTTCTATTTTTCCATTCTTTTCTCTTCCTAATTGGTCTAGGTTTCTGACATTTTTATATTAATGAACAATTGATCATTGCAGTTCAAGTTTCTTGCTTTAATGAGTTCATGATGCATTTATGTGAGAACTAGCCATTATATCTTATTTATAAGAAAAAAACAATTTTCTCTGAAAGAATTTTATATAATGATGAAATTTTTCAGTCACCATTATATTGGATTTTTTGTAGTGTGAAATCTGTTCTCTCTCTTACACACACACACACACACACACACACAGACACACACACACACACACACACACACACACACACACACACACACACGGGATGCTGTTTATTATAACTGTAATTAACACTGTGAAGTGAAGAGATTCATGTGGCCAAAAGAGAAAACAATGGTGTAAAAACCCATTTAACAAATGCACTTACTTTAAGTTCCATTATCACTTCAGCAGATTACTCATTTTAAAAGGTATTAAAGCTAATAACATTTAATCTGCTTACTGGAAGGTAACACTTTTTTTGGAGATCCAATGAAAATAAAGCTTCAATAATCCAGTACAACAGTTCTTAACATTTAGGAGAGATTCTTCCTAACTGGCTCCATAAAGACTTGTTTTTCTTCTCTTAGATTTTTAAATGATGCAGTACTATGGTTTTTTACAAAGTGTCATCAATGTGATGAAAAAAAATACTATATTATACTAATTATATACATTGGCAGCAGTAATGAATAAATTTTAAAAATCATTGTAAATATTGAAGCACAGTATGGGAGTTGTTTGGGATTTTTAGGTGCAGTGGTAATATCAGTGATTGAGCCTTCTATTGCCAAGGCAGTATGGATGTTTTGAACTGATTAAATCTTAAACCCCACCTCAGGCCACCCATAAAATCAGTGTCCTAAAGTAAAACTTGCTTCTTTTTCAGCTTTATCATTCTAAAATATCTTCTTTTAGTTTACATTTAGAGAGGATGAATTCTCTGCACTTACTACTGCATCAATTGATTAATGAAAATAAAAGGTGAGCAACTTGCATACAGTAAATGTTTAATTAAAGTGGGAGCCCACATTCTACACAGGTAAATGACTGGTGCCTGGTGTTCTGAGACTAATGTATGCTCTGATTCTTGGCTCCATGATTATCATATGAAAATGTATTATAATATACTATCCTGGTTCTAAAAAGGTTATTCGGTCAATAAAATGCCAACTACAAAACTTAAGGACCTGAGTTCAGTTGCTGAAAATTCACTTAAAAGTCAGGTATGCAAGTGTGCCTCTAGGTCCCCAGTGCTGATCTGAAGAGGAAAACAGAGGTCACTCAGGTGACTGACAGCTACTCAGTCTAATCAAATCAGTGAACTCCAGGTTCAGTAAAAGATCTTTTCCTGAAAAATAGGGTAGAGAAAGATCAAGAAAGATGTGACATCAGCATTTGATGCCAGTCTCTAACTACCACATGTATGCACCTGCAGAGACCCCTATGAATATGCTAAATCCATATGAATACATATATCACATAAGCCTATATATAAATTAATGTACATGTAGATACATAATTTTTGATTGCTTCTACTTGTAGATATTACATGCATAGTGTGGAACACCTTGAAAAAATTAAATTTGCAACAAAAGTCCATATTAATATTTTTGTCAGTTTTTTTTTTTTGTGTTAGAGACGATCCCGGCATAATGGAATCAGTAAAGCAAGACATAATTTTCACTGCTTTGTTAACTTATTTCTGAATAATTTCAGTGATTTTATTTAATATTTTAGTTATCAATTTAAACACTCAAATGCAGTACATTTAATATTTGGCTTCTTTTGACATACTATCGTCTGATACAAATTTGTGACATTATATATTAGATTTCTATATGTGTGTTGTGAAAATATAAATTTTTTAAATTAACAGAATTTCCAACATTACATTTATTTAATATAATAATGATCTCATTTAGCTTGAAAAATGTAAAAGATATATCCATGTACTCTAGCTAAAATATTTATATGGAAATAATTTTGAATTAATATGTCTTGAAAACAAAGTGATATGTATTAGCACAGACAAGTTCTTTTATTATGGAATTCATCAAATGACCATGGAATAAATCTTGGATGTGGTAGATGGATCAACAAAAAAGCATTTTCAGTGACTACAATGCATAAAGCCACATGAATATACCTTACCAGACTCTCAGAGTTTTGTGAAGGAATATTTGCAAAATGCTATGATGGGAAAAAATAAACATTCTAAATAGGATCATATTGATTTCCATTGGAAAATTCATAACTCAGGTCTTTAAGTGTCTTGGGATAAGTATGGATTGACTTTTGGTCAGTAAAGTCTCTTTTTTCTGGGTGTGTAATTCAATATGTTTGGTGGTAATTGATACAATATACTATTTATATTATCAAAAAAAGTTCTTGTGATAGTACAGGATTTAGTGCTGTTAATGCATGTTCAGGAAACTCTCATAACAAATGTTGTTATATATGTGCATATGAATTTAAAAATCTTTATATCCTTTCAGTTAATTATTCTAACATTTCCAATAAACTAAATTTATTTCACTGCAGGTTTAATCGATGTAATATAGCAATGAGTACAGTTTTAACATGTTCTTATTAATTTACAAAATATCACCCAGTTATTGTATATTAAATATTTTATCTCAAATTCATCACATAAAATAATGGTCAAACACAAAATTCTCTATGTTTTATTTCTCACCTTACTTTTTTTGTTCTCATATAAACATATAAATTTCTCTGGGATCATACTTACATCATTAGAGATTATCACCTCCACCTACTTCAACAATATTTTCCATGCAAATAGTAACATGATTACAAAGTCCTCACCTTAGTTTTGCACTTTCTCAAGATTAGGCGTTGGAGAATTTTCTGAGGAATGATAGTTGCCTTTGTAAATTTTGTCTTTCATTTAAGAATTAAATTTTCTAATTTTATTTTATTATTATTGAAACAATCCTCACAGAGAATTTATATTGATTTACTAAAATAAAACAAAATTTAGATTATTAGTTCTCTGGAGGACTCATCTCTTTTTAAAAATTATTTGTATAATTTTTTATAATAAAATTGTGGCTAAGAATTTTTGGTCAAAAATAAGAATATTATATTTGAGATTGAAAACTTGAGAAAGAAATATTGCTGTTTGCTATACATAAAAGAAGTGGTATTTGAAATTATTGGATAAGTATAGCACTTTGTCTAAATATGGAAGGGACAGAGACTTAGTCATTAATAGCTAAATAAAGTCATTTATTTGGTTCCTGCCTCATAACATATATAAATACCAATCAAAGTTAGATTAATGGACAAAGCATGCAAGAAAAATTGATATATTTTAGGAAGACAATAAAAGAATTCATTTTGATGTCTTAAAATGCAAGGCAAAATAATAACTGGTAGAAATGATGAATGAATTCCTCTATTATAACTGAGAGTGTCAAGCTTGATGATGTGCATCTATATTCCTAGCACTTTGGAAATCAACACAGGTGAATAAGAATTAAAGGCTAGCCTGTGCTAAAGGCTCACTAAGTGTAGCAAAATCAAAGAGAAATTCCCATTTTACCAGAAGCCACCAAACAGTAAATGAAAACTAAAAGATATTTATCATTTGGAATTTTGAAAGATTACTATCCAAAACATGTCATAAGTTTTGATATAAGTGTGAAGAAGTGAATAATCATTCCCAGAAATGATAAGCAAATGAATATTACCTGGTATATAGCTCAACAGCACAGCACTAACTTTATATGACCCAGCTCCTGGATTAAACACTTACTGTATTCCAGGCATCTTTCTGGGTGCTAAAACTGTGACAGATATCACCAACAAAATTTCTGTCTTTTTGTGACAGAGACCAGATAATGACTGAAACAAGCAAGTAATTTCTGTATTATAATAGTTAGACCAATAAAGCACGGGAGACCTGACTCAGAGTACCAAGGAGACCACTAGCTTATTAAATGTGCTTCACTCCTGGAGGCAGAAAAAATATGCAATCTTTTTTCGGACACTGAAATTTCTTTCATTTGCTAAGTAGAAACTATGTTCCAAGCCAAGAAATGTTCTGTCTTAAAGACAAACAAACAAAGAAGAACAATAACAATAAAAAGGAAACCACTGTGGACAGATTAATGTCATAGTAGATAGATATTCTGAGAAAATGTAATTTTTAGTTGCCTAAATTCCAAGTAAAGGATCATTTCAATATGCCCTAGGATAAAAGGATTTCAGAGAGAAATTCTTCCAACTTTAATAGCCTGACTAATAGAAACTGTAAACCTCTGAGGAGATTGCCTTGAGGTGGAAGGGTATTGGCTATGGAGTTCCAAAGTCATTTATACACATCTAGACTTTGCCAGATTTCACCCCATTGAATTTGAGCCATTCTGCAGGGTCTGAATTAGCCATATTCACAGGAATTTTCTTAGGATCAAATAGGATCGTATTTATAACATCTCAGTGCAGACAGTGATATAGTCAAAGCCCCGAGCATGGGAAGTATTTGCTGTTGAAATTGTTTCCTGCTGGATTAGGATGGCTGAGCTGTGTACACAAGAAGAAGAACAAAGATTTTAGAAGTCCAGTGGAGTTTTTGAAAACCAGAGGAATTCTAAAAATTTCAGTCAGCCTTCAGAGTTGTGTCTTGGATACCCAGTCCAAGTTTTGTGTTGCCAGGGAAGTAAGACTGATGAGGAAAAATAGCAGATATTGGTCAACATTTTCATAAACTAATCAGGCAGGGATAAAACAGTTTAGATAAGTTTAGGCTGCTGGGTTTGGTTTATTTTGTTTAGAATTACCCTCCCCCCACCCCTGAGCTTTTAAGATTCTGTCTTGCAGCCCAGGAAAAGAAAGAAAGCTATTTTTCTTTGTATCTCAGGAGATGTTAGACCAAAATCTCAACCTGAAATTTAGAGAAGAATTTAGTGAACCAACAGTAACTCCAAATTGTGTGGAATCAGTAGGGAGAAGTGGGAGTTATTTAACATCTGTTAAGAAGCATTGTAAATGATATGTATGCTATTTAATAAGCAAGTCCCAATGATTATATATATATATATATATATATATATATATATAGAGAGAGAGAGAGAGAGAGAGAGAGAGAGAGAGAGACTAAACAATCAAATACAGCATAAATTGTGCCCAGGGTAGCTAAATAGCATCATGTCATACAGTCAGTTTACCCCAGTCTTTTAGCCATTTACTTATGCAGTTCCTAACTGCCTCCAACATGAGCCAAGGAAGAAAAAAATGAGGTTATTTATTACCAATACCTGTTCTTTCATGTTTAGAATAATTTTTTAAAAGCATTAATTATGCTGAATCTTTCCTATCAAAACCTTTTCAACCAAGTTATGGGAAATGTAGAAAATATGTATTAAACATGAGAGCAAGGATCCAAAACACTGAGTCCTTAACTAGTTTATTATGGGTGGGAAAGTAACTATAGGGTTTCCTGAAAGACATTTTAGGTTTGAAAAGAATCTAGTTTTTTTTCCAATGTAAGTGTATGTATGACATGTGTGCATACATGTACCTTGGTATGCAAGAGTGTGAGTGCAGATATACCATTGTGAGTGTACAGGAGTCACATGGAATCTTCAAGAGCTGTTCCTTGTCTTCTACCTTAGTTTGAAACAAGATTTCTGTTCATCACTTGTTTTTTTTAACCAAGCTCTCTTGTGAGCATCAAAGAATTCTGTGTTTGTCCCTCACCATAGTAATGTCAGGATTACAGGTGTATGTAACAACATCCAGCTGTACATGGGATCTGAGGATCTAAACTGTGATTTTCAATCCTTCAGGACAAGTGTTTTACCCACTGAACCATGTGCCCAGATTGTGTGCTCTATCTCACTGAGTTTTCTATGTGAATTACTAAATTATTTAATCTAATGTGTTTTCTCCAAAGGAAGAGTTTTTTTCCCTTCTTTTAAAATATAACAGTTGGAGGGCTAGAGAGATGGCTCAGGGGTTAAGCCTTTGCCTTGCAGGTGGAAGGTCCTGAGTTCGGATCCTAGACCCCTCGTATAGACGCCAGGCAGAGGCAGGGGTGGCCTGCGTTTCTGGTCCTGGTAAGGCGGAGCCTGTGAATCTCAGGGCAGGGTAAACAAGGAGGAGGTGGTCTATGGTGGTTCCCAAATTCGTCCGTGGTTCTACACACACATACACACATACACATGCACAATTGAATAAATAATAATAAAAATTAATAAAATATAGCAGTTGGAATGAATAGCTGGGGTTGTGATAAACCAGGGATTCTAAGTCAGTGGTTTGGCTATAAGTAATGAATATTTTTACTTAAAGTGACTTTTTGAAAATATTTCTACTTTGTTTAAGTATCTTGATCAATCAGATCAAAGGTTCCATGATGTCACTAAAAATTTAAAACTTCTTCTCTATATTCTGCCATCTAGCATCAGTTTGAATCTACAAGGTCTAGTTATTACATGGATACAAGGAATGTATTGGGCAGTTTTCTTTGCATTTATAAAGAGCTCATAATAATAAATCTTTAGGCATGTTTCTCTTTAATACTGTTTGGCTGGTCTGCACAAAACATGTAATTCTTGGATTAAAGATTTCAACAATTGGAGTCAATATCAACAATTCTGAAGTCTGTAGGTCTGTACAGCTCAGATAGATACCCCGAATAATACTGGTTGCACAATGAAAGGAGAAAATAATTTGGCCAATTAAGAAAGTTTAACATTGGGGCTAATTAGCTTTGAAATAAGAGGAAACACACTTAGATCAATAAAAACCCAAATATTAACAATTTTGCCTAAAAGGAATCAAAGAGTGCAATGTGCCATGAAACAACTATTTAACCCCTGGGCAGGACTGTATGACCAAAATTGTTATCTAGCTAATATCATAATATCACTATAGTTTCCAAACTGCAAAGACTTTAGCTTGTCTCTCTAGATAGATGAATGACAATTTCTAGGAATAGTTTGTTTGGTAGAAGCCACAAAACCTCAACAACAATCAGTGACCCAAACATGGCCTATTGAGTGATGTTCGGTGATTAAGAAGGAAGGTGAAACAGCAGTGAGTTAAGACTCTCATTTTGTCAATTGCTTTCTATTGAATTAAAGAACCAGAGAATGTAGATCAGAATGATGGACATGCAGAAATTCTCCTAAATGTTGTTGATATTCTGTGATTTATCAGAGGAATTAGATTTTCCCAAGCAGACTTTAAGAAAAAAAAAAAAAAAAACAATCAGACACTTCTTCCCCTAACAGATGTATTCTCATTCAGGTAAATGCTGTCATAACAACTCTACTTCATTCATATTAAAGAAAAAGGGAAATGTATTAATCATTGATTGCTAGCTAAATGAAATCATTATCAGTGAAATAAAATTAATTAGTTTATATATTTGATCAAAGTGAAAGGAATTTTTATTAACTTTTTCTACTTTTACAAATATATTGAATATTCACACATTATTAACCCCTCAAAGTCTAGCATGGACTAAAGGCACTAGGATCCTTAGAAGCTAGGGGTTAGCAGTGTGTTAATACTGTGTGTTCCTATACTTAAGGGGAACACAAGAACGACCTCTAAGAAATGCCACTAAGTCCTTACACCTCATCAGAGAGGAGGACCCAGAGAAAAATTTGACATGTGCATTAAAGGATGCTCCAGGTATGGGGGAGGAGGCATTGGGAGATAGGGAGGGAGTGGGAGAAAGGAAGGGGAAAAGGGGAGAGGGAACAAAGGAGTCCAGGGAGGGGTGGAAGGAGGGAGGGGACCAATGTCCCTATTAAGTTTGTATGAGCGGAAGTAAATAAATAAATAATTATAAAAAATATATTGAGTATTCATCCCAACTTCCTTTTCTCCTTTTCCCCTCCCAACCCTTCCTTTTCCTTTACTATTCCTGGCCAATTTTATGATGGTAATCTTTCCATATCAATCAGAAGGTACTCCTATAAAGGCATAGTTACTCTTCTGCAGACATCAGTTTACTGGCATTTACTAATTATGTGGCTTATTATATTAAATTATTAGTCAAACCCTACAACCACTAGTGGTAGTGCAAAGACTGGCTTAATTGTACATGTAATATTAACTACTTTTATAAGACATTCAATGATTGATGAAGCTATATTGTGTTAAGTGAATAAAGCAGGTAAAAAATTTGTTTAATGATGTGTCATTTCTGAGAAAAATACAATTAGTATTCTTGTGCTACATTAAAATTTTTTAATGATAATGGAGATTTTGAAGGGTTTCCTAGCTGAAAATGGAATATAGTTCACAATAGAGTCCTTCACAATATAGATAAATTGGAAACACTTTCTTATTATTTAGCAGTAACTGTAGTTTAGGAAAATAAGTGCAAAAGATGCATGATTTTTTTCTCTTATGAATAGCAATGAATTGCATTAATTTTGGAGACATGTTTTAACTGATATATTTATATTGAATGCTATTCTCTGCCTAAATTATTTTATATTTACAAATTGTGTGCTCAAATAAATATAAAGGATTTCTTTGTTAATTTGTTTGACTATCACATGAATGGAAATACCTATAGAAACATTTGATATTGACAATGCTTTGAAGGAAATTTCTGCCAGAACAAAAATAAGAACATTGATTTAACAATAGAAATAGTCCATCAACAAGAATTTGACTCAGCTGTATGTAATAAACACAAGAGTAGCAGTTAGTTAAAATACATAGAATTGGGCTGAGCATTTATCTCAGTAGCACAACTTTTGCCTTCTGATGTAACCTGCATGAAAGTTTAGGCTCAATCTATAGCCAGCAACATTAAACACACACACACACACACACACACACACGCACACGCACATGCACACGCAGACGAACACACCAGTATTTATTCTCAAAATGATTTATATCTGAAGATAAATTGTACTGGATTTCCAGATTGCTTCCTTCTTTTTTTTAAATTTTTTTATTATGTATTCAATTGTGCGTTGTATGCATGTGTGCGCGCATGTGTATGTATGTGTGGGTATGTATGTATGTGTGTGTAGAACCATGGACGAATTGGGGAACCACCATGGACGCCTCCACCTCCTCCTTGTTTACTCTGCCCAGGGATTCACAGGCTCCGCCCTACCAGGACCAGCATCTATTCGTGGGATCTAGGATCATGAACTCAGGACCTTCTGCCTGCAAGGCAGAGGCTTAACCCCTGAGCCACCTCTCCAGCCCCCAGATTGCTTCCTTCTATGTCTCAAGTGTTCTTTGAATATCCTAGATGTGACTTTTATTGGCAAACCTACCACAAATCCCGGAATAGTCTTAGAGCTATGTACTGTAATGATTTCTTCCCATTAGCCAGAAACATAAAAGAGCTAGTAGAATTAGAAGAAGAAAGTCAAGACCTTAAAAGGAACTGTTAAGTGATATCTTACATTTTCCCTGGTAGTATCTGTCATAACTTTGGTCACACCTTGATAAAAGAGAAACCAGGAAGTCTGGTCTTTTATTACTGAGGCAGTTTGCTATGTTAAATAGGATTACTTTGTACTAGAACGAATAAGGAGAAGAAAGACTATGGAGCCAAGCAATCAGCGGCCTCAGTAAATATACAATTGGATTTCAACTATTGATGATTGTGATCTGGCTACTTTTTCCTTGATCAAATTTATGTTTAATGTAACCTGTTCTTGAAATTTTTCTCAATCATATAATCTAATTTTGTCATTTGGACACTCAAGATTTATTCTGTTAATATATTTCAACACTTAGATAAAATTAAATCATACTCACTTTTACAATTTCCTTAAATGAATTTCAAAGGAACAAATATGTGATCCTTTATTTGGTTGGATGGTTCTCCAGATAATTCAGTACTTTGGTATTATACCAACAGCAAGTTATATATTATATAACTAGAAGAAAGGCACTGAAAAAATGACTCAGGAGTTAAATCCTTTGGACCCCAGATCATGTAAAAATATCAGTTTGAAATAGCAGTGGCCCTGGAAGGCAGAGCTTAAGAAACTCCAAAGCAAGGCAATAAGGTGAAGAGAAATCCAGGATGATTCCAAATGTCAAACTAGGGCCTCTTTAGGCACACACACACACACACACACACACACACACACACACACACGCACACACATACAGGGAGATGATGTTGTTTTGGGAGAACATATACAATGTTGCATAAAATTATTACCCATTGCTAAAAAGATAAAATGAAAGGTATTATTTTATCCATTGGTTCATAATTTAGCTGAATTTATCTGTTTGTTTTATAAATATACCTATATTCTGAACTAATAACACCTGCTTGATATTAGTAGATATTGAAGTTTATAATTTCATTGATCAGGGCTGTGTGCTAGTGCTATATACAGGTTTCTTCATTTTTCTCTTGCTAAAGGCATTGTTCATTATACATATACCTTATCATATAGGCTTTTGTTGAAAGAACTCTCATTTTTGCAGCCTGGAGTAAAGTAGCCAAAGTCTAATTCTAGGTATTGATTCATTGTCTTGCGACCACTTCTCTCACTGCTGTAACATACAAAGTAACCCAATCACAGTTGGGCTATGGCAGGAGATAGCACCAAAAGCAAAAGATGCTAAAATATACTAAGATAACAAAAAGGAAAGAAACGAAACACAAGATCATGTGTATAAGTCCTAAATAGAATACTCTGAGGCAATTTAATGGTCATAGGTTAGAAGAAAAGCAATCAAGCAATGCAAAAAGTCAAGAACATATGTACTGGTGAACAGACGGGAAGCAGAGAGAGTTAAAAACCCTGTGTGTGTGTGTGTGTGTGTGTGTGTGTGTTGTATCAAAGGGCACTGCAATGTTCCTGTGGAGGCTGAAAATTGACTTTGTGAATCACCCTCCATTGCTTCTACTTCCTTTTTGCTTCCTTTTTGTATTTCCCAGATACCACCTTACAGACCTGGAAGAGCAGGGCACTACCTTTTCCACCTGGTGTTTTTAAGTGGGGTTTGGAATCTGAACTCAGGTCCTCCTGCTTGCAAAACAGTCTTAATCCCTGAGCCATCTCTCTAGGCCCGCTTTGTTAATTTAGGGAATGTTTGTATTCTTATACTGGTAAGACAAAAACATGTAAATATGAAATTGTTTAATCTGTGTTAAATGAGTCATAACTGCAGTAAGGGTCATTAATTTAGAAATATTGATAATATCCATCATTGTACAACAGAAAGCTTATTTATCTGAAGTTTATGTGTAATTACTTCTTATAGGCTCTACTATGTGAAATACTCTTTATTTAATACACTCTAGAACTTTCCTAGTATACAGAATTGTCATAAGTCAGAAATGTAAGCTACACAGGTAACTTCAAATTTTCTAGTAGTCATACTAACTCAGGAAAATTAGTCAACCAATGTTATCAGTAGTACAGTGAACACTCCAATGGGAAGTGCATAAGAAAATATCAATGAGCTATTTTAGCTATCTTCTGAATCTGATATATGCTTCACACTTAGAATATACTACAACTTAGACTTGTCACAATGCAACTTCTCATGTAGTCTCTGACAGCCGTATTTGGAAGTTTGTTATATTTAGTATCTAATATAAAGTATGATTGACAGTCAATTCTCCAAAACTTTCCTTTGCCTCTTCAGTTCTTTCATAAGGCTACAAAGGTGTTTGTGTTAATTTACTTTTAAACTAAGCATTGACTTTGTAAATAAAGTGCTTATAAATAATAATTTACATTTTGAATGTCACAAATATAATGAATGCAAATGCTTGGTTACAAATGTTAAAGGGATTAATGTAAATGTTGATGGGAAGGAGTAACAAAGAGAAATAATTTTATGTTCAAGTTAAGGAATTCTGAAAAATTCAAATACTAAATTGTGAATTCTATCAGCATAGTATGTTCAGATTACTTAAGCAAATAAGCTAAATTATCTTAGACTGGTGAGACAGGTCAGAGGTTAAAGTGCTTGTATTCAAGGAAGTTTGAATTCCCCCAAATCTATGTTGGGACTGGCATTACATTCTGCCTGCAATTGAAATTTCTGGAGGCATGAGAGAGGAGCCTGACTAGTAATACTAGCTGTACTGTGAGCTCTGATTCAGTGAAGGGGGATTCTGTCTCAAATTGTAAGTTGAAAAGCAGTAGAGGAGAATTCCTGACATCAATTTCTGGCTTCTACACATATGTGCACAGACATGCACATGTACCTTTACTGAAGCATGTGCATATAAACATGCACACCACTTACACATATATATGAAAAAATCATGCTTTATTTTAAAGCAATTCTCCTTTGTATGGACAAAGTAAACTGATAAAACTAAACACCACTCTGGGGAGGAAAGTTTCAGAAATCTTAATTGCTGTCTGTTTTTCTAAATGCATCTATTTCATCTCAACCTGATGATGTGATTTATTCTCTCAAAATAACTTTTACAGTTAAAATACATGGCTAAAATAACTTAACCATGAGTTTTCAAATAAAATAGTGTTATAAAACTATAAATTCCAAACACTTTCTTAAATGCTTACCCTCACATGTTCAGCCACTTTATTATGTTTTCTAAGCTAGTAACTATGTCCATGGCCACTACAGTATTCATGTGAAACCCAAGACAATGAAAACCTAATGTGTTCTCTAAAATTTCCAAATGTTGTCTTTTAGTGCCAAGGATAGAATATATGTGATGAGCTAATAAGCTCTTCAGAGACCAGTCCTATGAATTCTAATTTCCAATGCTGATTTCTAATTTCTTTGTAATATCAGAAACAGTTTTAACACCTTGTCAGGCATTCAGGAACTTCCATCTGTGCATCATGGTGTATTCGTGAAATAAACCCATCTGTACAGCTGATTAAAAGTTGGATTAAATCCATGTTTTGACTTTGCCCAGCAAGAGGTGAATCTGAGTGCTGTTGGTGCATTTCAGGGAATATTTTGGATTGACTTACATGTAGTGGGTTAATAGACTAAACATGAATTTTGTTTGTTTGCTAATTTTAATCCAAATTTACTTCTAATTAAATCATGTTTAATTTAACTTAAATGAGATACCTTGGCCCAATTAGAAATTGGAAATATTCAGTAATTGCTGTATAATAAGAGGTATGTCCATATCAAATTACACCTTTGTGGACATTTCTTGTTGAGGGTACTTCTTATGACTTCTCTGGGGGAAACTATAAATACGAGTGGAATTGCTTTGCCCACACTCACATAGCCCACTGTCTTTTGGTCTGTCTTGAAAGCAGTCTACTTTAGTTAAGCTCCTTTTCGTACTATAAATTATGTTTTCAGCAGAAAATTAAAGAAGTAAACAGAATTTTACTTAACTGGTAGAGCGAACATTTGAATCTACTATGTACCAGACACTCTTCAAGTCACCAAAGGTGATGTACTTCTCTTAGCATTTATAGTTTCCTGTAGGCAAAACCATGTCCACAGAGACTTGCACTACAATTATAATCACTAGGATATGGGGAGGTGAGTTTTACAGTGATTTTTAGCATTACTAAAGAAATACTAATTAAGGAAAGCTCAAAGAAATGAATATAGCTGGTCACACTGGTATCAGAATGAAGGACATGCTACTCAGACAAAAAAAGCCCTCTTAGAAAGTGAAGAGACAGTTACAGACGTGAAGAATGGCAACATCTTAGCTATGAGGTCAGATTTTGCACCTGGGGTCTGCAGCCAGGAATTTCATTCTTCATTCTCCTTCAGAACTTATGTGATGGCAAAAATCAGATGCTTTTCCCAGAGACATGCAAAAACACATCACAAAATATAAAGTTTGACCCAAGAAATTTAACTCTGCTTTTGAGAATGGACATGTAAAGAAAAAATATTATTAGGTCACAGGTTTGTAAGTAGTCTCAGTGACGAAGAAATCAAGGTAATGGTGATTGAAATGTAGACTAATCTCTGATAAGCTAATTATTCTCAAATATAAAATACGAAGGAATGAAAGACAAGCAAAGATAAAAGCTCAGTGTTTTTTTTAAGACTCATATCTTGACCTGCTATGTGATGGGAAAAAGCCAAATGAAGCAAATATGATTTGCTTGATCTGTGCCATGATAAAGGTGATGAACCAGAGCAGCCATGCCTTCCACACAGCTTGGTCCTTGTGGTTAACCAGAAGACAAGGAGAATGATACAGAGTGCAATAAAAAGTGAAAAAAAAGGCTCAGACTAGGCAGATGTATAAATCAAGATACAATATGTTGCCTTATTTAGTTAGTTATTTTTATTCTTATTTTTAGGGAAGTGTCTCATCACACCTTGAATTTAATCCAGACTAAATTCAAATTCATGATCTTCCAAACTCAATCTTTCAAGCTTTGAGATGATGGGCATACTATCACACATGGCTCATGCTCAAATCTGCAAATCAATATTATCAATGGTAAGTTAAGTAGGTATAATTAGGATATATAGGGAGTAACATTTTTGGGTATTATTGGTACAAACACACAGGAGACTATGTCTAGATTAAAATTTTTATTAGTAATGGGATTCCTGTATAATTGTCAGCTGTTTCACTTAGCTCTCAGCAATCTCTTCATAAACTCTAGGGCTGTCCAGGCCTCATACACAAAGTAATCACAGAAAATAAATCACTCTTATTCAAAGGAAAGACTGAGATATTAAATAATATGGAGGAAAATGGACTAACAGAGAAAGAAACAGAGTGTACCTCTAGAGACCAAGTGACATATTTTAACAAGGGTACTGGGGAAAGAGGAACATCTACATGGGGATGTTCATTGGGAAAAAAATGTCAATGAGAGAGTCATGAACTACTCAGTGGTGGATTTTTCAAAAGACTGCACAAGCTTGCTCACGTGTCTTATTCTTGCATTTCCACCACTTAGGAAACAAAGGTACTGCATTTGATTGCAGTGAATTTGAGCCTCACCTCAGAGATGTAGTGTGTTAAAAACCAGACTGGAACATCCTGTGAGTCCTTGTTTTAAAAGGAAATAGCAACACAAATATAAATATGCACCACATACACTCATACTCATTGCCATATACATACAAGGATACACAGAAACTACACTCACCCGGGGCTGGAGAGATGGCTCAGGGGTTAAGCCTCTGCCTTGCAGGCAGAAGGTCCTGAGTTCGAATCCTAGACCCCACGTATAGATGCTGGGCAGAAGCAGGGGTGGCCTGCATTTCTGGTCCTGGTAGGGCAGAGCCTGTGAATGCCAGGGCAGAGTAAACAAGGAGGAGGGGGAAGCATCCATGGTGGTTCCCAAATTCGTCTGTGGTTCTACATACACACACACACACATACCTACACACACACATACACATACATACACATACACACACACAATTGAATAAATAATAAATTTAAAAAATTATTTAAAAAATTAAAATAAAAAAGAAACTACACTCACCTACCACATACACAGACATACACATGTCATTCACACATAAACATATATACAAACTCACATGTGTGTATATACAATGTAGAGACATACATACCCAGACATGCTTGCACACAAATACATACATATGTGCATGCACAAACATATATACACACAGACATGCACATGAAAACCTACATGCACAGTTACACACATGTACTTAAACATAGACTCACAAACACAGAATACATAAGATGAAAGTAAGAGTTTTAGGATTTCAAAATTTAGGATTTCATATTGACTCAGGGATTCCTTCATGACATAGGGCAGGGCGAGTCTCACTGTAGAGCAGTCATGGAATATTGGTATTTTTCCAAGGACTCTCTTCCACTTTGGTAGGCATCCCCACACTGCATCCAAGCATCCAGAATTGCAGCGTCACAGTGTTTGCTACACCAGAAGGCTTATTTCCCTCTTGAATGTGTCTATTACTGACAATAAGTTATGGGCACTTTATTAAATCTGCAAATGATACTAGGCTCATGGCAATATAAGGAGTCTTCATTTGTGTTGCATTCATGCTTTGCTTAAAAGTACTGAAAAATCTTTATCCCACTTCGTATTCTTCCTTATAGATCCCTACAATACAGCAACCAAATGTTATGTCATTAAAAGCACTCTACTGGATCATAATCTATGAATCAAAGGGACTTGGGTAAAAGATTCTTGCTTTTGTAAAGCATTCGCAGTAATCAGCATAGAAAAATAGGAACTAATCATCTTGCAGATAAATCTGATAATTATAAAAGATTTCAATGTCACATAGTGAATCAAATCCAAATTAAATCAACTGAGGAAAAGTAACAAGCAAGTGGATAGTAAATAAGATGCAAAGTGAATTCCCAGGGAACCAAGTTCTCAAACTTGAACAGATAAAATACACCTGTGATTGAAAGCAAGTAAATATGAACCCCAGCAGAAGTTGGACATGGGTGTATGTAATTATACACAATAGAATTAGCGCCCACTGAGTCTTTATTTAACTTGAATGCAGTCTACCTTAAGGCTTAGGTGATAATAACAATACGTCATTTGGTGTATTGTAAATACCTCCAGGGATTGAGTTGAAAACTCTAGGGCTATAAAATACCCAGGTGTTGCTACCTTGATGAAGCACAATAAATACATACGCTTCTTTTATAGAACAAGTGGGACAAAAATATAACCACAGAGTGCTGTGTTTCAATAATCTGTCCATTATCTATGCTCAGGAAATATGCTAAAATTTGTTGAGAAACTTCCCTTAAGAGCTAAAGCTCTAGGTGATGAGAAGCAAAAAGAAGTGATTCCATCGTTTCCCCTTTTTCTCTTCAGCACAATTGTGAACCATCTGTTTGGGAGCTGCTTTCTTCCACTTACCACAGAAGCAGACGGTGATCCGCTTAGGGACAGTACAAGTCCGTTAGGTTTTCAAGGTGGCTTTTTATTCCACCAGGTAAAGAGCAGGTGAGTCAGACAGTAGCTCTCACAATAGCAAGTCTGTCCCCTGTGACCTTCAGTCCCGGATGAATAGAAATAAAAAGACTCAGGAAGATTCCTCTTTTGCAATCTGAAGCAGATTATGATGAATATGTTTGGGCACAATTATATTGTTTCTCAATGCAAATTTTTATGGAAAAAAATTTAAGGATAGACGCAGGGACAATTATTCCATCCATCTCTGCTGTCCTGTGCAGAAAATAGGAGCCACATGTGGCTATTGTCAATTAAAATAGATTGCAATGAAACTCAAAAATTCAGTCCTTCAAGATAGTAGACTATGCACTTATTACTGTTGAAGTGAGCAACATAGACACACCACATCACCATCTCTGAAGAAAAATCTATTGATATTGTTGACTAAATTTACCTTTCTCTTCTTTGATGTGTTAAATGATGTGATCAGAAAACACACCAGCTGCTTGGGTTAAAATTAATCAAGTAGTTTTAATGGATATGTAATACTATCATGAAAGCAAAATTCTTTAAGTTATGCATTTTGTTAATTCTATTCAAGTTCATGTGTAATCAAGCTAAATTTAGGAGGTTTCTTTGCATTCTTTGTAATCAGCTACATTTAAATAACTAAAACCATATTTGATAGAATTTTTTTCCTGCCTGTATTCCATTAAAACAATGACAATGTCTGTCATCTATCTTTCAATATGTATTGTATGTATATATCTACCTATTGAATATCTCTAACTACTTTTCTGCCTATCATGTGTCCCTTAAGTGAGGGAAAGTTTAGTATTCCAGGTATAAGTTATAATACCATCATGAAATTTGTGTGTGCTTGGCCATATATTGTTAAAATATTATAAATTTGTTACTTGAAAGTAAGCCATCAACTACAGCATTTTCAACATGCAAGAAATGCCTTGAATTTTTCATGGCTTTATTTTGTGTTATTCTATCTTTTAAATTTTCCTCTTGTACCAACAGTGGTTCTGCTGTGCAACATTTGCAAATGTCATTACATAAAGCGATAGGAACACCATGTTCTTCATTGTTTATATTTGCATCTACATGGTATAAAATGAAGAGAATGAAAAGATAATGTTTTATAAGAATAGGATCTTCTAAGGACAAGCCAAGTGTTTGAATCATTGTTTATAATACTAAATTCACAGGTTTTTATTAGCTTACACTTTGCCAAACAAAAGGCATAACCAAAATTAATTTTCTAAATGAAGAAAGAGTAACTAAGAAATTGTGTTCCTGCCTATAACTAAGTTATAACCCTGATAGCAAGGTCTAACCTAATTTCATTTTGTGAATTAACATGAGATAAAATGTGGAAATACATTATTTCTTCCCCCTTGTAGGTGTCTTGAGATGCACAGGATGATTCCTAGAGTGAATCTGATCAGATTTATTCACAAAGCATACTGTATTAATAAAGCTGTCTTATTGCTTCTGCCAGGTGACTGCTTGTACATGAAAGTATGCTTCCGAAGCTGATATATTCTTTTCTGCAACTTCCTTCTGCCAAAATAGTAGCTACCTTATGCTATGTGATTAAATCTCAGGTATTTCATGATTATTGGAATTTTAATATCATTTTGTAAGCCATAATAGTCTTTTACAAATTGAGAAGAGAGTTTGGTTTGATCCTGCTGCCTTCTCTTTCATGTAAACTTATACATAGATATCTGTCTTTCCAAAATACTATCAAAATGTTAACTCAGCATGTCTTTTTTGATAGACTTATGTAATATTTTCTTATTTAACATCTAAGCTAATTCTGTAGAGATAATTGAGAAAAGTCCATTTGCAAATGAGAAACAGAGATTAATCAATTTACCTAGCAAATATAGGTTGCAAAATCAGAGCTCAAAATAAGAATCTAATTAGAATTGATCACCCAAGCAATGTTCCTTATCAAAACTTTACACTGCCTTCTTCTTTTATTTCAGACTCTTTTCTTTGTGCTCTATTCAAGATGTCATATATGGAAGATAGCTTATAATCTTGAATTGTGTCCTTCCAATGCTACTTTTAACTGTAATTGATCATTACTGTTGCAATTGATGGGTTGATGTCCAGTTTCTTAATCAAAATGTAATATTCAGAAAGGAAGAAACTATTGGAAATATTGATAAATTTAATACGAATAATAGTTGGGAAAGAAAAGTTGCAAGGAAGGATGAAAGTGGTACTCTGTTTTCCTGTTGAGAACAAAGTTACCACAAGTAGATTAAATTAAGATGAATACTGTGGAAATATTTAGAAATAAATTAGGGTACATACTAAATGAAACGCAACACTTGATCTGACTGTTGGATGATAACCAGAAGTAATTAAGCATAACTGGAGTGAAGGCTGTGACCTACAGTGTTTTATATTCTGGTTAAAAATTAACAATGATCAATGATAATATTTTTAAAATGTGTATCTATTCTCAGGATCCAGAATCTTGTTGAGATATGGGATTTCTTAACTAAAATATCAAAGAAGAAATGTCATGTCAGATGGAGGAATTTTTTATAGAAGCAGAAAAATGAGACATTGACATAGCTCAGTACATAAAATGATGCCATGCAAACTTTTAGACCCAAGTTCAGATCCCCAACAATTATATAAAACCAGAGTATACTTGTACATTATTGCTATCTTAATCCTGAGGAATTCAAAATGGGAATATCCTTCTTTTTTTAGTTTGCTGGCCAGTCGGCCTAGCTGAGTTGGTGAGCTCCAAGTTTGTCATGGGAAAGCATAATGGGGAGCTATGAATTTTTTTAGTTGGTAATTGATGTTCAGGCACAAGGACGAGTATTGGGGACCCTGAAGTCCAGGCATGGAAATGTACATGCATAACCCATTGTTAGGGTTGGATCCTACAGGTTAGTTAGCTAGCCGACTCATCAACTCTGTGTGCAATGAGAGACCCTATCTCAGGAAGAAAGTTCAGGAACAATAGAGGAAGGTTCTGAGATTATTTCTTGCTGCCATACATGCACACAAAGGCATGTACAACTGCTCATATGTTCTCACACTCTGATACACCATATATAAATGTGCACGCACAAACATAAAAACACATGCACACAGAACCACACACAATGAAATCTGTGGGAGGGAGGAGAAAGAGAGGAGAGGTTGTCAGAAAGAATGATTGCAGTAAAAGATTATTCCCAGGTTTCAATATCTACACTGTAATTTCTGCTAATCATGAAGTCATCTGCTGAGGTCTCCATGGCTGATCCTGCAAAGGATCCTGTAGAAGGCTCCTGATGGCTCTTTCTATTGTAAATAACATACCTCACAAGAAGCAGGTAGGAAAAAATGAACATCCAACATGATGCCATGATTTAATCCTTTAATGAGATGATAGTGTCTTGTTGAAGGACTTCCACACATATTACTTCCACACATATTATTGCACCGTACAGATACTAGATACTTTAAACCTATTTATCAAGCTGATTATTTCCCTACTTAGCCTGCAAAAAATAGATCTCATATTGTGTATAATAATAATAAAATATTATTATTTCTGCTTTTTATCTAACGAGGTAGAATATCTGTTGACTATTAAAATGTACATGCAGCTCTTTTTCAAGTATAAACACAAGATGCCTAATTACTCACCTCAACAATAACCTCAGTAAAGTTTTCTTCAGAAAATATTTTGTAGTAAGATGGCACTGTGAAACTATGAATAGCTAGTGGTTGCATTTATTTTCTAGGGGAAAATTCTTTACCTGTTCTGCCTCTTATATTTTCTTTCTCAGAAATAAAATTTTAAAAAATAAGCTTTGTTTAGACTTTTAAATATTTTCACCCTTTTCTATAATGACAATGAATCCATGAGTGTGTTGTGAGGTCCTCTCAGGTTTTAACATTCTGTTGTTCTAATTCTTGGAAGACTCTAATTGAAAGCTGATATTGGTAGCTGAGAGCATTTGAAGACATTATCTTCAAAAGCAGCAGTGTTTTTTAACTTCAATCATGAGACAATGTAAGCTCCTTGAATTTCTAATTGCAAAGCAGCTATGCTGTTGTGTAGGTCAGCTTTCAATAGTATAAGCATATTTTGGTTGATAGAATTGTAATCATACTGTGATAAAAGTGGTACCAAGAAACCTAGAAAATTGTGTATTTTAAAAAAACCACATTGCTGTTAACATTGCCAGAGAACATCAGGAAATCACCTTCCAAATATCAATTTTCTGTATTATTTCTATTTTCATTTGTTGCTACATCCAATTAAAGCACCAAGCACTTAACCTATACTTGTGAAAAGCAGTTTATGATGGGTGTAATCATACTCCCATAGGCCCAATTATCTCAGTTGGCTACCAATTAATCCGTGGAGTTGTTAGGGCTTCCTTTTAATTAGATCTCTTCCTCTCAAAGAACAATCTTTCATATTTCACTTTATTATTTTCTTTACAGGAACCCTGCAAAGGGGAGGGATACTACTTTGAAATGTACTTGTTTGTTTGATAGCTGGTTGAGACTTAATAAAGATGATATTTTCAACTGGATAGTGCTTCTGAACAGAGATAAAATGTAAGCCCTTCTCTGTGAAAACCAATGTAAATATGCACAAAGAGAGACATACCTTCTACTATATTAACATTTTTTTCATTGCATCACATTGATGTTTTTTGTATCACCTCATCGGTGAAAATCAACACAAAATTAACTGTTTTTCTTTTGGTTAACTTGGTGACTTTGCATTTTTAACAACATTAATTTATGGTACAAACTGTGATGTAATAAGATGAGTGTTGTTGGAAGGAGTAAGTTGATGACATTTTATTTTCCTGTACATTCTTCTTTATGTCATAGATTTTTTTAAATAAAAGATGAAAGTTTGCATTGTCAGCAAGGAGTTTCTTTTATATTTGCTTTCAAGTAGCTGTTGTACTCTTCCACTCTTTTTCAGAAGTCCTCAAGAAATTGCTTTGAAATTACAGGATAAAATCCAAAATCGTGCCTCTCCATGCTGCCAACTTTCTAAACTGTTGAAAATATTGTTTTATGTGTGAAAGGAATCTTCTCATTGGCTTCAGAATATAACAGCTCTGAAGGAGAAGAGTTCTCTCTGTTATAGCTTACCCATCCATTTCACCAATGCAGAGTCCATTTCCCTGAAGAGAAGGAAAGGAAACTATTTCATGTTTAAATGGGCTGACAATGCAGGAATTTAGGAAATTTTAGGATTTAGACGTTTACAGTAAGAAACCTCCTCATAAAGTGTTATATATAGTTACTTTATTTCAAGTAAGTATCCCTGTCTTGTAACTTTTGAAAAACCTGATCAAACACATGATATAGAAATGTAGTCCTCTTGCTTTCTTGATTCATACTTGTGATAGCATCTGCTATTGCCATAGGGGGATAATTTACACGTTTAATGGAGTCACATATTCACAGGCTGTCAATAAATTATAAAAGTCACAAATATAAGAAAAATGCCTATGAATATAAACGATCCTGAAACAGATTTCGTACTGAAATCATCCTTTAGACAGATTATTAAAGGAAACAAGGTGAGGCTCCTCATTTTGTTCATAATGACTATTTCATTTCTTTAACTCCTTTTCCTTTCTATCTGCAGTTCTTATCAGGGCTGACATTGCACTCAGTTGCTGGAGACTTCACTGCAGTTCCAGAGTTTCCATATTGCTTCTGAATATTACTAGCTTTTTGACAAATCCTTATGGAGAGAAAAGTGGAAAGAAAATTTAAGGATTATTCTTAATACTTACCAGGATTATTCTTTATATTTATCTGGTAGGATTGCTGCCAGATCTGTAGACAAGTACTTTCAGTATTTTAGAGGTAAACAATGGTATATTCAATGGAGTTCAATATAATTCAGCTTGTCCTCAAGTGCAAAGTTTAATGAGGATTGATACAAAGAACTAGCAGAGAAACTGCCTTTTTGCTTTCAAACCCTCCAACATACCTCTTTTCTGAAGAATACCTTCCATGTGTATGGAGCAGAAATTCAAAAGAAATGAGGCAAGTGTTTATTAGTGTGGGTGTCAGTTTTATTCTCCAGGTGGCAGAAACTCACAAAAATGTATATAATGTAGAGTTCCTAATCACTAAGATTAAATGAAAAGCACCTGAATAAACAATAAATCAAGTACCATTCAGCTTGTCTTCAGTTCTAATTGTTCTCACGAAGGATACTGAATGCAAAAGTAAATAGTAAGGCTTGGCTTAGTGATTGAGGGATTTTAACAGTGGGATTTGTTTAAAGGAAATAGGCTTAAATAAAATCTTCAATGTAAAACATCTGCATTTTCCAGATAAAGCTCTTCCTTTGATCTTATGGAAGAATTTCTCCCTGACAGGCCTAGACATCATTGCTATTCTTTGATTTGGTGGCTTTTTCTCCTGTGGTGCTTTTTCAGTCAAACTCTGCAGGATGAAATGATTTTTCTCATAAACTCTGCTCCTTCCCCTTCCTACCCTCTGCTCTCCTCACTTTCCGTTTCCTTCCATCCTACCCCTCCAGCCACATCCTTTTCCCCCTCTTTCAGTTTACTACTTGGATTAAGTGTTTAGATTTCACATCAAGTCAGGGATTCCTTGAAACAATTAGATGGCAATACTGTTATTTAATTGGTTGAAAGCACTGGTAACTGCACTTGGTCGTGTAGAAATTCTGTGCTGTAGTTTCCTGTAATAGCTACATTAGATGTCAAAAAATAAAATGAAATCATATAAACAACAAAAAACTTCTAAAACTGTTATTTTCGTGTTATATTGTCATCTATCCAATAAACATCAAATAACTTTGATACATATTACAGCATATATCCTTCAAATAAAAGTAGTAAAGTAGCATGATGTGCATTCATTGGAAATATGCTCAGTACATGTCCAAATTTAAATAATTACCAAGAATTACTATATTAGCTTTACATTTCTATAAAAACTATATATGTAATGTTTAAGTATATATAATGAATACTTGTAACCTGTTGGAATGATATTCCAAATACAGTTACTCATGAGTTTCTTAGGTAGATGCCAAAAAATTTTGAATGAAATCATTTTAAAATACACTAACATCACGATGATACCTTAATAGCATATCTCAGTTGTTAGACGTATTACTACAAAGACAAAAGTGTGTATTCATATTTGAATAAGCCTGAAGTTACACAATATGCAGGGCAGCTTGCCGATCCTTTCCTTCAAATGAATGTCCTAGATATATAGGAGTTAGGTGTTCCAATATTAAAGGATATTGCTACCTACTGATGCATGTGCTTAATAAGCTTTCTCTGGTTGCCTTTCCTCCTCCTCTTCTTTTTTTTCTTTGCTTCTTTACTTCCTACTCTTGACTTCTTTCTCATCCTTACTATTCTTTTTCTAAAATTCAGTACTTTCTGAATATGAATTTATAGATATAGATTTTTGGAATTCTCTACCTACACACTCCAAATCAAAATATTTCAGAAGGATTGCCCTTTGATAATTTCACAGTAAGACCTTGCATTATGTTACTTTCCACTCTAATGCTTAGTCACATGTGCAAGGGATTGCATGTACCATTTTTCTGTGTGCCACCACCTTCTGTCTTGGTTAAGAGTTGTCTATGGAATGGATCATTATCACTGATCTTGCTTTGGGAAGGCTGTTTTCCAGCTGTCATATTTCAGAGTATGTTCTAGAGCTACAGCCATTCATCAATCCTCTGAGCTTTCATTGGCTCAGATTCTTCCCCTTCTCTCCTTCTTGGTCTCTCTTCACTTATAAAGTCCTATGTGCTTTCTCTAACTCAAATTTCTCTCTTCCAGTCTCCTCTCATCTCTTTTCATCCATCCACTCTTCTCTCTTCATCTCTTCTTCCCGATTCTCTATCAATAGTACTTTTGTATTTACCACATGATTACTAGTCTTGCCACATTTTCCTCATTGTGATATATCCAAAACAATTCACATTTGCCTATTTGCATAAAACATGTCTGCGTGAAGATGAGAATCACCTTCATGCTGAGGCATTCAGTGCTTCAATGCTGAGACACTGGCAAATGTACTCCAAAGTAAACTTGAAGTGCAAAAATTTAGATAAATAATTCTCAAACTGTGCTTCTTTACTATCCTAAGAATCTATATGAAAATTATTTGTGTAATTGTGTAATTCAGAAAATATTAAATACAGATTAAGAGCTTCTTGCTCTTCTTGATAACTATATCAAATATGCATTAAAAACCTGAAGTACTTGAATAACACTAGACACACTGGCTGAAACAACAACTTTTGACATAAAGTTGGTGATGTCCACAGCTGCTTTTACACATTAGTAAACGAATACATTTTGTAGATAAGAATTACCACTAAAATCATTTATCATTTAGTTATCCACATAGAATGTATATGGGCAATGCATATTTCCTTAAGTTTAGAGACATAATTATCTAAATTAAAAGGTTTTGTCTGCGTTCCAAGTTACAATGAATAAGTATATTCTATTTAACTCTTGGAAAATTATTTTCTCCTGTCCTGTTATATTGATTCCACTTGTCACAGACTTAAGTGACAAATTTTGTATGTACATACATGGATGTATGGCCTGCTTCTCCCATTTGTAACCCACCTCTGAGTTTCTACTACCTGTCAGTAATGGCATTACTTTATGATTTCACAAGTTATTGTGTCCATGTGATCCCATCATTCTAGAAAGACAACATCACATTATATCAATAATTGAGTACATGAGTTCTGGGGAAACTTCATATCTGAATTTATATCCTGTTTGCACACATGCATCAATGTATGCATAAACATCTTAGGTAATTTGAGTAATTACATGTTACCTGATACATGTTCAATAGAAAAGGAACATTTAAATTTTTTAAACATTGACTTTTCCTCCTGACTAGCAATGTGTGGTGTTTTGATCTCTTATTTCAATACTGGGCAGGAGTAGAGGATATAGAATATCTGTAGTTCTATTTTTTGTAGTTCTACTTTCTTTACTTTTTTCTTTTTCCTTGAAAACAAGACATTTTAAACTCAATTTTAAAATTATCTAATGCTAAAATAATTGTTGTCACTTTCTCAGTATGATGAAACCTTCAACAAAATGGAAGTATAACTTAATGAGCTCCGATTGTCTCAAGGTTGGGAATAGAACATTTCACATAATGCACATGGACATTTTACATATGAAAGTTAATGGCTGTGACCTAAACGAACTACAGTAACCTGACTCTGTTCTGAGTCACAAGATCCTTGTTTTCTGGCTCATTGTTTTAATCACCATTAACTTTAATACCAAAAGTCCCTGAAATAAAATGAGAATAATGAGCAAAGATATCTGGTTTTCACACACACACACACACACACACACACACACACACACACACACACACTTGTCTATGTCTGTTTGTTATATTGAATTATTTATATGTTTGAATGGATAATGAAAACCTTGTCTATGTTCTATTTCAGGAAACAGAAAACCTAAGTTCAGATTAACTTCTGAAAAAAATGAATTATTATGATGTACTATAAAACTAAATTCAGAGCATAGACAATTTGACAAAGAATACTTGGAAGCAGAGAATGAGTTTCTAGAGCCTTCCACTTGCCTTCTATTATAGTCAATCTAGATAATGATGCAGCTATCCTGTGAACTCTTTCACTTTCCACAATGAGGACTTCATAACCCTCCCTTTCATTTCACTATATAGCAGCAATCCTCATCTTACACTACTTTGATTTGCAACTTTTTTCTTCAAAATCGTGCAAAACTGATACATGTTCAATAGGAACATTTAAATTTTTAAACAATGACTTTTCCTCCCAACTAGCAATGTGTGATGTTTTTATCTCTTTTGCAGTAATGGGCAGAAGTAAAGAGCAGTATTTCTCAATTAGCTAAAATTTTACCAGGGCACCCAGCTATTTACACAGTACATGATGTTGGTAAACTATGAAGCTTTATAGGATAAATATTTTGAGGTTCTGAGTGCATTTCTAACATATCATACTTTTTGTGTACTATGGTATTATCAGGACATAACCTCAGTTGTAACATCAAGTAGTAATTGTAATTTCTCCTTCCACCATTTGTTGAAACTCTTCAAAGGAATTTGTAATCAAAAAGTTGGGAATAAGTTCACAGGAATAAAATGATTGGATTTATTGATTATATTTGACAACTAGAATCAGCAAATTCTGTCATCACTGGGAATTCCTTGGTTATGGTAATCCAATCTCAATAGCATCTTTTTGCTTTAAAGCTTCACATCTTCTCTTTCCAAAGACATCATTTGACTCTCATTATATCCTTAATCCTTTGTGCTACATATTTACATATATTGTGCTCCTCTTAGCACATAATGAATTTTAAGTTTATTTTCCACTTTAGTATGTATTTATTATGTCTTTATTTACCTATGTATGCAGGTTATACCCAGAATATTACAATGGCTATGTTTGCACACACACATCAATGTATGCATACAAATTTTAGGCAGTTTTACTAATTTGAGAAGTGATTTAAGTGTACATTTACTTCAAATTCTGATGTATATGGTACCTGATTCATAATATGTGTCCATTACATTTCTTAAAATTTTCTGAGAGTACTAGGCAAATATTTTATTTACTAACTTAAAGAATTGTTAATCCATGTTTTGTAAATATAAAAGAAATATATTTCAAGATATGTGCAAACATTACTCTTTCTGTTGCTGTGAGCAAGCACCCAAAGTCAAGCAACTTATAAGAGAAAGGGAGAATTATTCAGCTTATGGTTCCAAAGGGGAAATATAGTCTTCTCATGGCAGAGGCAGCATGGCATGGCTGGCAGTAAGCTGGAGGCTAAGTCACTGAAAACATCTTGGAGGTTGAGAGCTGTAAGACTGCTTGCTGGAAAAGCAGACTTCTTCTGGAACTAGAATGGGACTAATCCACCTCAAGGCCCATCCCCTGTGACTGCTTTCCTCCAGCAAGACTCCACTTCCTAAAGGTGCCATGACCTTCCCAAACACATAAGACCATGAGAGAGATACATTTTAAACCATGACAATATGTATCTTAGAGATAATCATTATTTTGAAAGATACTTTTTGGTATATGAATGCCAATATTACCTTTTAATGTTTAAGAAATACTTAATCAAATTGTAAATTTATATCTCATTTGAAGCACGAAATTTATGCTTTTCTTCATCCACTTAAGTTTATCAATAACTAATATTATAGCTCCTTTCTCTATTATGATGTGTCAAAATTCAGTGAGGGGTCATGTAATAGATTTCTTAACTATTTCAACTACAAAATAATAATTTTTGTTCATTGGCATTGAGATGGTTAATGTTGCCTAATGCAGATGTAAACATTAAATAATTCCTTTGGGGTATTTTCTCTTCATAATATTAATAAAGTTTCTCTGTTTTCATGAATAAGAAAATATTCTACTCATGTACATTATATAAGTTTTATTTGTCATCTTTGACAAAATATCTAAAATAACCAGCTTAAAAGGAGGATTGGCTTATTTTGGCTCACAGGTATAAAGGTTTCAGTCTAGGATTGTTTGGCTCTAAAGCTTTCAACTTATGGAAATTGTATAGCTTGACAGGAATATTTGGTGAAAGAGGTTTGTTCACCTCATTGTGGTCAAAATGCAGAAGAAAAAAAGTGATTGAATAGAAGGAACTGTTGCCCCAATACCACTTCGAAACATGCTACTAAGGACCTCACTCCATCCACCTGGGCCTCATAGTCTAAGGTAGCTATAAGATAGTTATTAAGCCTTGAATATTTGGCCATTCACACATATACACAAAAAGCATACACACATAGAGACACTCTATGCTTGAAAAAATCTCTGTTATCCATAATTGAGATATTCCAAGGATATTTATAATAACCTTGATTAATTAGCAAATGAGTATAAAAAACCCATATTAGCTATTTAAGTAAACCTGATCTTTAATTCTTACAGGTATGTTAGTTACTATTGCAGTTAATCCAGAGGCAGTCTTTATCAAGATGTCTGAAAGTAAGTTAGTAGCTAATAAGACAATGAACTCTGAGGAATACAAAATATATTTCAAATAATAGTTCAAACTATTTCAGGTCAAAATGTCTATGTGACCTGGGAAGTCAACCAAAGGTCTAAAGACCAGACAGTCATGTCATCTTCAACTGATGTCTCTAGTTTCCATGTAGAATAGGAATAAGGAATGGCCATTAAAATCTCTAGAAGAATAATTCCTGTGAAGTCAACCAAATGACCAAATCTAACTGCAGTGCCCTAAAAAATAGAAGCCTTAGATGCACAAAAATGTCCAGCTATAGTAAAATAAGAAAAGACAACTTAGTGGGAAAGTTGCAATAAAACAATTTAGTTCAAAACATCCACCATTGTTATAGTCATACACAACCAAGTATGCCATTTGAAATTATGTAAATATAATTAAGAATGGTCAACAAAATCATAAGAATTGGAGCTACAAAATTATGAGGCCAGAGATTTCATGTGGTATTGCCTCATAGACTGCTAGAAACTAAGCAATTGACCTTTGAGTCAGTATTACAGGTTATGGATCCATTTGTCAATATCTCCCTGTAATCTTTAATAATGAACTGCAATTTATCATTGATAGAATTTTTAAACTCTTTACATAGTCAGACTTTAAAGATTTATATGAATCCATTTAATGAACTAGCTCAGGATTTACATGATCCATGTCAATCTTAAATGTTTCTCATTTAAGAGGTCCTACTCTATCCATTGTTCCTATATGCTAGGATTGGTATTGCTTCTTCTAAGCTACATTTTATATCAATTTTAAGGTACAGTAATTCTGAACTTAGCTGCATTTCTTAACCTTTAAAACATCTAAGACATTTATGTATGTATATAAAATAGTCACATAGGTACAAGTTTATACATCTAAGTATAATTTAAAATTATTTTTTAATATTTTTATTATTATTTATTCAATTGTGTGTGTGTGCATATGTATGTGCGCGCACGCTTGTGTGTGTGTGTGTGTGTAGAACCACGGATGAATTCAGGAACCACCATGGACACCTCCACCTCCTCCTTGTTTACTCTGTCCCGAGATTCACAGGCTCCGCCCTACCAGGGCCAGAAGCGCAGCCCGCACCGCCTGGCGTCTAAACGTGGGATCTGGGATCGTCACTCAGGACCTTCCGCCTGCAAGGCAGAGGCTTAACCCCTGAGCCACCTCTCCAGCCCAATTTAAAATTATTTTAAATACTCATTTAATCTTACATTCTTTTGACCAATATTACTATTTTTCTGGACCTTTGATATAACTTTGATATTAAGCAATATTGTCCTAAAGTTACCTGGCATATTTTTTAATTAATGAGGACCATAATGGGAGTGCTAAAAGATTTTTGACATGCACAGAAAACCACTCTCAAGTGCACAGGTGTCAGCAGCTATCTAGAGATAGAAATTTGGGATACATTTATGCCCTGGAGAATTTCTATGCTATGCTATGTCAAAAGCATCTTCAGCAGAACTTTTCCTTTGTGTCTCTTCCTTCTTTTGAAGATTCCTGTTTTCCTAGATGATGTTTCCAGATCCAGATGTATGACTTATTTTCATTCTTTTCCTTCTATGTATTTTTCTAATTTATCTAGACCAGATTCCATGATTTTGGGATTTTTTTAGTTCTGATAATAATGGTGAGCAAACTGCCAATCAATGTGAACTAATATTCATCAAAGCACTGTTTCATTCTAACTGAAAAACCCTGTTTTCTGTACCTGCAATATATCAGACACCCAGAGAACTATGTGTCATAGGTTTGAAAATAAAGAGCAGGTCCTTCCTTTCAAAGTACAGTGCAAATTCTTGGTTTGTTTAAAGTGATCTTACTAGGCAATGCAAGCCATTTACTTAATATTTGTATGTAGAGGATTCTTCTGTAAAAACGACAATGCCTTCAATTTTATAATTATATTTAATGGGTTAAATTCAGTTCTCTCCTATGATTACCATAAATTTGTCATGGTATACTTTCACTATTCTACTTTTTTCCCTTCAAAGGTCAGGAACATACCAAGCTAATCATCTGCATTAGCTTTCTGCCATCTCTTCCTTGCACTTATATCACTGGTTCATTCTGCATAAAGCCATAAAATGTAAACTTAAAATTACAAAAGCAATAGTGCTCTCCTCCCTTTAAGCTATAAAACACATTTTTAAACATTTTAAAGTTACTTAAGACATTTAATACTCAAGTTTGACAGAGAGCAAATACCATGTCTTGCACTTTAATTAGTTTCTTTCCTCTACTTCAGTCACATGTTTCTATCAGTTTCATGAAAAATCCAAAATGTTCAATGCCTGCTCTTGCTTGTCGCCAATCACCAAGTCTTGTCCTGAGCCATTCCTTTGTTGAAGCATGCTATCCCTCAGGTTTAAGTCTAACAAACTCATGCTTCCTGTGCTCTTTCATCTCTCTTCAATCATAAACCTATCGGATTAGTTCATAACAATCCTATTATATTCCAAGATTACTTTTGGGTTCCTTTCCCTATTTATTGTCATCTGCACTAAACCTCAGCTTCTCTGGGTCCAAGGCACTCTTGCAATTTTTGTTGTGCACCTATTAGACTACTTGCTGTCAGAACACAGCTGGATCTCCAGATACATGTGGCTCTCTGTGTGTAAATTTTAATCTAGGAAATCACAAGTACATTTCCTCATTTGCCCTTCCCATATTTCATCTGCCAAATAAGGCCCAGGAGACTCATGACTGTGTCACACACCAGAGACCATGTCCGTGTCCTTACTGAAGTGATGAAAGTTCTATTGAACCAGTGCTTGTTTGGGATAATTAACATTAGCTGATCTGCTTTTGAAAGATATGTACATCATCCTGTGGAGACAAAATTATTAGCATAACAAAGCATTGTGTACATTGTATGTGATTGGCACATGAAGTTGGTGACATTCTTGCTCTTAGCATAAGCAAAGAGATATTATCGGCAGGGGATGTCCAAAGTTGCTATCATTTTTACTGGCCTTTGTTTATTTTGTTAAATAATTTTTTGCTGTTTTATCTCTTGACATGAAAGAACTTTATAGATTACAAACCTTATTCAATTTTCCCAGAGAATATTCTTCTTTTAAGTCATTGGGAGATCCAAAAAGAAAAGAGTTAGAAGAATTGAGCCAGGGGGCAAAATGTTCTTTCTTTTCATGTACCTGTAAAATGAAAAGTAAAATGTATTTGATGAATCTCAGTCCATTTGTTCTGGTTCTGAACTTGCAAGGTGCCTATGTTACTATGAAATATAGATGCCAAGGACAACTAGACTCCCTGAAGTGGAGCACAGATTATGGGGAGCGAAGATGTTGCTGAGAGATCAATTGGAATGATGAGGATGTCTTTGGTTCATTGTTCATTATGTCGGTATTTCACACAGAATAAAATTGCCCAAGTGCTCCTGAAATTTCATGTCTTAGAAACCCATCTTTGTGAATGTGTACTCAATAAATCTTAAGCAAATATTCTACCTTAACATCTAAGGAAAAGGAAAGCATCATGTTACCTCAAGGGGTTTCCATATTAATTTACTATAAATGAAAGGCTTCCTGCTTCCCACTGCCAGTGTCTCATGCTACAGCTATGCTCATTTTGTAGCTGTTCCCGCATTTTCTTTCTATATCATTTTTTGTTTGTTTTAGGTGACAGTTTTTAGATAGAAAACTCCACCCAAAGCATCTGTAAGGGGTTAATTTAAATTGCCTATATTTGCCATATTTTAGTATGCTAGCTCAATTTGTTCTTTTATGTGACATTCTTATTCATGCCTTCATGATTTATCTTTTATGATTCTCTTTTAGTGTGTTCTTTGAGGAACTAGAATATTGTCTTTCTATTGGCACTGAAGGAACATAGTTTCACTTATAGTAGTGACAGAAACAACTTTCACTTTTAATTTGGCTCTTTAAACAATTATGAGAATCCATCTTATTCCTTCACAATTTCAGTTATCAGATTAGAAGTGTAATACTCTATTGTGTTCTAATCTCAGTTAACTAGAGTTGTATTCCACAGTCAGGAAGTGCCTGATCTCCTGGGCTCTCCAACCCTGCTGCTACTGCCTATAGCTTCATGAAATGGAGAGCAGGGCTGTGTATTTTGCAAGCTGTCTCTTTTCCCCATAGGGCAGCGGGACCTCCCATTGAAGGAAATGAAATGTACTTTGACATTCCCTTTAGCGTCAGAAGAAGAAACAGTCAGCCCCCCCCCAACCCTTGGTAGGTTGCTTCACGTCAAACTTCTCTGAGTTTTCCCACCTACCTTGTGTAGCCTGAGCCAGACAGATAGCCTACCAATAGGATGTAGTGTAGACCCCAGTGAGTGAGGAGAGTGTTTCCATCCTAGCCCCAATGGGAGATGAGTCTCTTCTTGAAGCTGGGAGCCTTGTGATTTGTGAAGAGCAAAATCTCACCTCCACTAGAAAACAGGAAGTTTTAGGGGACTCAGGGCTACATAATAAGGCAGTACAGCGACACCCTCTGAGTCTCCTGCTGCTTTCTCCACTTCTTGCAATTCTCAAAGTTTCCCTGTGACTAAAACACTGAGCACAGTTACAGTGAAGACAAGCAAATGGAAAGATTTTCTTGCCCATACTGGGACCAGAGAAATGGGGGGAAGGTGCATGTTGTGGTTGTTGTTATGAGCAGAAAAATCACAGATGCAAAAGGTCAGATATTTACAGAAAAGGATGTCTGACAAGTGATTCAATTCTTATTTATAGCATTTTGTACAATATAAATTTGCTCAAAATTTTATTTGGTTTTTCCTCTTAACATCATTCTCTATCACTTGCTTGTTTCCCAGTGTATCAAACCAGGGGATTGTTCTATGGACATTTTCCATCTTTATTCTTCCAAGCAGTCTTCTAAGGTTCTATGTACAGTAGAATCTTGTAAATGTTTTAATGTTTTGCTGTACCCCTCTGAAGTCTTAGTGTTTTTTACTCTGTTCCACAAATTACACAACTCTCTCTGATAAATTTCACGCAAAGAAAGATTTAATGGATTAGTCTTTAAGGCATCTCTAATTTCTCCCTTTTGTTCAGCTTCTACATTCTACCAGGAATCAAAGTTTGTCTGTTTGTTTCTTAAATACTTCACAAATCTTTCTTTTCTCCTTTTCTGGTGTTCTTTCTTAATTTAGGAAATGTAAACTCTTCCTTGCACAATTGTAGTATTCTCACGGTCCATTTTTATCTGTATTTAAGCTTTGCATTTATATCAATATTTTCAAGTTTGGAGTCTTTTCAAAGTTGTCATTAATTATAACAAACTACTTATAGAAAACTGGTTTTCTATGCACATGTATTATCAAAGTGTTCTTATTTTATATGTTTACTTTTTATTATTTAATAATTTACTAATTTTGAAACATTTTATTAATAATTTTTATAAACAAAATGAATAATCTTTGCCCATTCCTCATTCCTCCCACTACCATCCCTCTTTCCAACCTCCTCCCTTAATGAATCCAGCCATGTCTTTTCTGCCCTTATATCCCTCTGCTTGTGTGAATCACAGGGCTTCTTTCTAGGTGCCTATACTGGTAAAGGATGTAGCTTCTGTGGTATAAGTGACCCCTTAGGAGGCAAACTCACAAATAAGGAACCTAGCCGTGATTTGTCCAGCACCTGCTCCAGAGATCCTCTCTGAGTGTAATTGTTTCCTTGGGATCCTCACTGGACCGTAGAGGAATGTTGATATGTCAGGTATTGTGTATATCTGGTGGTAATAGACCTCATTGCAATGAGTTCCTGTATGCAGGAGACTTGTCATGATTGGAGTCACCTCCCCTTCTTCCACAAGGTTCCTTGAGCCTTGGTAACAGGAAAGACTTTTATGGCCTGATAATGACTGAGCATTGCAAGATACCCCTTTGCACTCTGACCAGTTATGGTTTTCCATCTCCCTAATTTTCCATTGAAATCGAGTGCATCTTGGTTGTGTATCAGAGATTTTCTTGTCTAAGGGTATAATAAGTAATGTTTAGATGGAAGTTTACTATCAATTATTTACAGTTAACACTAAGACATCTGTTGCTGTTTAGTGTCTATGTTCTCCCCTTCCACTCCTAATTAGACAAGTTTACAGTGCCAGCCATGTATTATTCCCTGACAATGGGAGGCAGTATAGAATGGATACAATTTGTTTTGAATATGGATGTTTTCAATTGGAAAATATCTAACATTTGTCTCAATAAAAATAATTTCTTTAATTAAGATAGACTGACACTCATGTTTCAACAAAATAATAAGATAGTTTGCATTTCCTTCTTGTTCAGTGTGATAATATTTATGATGCAACAAAGTCAGAAAATGAGAGAAAATAGCAGAGAAGACAGATAGCATAATTGATATAAAGGTTTTGCATTTGTTTTTTACTCTTATTTTTTGGTAGAATGTAGAACTGGAATACGTGGGCAGCAAGGGATAGTCTGTATCTTGGTCAAACTCATGTGCTTTGTATCTCAGTAGATTATGTCTCCTCATTATCCAATCCCTGAATCAAATGAATCATATTGGGAAGTAAAGTTACATTATAGTGGATAGATACCTGTCTGTTTCTTCATATACACATTTTTTTCTGAATTTTACATTTTTTAACTTTGACATATGTTAGGGACATTTCAACATTCTAGTTTTGAATTTGTGCTACAAATTAGAAAAGAAACTTTCAGCAGCAGTTAAGGATCAATACTTTTGGAATGAAAATAATTCTGATGGTGCAAATCTTTCTTAATATGATTGTACCCTTAGGCATTAAATCCGTTAGCTCATGTCGTGCATCAAATCCTAATTATTAGGTAGTAAAATTGTTATTAGAATAAAAGAATAATTGGCTGGCCTATGGTAAGCACTTAGGAAATAATTATTGATTGTTACTTATGATAACATTTGTCATTATGCTTTTGTGCTTGGTGACAGAATATACAAAGCAGGTTTATTTGTCCTATCATTGTAAGTGTTGATAATTTGAATTAGTGGAACTGACTCTGCACTGCAAGAATTGCTGCAGTTTTCCTTAATCAACATTTCATCATTGCTGGATGGATGTGTTGACAAGGAAAAGAATGTAAGTAATCCAACTGAGTATCTGTGTGCATTCTTTACCAGCATTTTGTTTTAATGATGATGGCTATAGATAGAAACAGGATATCACAAATTATTTTAAAATTTATTATTGTTTCCCTTTCCTAAGGATCCCCAAATGACTTTCAGGGAGTAACGCATGAAGTCTTTTTTGGTTACTCTATGTACTCAAATAGAGACAGTCAGGCTTGTGATTTGATAATGTGATTTGATACCATCTCCCTTGTAGTACAGTACATTGGTGGTTCTTGAATGATCTGGGGGGATTCAGAAATGAATGAGTTAGGATCTCTCCTTTTCTCTGTTACTGTTTTAAGCAAAAAGTACTCATTCACTTCATGACTGAATCTTCATAAAACAGCCAAAATGTTCATGGTAAGGAAATTTATCTTTATCATTAAAGTCATCTCAGTAGAAATAATATAGAAATCTTACAAACATAGCAATGTATTTTATTGTTTTAGGTTTTCATTAAATTTAAGAGCTCTTTTGGTAAAAACTGTTGACTTGATGAAAATACAGTAACTTAAGATAAGCTTTTCTACCTCTCAAATTTATCATATGCTTTTGGATATATCAGCAAATCAAGTGTTTCTGCTTGAATGTGTATTTTAGTACCATTGAATCCACAAAATGAAGGTCTAATGAATTGTCTTTAATTGTTTCTTTACCTCCTAAAATGTTTTTGTTTTAACTACTTATACTACACTACATAATGAACTACATTGAAAGGTTTATAGCATTGATGCTAATGTTCTCTTAATAATTAGTACTTAATGAACGAAGTCTGACAATGCAGTTTTAGAGATCAGAAACCATAGTTAATAATCACCATCATCCTTTAATGAAACAAATCTTAAAGGTTTAACAGCAATATGAAAATTATGTATATGTATGTATGTTTCAGTGCATATGTACTTTTGAATACATATCAATCTTACATAAATATATGTCAAATTTTTCTTTAAGATAATTTTTGATGTTATATACTAACATATGTGTCCTTCTACATATACATACATGTATACATATATTAAACAAAAATAAACTCTTGAAGTAAACGTTTCAGCTCCAATGAAATATAATCTTTCACAAATAATATATCTGCTCTATGTAATTTGGGACTGGGATTAATATACCGATATTTGTCACAATTAACTATTCTCTTGAGAAGATCTAAAGTCATGTCATAGATTTAACACATTTTGTCATTCTTCATTCTTTTTCATTATAAATGTATAACTCTTTATAAAATCTCCATAAACGCATCTGTAGATTTTAATTTTCCTGAGAAAAATATAAGCAACAAATGTTATGTCAGGAACCTTGAGGATAAGGAAAAATATATGCAGTAATTTCAATGACTTCACCTTTAAATATTGTTATAGTAGCTTCTTCCAATAAAACTTCTCCAAAAATTTAATTTTTTCCTTACTAAGATGATAGAAATTAGACCTAGCTCTTGTAATTATGCTAAATCTCTGCTACAAAAGCCATAAAGTGAACATTTGCATTAATTTTTCTGAGGGATTTTAGGAAATCACCATCTGAATTTTATCCTTGTTAGAACTATTTTACTACAAAGTAGTAATTACACTAAACACCCTTTCATATTTTTGTATTTTTGATATTCATTTATTTCCATACAATTTATGTTTTGAATATCAATGTGCATGTGTGTGTGTGTGTGTGAGTGTGTGTGTGTGTGTGTATCAGAGGGCATTGTGTATGCTTGTGAAGAGGCTCAAGGGTGACTTCTGTAATTACCCTGGATTGTTCATCTTTGTTTTCTTATGACATTTCTCAGATTCTGCCTTCCAGGGCCAGAAGTGCAGACTGATGCCATTTCTGAGTGGCCTTTTTATGAGAGATCTAGGTTCCAAACTTAGGACCTTCAGCTTAGGAGGTGAAGCCTTCACCTCTGAGCCATCTCTCCAGCCAGCGTCCCAATTTCTTGTTCCTTTATTCCATTTCCCATCACATGATGGTTCTTCCTGTTTAATATGAAAGATTCAATTTCATCAAGAATTTTATTTACCTTTTATTTTGATGATTTCAGGAACATACATGTGTTTACATTGTTTTCATTTAATCTATAATTGATCAACTCTTCTGAGATTGTTTTGGAATAATTCTTTGGAATAATTCTTCTTAAAATCAATTATTTTTCTCAATATTTATCTTATTTAAATATATATTCAAACATGATTCTAAATTTTTCATATTGGAAACTATTATTTTTAGATGACTTAAACAAAAGACACTGCAAATCTCTTTTCCAGTTAAACATTTGCAATCTAATGTTATGAAAAATATGGGTTGGTGACAAAGTACATGGCTGCTGCAAATAATGTCACGTAGAGAACGAAGAAAAATATTTAAATGAATATGTGGACATGTTGGCTATAAACAGTCATCAATAAAGTGGTTAGTAATATTTCTAAGAGTGTTAAAGTTCAATACAATCAGAAGGAACATTTAACTTTGGTCCAGGAGTCTATTGGAAAGCAGTGAAAGAATGTTTGGAGCAATGTGCTTGAGCGAAGTAAAAATGTTGGCAAATACTAATCATTTCTTGCTGTGATAATTAGTCAGAAAGCTAAATGCTACCCACTGACCTTCTTCAAAATCTACATTCTGCCTTAAGTGCATAACCAATTATTCTTTCATAAAATATCTATCTATCTATCTATCTATCTATCTATCTATCTATCTATCTATCATCTATCTATCTATCTCTCCTTCATCTTGTTTTCCTCCTTCTCTCCTTCCCCTGAGAAAGAAGGAGATAGTTGATAGCTACTTTTGGTAGAAATAATCATTATTCAATTAAGATCAGCTCTTGTAGACAGACCATTAACATTCTTTTTTATCTAAACACAGTCCTGTGAGGGGCACAGGCTTCAATGTGTTGGTGGAAGATCTCCCACTGTTCGGAACAGCTGCTAAAATCACAAACATTTTAATCTTATTAATTCACCATGAAATAATCATTAGCATTATACTGAGGTATTGGAACCAGCATACTCCTATTTAGTTGCTCTCTTAAGTAAAATAAGGAAATCTCCTACTCAAATGTAATTTACCATTTTTTAAATAAAACAGTATTCTGGCCACATTCAAGTTGTGCTACTCTTGATTGCTTTAAAATCATTAATGAATTGAACTCAAGAATGAAACTATTAGTTACGGTTTTAAAGGGAATGATTTTCTGATGCTAATGTATCTTGCCCTGTTAACTACTTAGAAAAAAATAATAAAATGTTTCAAAGAATAAGATATCATCACCCTTTATGGCAATATAGGTTCATTACCAAATGCTACCAAATGGTCCTAATTGCTGAAAACTTGTTTGCCTACTCATTCCTCCTCAATCCTCATAATTTGTCACTCTTAGTTCAATGGCACAGATCATAACATTGAGTTATTAAAAATGTCTTGACAAAATTATGTAGCTAGTGAGTCATAACAAATAAAATTGAACCTTAACAGGAAGATTTGATGTGTATGTACATATGCAAAACAACACAAAATATGTGAAGATAAGAATCCCAACTTTTTTCCTCTGAAATGTTCATAAGCAATCTCTTCTTATTCTTGGAGGTGTGTATGCTTAGGTGTGATGAATATTGAAAAGTTGATATAAACTTATTATTAATATTGTGTTAGGAAGATAACTCAATCAATCTGTTACTTTCTGGGGAGAAGTAGAGAGAAATGTATCCCTGGGATTTTATGAGCAGTCAGCCTAAATTTTCATACTTACTAAGAGGTGAGTGAGAGACCCTGAGTAAAGTATGAAAGTTGACAGCTTCTGAGAAATACATTCAAGGTCATTCTATAGAGCTCTATATAGATGTTCACATATGAAAAAAAATAATATTAATGGTTATTTGTGGACTCTGGGGATGTCTACAAAAAAAGATCTGGGCAAACAACTGCAAAAGAAAATCAACAAACCACAATCCAGAACTTCAGAGACTCGATATCAATCACATAGAACTAGGGACAGCCTAATCTCTCCCCCCATCCTGGAGCTCAGGGACATTTGCGGAAGAGGGGGCGGTAAGATTTGTAAGAGCAAAAGGATGGGAGGAGCAACGATTTGCAGCAGATTCTCAACAATAGTTGGGGCCAAAGCAATCATAATGGGACTTTGCAATGCCCTGCGCAATGTCCAGCGCACTGTTGCCCTCATAATACACAGATATTTGTCACAATTAACTATTCTAGCATCTGTTAAGGGCACCGAGCCCCATGGAGGCAAGGGATTGACAGCCATAGTAGTGATCTTATGCTTAAGGGGAACAAGAGAAAGGGCGTATGGAAATGCCCACTGGGTCCTTATATGTCATCGGAGGGAGGAGGAACCCAGAGGAGAGTTAGGGCGTACACAATAAAGGACTCTCTGGGAATGTGGGGGGGAAACACTGGGGGAAGGGGAGGGGGAGTGAGGGGGGGCAGGGAGGGAACGTGGGTAAAAAATTATAAATGTATAATTAATTGGTAATAAAAAAAAACATGACAAAAAAAAAAAGATCTGGGGACACAGACTGGAATTTAGGTCATCATTATCTCACCTGAAATATCAGGTTGCTATACTTGCCATTGTGTAATCCCATCTTTGGAAGGTAGCATTCGAAAATGCACAAAGCAAGCTGTCAAAAGACTAGTCAGATCAGTGAAATGAAGGTTTGATTAAATATCCTTCCTCAAAAGTCTGTGATGGAAAGGGAATCAAGAATAATTATAATACCAGCCTCTAGTTTCATGTGCATGCCCAAGCAAATGCACAAGAAACACATATTCATAAGCACACATATGATTGTACACACACATACATAGAATCACATATACATGAAAATAGAAAAAGTGATCTCTATACTTCTTGTTTAATATTCAAATTCTTCACAAAATAAAAACAAGCAGCAATTCTCTGATATCCCTGATGATCATTTCTGCAAATTCTAGAATCAGGAGCATAGTTTGGTGCCTGTCATCTGGGCACATATATATTCTATTTCAAAAACACTTAAATTATTTGTATTTTAAGATCCCTTTAGTCTTCATCATGTCATAAGCAATCTTTCTCTTAGTAAATAGGAATAGAATATTATGAAACTAATAAATATGTAGCCTAGAAACTGGTATCAATCAAAAGACTAGTTTGTCATTTTAGACATTTGGAAACAAAAGTCAGACCTTCCTCTCCAAATGCACAGGGCTGACTTTCTTCAGTCATACTATTGAAAGATAGTTTCAAATGACACATTTGCCTATTTATGTATTTAGGCAAGTTATTTAGTTAAAAGTATTACTACATATCACTTTTGCTTCATATATATGTTCATGTGGGTATGTAAGTTTTTCCAGGTAGATTGTGAGCTTGAAAGACACTATTTTACATTGTACATTTTAAATGATTAATAGATGTAACAAAGTTTTCCTTTTTTATTTACCTTAGATTTATTTATCTTAGATACTTTTTAAAGGAATTCTAATTAGGGCTGGAGAGATGACTCAGGGGTTGAACCTCTGCCTTATAAGCAGGAGGTCCTGAGTTTGGTTCCCAGGTTTCAAATAAAAGAGCCTGGCCAAAACAGCTGTGGCCTGCACTTCAGGTCTTGGTGGATAGAGCCTCGGACATTCCAGAGCAAAGCAAAATGGAGGTAGAAATAATCCAGGATGATTCCCGAAGTCACCTTTGGTCCTCCACAGGAACACACAATGCCCTCTCTCTGTCTCTCACTCTCTGTCTAAATGAATGAAAATAAAAAATATTTTATTTGATATAAATATTTGATTTTTATACAATATGATACATTTTTCAAAATATGTTTCAGTTACAAATGTCTAAATAAAACTCATTAGCATGCCACTTACTTCACATACATAGTTTTGTACTCTCACCAAAATTCAAGAAAACAATATATGGCAATATTCATCATGCTATATAGGAAAATTCTTTTTTTTCTTTTTTAAAGCTTTTTTATTATTTTATTATTTATTCAATTGTGCGTGTGTGTGTGTGTGTGTGTGTGTGTGTGTGTGTGTGTGTGTGTAGGACCACGGACGAATCAGGGAACCACCACGGACGCCTTCACCACCTTGGTTACTCTGCCCTGGGATTCACAGGCTCCGCCCTACCAGGGCCAGAAACGCAGGCCGCCCCGGTTTCTGCCTGGCATCTATAAGTGGGTTTTAGGATCCGAACTCAGGACCTTCTACCTGCAAGGCAGAGGCTTAACCCTTGAGTCACTTCTCCAGCACCAGGAAAATTCTTAAGCATATTTCTACTAAAAGACAGAAAAATTGTGCCCTTTGATGCACTCTAAGTTTTATCATATTTTTACAATTATTTGGTTATCTGTGGTGAGTGGCCCATGTGTGCCACAGATCAGATGTGGAGATGAAAGAACAACTTGTAGGCTCGAATTCTCTTCTAGTATATACATTCCAGTTCTTAAGATTGCAAATCAAAATCTTGGTGAGGTTTTGTTTTGATTGCTTATGAGGCTTTCCTCCTTGGTTTAGAGATTATACCTTCCTTGAATGTCTTCCTTTTATATATATGTAGTCCTGGTGTCTTGCTGTGTACACAATTTGTTGAGTTTTATTTTTATTTTCCTTTTTTAATAAAGGAATTGGGGACAGATCCTACATTATTAACATCCTTTACACTTAATGATGTTTTAATACATATCCAAGTACAATTACATGCTGAGGTACTTGGATATGGTACTTCAATATTGGTTTGTTTGAAGAGATAGAATTCAGTCTATCACAGAGTCCAATATTCAAGCATAAGAAATGGGATGCTTGAAAAACATGCATCTGAATAGTATGGCATTTTTCAATACAGGCATTGTAAAACATATGAACTAAAGTTTAAATGTAGTAAAGTAGCTTTATTCAGTGAGTGTAATTTCTAAGCATTTTATTAAATTTTTCATACATGTTAGTATTACTTTAATCTTTAACATGAGAAATGATAAAAAATAAAAAGTTATACATACCATACTCATTCTTTCATATATGATATTTAATATGCTCACAGTAGATAGCTCTTTTAAATTAATTTTCTCTGAGTCTTACAGTTGGTATAGCTATAATTATATAGTTGTATACATACTTAAATATGTATAAATGTATGTGGCATTGTATATTCTTTCACTAGAAGTATAACTGATCTTTAGTTCATGCAATATTTTCTGTCTTATTTTACTTTTTCCCTTCAGTTAGTATAAAATATTTTGCTGTTTATATACAATGAAATCTAGTTGCACAATGTTCAGTTAGTATAAAATATTTTGCTGTTTATATACAATGAAATCTAGTTGCACAATGTTCTGGGACAATTTGATAGGTAAGGTTCACATTGAATTTTGAGGCCTCTTGAAAGTGTATTGTGTAAAATAAGGTATATGCCTGATACTTCTGTTTTGTTAATTATCTTATTTATCTTATGCTTTCTTGAAACATCAAGAAGGGAGCCTACAAATTTGTTGTAAATAAAAATGTTCAATGGACAACTATCTAACAGTTTGAGTTCATAAAAATACATACTCCTATATTTATGTGATTAAATAAGCTATTCCTTGTATTTTTGATGATCCTGCTAATCAAAATTTACATAGTGCATTAGCCTTGAGATATTTTATCCTTAATCAAATCAGCCTTAAAATAGGATTGGGAGCTGTTTTGACAAGGACAAAATGCATTTAGTATTAGTACCAAGCATGGGATTTTAAAAAAGGGAGATAATTTAGAAGTTTAGACTCGCTTCTAGTAAATTTTAAAGAACTTACTCACTTGCCTCCCTCTTTCTCCTCCGTCTTTGAAAATAGATGTGATTTCTTTTTCACAAATTGACATGATGACTTAGCCCATGATTAGCAATCAATATACAGAATTTTTGCCATTTAATTTCCCAAGTATACATTTTAATTATTAATCCTGATTTGTAATTGTCAGCACTATAGACTGATTAAGATTGATATTAGATGGTTGGCATTTTTGTGCAACCAAAAGGTAAGCAAACATGTAAGTTTGAATTTCTACTTCCTTAGACTGTCTTTGATTTTTAGATCAACTGTTCTTGTAAAACAAAGGCTTTGAAATATAATAGTCCATTAAAGAAGTCAATGTAAATAAAAATTGTGATTAATTATAATGCAATAATGCATACTTGAATACCCAAAGTAAGAAAAAAAAGTACTTAAGGAGAAAAGATGGCAAACTTAAATTTTATTTGTTGTTGAAATGTGTTAAGTTCTTGGTGCAGATTCTTTTAACCCAGAAACTGATTGGAAATAGGGTTTACAGAATGCTGCAGAAGTTCTCATTCCACTGACATGATTGACTAAGGAGTTTATAGTCTACTTGAGTCAGAATATCAAGTGATATCATATCACCTATTATTTTTCTAAAACACATTATTTTTTTAAGTCATGACTATTCCATGCTCTAAGACCACTATGTGGGAAAACCTAGTCATCTGATCCACATGATCATCAATAAAGATACTATGTCATATATGAATAGATTACTTTCCTAGCCCATAGAACAAAAGCCAGATCAAATTTTCACCATGTTTGCACATGAGCTCAGTTTAAATAAATTGATACCCTTGATCTTCCTGCACTGATATTTAATAATGACTGCTGCATATGATTAGTAAAGTTATATACAGTAAGGCTATGAATACAAATTTGTCTTCTTTTTTAGGCGGAAAACATAAACTTGAATTGTCAATATTAATATAAATAGGCTGGCCAGGTGAATTAGCAACCTAGGAAATTCATAGTGTTAATGTTTTGGAAAGGCTCCTTTTAAATATAAATCACCTTAAAACATATATATACCTATATATTGTAGAACACAATATAATAATACACAATTTTCAGTGAAAAGTGCTCATATCAACATAGGGATTGAACTCTCTACCTTGCATTGTAGTGTATAGCATAGACATAAACTCAGTAGCTTGGAGGTGCCAACCATGAGAATGAATTCTTGGCACTAGATTCATATTTTGGAGTTTTTTTTATTACTGGAATAATTTATCCTTCAAAATTATTAGGGAGGATGAAGATAAGATAAATAATTAAAAGTGATTTATAGCCCTTTCAAAATTTTAAAAGTGCGAAAGAAATAATTTGTGGCATATACTATAAGGGGAAGGTCTAAGTTTCTATCCTGTTGATGACATAGTTAAAGGGACATTGTGGAACAATGAACTATTGGAAGAGGATAATTATGCAGATGAAAACCTCCCTGATGACCTTGTCTATACAATTATATGCAGAAAATTTTCATGGTCACATTCAGAACTGTGGAGCTAGGTCTCACTGCAGGGCCCTCCCAGTTCATATGTCAATGACAGGTGTTGCTTCTTCCTCACAGTATACCCAAGATTGTTCACTTTAAAACATTTAATTTGGTAAAATATGAAAACGAACTAGGTAAATTTTAAATGTCTATTTTACTACTATGGTATTACACTAATACCTGTTCATATATTTCTCCAAGTTTGTGTTTTTTCATTGTATGTGTAAAGTCAGCTTTAGGAACTGAATAGATTATGTGTCAACCATCTATACTTATTATGAAGCTTCTCTTGGAAGATATAATTTTAGAAGATTTTAAAGTGAAATCGCTTAATGGGATAGCTATTAAGTTTGTTTGATTGGAAAAAATAAATAAAAATAATAGAAAAAAATAAAATTAAATTTAAAAAACAACTTTTCAGACACGTACTCAAGTGTAAAATTACTTAAGTGACCATCAAATTTGAAAAACTCCTACTTAAAAAAAGAATTATGAGTATAGGTTTTATATACATTTCCATCTTCAAATTAATATATTAATCTTTGCATAAATTTAGCATCAATGATCCCATTAGTCTCTTATAAGCCTACTTTTCAGAGTCAGATAATTTTTACCAAATAACACATCTGGTCCCACATGGATAAGAGAAGAAAATAGCATAAGGGAGGTGTTTGGTAGCTATGGTTGTGAATTGCAAATGTCAAGTCTTTGGGCACATCTGTGAAGAGTTGCTTGGCTAAGGAAACCCCTGAGCAAGCCTGTGGAGGATTATCTAACTGATGTGGGAAGACACATTGGGTAATAGGTGTAACCTAGGCAGGTTCATAAGATGGAGAGATTACTCATTAAGTAGTTTGCCAGACTTGACGACTACAATCCAGAAAGTATACTCCTTCTCAGCTCTTCCTTCTGATATTTTGTGGTCAGATCAGAAGCAAGTCCCCTTGGCTACTGAAGTTGGTATGCTCTTTCCTGTCATGCTGATTGATGATGTGCAAATGAGAATCAGAGCCACGTGCAAATGCATGTTCTGCTAAATGTTTAGTCATGTCTTTATATCAGCATCAGCATATCAGCTTTGGATTATGGATTTTTAACACACTAAATTTGTGTCTCTTTGGGCCAACAATATGTATTTCTTCTACCTTAAATATAAAATAATTATTTAATATCTTTAAATTATTTCCAAAAGTTTAATAAGGGCCAAATACAAAGGTAGAGATATTTAAACTAGATTAAACAAAGATGTGAAATATTTGCTACTTCATAAAGAGCGCTAGAATGGTGCATTTAAAAAATAAGAGAATATTATTGCCTTGAATTTTACTGGGAAATAAAAACATTATCTTGAACATAAAAAGATATAGGAAAAATTTTACTTTTATGTTTTCAAGAAATTTCCAAGCAAAAAAATTGCTTATAGTCTTTCATAAAATGTAGTGTATTTTTGGCTCATAAAAGATAACAGAGAACTGTAGAGATGATTTAAAGGTTAAGCCTCTCCCTCCTAAGTAGAAGGACCTGAATTATGATCCCAGATCCCATGCAATTATATCATATGGACATGGTGGCAGCCTTCATTTCCAACCCTGGTAGTTGAAACCTGGGCATCTCAGCGCAAAAGCAAAAAGGAGCTAGAGAAATCCATGATTCAGGATGATTTTGGAAGTCATTTTAACCTCTGGTTAAACAAAAAGACACACACACACACACACATACACACACACACACACACACACACACACACACACACACACAAAAGAGATAACAAAACAGTTTCAAAGGCTTCAAGATAATGTAACTAACTCTATTTATATTGTTATAATATATGCAATTTTGTTTAATATTAATGTAACATATTTTGAATCATGTTTTATGAAAAGGTAGAGAAGAGAAATCTTTTGATAAATTGGGCATCTTATTTAATATTATGGTAATATTGTTTTTGATGCAAAGTACAGCATTTGCAATATATCTCTTTGGCTTAGTTTGGGTTTTTACTGCTTGTGAATTATTGAAACGTGATTCACTTATGAGATATGTTTATCTCAATTCAGTTCAAAGTGAATTTCCTTTTCCTTTCTGTGTAAGAACTCATATTGAAAGTTCAGTGAGACTATAATCCATCATGCTGTGGCTTAGGGATCACATTTATAAACATGATATTGTGCAGATAATTTTCATTTTTGTTGCATAGGAAACACAAGTTTTATTTTATTAAGCTAATGGAATAATATGGAGTATCATCTGAACCCGTGATTCAAAAACTCTGTAATCACAAGGAAAATAAAGTGACTAAAAAATCTAAAACTAAAAATATCCCTAAAAGGCCATCCTTTTTCTCCATAGAACAGTATTCAGGAACAAACTTGATATAAACTGCCAGAATTCAATAGAAACCCAATATATAACTTCTTTAATTCTAAAGAAACTGCAGAATCTTCTTCAGCAGGTTACTTTCATATTATAACCTTTCCATTGAAAATAAATTAAACGTCTTATCAGGGTTCATTCCTGTGATTACTAACATCAGTTTTATTATAATTCTGAGAAATAATCTATCATTCTTTTGAGTGACTACTTTCTTGTGATTTTTTTATTTTACTTACTTTTATTTTTTATTATAACATTTTTTATTATTATTTCCGCTTATACAAACTTAATAGGTAGACCATTTCCCTCTCCCCTCCTTCTCCCCCTGAACCCCCTGCTCCCCCTCCCTCCCTCCCCATCTCCCAGTGCCTCCCCCCAGTTTCCAGAGAGTCCTTTATTGTGTATGCCTAACTCTCCTCTTGGTCCTCCTTTCCGATGACTTAAAAGGACCCAGTGGCATTTCCCTGAACCCTTTCCTGTTTTCCCCTTAAGCATAGGAACACTACTGTGGCCATCAATCCCCTGCCTCCAAGGATCTTGGTGCCTTTTGCCGATGCTAGACTTTGTGAGGTCAATAGTGTGACAGACATGGCGCAGGGCATGCAAAGTCCTATTATGATTGCTTCAGCCCTATCTAGTGTGGAGACTCTTCAAATCATTGCTCCCCCCATCCTTTTGCTCTTACAATCTTACCGCCCCCTCTTCCACAAATGTCCCTGAGCTTCAGGATGGAGGGAGATTAGGCTGGTTTAGTTCTATGTGGATGATATAGAGTCTCTGAAGTTCTGGATTGTGGTGTGTTGATTTTCTTTTGCAGTTTTGTTGCTCCTGCAATGCCCTTCACTCCATCCTGATGGGCACTGTATGTCACCCCCCTGGTCAGAGACAAAAAACTGTTAAACTGGAGTCTTGTTATAATAGTACATTCAAGGGTAGATGTAATAAAAGCAGGAAACCTCGTGAGGGAGGCATCAGTCACCCATTTGCAAAATTGTCTCTTTTCATCTGCCAGTCTATATGGCCTCCCCTTCTGGTGAGATCATACCCCCTCAGTTGTACATGATCAGGAACGAACGTCTGTGAACTTAACCAGGTGTCACATTACTAACTTGCATTCCTTGGAGGTCGATTTTCTCTGCTGTAACATGGTCCCCTCTCTCCTTGTGTCTGGTGTGGCCCTCCAACCCCATCCCTCCTGTTCACAATCCGTGCAATTACCGTATTACATAGGTTTACCCTTGAGTGTCTCAATGTGGGCTGGGTGAGTTTGGTACTAGAAGCCACCTATTAGGGAGTACATACGGTGCTTAACTTTCTGGGATTGGGATACTTCACTTGATATAATTGTTTCTAATGACATCCATTTCCCAGCAAATTCCAGTAATTCATCATTTTTGATGGCTGAGTAGTACTCCATTGTATAGATGTACCACCGTTTCCTTATCCACTCGTCAACTGTTGGACATTTAGGTTGATTCCATGACTTAGCTATTGTAAACAGTGCTGCTATGAACATAGTCGTGCTTGTGCTATCGAGGCGAACCTCTGCTGCATAGGGGGTTATTCCCAAAAGTGGAATCGCAGGGTCATATGGCATTTCAATCTTTAATTTCTTTAAGAATCTCCAGACAGCTCGCCAGAATGGCTGTATGAGCCTGCATTCCCACCAGCAATGTAGCAGAGTTCCCCTCTCTCCACATCCTCTCCAGCATTTGGTGTTGTTTGTATTGTAGATTTTTGCCATCCTGACCGGGGTGAGATGGTATCTCAGGGAAGTTTTGATTTGCATTTCCCTGATGGCTAAAGAAGTGGAGCATTTTTTAAGATATTTGTTAGACATTTTAATTTCATCTCTGGTAAAATTTAAGTTCCAAGGCCCATTTTTTAATTGGGCCATTGGTTTCCTTGGTGTTTAATTTTCTAAGTTCTTTGTGCACTCTGGACAGTAGAGCTCTATCAAATATGTGGTTAGTGAAGATTTTCTTCCCTGTGGGTTGCCTTTGAGCTCGTGTGACAATCTCTTTGTCGGAACAGAAGCTCTTTAATTTCACAAGATCCCAACTGTTGAGAGTTGATAGCAGTGACTGTGCCATTGGATGTCTGTTTAGGAAATGGTGGCCTAGCCCAATCAGATCAAGGGAGTTCCCTATCCATTCAACTATGACTTTTATAATCTCTGGCCTGATATCAAGGTCCTTGATCCATTTGGAATTAAGTCTTGTACATGGTGACAAGTACGGTTCCAACATTAATCTTCTGCATGTGGAGATCCAGTTTTGCCAACACCATTTGTTGAAGATGCTGTTCTTTTTCCATTGGATTCTTTGGGCCCCTTTGTCGAAGATCAAATGGCTGTATTTTTGTGGGCTTATATCTGGATCCTCAACCCTTATCCATTGATCTGTGTGTCTATTTTGGAGCCAGTACCAGGCAGTTTTTATAACTATGGATTTGTAGTGTAGACTAAGGTTCGGTATGGTAATACCTCCAGCAGTGTTTTTGTTACTCAGGATTGTCTTTGCTATCCTGGGTCTTTTGTGCTTCCATATGAATTTTGAGATTAATTGGTCAACTTCTTTAAAGAATTGATTTGGGATTTTAATTGGTATAGCATTGAATTTGTATATTGCCTTTGGTAGGATGGTCATTTTTACAATGTTGATTCTGCCAATCCAGGAGCATGGGAGGTCTTTCCACCTTCTGATATCTTCAGCAATTTCTTTCTTTAGGGTTTTAAAGTTTTCATTGTAAAGGTCTTTTACCTCCTTGGTTAGGTTTATACCAAGGTATTTCATTTTTTTAGGGGCTACAGTAAATGGGATTGTTTCTCTCAAGGCTTTTTCACTTCTTTCATTCTGGGCATATAGGAAGGCCTCTGATTTTTGCACATTTATTTTGTATCCTGCCACCCTGCTGAACTTCTCAATTAGTTCCAGAAGCTTCCTGGTGGAGTTTTTGGGATCACTCAGGTATAAGATCATGTCATCTGCAAATAGGGATAGCTTGACTTCTTCCTTGCCATTTTGAATCCCTTTTATGTCCCTTTCTTGTCTTATGGCTTCAGCTAAGACTTCAAGTACAATATTGAATAGAAGTGGTGAGAGTGGACAGCCTTGTCTAGTTCCTGATCGAAGTGGGAATGCTTCCAATTGTTCCCCATTGAGCATAATCCTTGCTGTGGGCTTGTTGTATACAGCTTTTATTATATTGATAAAGGTTCCTTCCATTCCTACCGTCTCTAGCGTTTTGATCATAAAAAGCTGTTGGATCTTGTCAAAGGCTTTTTCTGCATCTATCAAGAGTATCATGTGGTCTTGGACTTTGGACTGGTTTACATGATGAATTACATCTATTGATTTTCGTATGTTGAACCAACCTTGCGTGCCGGGTATGATGCCTACTTGGTCCCTGTGAATGATCTTTTTGAAATGTTTTTGAATCCGATTTGGTAAGACTTTGTTGGGAATCTTTGTGTCTGTGTTCATTAGGGAGATCGGCCTATAGTTTTCTTTTTTAAGTGAATCTTTATTAGGGTTTGGGATTAAGACGATATTAGCTTCATAGAAGGAATTTGGTAGTGTTCCTTCCTTTGCTATTTGATGGAACAGTTTAAGGAGTATTGGTGTTATTGACTCCTTAAATGTCTGGTAGAATTCTGTGCTGAATCCATCACTTACTTTTATTTTTATTAATTTATGAGCAAGAGAAATAAACAGAAAAGAATGAGAGAGAGAGAAAGAAAAAGAGAAAGAGAGATGAATGATATGGCACAGTGGTAGAGGGATCAGAGGATAATATTCAGAAGTTATTTCTCTCCATCCACTACTGGGCTTCTGTGGACTGAACTCCTCTGGTCCACAGGTCAATAAGCAGGAGCTTAACCTACTGAGCTATTTTGAAAACCAATGAATGATGACTTTCTTCTTTATTTAATGAATTTATTTTATTTTATTTAGCTTTGCTGTGATATACATGAATATAGTGAATTTATGATATGTTTCTTCTTAATTACTAATTCCATTCCATTTGCTTTTCCATTTAAAATCCTGCATCTTCCTCACCAGACTCCCTCCTATTTTCAAGTTTTTTCAGTTGTGTGGCACACTGTGTTTCATCTAGTTTGTCTTTGTTGACATATGCCTGACATGATTCATGCTCCAGCACATATCCAAGATCAGTATACCATTGAGGAAAACATCTTCTAAAGTATTTTTTAAAATAACGCAGAACAATTTACCTGTGAACTTACATATATTGGGTATGTTTCTTGTCTATTATGCGAAAGAAGCCTCATGAAGGCTAGGAGTTATTAACCATAAAACTCTGGAACCATGACTTTGATGACTGATACCAGCACTTGGGGAGCTTATTTCAAGGATTTGGCGCCATGAAAATTCCTACAGGAAAAGATGCTGGAATTGACTCAGGAAATGGAATAATAGTTCACTAAAAATATTTCTAATTGTTGATAGTGCATTCTTGGTGACAATTTTTTAAATAGAATTTCATATATTGTTTTCATTAAAATGTTTGTAAATGTGCTTTATAAAGATAAAAGTAGCAATTTATTTCATAATGGTGTTTTCTTTATATGTGATATCTATATCTATATCTACATCTACATGTCTATCTATCTATCTATCTATCTATCTATCTATCTATCTATCTATCTATCTCCTGTGCAAAGGGAGATAAAGAGAAATGTGCTAAGTTAAAAAACAACTAATTCTTCTTCAAATGACTTCAGATATAGGTGAAAGTCCATATATAGAGTCATAAAACAGCAAGTACTTCAGTTATTCCAAGAACTGTTCTCTTGTTTGCCAAACTGCTATCTTGAACGGAATTATGCAAACCCATGTGGACATGGAGATATAAGTTTGAGAAAATCTGTTCATTCTATCCTTTAAAAATAAAGAAGAAAAATTATTTCAAAATGTACAGCCAATAAATGAATGCAAACAGAAATCTCAATAGAATTTAGCATTCAGATGACTGGAATTTTGTGAGTATCCAGAAAAATCACACCTCTATTGAAATAAGAAATGGAACAACAACAGGCCACTATAGATTGTAATATATTTAAGAAAGTAAGATGTACATAGATCGATTTTACAACTATTATTCAGAAAAATTTCTGGAAATTGGTCTCATTTTATTTTTTTATCAGCTATGTGGTTATTGGAAACTAACCTATATAAATATGAAGTTTAGTATGATGTATTTAAAAATTCATTTGCCAAGACAGTCAAGTGGTTAGTCAATGCACTGGCTGTAGCTTAAGCTACACTTTGAAGCAGATGGTCTAAAGAAGAAAGGGGAATGCAAAAATCATAAATCACAACTGGAGAAAACAAAGAGGACAAGGAAGCAAATCAAAATATTTCGGAAAAAATTTTTTCTATTCTTAAATATTTTAAAATTATAGGTATGATTTGCTGAAGTTTGCTGTAAATCTTTACTATGAAAAAGCTCATTTATGCATAGAAGTCAAGAAATTTCAGGAACTGTTTGATGAAAATGATTTGTAAATTTCCTTTTACAAGTAGGTGACATTACCTTCATACTTGGAGGAAGGAGTTTGCATGGCAGGAAGGAGCAACAATGCCATTGTCAGTTGATAACCAGTCAAATAACTTGCTTGTGACAAGGAAAAAAGGACAAAGAAAGTAATAGTTGAACATAGGTGGATAACTGAGAACAAAGTCTAAAAATGTATATTCTGACTTTGGATGCATAAGGGATCTGGAGGTGTGTGATAATATAAGCATTTAGTAACAAAGACCTGGGCTTTATGTGACAATTGATGCAGACACTGTAGTTTGATTTCCTGAAAGTGATATGTGTCCCAGAGTTTCATGATAGTAATGGTCTGCCCAATTTTGTGTGTATTCTCAGTTTCTCACAATAAAGGAAATGGCTATGCAGGTAAAAATTGGAAGTAGAACTGTTAAAAAAATGACTTATACCTGTATCAGCATGTTGGGAGAACCAGGGGACTCAATTAGTTTCATGCCTGCCACCAATAATTTTAAGCTTCATACTGGAGTTTTGTATAGTTTATAAGAAGTTTCTGATCTGATCCAAGCTTTACTTGTCTTGACAAGGACCTAGATCACTTAAATATTCTCGTTGGCTTGTTTCAACAACACTCAGTGGGAACACTTACCCAAATGCAGTACATATATCTTAAGTATCAGAATATTACAGGTTAATGCCTAAATGAATAATTCAAGGTCATTTGGAAAGACTCAGGACATTTCTACAAGGAAAACAATTCTGGGTACAATTAACGTCATAATTGATTAGTTTGCCTTTATTATAATTTGCCCACATTTGTCTGTTCTTTTTTCACTGCACTGTATGGTCACATATTTTCCCTCTGACTCTTGTGTTCTTCACTTACAGAATAGCTTCCAATTAAGGAAAGCCATGCACTTTACATTTTAAAGGCCTCTCCTGCAAGTGAGATCCCCTCAAGCCCTCTGGCACTGAGCTACTTTAAACCCATCCAAGTCTTCTGAGGTCTTTTGCTGTTTTCCCAGGGCACGGTGCTTCTCCGGCTGCAGCTTTTCATTAGAATTCTGGGCATGTGGCATCACGTTGGCAGCCCTCTTCTTCCATTTATTCCCTTGCCCTTCCTTTTACCCCCTTCCTTCTTGCTGCTCCTTGCATCCTTTGTTCCTTGCTTCTCTTACCCATTTTGACTTGCTTCCTTGTCCTCTTTGTCTTCTGAGGTTATGATTTATGATTTTGCTTTACCCTTCCTTCTTTAGGCCATCTGCTTCCAAATGAACACCTTACCTTAAGCTAGAGGCAATACATTGACTAACCATTTGACTGTCTTTGCAAATGAATTTTTAAATAGACCAAACTGAGTTTCATTTAAAGTCATCTTAAGTGCATGCAAATCCTTCAGCATAACTTGCTGAGACTACATTCTCAAATTTGAAATGCAATACAAAATGTGCTGCCCTTTTTTAACATTTTACCCTCAACATTTGAATTTATAAATGATTGTGCATTTCTTTAAGATTTTTTTCTGTAATGAAAACTCTTTTTTAGTGAGCAAAAGGAGATCTTTAATCTTTCTTTCTCACTATTGTTTTCTCTGTCTCTGTCTCTGTCTCTGTCTCTGTCTCTCTCTCTCTCTCTCTAAATCTCTCTACATCTCTCTGTAAGTGCTGATAGAGAAAAAGGAGTCATGGGGGAAAGGAAGGCTACTTGATGTAGGGCAAAGAAATACAATCAGACCCACTTAGATTGTCCACAAATGCCTTACTGAATAGAAGACAATGTCAAATACACTAAGTTTCCCCAAATTATGAAAATTCAACAGACAACTTCCAATACTAGAATGGAACTTGGGAATAGATGAAGCAGAACTCTAGATTTAACTGCTATTCATTATGGTTTCATAATTCTGTCTCCACTGAGAAGAAAATGACTTTCTCTATCTGTGACAATGGAAAGGTTAATAGATCCTGGGATAGGAGTTTCTTTCACAGGAGAGCGTCATTGGGAAGGATCTCTGCTTATCCTACCCAAAAGTGATTCCAACTAATGGTAATTGTTGAGGAAAGTATGATACTCTTCACTGAGCTATACCTTTAAGGGAATTTAATCTATGAGACTTTCTAACTTTTTAAATAAAAACATAATCTCTTTGAGATTTAGTTCTTTCATTCTTAAAAATGGGAACGATTGTGCCTACCCTATAACATGAAATATCTAGTAAGTTCTTTCTATGATACTGCAAAAAAAAAAAACAATTAATGCATCCATATCCTAATTATCTGATTGTAGTGAGACCACCCCATGTAGTATAGACACATGATTCATATGCGGGCCCAGATTTGATAAAATAAGTACCGAAAAAGGAAGAAGCACTTACTTCTTAACACCATGTAGCTACTCACACAGGATGACAGGACTGGCAAACCTCCATGAACTAGGTCACCCTAATGGCTGCAGAAAGTGGGAACAGGTATTTAGTATTTCTTAAACACGCATTTGGATAATGTCTGAAGATAAATGGCTCCCAATGGGGTGAAACAGACCAAGATGTCCCTTTGCCGTATATGTTAAGAATGTATTCCTGCAGAGGACAGTAAGAAACCACTCTAGGTTTCACATGGAGAGGTCGTGTCTTTGGAGGTTCAGAGATATTTAAATTACTTCCATTCCTTCAAATTATTTCCGTTCCTTCAAATTATCTCCAATACTTGAGAGAATCTGATGTGCTGGAAGAGAAGACCATGAGAGACACTGGAAGACAGAAGCTTCCGTGACTTCAAGGTTGTTTGGTGGATTTACTTCACAATGATTTTGGCAAGATAATTGTCCATAAGCTCGGTAGTGACGGCTGATTTCAGAGCATCCTTAGCTCCCCAGGAGACCACTGCCAGGGAAAAATGAAACAAGAATATTTGGATAATGAGAATTCTTCTCCAATTTCAGGTATTTCGAGCTGAATCAGGATATAGTTATAAGGATACATAAATTTCATTAGATATAATAGGACAATTAATACCCAAAGCTAATATGAATATACTGGGAGATAATTCAGATTAGTATTTCCCAAATTGTATGCACACACCTTTGTTACTGAACCTGTAGTAACTTGTTCCTCAGTTCAACTGAAATTCATTCAATCTTTCCATATTGGAAAGAAGAATATCTAATTTTTAAAGTTCATCTTGATTCTTGTGGGAGATTTAGGTGTTAATATGGGAAGGAATATGAAAATTATATTTCATTACCTCAAAAGATGACTGTCAGGAAAGTATTTACATTCAAAGCATGAGGATTTGTATTTAAATTTTACAACATACATCAAATGAATTCCAATCTAGGGGAATGCACAAATGAAATCACAGCCTTAGGGGTGTGTAGATAGGAGGATTTTATTGGAGCTCACAGGAAAGAAAGTCTAACCAATGAAATCAAGACAATCAGGCCAATGAAAACCACTGAGAGGAGGTGAATGGTCCCCTGAGGATGGCACTGAGGTGTCCTCTGGGTTCTACATGCATGTGAACATGTTCCTGCACACATGTGTACAGGTACACATGCACACATAAACATACAAATGCATGAATGTACATTCTTAATACAGAATGTTTAAGAGGTTGAGATGGAACACTGTTAGTAGATCTAAGAAATTTGAAATCTTTTAAATTTTTAAGATATCTGTAAAACCTTAGGAATATCTTACAACAAAGCTGAATGCATCTTCTTAACAAAACTATTATACATGTATGTGTGTGGATATATATATATATATATATTCTACTATATTGTTCAATTCTAGAGTTGTGAGAGGGTATAAATGACTGGGAAATATCTGGAAGTGAGTCTTTAAAACTTAAAAAAATTACAATATAGAATTTAAGGTAATGTTATTGCAAATGAGAGTACAAATGACTGGAGAATACCTTAGAAGCCTTTATAACTTAAAATAATTAAAATATAGAATTCAAGGTAATGTTATAGAAGTGAGTTCTACCACAATAGAGTTACTAAAAACGTTTATATCAAAAACGTTTTTGATATATCAGGATATTCTTACTTGGGTTACCATATTTAATCGTTAGCAAGATCAACTCTGGAATTTGCATACTTTGGATGACTTCCTCTTTGAAATATGCATGTTACTTGTAAAAATTTCATAAAGTATTTTACCTTACAGGCAGGTTGTTCCTATTTCTCCATACACCTGTTCAAGCAGAGAGCTTAAGCTTCTTAAGTTCAGGAGCATTTCACCACAGAGTAGAATTAATTGAGTTTGTGGGCATAGTGGAAAGACGATGGTATCAATAAGAAAAAGACAAGTCATCCAAGGAATGTCATAATCAGAAGACTCCCCAATATGAATACTGGCATTCTTCATCTGTGCAACAGTGCTAATAGATTAGAGTGTTAGTGGGTAAAATGGTGAATATACCTTGAGGTGATCTATGTTTGCGCAGCCAATCCAATGTGGGATGACCTTTCACCTGAACCCTCTTTCTCCTTTACTCCTCCCAGACCCTACACTGATCACAGGGAGAAAATGAATGAATCAATGACTCTTGGCTCTCCTGCTCTTCCTATTTTGAATCACCAAAGAGGCCTAACAATTACAAACTTGTAAAAGCCTGAGTTATTTACTATAGATATTTAATAGATACCTCATAGGATAACTAACCAAGAATTTCAACTTTCACAAAGTGAACAAAGTTATTTTCTCTAAGTACTTTTTGTGCTATTTGAAATTGCACTAATCTAACTACATGCAATGGAAATCATAGGGGCAAGTGTCAGACAAGTGAAAGGGAGTATCTGTAGCTGTGGTCTACCCAAGAATGACTACCCCAGAGGCTTGAGTCCCTACTAGCAGACAACCAAAGGGAAATCAGCACTCCACTCAGGCAGACAGGCATGAGGGTGGGAGAAAAAGAGATGGATGGTGAAGCAAGAGAAGGGAGAGACTGGGGGGGAGGGGATGAGGAGAGAGAGGTGGAAAGGGATGACCACTCATTATGTTTTTATGAAAGGAGCATTCATAATAAAAATTGCATTAATCTAATCTTCCAGAGAAATACAGAAAGAGTATCACACTTTGAAATTCAAAATTACAAAGTTCACACAGAAATCAGAGGTATATCTATTCTTAGAGCATTTCACCACCTTCTTGATTTCCTCTGATAGTGTCTAATGCTTTGTTTATTAATCCTATTTTATACAGTACATAGTGGCTTTAATTCTTTAAGGAGTTTCTATAAATGTTTCAAGGAAGAATAATCTCCTATCTTTCTTTTACTTCATGAAATGCTTTAAACACTCCAAATGCTTCTTCAAGCTAATATATCATTGGAAATAGTAGAAGTTGCGATTGAAGACATAAAGCAGGCAAATGAAGTGTAGCTTTTCTTTAAGCTACATCACCTGGAAAATGTAGACACTAATGCCCATGGGTATTGATCTATTGGTTTTCATTATCTATTCATTGTTGCTTATATTTGTCCTTGTGTTATTAACACCTCTTTTTCTTGGTAAGATCAGATAAAGACTGGGCTTTTTATTATGGGAAAGTAGACAGTTGCATAAACAGCAAATTACATTCAAAGATGTCTACCTGATGTATTACATAAGCACATCATGTGTACTAAAGCACCCTACAGTCCCATATACAATATGGAGTTAACATATGGAGCTGAAAATAGTTATAAACTATGTACGGATTCAGAACACTATAAATACTACATGCTGACTATTAAATTATTCATTTCCTCTTTTTAAACTACAGAAATATGTCCTTATTATATGCTGTTCTTACTAATCATCTCATTTTTACATCATGATTCTATGAAACACAAGTAAACTCAAAATTAACATTAGTGAAACATCACAGATTCATAACATCTAGGAGATTTGATTACTTTAATGGAATAGTTTCATAACTGGGATTTGAAAGAATAATATAGTCATGAAGGCACAAAATATACATAGCAGGTAATAGATAGCAAGTCTTCTTAAGCTTTATATTGTTCTGAGAACTGATATGCAACCCTGATATACAGATATTTATACAATCAAGCATCTACTCATAATACTTCATGAAGACCTTTATTACAAACAAATTTTGCAATGCATGAAATTTTATCTTTTATTCAAGACAGAAGCAAATTTGCATGCTGATGAGATGGATGATCTTGTTTGTTTTTAAATAAAATTAAATCTTAATGCAAACTTTTAAATGGCAGGACACAGAAAGTCTTCAATAATTTTCAGAGTTGGACAATATTTTGATCTTATAATCATCAGTGCTTAGAGAACTGCTTTACAGAAATGTTAAGTACATCATGGAAAAGAATATTTAGAGCTGTTTCTGGAATAGTTGGAAATTCTGCACTAATTCCAACTGAAATCACTTTTCATATTGGATTTATTTATTTATTTATTTATTTATTTACTATTTCTCTGTCTCTCTGTCTAATTTCTCTCTCTCTCTCTCTCTCTCTCTCTCTCTCTCTCTCTCTCTCTCTCTCTCTCTCTCTCTCTCTCTCTGTGTGTGTGTGTGTGTGTGTGTGTGTATCAGAAGGCACATGCTATGTCCATGGAGGCCCAGGTAAGTCCTGGAATTCTCCATATCCTCTTGGTTTGACTCTGGAGTTTCCCAGGCTTCACCTTCTAAGACCAGGAGCACAGGCTGCTGTCATTTCTGCTTGGCTTTTTTTTTCATATGGGATTTGAGATGTGAGCTAGGTCCTTCCTCTTGAGAGGCAGAATCTTAACCACTGAGCTATTACTACAAGCCTCACACTGCTTTTTTATTTTGTTTTGTGTTTTTTTTTAACTCAAGTCAGCAATACACACAAAAATTTCTCAAATCAAATACTTTAGCATAATGCAATCCAAACTTTTAGTAATTTTGTATTACATGCTGAGAAATGATGGTAGGAAAATGTAAAAGTGATTTTATACTGAACGATTTTATTTCTGAAGCTAAAAAAACATTGTATGTGTAGTAAAACACTGTAATTTATGACACACAATTACCTAAACTCTGAATAATGATATTTCAGGCAGTGTTTCAATGTTATTGTGTGGGCTGGAGACATGCTCCATGCAATATGATCATGTATGTTCAGGATCAAGAATGCAATGGAGCTGAATGATGCCAGACATAACTTGGGTTCTTTTCCCATTTGACATGTAATTAATTTTTGGTCATTTCATCTTTAGAATTTGTTATTGCTAATATTCAGTTAGTTACTAAGCCCCATTTTAAGTCAACTTAAAGTTTTAGAGATTGGGACTACCACTACATAGTCATTTTATGTAATATAGTACCAAAATTAAGGAGGTCAGTGTCATGAAAAAGAAACATAAGAAATAATTGATAATTTAAGGCTGAACCTCAAACTATGCTTATTAGGACCAAATAAACAGAAAATATATTTGGTGTTCTACACTCAGAAGTACTATGTTTTGATTTTTTTACCATAGCAAAAATGTAAGAATATGGAACATGTATATTTTCTTTTCTTTCATTCATTCACACATATTTGTTTGGAGTCCGTGTGTGTGTGCATGTGTGTGTGTGTGTGTGCGTGCGTGTGCACATGTGTATGTGTGTGTGTTTGCATATAGTGGACACTTGATTGTATGTGTGTCTGAAGGTCCAAATCATCCTTGATTGATTTTCTTCCACCTTATTGTTGTGCCCCTGGGTCTCTATTTGTACCAGAATTCAACATTAGAACTAGTCTGACTAGCTAAATTGATCAGGGGATGTAGAGGAAGCTCTACCTTCCAAAGCTATAATTATACACAGGCTACCACATCTACCTAACATTTTTTCTTGCTATCCAGTGATCCAAACTCAGGATCCTTTGCTTGCGAGGCAAGAGCTTTGAACCATCTTCCTACCTAGAATATCCTTTTGTGTATGGAAAAAAAAAGCTGTGGAAAATAAGCTGAGCTGATTGACTGAGCTGATCTAGACTTATCAAAACTTTGGTGACCACAGGGAACATTGGAGTACTGTAGGTTCAGAGCCTAATTAAACTTTCTCTGAGGTATTTTTCACACCCTCTTGAGAGCCACTTCTTAACACTTTCTCTGTGACAAGATGTGGCTATCAGGTAAAACCTTTAAAAATGTGCTAACTTAGCAAAGCACTAGCACCCATCAATTAAAAAGCTAAGACTATCCTCAGATAGCATCTAATAGCCTATAAAAATATTTCCCTGGGCTGGAGAGGTGGCTCAGGGGTTAAGCTTCTGCCTTGCAGGCGGAGGGTGCTGAGTTCGGATCCCAGATCCCACGTATAGACGCCAGGCAGAAGCGGGGGCGGCCTGCGCTTCTGGTCCTCGTAGGGCGGAGCCTGTGAATCCCCGGGCAGAGTAAACAAGAAAGAGGTGGAGGCGTCCATGGTGGTTCCCGAATTCGTCTGTGGTTCTACACACACACACACACACACGCACACGCACACGCACGCACGCACACACGCACAATTGAATAAATAATAATAATAATAATAATAATAATAATAATAATAAAATAAAAATTATTTCCCTAACTTCAATCTGATGATTCCACTAATGTATTCGAAAAGTGTTTTAATTTATGCCTTTCTTTGTTCTATGATTAAAAACACCAAGAAGCTATTACCAGAGAATAACATGCATTTGGAGCAGGAGCAATCTGAATCTTTGTTCCAGGGTTATGGTCACTCATACTTGACTCCAGACTAAATGACTTCTTATTCCTTTGAGGTAAAAGTTGTGATTTTTCTGTTATGCACGCTTTAGTAGTGAGAGTAGCACTATTGGATTTGTTGAAATTCCATAAATTCCTGATGTCTTTTCTATTTTTTCAATATCTATATCCTTTAAATTAGTGTGTGGTCTATTGACCTCACAAATTCTAGCATTTGCTAAAGGCGCCAAGATCCTTGGAGGCAAGGAATTGACAGCCACAGTAGTGTTCCTATGCTTAAGGGGAACACAGGAAAGGGTTCAGGGAAATGCCACTGGGTCCTTGTAGGTCATCTGAGAGGAGGGCCCAGAGGAGAGTCTGGTATGCACATTAAAGGATTCTCCGGAAATTGGGGGGGGAGGTACTGGGAGATGGGGAGGGAGGGGTGAGGGGAGAGGGAGCAGGAGGCTCTGGGGGAGGAGGAGGGAGGGAAGGAGGGAACCGGTGTACCTACTAAGTTTGTATGAGTGGAAATAATAATAAAAATTGTTAAAAAATTTAGTGTGTGGTGGCTGTCAAAGGACATGAATACTGGCTTGTTAGAATTTAATTATTAAATTTTGAAATATCTGATCTTCACTTTGTTTACTACTAAGAAGTAAAGTTAACAGACACTGCTTATCTTAATTACTTAACCCAAGCCACTTAAAATAGTAAATTCATTTGTATCTCAATATTTAGTGCATGTCTATTAATAAGATTTCAGTTTAAGTGATAGTTTGATTGGAACAAAAATAGAATACATTAACCCCTAGGTAATCCAAAATAGACTGATGGATAGCCTTCATTTGTTAATATTGATAGTGTCATAACCATTGCTTATTGTATTGCTGGACTTTGAAACTATTCTGTATTACATAAAATAAACATAACTTAAAAATAGCTGAAGACTTTCAAACTGGTTTATTGCATGTACTATTTACTTTCAGTTTTTAACTCTATGTCTAGGAGATAGGATACTAGTTATACCTAGAAAAGCCTGTAAGAGATAGATCAACTTGATTATACAATTAATACAGTAGGATCCAGTTTGTCCTGAGCAGGGTCATACCCTGAGCAGGTGCATAGAGATGAAGAGAGTAGGTGGAGCAGTGGCTAGCAGGCAAGTGAGCATGCATTATTGGTTTTTATCCTCTATCTTGCTTGGGTGTGGCCTGCCCAGTTGCTGCAGAGTTCATGACTCCGAGCTTCTCTGCACTAATGGACTGAGAGTGTAAACCTGAGTTGAAATACCCCTTTTCCCCTCCCAAATTAATTTTGTGATCACTTGTTTTAGCAACAAGATGCATGACTATCATAGTGGATAAACGCTCTCATTGCAAATCTGATCACTTGAGTTTGAAGCCTGTAGTCCACATGGTAGAAAGAGTATTGGTTTTTGCATATACTGTGGAATAAATAGACTCTTGCTCTCCCTGTCTTTGTGTGTATCTGTTTGTCTGTCTCTCTCTGTCTCTCCCCCTCTCAAATATCTAAATACAGTTTGAAAGTATCATCAAAGATGATATAATTTTACTTTTATCCAAACTTATGTCTTCACTTATGTTGCAATATTTTTAGATTATTCATCCTAGCCTATTAAACTAACAAGGACCTAAGTTGCCCTGAAATCCTTGAGAGTTATGGTCATTTCTCATACTGACAATAACTGAAGCTTGAATAACTATAATTAAATACATGGACCAATCACTCCCAAGGAATGGATAGAGTTGCAAAAGCTAGGGACAGCACATGGTCATTGGGCTGTTCAGTGAGATTCACTCTGTCCTTGTCAAGTAGAGAGATGTGCTGAGATATGGGCACTTTAAGTTCCACAGACGGCTTTCTAAATCCAGTTTTCACTTACCCCACTGAGAATCACAGGAAATATTAAATAATTACGAGAGTTACATTGAAATTGTTCACACCAATGAAGTTTGAAATAGTTAAGGATTAGTGCAGTCCAATTTTTTAAAGTCATCTGGGATGACTTAATGTAGGTAACTTTATGCCTAATTCTTTGAAACTCACGCATGTATCATATATGAATTCAGAAGACCTCAATATATTAAGCGGTAAAGGTCTCAAAGAGATTTGTCTGTTTAAAATATTAGGTCTTTAATTTCTCTCATCATTTTTACATAGTTATTTTGCTTAGTATAGGATAGTTTCTGAAAGCAATGTAATGGGAACAAAAATTGAGGACAGATAAATAGGTCATGTGAAGAGAGATCCAGATAAACTTTGATGAATGAATAAATATCATCAAGGTACAAAGAAAAGGTACATGCCCTTCTCTAGACCCACACCTTCACTGTGGTTGAGAGATAAAAGAACAGTCTTATGGTCTTTGAAATTGAGATGAGAACAATCTACTGGATGTGTGTGTGTGTGTGTGTGTGTGTGTGTGTGTGTTTGTGTGTGTACCGAAAATAAAAATATTTTAAATTGCTCAACTATTGTAGTGATAATTTGAGGAAAATAAATCTTGATTTTAAACTTACATAATAAAGTAACTTGTTTGGAGAAAGAAAAATGTTTGTAGGAAATGTAGAATGAAAAGCTGAAGGAAGGAAAGCTACAGAATGTAATGTTGCCTGGATCAGTGCAGTCACTTATGTCTACTTATTTCTTTTTCCTAAGACACGACTAATCTAAATGGATATAGAAATTTTCTTCTTGCATTTACAAGCAATTTCTCAATACTAATCTGAATTTATTTATTTAAAACTATTGCTAAGGGCTAAATTTCGCCTTTTGCTTTATATGTATATTTAGCATAATATATTATTCTAGTTTATGTAGAAATATGTCTATCAGAAATGTATCATGCTAAAGAAACATATGTATTTAATATCAGTTATCATATAATTCCACATTCAGAATTAACACAAATTAGGAAATTATCAGCAAATGATCAGAATGTAAATTTTCCATTAGAGAAAAATCCAACATATTTCCAAATCCTGTCAGTTTTTCCTTCAAAGGAAGTTGATTACTCTTTGTTCAGAACTGCAGTTTATCATTTTCTTGTGCCATTTACAGAAACTCTGTAGATATTAGTCAACTTATATATTTAGTAAGAATGTTAAATTTTAAACTCAGATGAGATTTGTGATAAACATTCTCAAGGTATGTATCATATTCAAACTGAATAGCAAGCAATATGTTTGTTTGTGTCTACCTCTAAAACAGTAGTTTTTTGCAACTACAATCCTTCTTTAATACAGGCTAAAAAATGCTTTATGCTATTTAATTTTAACTACTTACATGATATCCACAATAAAACTGAAAGATCTATTATAAATCTCAAATGTGCATAACACTCTGAATTAATACAGAACTCGTTATCAAGAAATATATAAAACATTAATCAAATTGTTATATTCTCAATAGATACTTGCATCTGTGCATCTCAGGAGTATATTGATGTTTATAGGGAAACCCAAAGAAACAAAAAAAAGTATAGTAAAGTTATTGCGCCAGATGTTCCCTGAAATGCAGACTTATAGCAGACACTAAAAAGTTCTATTATAAGAACATGATGGATCCAGAGCACATGATCATAGATTACAAGGATAGCCACTGTAGAAATGAGCTTTATTTCTGAAAGTAATGACATCATGTAGTGTTTACTTGTCTTGACTATTATAATCTTCCATGTGAAATCATAGACATTAAGTACAATCTTATTTTTATGTAAACGTCTACTTAACTTTTCTGTACTTTTAGCACTTGTTGATTCTTCAGATAATACTGAAAAAAAAACACAGCAAACACACTCCATGTGAATTTAACAAATGCTAGCTTCACTACCTTGGCTACTATTTGTCACATTAATTTGTTATCCAATTTTCTCTTCTTCAAAGCACATAGATTTTTCTTCATAAATGTCAGCATACAGACCAGGAAAAAAAAGAAGTTTCTGAATCAATAAACCTGTAGTTCACAGAACCAAAGGATCAAAATTTTATCTGAGAGCCTCTTGCTTTTGTATGTAATAGATGATATAACCATATTAGAATATATCTATGTCATTATAGATTGGAACCCCATTTCTTCATAGTAGAAAACTATTTCAGCATCTCATGTTTATAAAAAACTGACAGTACATTTTCTATAGTTCTGTGTTTTCCAATTCACTCTGAATAATCATTATGGTATAATTGCTTTTTGATAGTAGATAAATAATATTTTTCCACATAGTTTCTTGTGGATTCTTCTGAACCCATGACTATGTCATTTCAATATTTTTATTCTATAATTTTATTAATAAAGAACTTGTCTTTTAAAAGTTAAATGTTTTATTTGTATATATATTCAGTATATGAATATACTGAATTTATATTATCTTCATACTTCATTTTTTGATACTTTCATATATGCATACAACTAACTTACGGATTTTGTTTAATTTGAATTTTCATCCTTTGTAATCCAATCTGATCCCTGTTTCCACTGCATGCTTTATTTCTTCCAGCTCTCTCTCCCCTAATTTCACATCTGGAATTCTTGTGTCGGCAAGTGTCTGAGTAATTGCTGGGATATATGGATGGCGTTTCAGTAGGTACATCAATGAGTAAAGTAGCTCCTTTTCTCCTGTATGGTAGTTACCTTCAGTAGACTTTCAGAAAAGTAGAGTGACTTTTGAGATCTTTCCTATTCCATGGTAATACTTTGATAGGCCAAATAATGTGAGCACTTGTGGAAGTAGACATCACTGCAGTGAATTCTCCTGTGCAGCAGTATTGTCCTGACAAAGGAGCTGTCTGGCAGCATCTCGCCATCTTCAGACTCTTACATCCATACCACTCCCTTTTTCTTGGAGGATCTCTTAGCCTTAGGAGTGTGATTCCTGTATATGTCCTATTTAAGGCTGAGCATACCACAGTCATTTATTCTCTGTACTCTGGCCTCTTGTAAATTCACTGCATAAAGCACCTCCTGTGGCAAAAAAGATTTTTCTTGGTTAAGTTCCAAGAGCTTCTCTAATCTTATAGATATAATGCAAGTGTTTAGATGGTGGTTTGCTATTAGTATTTTATAGTAAATCTCATAGATTGTTCCTATTGGTGGTCTATTTTTCCCCTTCCACTGATTCATTCCACAATTTTTAGTAACAAGAATTATTTTGTATTATCTGTATGCAAGAGTAAAATCCATAAAACTAGAAGAGAGAGGAAGAATAAAGAATCTAGTAGGGATGTAACTATGGAGATTTAAGTTGGAGGTAATTCTGTAGGCTTTAATAAATGAACCAAGATATGTGGAAAATATTTTGATGCATGTGAAAAAAGATGTATATCTGTCTTTAGACCCTTATATGTTGACCTTGACAAGGTCTCTATACAAATCTGAACTACAGAATGTTTTAAACACATTAAATACTTTAAACGCATTTCATGAGTCAACTCACAGTGATTTCATTCATAGTGAAAGTACAAATTTATATAATTATAGTATATAATTATACTAACATTTCTACAGATACAGATCACAACCACTAAAAAATAACCTGGCCATTGTATATTCTTATCTTTCTTGAATTCCTTAGGTAGTCTTTGGGAGCATGCTGGTATGTCAGTCATTCTGCAGGTCTGGAGAGGACAAGTCTCACTATAGTGAGTTTCTAGATGCAGCAGACCTGCCTCTTGAGTTCCCATTTTTAGGTTCTTATAATCTCACCACTCCCTCTGATGTGAGGTCCCCAAAGCCTTAGGATGGGGAGAAATTAGGTTGGCCTGATTCTTATTGACCCTTCCTGAATCACATTATGGTGGGAATAAGCATTATGGTGGGGATTAACCTGGATGAGTGAAGGGAAATGCCTTTATCAGTGGGATGGCCAGAAGAGACTCAACTTGTTATGTCGCAGAGGACTAAACCCCACAAGAGGAAATCCCTGAGTCTGTAGGAGCATACAGGTATAATGGTGAAGGGAATGGAAGGGATTGAGGAAAGAAAGGTAGGGAATGGCAGGGAGGAGGATGGAGGGAAATAGGGATGAGTACTCAATATGCTTGCAAACGTAGAAAAATAAAAAAGATGGCCACACAATTTGAATATGAAGAGAAGCTGTCCAGCCAGAAACCCTAGTTTTCATGGTAAAGCTAACCTTGTAAAAGGTCAAAACATTGTTCCCTTTTTTGTGTCTACTGTCAATAACACGTTGCATTCTGCTTTCTTCTGAAGTTCAAATTTGTCTCATGCCAATCCCTATGCCACAATAAGGAATAAAAAAAGACAGAAGTATCACAGTTAGATCTGTACAGAAAGTCATTCTGCCAATTTTCGGTAATAAAATTTAGCATTCCAGCATCTGTCACATGTTATATGGGGCCAGTCTACAGGTATCACAGCAGAGCATATATAGTGTGTGTTTAAAACCAAATAAAGTGATGATTATTGCATTTATGAATCATAGCTTCACAGCTGAGTAAGGTTTACTTCTTTACCCTTTAAACTCATAAGACATGCACATATACACAAAATAATCAATTGACAGATTTTCTTATTTAAACTGGTGACATTTTTGAGGACAATATATAAATAATTCTGTGTTTTATAGATTGAATACTGATTAAGCCTAATCATCAGTCACAATCAGATGAGAAATATGCCGAAGTCACAAATGTTTTTCTTTGGCAGCTGTTATCTAATCCACTTTTTTTTCTTCTAACATGTATGTGTTTATTCAAGGAAGAGGCGTTCATATTACATAGGTTCACCCACATTTACTAATAGGCCACTAAATTTTTCCTATTCTGTTTGAAGTCTCAATGGCTTCAATGGAAGAAACATTAAATAAATAACTGAGAAAAAAATTTAACCTACCATTACTCTGTTAGAACCATATTTATTTTACCATTGGTAGTCAACAGTCATGATGTTAAAATAAAAAAAAATTCATTTTACTGTGAAATTCAAAGGCTCAAAAGGAGGAAATTATTGTTTGTTTACTTGATGTTATTTTATTATAAAGGATGTTGAGTCCAAGAGCAAACGACTGTATTTGAATATTTTCTTTGATACAATTTTGTTAGTTATTATTAAAGCTGTTAAATATATCTGTAAATATCAATATGAAATACATTTATGAACACAACTTACTTTATAGTAAAATAATCAATTTGAATGCCAGGTCTTTTCCTGTCCTTCACAGAACCATAGTTCCCTACATGTGTAAATGTTAATAACAGCAGTATAAAAAATATTATGTTATTTTGCAATAAAGAAGAGCTCCTTCTGGGAAGTTGTGCAGTAAATCAATTGTCAAATCCTGTTTTCTACCAGCATATCTTGGTATGTGCTAGAAATGAAAAGGCCTGAAGACTGTCTGGTGGCTAAAGCTTTCAATCTCAATTCTGATCTTGTCCCTGAATCAAGGGCTTACTTAGAAACACTGTTGTTTCCCAAAGATATATCAGAAAATACCATAACTGCTATGACACTTTATGGGTGGTATAATCATCTTCCTAAACCAAAGCTCTGAGAATTTGGTTGGGGGCAGATTGAATGATCTCTATCACACAGCATCTGAGTGTCACAGGTTTTACTCTTGGGTGTTGCTTTGGAATCCAGAAATTCCTAGTCCCACACACTCTTCTCTTGCGCTTCGGGGCCTATGGTTTGACTGCAAAATTGATTCTCCTGTCACGTGAAAACAGGATGCAGTATTTGAATCCATGCATGCTGACACTGATAAAGCTACAGAGTTCAACTTTCCTGTGTTTTTCTCATGTGGAAAATGACCAGTTGATAATGTATGATCATAGTAATCTTTCATTCCTGACTTATCCCCAAGAAACATATGCATATCTGTCTGTCGCTTCCCATACCATTGTTTGGATTTCTTTAAATAGCATGCTATGAAGTGAAGATAGTTTTAATAGGCACATCTCTTGGAATTTCAGTTGTCATGTATCCTGTCAAATTGTACCACACAGAAATTTATTTAAAAGATAAAAATAAGAAACAAAAGCTAATATTGGTAGATCTCTAGGTTCATCTCAAAGTTAAGAATAAGCAAAGTCAGAAGGAGCTCTTTCTGTTCAATTTTCATATTTCCTTGATGATATTAGACAACACAGAATAAAAGTAATAAAAATTCTGCCATGAATCAGCAGGAAAATGACTATCAAGAAATTGGCATGGGTCTGGGGATATCAACCAGTGATAAAATGTTTGTATAGCAAGAGAAAGCATTCAATTCCCAGACACACACACACACACACACACACACACACACACACACACAATGTGCATGTGTGTGTGTATGTGCATACATGAATAAAGAAAAGAAAGAAAACGGGTACATCAATATAAGCATATTAAATTTTATAAATATTTAAGCGTTATGTTAGTTGGCAATTTGATTTAGAGTGATATATTAAAGATTCAATGAATGTTAATTAGCAGTGATTAGACAAACCCTAGCAACCAACATCTTGTACACAAAAGATAAGCAAGTGACCTAAGCCAAGAGAAGCACATGTTTCTTTTCCATCACTGGCTACTAATTTGTCGTCTTTACTGCCTTGATAATCTCTATGGGTTATTTCCACTGATGAGCTAATTAATTAATGTTTATTATGAGTTTACTGAAATAGTCTATATAATCTCACTTATCCTTGCATTGAACAGGGTAAGCAGATAAAAGTGAGGAGCATTTCTGTATACGTGTGTGGCAAATGGAGAGCTGCGGGGCTTGGGCCAGTTCATCTTCAGTCACAACCCTGGAGTACTTACTTTAACTGAGTAACTCATTTTATTGTGCTGCTTTTTTTTTCATTCCTCATTGGTTTTATTTGTTTTGAAACTCTTTCTCATTGCTTCTCTGCTTTCAGCACAATAAAGTCAAAAGCACCAACATTTTGATTCATCATCCTGGGAAAATGTTCTACAGGTTTTAAATTATCTGCTGGGTCTGTCGTAAATGTCAACTGCTTAGCTTCCTAAGCTAAACAGTACTGTATGTGATGGTTGAGGACCAGATAGTTTCATGCTAAGTTGACTCTTTTTTTGATCAAATAAATATTTCATGTTTCAAGGAGTTCAAAAACTCACTCAGGAAAATAACTTTAAAAGATTCTCAACTTACTTCAATGTGAAAGACGACTTATGGTAATGTGAGCCTACCTATGTCTGAAGACTTGGCCAAACAAATCATTTTGTTTCAGTAGCTGAGTCCTGACACCTGTAGCCTGATTTCCACAGAGCAGTGAAGAGATGAGTGTGTTCAGGACGGCCCTGCATGCTTCTGTATCTCATGCTCTGCTGATAAGTCATTGCTCAGGAACACTTCATCACTGACTCCTTCTGGTTTTGCCGTGAGAAATGTAATATGTAACTTTTGCTATTTTAATTCTGGCTTCAATTGTATTTTCTGTCTCACCATAAAACCCAGTGTTGAACTTTCTTCATTCACAGCATACGTCTTTCATGTTACTATCATAACTCCACATTGTTGCTAAGAGTTAAAATATCATTTGACTTTCTCCATAGGCTCTTGTTTTGATTTTATGGATGTGTGTTTCTCCCTCCAAAAAATTGGTGGCTTGCAGTGATGGTACGTGTCTAAATTCTAAGCACTTGAAATGACAGGAGGTTAGGAGCTCAAGGCAACCTCTTTTATTTACAAAATTCAAGGTGAGAAAGTCAGAGATATTATTTCAATGGCAAAGGTATTTACCATCCAACCTGAGACCTGAATCTATTCCCAGCAATACACATAGATCATCATAAGAATGCATTCCTCAAATTGTCCTCTGAACTCTACATGAATGTAGTGACAAGTACATAATGCTCCTAGCTGGTAAAACTGTTGATGGGTGTTCTCCTCTGGTAACTTACTTTCCAATAATATGTCAGCTATCCTCAAAGAACTTAACTTTCATGTCATTTCCAGCTTGTTTTCTTCTTGCCCTATGGCAAAAGTATATTTTATCTTCAACAACAGGGTCTCACTGTCCAATTTTGCTGCACAAACAAGAGCTGTGGCATTTGTTTGGGGTGTCTCTAGTACATTTATGGCTCATCTATTCTTCAGGAGTTCTTCATACCTGGCACTGCTGGTTTGGTGTGGCTGTTCAAATCCGGGTCAAGCATCTACAGGCAATTACTGCTGTCTCAGGTTCTCATTCTTTTTATGTTTCCCTATATAGAGTATCTTAAATTGAACACTTGATTTCTAATTTAACATCTTTTCTTTTTATGAAGGATGTTTTATGCCACTGTTATTACTGTGATTTTTTTTCTTTGAGCAGGACATTAGTGAAGTCATTTTCATGTGTTTTTGATGGATATCTTTAGAGTCATTTCCCATCTTCTGCTTCCAGTAACATATCTCTTCTTTTCTTTCATCAGTCAACTCCTTCTCTTTTACCCTTAGAAATTTTCATATCATTTGTATTCTTCTACTTCCTAGCAATTAGCACTTGGACCATGTGCTTGGTACTAGATATTTGGCTGATCTTATCACATAATTCAAATGCTGATAATCTAGGAAATCTCTAGGAGGTAGATGCTTAATATGTTATTTTAAGGAAAAGAGTTTCTCCAAATTGACTGAGTTAGTAAATTGCAGACCATAAATGTGAACAAAGGTCATGCTCACTCATCAGACTTCAAAGACGGAGTATTTGGCTCTAGCCAGATATTGGTGTTCTTGCCACTAAGCATATAGAACCCACAATATTCAGGGTTGTTCTTGAAGCTGGAACTTATGGTATCACTAAGGCTCATGATATTACTTTAACTTCCAGGTTTTTTAGAATTACAAATTCAATTATTCCTTCAAAGGAGAGCTCCCCCCATTTAAATGCATACTCTCATGTTCACATTTTAACTTAGCTGTAATTAATAATTTCTCATTTACATAATTCTAGCTGTCTTTTGGCCCCAAGTGTACTTTATATTCTTCACTAATCAAAGTATTTCATTATAGTCACTTGAGTTGTGATCAATAGTTGATGAATAACTTCAAAGCAAATTGTCTGGAAACAAATGCTTATGTGGCTAAGAAAAGTAATCAAGAGATGAAGGACTTTTCCTTTGATAATAAAAACCTAATACACCTATAACATGCAAAGTTAAGTTTCATATTATTCTTCTATGTTTCTTAGTATTTGACTTATTGAGTGTGTGTGTGCATGTGTGTGTATGTGTGCATGCGCATGCATGTGTGTTTGCAGAAGAGGACGTTTGACTATCTGTGTCTGTGAAGATGACATTGTTAATCATCCTCAATTGCATTTTCACCTTGTTTTGCTCTAGGGTTTCTCAGGTCCCGTCTCCAGGGTCAGAATAGAAGGCCACCACCATATACGCCTGGCATTTTACATAAGATCTAAACTCACATCCTTTTGCTCTGAGAAATTTATCCAGCCTGATATTTACATTAAATCCTCATCTGTTTTAAGTTATCATCTAGGTTTATACTTTCATTTTATGTATTGTAAGAATCTCTTGTAATTTTGTATTTATACAAGTGTTGAGAGAGGTTAACATGATACTTTAGACAATTTTTTTCATACTGTGATATATTGTACAAATGGCAAGAGGTTTGTTTGCTTGCAAAGTTTTGTAATAAAGAACAAGCATGAATTTGTTTATGGAAAATGCCATACGTTACATCAATTCCCAGGTACTTGTCTTACAAAAATAGATGGAGTGAACCTTATTTAGGTGTGATGGGGGATTGAGCTACTTACTGTTTTCTTCCAGCTGACAGTGTAATTTAGGAGGAAGTCAACAATTGCAGGAACATGTTGAATCAACATACAGTTGAGTTTAACAAAACATGTTAGTCTCCAAATTTGATCAATGCCAGAACAGGGAACAGCCTTTCCCAGGTCACCCATAAGCACTTTTACAATAGCTACAGTTTATGTGCTACATATACTGCTTTTGCTCTTCATCTCAGAAAAACATTTACTGGCATGCAGAAGCACTGTGGACAATACTGTATAATGAAAAATTAACTTAAGAAATCTTACTTAATTTTGTACATAATAAAAATAGTGGTATGTCTTACATAAAAGATTTATAATAGGACCTATTACTATAAATTTAAACTTTAATAAACACCTTTGATATAACACTTCAGTTGATTATGGAAAAGGTATATATGCTATAAAACAAGATATTATGGAATGTTAAAATTAATATTATATAGGCATTCATAAATTGAACTGATATTCTATATAATTTAATATTCTGTAAGTATATTGGTATAAACTGCAAATTATATTGTACTTAGCATTAGAAATATTATTTTGGTGTTATGAACATTTCAGTTTCAATGTGATATTTAACCAAATGAAGGAAATATATTCTATTCTAAATAGAAAAAATGTGAGCAAAGTTGATGTATTCTACTTGAATTTTTTAAATAAGTGTCAAAAGTATTGTTTACCCAGACATGTTTCCATACAGCCTATCTCTCATAATGGAAATGTGAGGTAATTTTTCCCCTAACTCCTAGTTACACTTTTCAGTTAATTTTTTTCATGACATCATTTGCATTGCTATCATTCTGCCTTGTTATACTATAATAATTTCCTATAATTTATAAATGAATTGGACATCTTCCTCATTTCCCTGTTTTATGAACTCTTTCACAAGTACTTTAGTTTTCAAGTGCCAAAGGCTGGCTTTTTCTATCATTTTTTTTTTCGCTTTACATTTAGGAATGAATAAATCCTACTAAATCTGCTTTTATTTCGTTTCTTAATAAAACATGGATGATTTCTGTAAGGCAGAAATGTTCCAGAAAGAAAACAGCCTAAAGAAATATCTTGTCTTATAGTTTATATCAGCTTAGCCTCAGGCAACCAAAATGCCTGTCACATATATGCCATTGATTTCTGCATTAGCTAAAGGGAAGGAATGTTACAAAATTGAAACTATATTTTTCCTAAATTTATGATAACATTCATTAATAATTAAGAATGTTGAATTTCATTTCATGAACAGGCTTGTTTGTTTAACTAGGCCTTTTTCTATTCACTTTTGTTTCTTTATAAGAACTATATGTTTCAACATACAAATACAAATCATTGAAAACATTGTTTTTACTTTCCAGCATAACATCCAATCAACAATAATGTTTATTTTGTACACTTTTGTTGAAATAAAGAATAATCAGGGAAGATGTATTTAGTTTAATCATTTTTATTTCCTAGGGTCCAAATTAGTATGAATAATGAGAATAGATGGACACAGAAAAATGTTTAAGTAAAGTATTTTCTTAGTTATGATTAATTCATATATCCATGGAGTAGCTAAAAACAATATTGAGCCAATAGATGCTATCTTAATCCTGCCTAAAGTCTGCTTTCAGAGGTGAGTCACAAGAGAAAATTAAACATTAAATTATGAAGACTTAAACACACATTCAATCCTTATCATTATTATTGTTTATTAGGTCAATTATTAAAAATCCTGACTGTCTACACAGTTAATCTTGTGAGGCAAGAGATATAATCCATTATTGTTTTAGAGGCATTCTTAACGAGCTATTTTTGGTATTACTGTATAAGTTAATTAGACGTAAGGGAAATTCCTAGATGAAAGATATTGGTTAAAATGTAGGGATTAAGTAAGATTGTAGGTATTTAAAAATGATAAAAAACTCTACATTATCCGGAGGCTGGAGAGGTGGCTCAGGGGTTAAGCCTCTGCCTTGCAGGCGGAAGGTCCTGAGTTCGGATCCTCAGACCCCACGTATAGACGTCAGGCGGAAGCGGGGGGCGGCCTGCGTTTCTGGATCTGGTAGGGCGGAGCCTGTGAATCCTGGGACAGAATAAACAAGGAGTAGGTGGAGGTGGTCCATGGTGGTTCCCGAATTCCCCTATGGTTCTACACACACACACACATGCACACATACACACACGCACAATTGAATAAATTAAAAAAAAAAAACTCTACATTATCCAAAAATAGTAAACTTAAATTTCAAATTCCTAAGGAATTTACACTTCTATTGTTTTTAGTAGTAAAATGATTGATTGATTTTAATTTCTATTCCATAAATAATTGCATTGTTAATTTCAAATACCTTTTGAAAACAGTATACAAAAATGCACAGCAAGGTCGATTCATATTTACCTTTTAGATTTTATTTTTCAGAAATTATAATTTATTGTCATTTCATCACATTGGTGGCAATATTAGATTTGAAAATATTCAAAAGACTTATCTAGAAAATTTCCTCTCATCTTTTTTCTTCCCCTTGCATATTGGAAACATTTTCAATTACATCTTCGACAGTTTTTACTCCCATTTCATGTTTTCCATTTCAGATTTTTAGATGTGCTCTGAAAGGCTTGTGTTGTAAGACTTCTTTCAAAAGTATTTATTTATACAAGTCAAATGCTAAAATTAAAATTTAAATATATTTAGTGCCTCATAATTTTAATATTTCCCCTTTGCAAATTCATGAAAATTAAACCATATGTATTTAAATTTCATATAAGTACCAGTTTTGCCTGTTACTATTTGAAAATAAAACATCCTAAATTAAAGAAACAGTGAAACTCAAATGCTCTTTAGTTTTCACATTTTTCAGAATTGCACCTTGAACATTTGTTGACTTTGAGAAAGGAAATAATTTTGACAGACTTCATTTATCCCCCTGAGAAGGAGAGCTAGCAACCATCATCACAAGGAAGAAAATTACCAGTATTGTATTAGAAATATTTATGATGGTAAGGAGTTAGCTAATGTTCAATAAACTTTTGGTCTGTTATTTTATGATGTTGTTTATGATTAGTACTCATTATATTAAATAAATTAATTCAGCTTGCAAGCGTCAAAGAAATTGTCTTATGACTTTACAGAAGACATAAAGCTAAACAATAGCAGTAACAAGAAACAACAACAATCCAGCTTTTACATATATATATATATATATATATATATATGTATATGTATATATATATCTCCACTAGGGTTCATAGAAGTCTTGCTGCAAACATTTGAGTAAAAAGAATATGCATCAGAATCTATCAAAAAGAACCCAACTGGCATTTGTGACATTCTCTCTTCTTACAAAATGCATGAGGATTCCCAATGCAGGATTCATGTTCTTGAAGGTTAGAAAATATAACAATCTTCTTTTTTTTTACTTTCTTTAGTGTATACACCAATTTTTCAAAAACATCAAACTTATAAAACTGATTTGTATGAAAAATTTATATACGCTAATTATATGTATTGAAAGGGTTCTAACTTGCTATGTAAATAAAAATTTAAAATATATGTGCATACATTTATTTATGTGTTAAATTTTATAGAAAGGATTTCAAAGCATGAGAAAGGATGCAAAATTACTTATTAATATGTGAGAACTATTTGCATTTTCAATTCATTTTGATACATCTGCCTGAGATTCTTGGTGTAGTTAAGGCAGCTCTATTGTTAAGATAGGAGAGCACATTTTGTCAATTCAACACGTTTGACAAAACAAGTGAGTTTGCTTTTGAAAGTCTCATTCTGATTTATAAAGAACACTTAATTTGTTTCCTTTTGTTGAACTTCAGACTAATCAACCAATATTTTCAAGCTGGCCTTCAAGTGTTCTTCCTGTTTTTCCCTCAACTGTAATTACTTACTGGGAATTTTTAGGGCGTTTTGAGAGCTTTCAGTAAAAATCACACATAAACTGTGAGCAGAGGCTATGGATGGTTACTGCATTCCACCTCATACTTCCCATAACCTGAGAAAACCTTCAAATTCACGTTTTTGTCAATAGCTTATATTAGTTTAAATTGCAATCATGTTCTAAGAAGTGTCGTAAAATGAAGGAAAGAAGAGAATGGAATGACACCAGTCTTTTCCACAAGACCTCTTGTCGACTTCTGTCTCATTATGTTAACAATCTGCAGAGAGAATGGAGTCAGATCTCCAGAGCAGACAAGATTGATTTACTTTACAGGCCTTTCTACACAGCCTAATTATTGCATTACAAATAGCAATTCTTTCACCCCATGAAGGAGCACTTTGATTAGTGTCTGCAGTACAGGTGCTGGGGCTTGCTATGCTAGCTGCATGCTAACTGTTCTGCCTCCCAACCCTCCCAAACTGCAATAGGGGGAGCACATTGCTGAGGTTTCTAAGTTAACATTTTTACTGTAATGGTTATAGAGAAAATTCTGGGATCTTTCTGTTTTTAGATAATAACAGACACATTATACAGCAAGTTTATTCAGAGAAAATTATCTGCCTAATGGAATCTCTCATTACTAACATTATTTTAAGATATGGATAAATGTTTTATATAGTTTTGAGAGATTTCTGAGTGTAATACTTTCAAATTGCAGTAGCCATTTTTATTAGTTTTCTATATATGCCTCTTGAAGTTTTCATAGTCCAGATGTTTGAATAACAAAAAATCACACTCCTGCAGTACAAGGGCTTCAAATTCACAACTCGATGATGAAAAGCTTCATTCTGTAAGTAAAATTTAGGAAGAAAATGCTTCTGTGCGTCTCAGATTCTTGGCAATTCTAAGTGCTTCATCATACCAATCCCTATAGCCACCTTCGAAGTCTCTCCTCTCTCCTCGATGTGTCTTTATAAGTACCATTGGAGTTGGATTTAAAGTTCCCCTGATTATTCCTGATAATGTCATTTAACTCCATTACATCTGCAACAATAAGTTTCGAAATGACCCATTCAAAAGCTCTATTGAAGAAGGTATAGCCATAACTTTCTTAGATTTAGACCATTCAGTCCATTAGTTCCTGACATGTCAACTACAAATGTGTGTTTTAATGATTAGTCATTTACTTGCTGGTCATTCTAGGATTATTTTCTGTCATATTAGTTACAAATTTATCTTGAAATAGAAATTACTTCTTCTCATAAGTTAATTCATGAGAAAAAAAATAATGTTGTTTAGTTAATCTAGAAGTAAAATTCAGAAAGTATCTGTGAAATCATAAATTCAAATTGTAAATTTTAAAGTCTCAAAGATGCCATTAAATTGGCTATGAAGAAGAATTAAAGATTAAAATATTTTTAAATTACTAAAAATATTTCTAAAAGATAAGTTTATTAGAGCTTTAAAATATTGAGGAGAACACTTTAAATGATTATTTTCATTACTTTCCTTTCAGAAAGAATAAAATATTATCAGAGGAGTACATTGATGATAACAGAAATATTAGTTTATAACAGTGTTTAAGTTTATAACTTAAATTTTTCCTCCCGTTCTTCTGTTATATTGTCTCAGAAAAAGTGATTTTTACAAAGCCCATGTGATTCACATTCTACTTGTATCATTACTCTGACTATCAATGAATTTTAATGAGCACATAATATTCTGCTTTTAAATCACCAAATATAATTTATGTAATTTTCAATTTTGAAGCTGGATAACTAACTAAATCTTTTGTGGTTCTTCATGTTAATATTATCTGATTCACGATAAATGTAATTATAGTTCACAATAATGCAAAGGAAAGTTTGTATTGAGCACCGATATCTGTCTTCAAGTTATAATCCAGAATGTTATTTAACCACTTGTTAAAGGGATTAAGGTTGCCATCTCAATGTAATTCAAAATATAATCACCTCATAAACAAAACAGTACTAAATAACATATATTTCACATTTAAATTCAGTCACAAATGTGAAAATATCCACATTGCTTTTGTTTATCATTATAATCAACTAACCCATAAAATATTGTACATGAAATTAAGGTTAAGAAGAATTTATGAGATTCAGGAGGATCCAGTCAGTAAGGCAGAAATTACATTGGGTCTCAGTGTTTATAATACAGGGCCGGAAAGACTGGAAATTTTAAAAATGACAAAAGGGATTGATTGAGGCAGTGGTGAGGATAGTAACTTCTGGGTGAAGTTGTTATCCATTGAGTTGGTGGCCCAGAAGAGTTTGTCAGACCTAGAACTGAGGAGATGCTCTGGCTTATGTGGCTTTTGTTGATGAACCAGGAGCTTCTAGGTCCTATCCCATAGAGAGGCAATTCAAACTTGATTAGCTCTGATAAAGTTATGACATATACTACATCTTTTGATGTATGATGTATAGGAAAAATAGAAGTCCAATGTAAACAAGAACGGAGTTACAAACTGCCACAGTCTCCGTGAGGTGCCATCACTTAAATGATATACTTAGGATCTGCTCCATCATCCCCATCCTTAGCAGTAAGGGTGTGTCTGGAGGGCACTGATATATGAGAATACTGTCAGAGCAGGTATTTAGAAAAAATCAGTAAACAATACCTTCTGCTTCCTGCCTTACTTGTAATGTTCCTGTAACAGTTACTCTTAACTATTGCTGTGATAGAGCATCCAAAGTCAAACAACTTAAGGGAGAAAGGGAGATTTATTCAATTTACAGTTGTAAAGGAGAGAAACAGGTATTCATGGCAGAGGTGACATGGCTGGTGGCTGACGCTGGAGGTTAGCTAAGTCATGGCCGACATCCAGTAGACTAGTGTGTGATGACTGAATACTAGAGGATTCCTGTAGAGTCTCTTTTCTTTTTAGTCTCCAATTCTATGGTTCTTTTTATCTGGTCCATTACTGGGTGGTTCCAATGACATCTAGGGAAGTTCCTATGGAATCAAGGGCTGGTCTTTGTATTGTAAATGTATTGATCCAGATAATCTCTTCAATGGTCTCAGCTGATTTTAGTTAATGCCAGGTGTGTCAAGTTGACACCCAGGATTAACTATCACAGTTCCTTATTGATATAACATAGGAGGAGTTGGCTAATAAAAATATGTAATTCAAATCTAGGTACTGCATCTAAAGTAATTAGTGAGCAAGGAAGCACAATGGTGTCCCATGTGCTCAGAGGTACAGTTACAACATGGGAATCATCAAGAGTTATTTAAAATATCCTAGTTGGCAAGATATTGCAGATAGGCATTAGACTCAGATACATTAATTCCATCGTTAGAAAACATGGATGAAATTTTTTAATTTAATAACTACATTCAGTAACATAAACTAGAACCAACACACTTTCTTTCTTAGATTGTAAAAGGTTTCTTTCAATGGTTAAATGTTTATATAAATGTCATGTGTGTAATCTTTAAGAAGTGTTCTTTATATTTAATTTAGAAATATTGAGTTCCTGTAACATGCTTGACACTTCCAAAGATTTTCACAAGCCAAAGCAAATCACAAAAACCTGTTATAATGAAAAATTTGGATGTTTGATTAAAACTATTAGATAGCATGTACCAAGCAAACATTTACACAATGATTGTTTATGTGTGGGCCATATTTTAATATATTGACGCATTGTGTGAGAGTCACTCCATGCTAATGCCTGGCAGTACCTGAGGGCATCCCTGATGAAATCAATAAAAGCCAAAATACTCTCTTGAAGAGTAAATGCAACTTCAGTTGTAGGATAATGTTTTTCCTTTAACTGATCTTATAAATTAACTCACGGGGAAAATGCTCAGTTGTTTTCTGATATTTCAGTCTAGGTTGATTATCTGACCAACCCTTAGGCCAATGCTGTGAATAGGCACCATTAATAAGGTGTTTATGCTTTTGGTAATGCATTTCTTGAAATAATATATACAAGATTTTATTGCAGCCATCTATTATAGAAATTCGGATCAGAGCTTTTCCACTCTGAATTGCAATGTCACCCATAGATGTCTTTTTGCATTGAGAGAATATTTTTCAGGTGATGGAATAATAGCGGTTTGAAAATAACAGGACATTAAGCCAATTTCTCAAACTGGATTATCCTGATGAGAATACCCTACCTCTTAACTAGCAGGACTGTCAAGTGTCACCTGCAAAGTCAGCTTTCATTTCTTTTTAATTTCATATGAATTTTAACCTCATTGTTGTGAAGTAACTTGTGAACGAAAAGATGTCAATGCGTTCTACTTACTCTTCTAAATGTTCAAATTGTGCACGTTGTTTAAAATACAAACATATCTTACAAATCGAGGTCAGTTTCCTAACTTCCCCTTCCACTTAGTGTTACTGATATAAGGATTAATTAATTAGACCCATGTTATGACATGTTTGTCTTTTGTTATGTAGAAATACAGTAGTTGGATGACATAGTTTGGACAATTTCATATACAATTAGAAGAATGCAAAGCTTATTGAAACAATTACATCCACTAATTTGAAAACAGCTTTACAAATCTATAATTTCAGTACAAATACAATTGAGAAATTCACATAACGAGCAATCTCTCCAAACACCATGATAATTTAAAGTTAAAAAATAGAAGTCTCATTTATAATAATTTGAGAAATAATTCATCACCAAATATTTATGCTCATATCAGGATGACTTATAGCTGGCCAACATCCTTTTTAATTAGTTTTTCATTTATGTATATTCTTTCAGAGATTTACAAATGTGTTCATACAGTTTTCATCCCTTATTACCCAATTCTAAAACCTATTCCTATCTGTGAGTTCCATAAGAATTGATATTTAAATTTTGCCATCTGCATTAGATAGCAACACAAAAAAACTTGCAGAAATAAAAAATTTTGAAAAATTATAATCCATGTACAATTGAATAAGAATTGACAGTCTCAAACCATTCTAAGGATAAGGAAATAGATGATGCTGTGATTTAAGCAGAAAGGTGATGTAACTCCAGTCAGACGAGGAGATGTACATTACAACAAGATGCATGCTTAGTATGAGATATGGGTTGTTTATGTCTCCACTATCTGAACAAACTTTATATCAAATGCAACAGGAATGTCCTCAAAATTTTAAGTATATCCCAACAGATTGCTTTCTTGAATTATCATATTGGGTACTTTTGACATTGGTAATTGCTCAGTGTTTCTTATCTTGGTGTGTGCACGCTTGTCCAAAAACAATGGTTCCCTTTTAATATCAGTCAGTCTAGATGGTCAGTATTGTAGTGTCATGCTGATGACTAGTAGCACATCTGTGTATACCACTCTATCATGATGAAATATTTTACATAGATTTGTCCAGTATATCTATACCCTAATTGTCATATTTTATAATAAAATGAAATTTTAGCCATATTTCAAGAATCCAAAAATACATGTATTATATCTACATATCATATTTAAAGGTACAAAGTATTAGTTGTGTGAATTTGAATCAGCATAAATGGATACAAATATATGAATAGCTGTTTCATAGAATGGGTTTTCTTTCTGTTTTACAAAAAATGATTCTATAGAAATTATAAAGAAATATATTTCAAAACGGTAATAAACCTAAGATTATTTTTCTCTTTTATTCTTACTTTATGGACATTAACAACTTTAGAGTGAACATGATTATATAGTTTATAGTCTGGGAGGCATATTGAGAAATTTACTTTAAATAAAGAAATAGTGAAATTGCATAGGTCTTTAAAACCAAACATGAAACCAGAACCAAACATGAACCAAACCAGAAAAGTTAAATATTTTTAGCTATTCAGTAATGCATAAATTATGATAATATAAACGTTTTCTCTGGCATTTGATCACAATTTTTTTCAAATTTATAAAGTACAATGTGATTTGAAAATTGACAAAATTGCTCCATGCTACATGGAAGAAAGTGGCATGGGATCCATTCTCTACTGTGAAGGAATGTACTTTTATTTTGAAATATGACATGCTTTTGACAAAAGAAGATAAACATAGTATCTATTGGAGGTAACAAATAAAACTGCTCACCATGATTTCAAATAACATGATTACAATACGGAACTTGAAAACATATCATTATTTTATTTTTAGTATTTTAATGCATTCAGCACATTTTCATATCGAATGTGTTTTTTATTTCTCTTGTTCAAGTTCTCTAAAGTATTCTAATTTTTATGAGTGTAAAATATGTGGATCTATTTTCCCAATGATGATTATAGTGATTAAGTTTATTTTTCTACTGAGATATCAAGGCAGATATTACAGCAATTCTCAGATGCAGAAATATCTGCTAAAATTTATTCCAATGCTTATCATATAAAAGGGAAAACAATCAGCAAAAATTTGGTAAAATTGTGTTTTATTTTTAACCCTTGATCAACAGAAGAGATGAAGAAGGTTATTTTGCAATACATTGGACCAGGTGTTATTGATTAGCATAGTTCAAGAAGACAACTGTATTGTAATTCAATGTTCTGTTATTCTGGCAATGTCACTAAAATGGTTGAAAAGCAGGAAAAAACTATTATTTAGAACTCAAGAAAATACTGAAAAAAGTGAAGGGTGTTGTACTATGTCAGAAGCCCAAAATCATGAAATTCCCAAAATAGCTCATGAAATTTAGTAGATGACTGTGGTCATGCTTGCGCCCCAGGATCAAGTTAGACTATCCTCTGGGAGTCTTTAATTTCATTCTAAGCAGACCCGGATATATACTTCCCCTAGAAATGTATTTTGTTGTAGAAAGCATTCTAGGAAAAGAATCAGAAAACCTCATTTCTGACCCTTATTCTGACATATATCAGCAGCAATATTTTGACAACTCAGTTTCCACTTTTGAAAAAAAAGGATGAAGTCTCCCTTAGGTGACCTTAAAACTTCAGCTTAGGTGACTTTTAAAATTGCCTTTGCTGACACGCCACCAGCACTTACAGTTAGAGCCTTTATTATTAAGGCCTTCTCTGTTCTTAAGTCCACAGTGTGTCTGCTGTATACTTAACAACCAGCAGCTCACAAGCAGGATGAGGGGCAGGTCTTTCTTGTATTCTAATAGGAAGCATATACAAATATTCCTATAATTTAAATCTGTATTTGTGAATGGATGAATGGTTACTAAAGCCATTTTCAACTCGAAAAAAATCTCAACCCTTGTCTGAATTGTCAGAACTTTTTTTATAAACTTTAAGATTAGATAATTCTGTAACTACTTACATCATTTTTAGAGGGTTTTTTAAGTAAACATCACCTACTTGTTCTATTGTGATGATGGCTTATTTGATATGATATGTGAAAAGGTATTTTCCAATACAAAATATTAAATGATTTGCTATGCCATGTTTGTGAAGGAAGAAGCAGTAACAGGACTTGCTCCTGTGCAGAATTCCTTACATTGTGATTCATCTATGTGCCTGAATCTCTTTTACTTGTTTTACTTTCTGCTTTTATTTATGTGGGTTTATGTGGTCCAATTTTATGACCAAGATAAACCACATCAAATTCCTTAGCTGTGTTTAATTTTCAAAGCATGGATTTCTTTTAATTGAAAAGATAATACTTAGGCTGTATCTTGAGGCATAAACCTTCACAAAAGAAAAATAAAGCAGAGAGGAAGGAAAGATACTTAAATCCATGCTTACTGTTACTCAAGCAGAGAGCACTGTTTGTCCACAGCTCCATCTGCAGACCAGGGACAGCTTGTGAATCTTCCTTAGTGGCAAGATTTTGAAGGCTATGTGCTCTCAGGCTGCAGCTGCCTATTAAAATTTGATTTGGAAGGCAACACCTAAAGATATATTTTTGAGGTTAATATTTTTTTTAGCAATGACAAGTTTTATGATTTCTAAGAAACAACTGTAGGCTCTGCGCATGGAAAATCATGAGGAAAAGGAGAAGGTAGGAAGAAGTAGTAATAATTATTGTTGAAGGCCAGGTATGAAGTAGAGCAAACCATTCACAATTTTTTTTCATTATTTTTCTTTTAAAAAAAACTTTAAAATATCTGTTAAGACAGTTTCCCCCCATATGAAAGCAGTTTCTTAGCTGTCACACACTCGGCAGTTGTTCCATAGCAATATAAGTGAGAAAAAAGTGATTTTACTGCCTATGCTGTAATTTTGTAGTTTAAATGAAATGTGTTGTCAGCAGTAGTGTGGTCAGCAGTGACTCCACATTGAAGGAGAAAAGTGGAAGGTGAATTCCGTCATACCAGAATGTTTTGTGTTGGGGGTCTAAACATTTAGAACACTAGAGGGCTGTATAAGTCCTTTATTTATTTGTTTATTTTGGCCATGGCCTTTAAGAATGGTGTTTTCCCTGGAAACATGAGGTTCGCATCGAGGGAATTTAACAAAATCAAAGAATTAGAAATGCAAACAGAAGGTATGATTATGTCTGGTCCTATGTACTAGAAAAATATATATTTGTTTTCTTTATAAAATTAATTCCATGAAATATTTGCTATAATTGAAATTGGCTGTTTAACAAATCTATTCGCCTTCCATAAGAAGATAAATTAGTTTTTAAAGACTATATTTTTACCATATGTAACACATATAACATATATTTGGCATGTGAAGAACACATCTATAATGTAGACTTTGGCAGTATGTTGCAAAACTAAATGCTTGTGTCCACAATGAAGTTACTATAATAAGTGGATGTGCATTTAAACAGAAATATTGAAGATATGAAATAAGGTAATAGCTTTGAAAATATTTTTAAACCATGAAAATGCTAAATTATATAAATAATCTATATTTATTACTATTCATCTTTAAGTTTCCACAACATAATGATTTTCCAAGGGTAATCACTCTAATGAAAAAACATGTTAGACTGATAAAATTTGCCTCTTAGGCAAAATATTTGATGCTAAGCCATGTAATAATTAAGAAAGACTCCTGCAAACTTTTGCAGTCTTCAATGTTTGTAAATATCAGAATTATTTTTAAATGAATTAGAATCCTCTTGTTTCACATTCATGAGGAATAACCATTAGTACTTTATACCAATAATTAAATCCTCTTTCAAAAGTAGAAAACCACTCTTATATGGGACACTGCACACATATGTCTGCCTCATAGAAATTGAGAAGAGATGTTGAGACATATCAGGCTGAAGCAAGAAATGGCGTGTAATCTCAATGTTTTGTTTAATTATTTGAATACAAATGTTTGATTACATGAATGAGTTGCATTGTGTAGGCAAGAATATATGGAGCTTCCTATATTTCTAATTTAAAAAATAAGATATTGGAATAAAAGTCATTCAATCAGGTATGCAAAGCTAGAGAACAACAGAGGAAGGACTTGAGAGACAGGTTAGTGTTTAAAATGCTTCTGTTTAATCAAAAAGATTAGGTTTTTGACCCCCTCCCCAGATCCAAAATAAAAATGCTGGTGGGGTGTAGTGTCTGCTGGCCCGCCTATAATTCCCCACCTACAAGGCAGAAACTGGGAATCTCTCAAGCAAATTGATTAGTTAGACTAATCCTAATGCCATGCTCTGAATTTCATTAGATACCCAGACTAACCACAGAAAGATGGGGTAGCAGTGGAGGATGATTCTTGCTACTATCCTTTGGTTTTTAAATACATGTATGCTCATAAGCACATGCATGGGCACCAACTAACATGAAAATACTCATACATGAACATAAACATACCAGTGAAATAAGAAGTCCAATGACATTAAAAGAGGCTTTTCGAATCTCAGTTAAGAAAATAAGAATAAAGCAGCTTGACATAGATATGAGGATTAGAATAGTCTTAATAAAGAAGAGGACCTCCCAGAAGGCTTTGAGATTTTTGATAACATGTTAAGGAACCTAAAAAACAAAAAGATCATTGTGCAGATAGAAAAGTCACAAGAAAAAATCCTGAATTCTACCACATAAATTGTATTTCCAAATACAGATTTTTGTGCTTTGCTGTCTAAGAATTGTCATGTAGGCAACTGGAAGAGAAAGGTTAAGATCCATTGAAAGTAATAATTTATTTCAATACACAGTGAAAGATATTACAGAAAGTCTATTGTACTTTATAATCTCACTTAGCAATTTGGGATTGTAGATACATTGAATCAGTAGATAGGAGTGCAAGTTAAAAAAATAAAATTAGGAGCAAGCTGTAAAAATATACAGCACTTCATTTTGAGTTAATTTTATAACTATTAATTCATTTAAAAGATACTGCATAGCCAGGCACAGTAAATATACCTGTAATCCCAGTAATTAGAGGGATAGATTAACAGGTTTGGTGTGAGCCTAATGACAGTCTGACTGATTGATGCATCACAGGTCAGCCTGGATTACAAAATGTGACTCTGGAGACTGTCTTAATAACATACACAGTTGCACAGGGATATTCAGATTGCACTACTATGAATGATTGACAGGACATGGAAATAGAATGAAGTATGTAAAACGGGGACAGCTCTACAAAGAATGGTGAAGAATGAAGGTATGATGGAAGAAGGCAACCTTAGGAAATATTTTTTAAGATGTAAAAAAAATATATAAAAAGTGAAATAATGAAGGAAAAAATGTGAACAACATTGACTTAATATGCAATATTGATATAGTGACATTAGTGCTTTCTGTATGGTCAATGTTAGGGGATAAGAAAAGAAGAAACTCAACATACTTTAAAAGTCATTCATGGTTTCACTTTCTATTATTTCTCAGTATCTTTAGTCTGTTCATACATAAAACTTTTTGAAACTTGTAACTTACCCTGTAGTCTATTTGGGCTTCACTCATAATCATCTCATGCTTCCAGGTCAGCTATAATTTGCTTTGTATTCATTCAGTCTGTAGCTGATACTTCTATATGTGAAAAATCTGTATGCCTTTTCTCTGTGCAAAATTAGGCCTCAGACATTTACTTCTGAGTAGTCATTTATAAAATTTTCCTTTCTCTGTGTTCTGTCTCCTCTTCTCACATTTAAGTATGGAAGTCACAATTAAAGCTCTGACAATCTGTATTTCTGAGAAGTCTTTCTAAACCATGTGATGTTCATTTGGCTGCTTCTGTGCCCCGCCGGCAAATGTTCCCTTTGAAGGAAAGAATGAGGACTTGAGAGCAACCAATGCTTTTGTTCAATCCCTGGGTCTGATGCCTGTTAAACAGTCATTCTCCTAGCAAATCCCTTCAACAACAAATACAGTAAAGAGGCAAGAACAAAGAAATGCTTTCATAGTCACCTTCTCTCCTTATCTACTCTTTCAAAATACATGAATCCAAAGAATATTTTTCAAGAGTTATAAACTATTTGTTACATCCAATGAATTTTTGGAGAATTGCTGCTATTTTTCCAACCTATGGGCTTACTCTTCTGAATGACTTCTCTCATTATCTAGAAATATTGATGAATAACAATATGCTGTTTAAATACTGCACAAAGCAGTGATCTCATGGTTTAATTTTGGCTACTGATTTCAAAGGGTGCAGTGATTTTCACAGATACATAAATGAATTACACATAAAAGAACAGAATGTATTTATTGTAATAAAAATATACATACCACAAGAAGAGTCCTTCATGTCACCGAGTTTTCATTTTTCTTTTCTTTTTTCTCTTTTTTTATTCTTTGAAGTATCATATACAAATGCACTGAATTTACATGCCATCATTTGATACTACCCAACCTCACTCCCTTGTATTCTACCCTACAAGTTTGTCTTTCTAGCCAGGATCCCTCCCACTCTCATGTCCCCAGGTATGTGTGATCCACTGGACTCTGTTCAGGAAGGCTGCATGATAAACTCTGGACATCTATCTATCTGCTGGGACATGAGCAGGCTGCCAAAGAGCAAACACTCTTGTAAAAAGGCGTTCCATTTCCTATCCTGAACCAGTCCCAAGCAGTTTCTCAGAGTGGTACCATATCTCTTTGGACTCTAAAGTCTCTGTTAAATAATTAATATCTGCAGTTGAACCGTGAAGTATAAAAAATGTGGTCATTTGTGGGGCGCTAAGTGGTGCTATGATGCACATGGACCTGGAAGGTAATCACTTGTAGAGATGGGAACATTGCCAAAGGTGCTTCCTCTGCCCATTGCTTCAAACATGAACCCATTCCCAATATTTTTTTAAAGGTAACCATTACATTGCTTTGGTGGGCATTTTTAGGAAGCTGTGGGCATTTTTAGTTAGTTACAGACATCAACTTGACAACTGAAGTCCTTTCAAGTAGGGAGGGCTGAAGAAATATCCAGGTGTGAGAGACATAGCTTTAAAAATAATGTTTTCAATATAGGTTAAGGGAGATAGAAAAATTTATTTGGTGCAAAGAAGTTAGACCGTAAAGGAGGATTACTTTTTAGTAAGACTCATACTTTCTAGTAACCAAAGCATTATACTTTATCACAATATTAGAATTTATTCAAGTAAGTTCATGGACAAAGTTTAAAATTCAGCTTCATTAGTCACTTTACCTACAAGGTTATAAATTTCTATCTTCAAGGATTCCCATGCAGTATGTAGTTGCAGTAGCATTCTGAAAGTTAATGACATAGGCAGATAATGTAAGATAGCATTTCACCAGTTCATAGTCAGTAAGCATACATACATTGTGCACATACTGGTCAATTATTTGGAACATTGCTTTTCCATTCTTCATGAAATTTTTACAAAAAGTACCTTTAAAAAACAACATGTGATTATAACAATGATTGCAATCTTGTAATATTTCACATAACTTTAGTAATTAAAGATGAAATTTAGTATATATGTAGGATATGTCCTATCTTAATCTAGGAATGAAGAACTAAAGGTTGGAGAAGTTAAATTATTGTCAAGAATGAAAGCATTTATACACATCTTAGCAACAGTCTCTTCTAAGTTGAAGCCTGTGACTTAACTAATTTTAATTCTTTGTATAAAAGATGGTATCTTATAGTAGTTACATAGTAACTTCTTTTCTAAGAAATAATTTTCATATCACAGATCTACTAGATTTGCTGGTTGTATATGTGAGTAATTAAATATAGCAGTATGCATTTTGCACATGGAAAATAGGAAGGAAAAGAAAAAGCTGATTTCAGAAGTTGTAAAATCAGTTATCATTGTGTGTCCGCCTGTGAAATACAGATCTTGAATTCATTCGGCAACTTTTTCTTTGGCAGGTTCTCTTGGTGCTCCTTATCCATGCATCACAGTTTGTGTATGATTTTCAACAGTGAAGAGTTTCCCACAAGATTCTAAACCTTCCACAAAATAAATTCATATTTGGTTCATTTATTGATAAATAAGGTATGCAAAATGATCAATTAAATCATAAATGACCATTTTTTAGGATAACCGACTGGCACGATACTAATTACAGTAAAGTACTCTTCATTGTCTAATCTGAAAAAGCCTAGGAAAGAAGCAAAGTAAAATAATATTTATTTTGCAGGGTCTTTAATAGCAGCAAATATTTCCAAGCTGTGGTCAAATAAAGAGACAAAAGATTTCTTAACACTTCAAACTATGACCTACTTGTTACAAAGGTAATTATGAAATGTATGAGAAATGATTTCCCTTCTGAGATATTACGATGTGCTTCGAGGTGATGGGGCACAGAATCTTGAAAAGTTTGACAGTTATTCCCACAGCACAGCCATGCCCACAAGGTTATTTTGAAGCTATGACTTTAAATCAGAAGTTTTGCAGATTTCGAGAAGAACCACCAGAAAATGCATCGTTGGATGTAACATGGAATTAGAAAATATGGCTGGTATTACAATTTAATAGGCGGTTGGAATTTGCACAGAGGCAAAAGGAGGGAAAGATGATTCGTTTATCTTTGTGCTATTGATCAAGGATGTGCATATTAGAGTACAAACTCATTTGGTGGACTTTCTTTTTAATAAGGGAGGACAAGAGTTTTTATTATGGCTTATGAATCTTCGTTACAGTTTCTTGTACACCTTGGCAGGGAAAATCCATACCATACACCAGGGACTGAGGTAACTGGCCACACCATATCCATATTAGCCACAGGACTACTGAAAGAGAGACAATCCTTATTTGCCCATCTGTTGTGTCTGGATAAGTACATGGAAGGATGGCAACTTCTTTAACCAGTTTGCTCCATCTTATCCATTTGTCCAGAACCTAGTCCTTCCTACTGTGGGTAAGTCCAGGGCTCAACTCAACTACCAATTCTTCACAACTGCTCAAAGCTCAAGCCTTCTGTTGCCAAGTTAGCACCTATATCTAACTGTGACAGAGAGGAAAGATTTATTTTGACTTACGGCTTCAAATCTTGTAATCTATCATGGTAGCTGAGAACTTCACCTATAAAGGCAAGAGCATGTGGCTGCAGTTGCTAATGTGGTGTAGACAGGAAGCAGATGGCTACACTACAACCTTCAGAGGCTCTCGTCCTAGTGCCATGCCTGGATCTTACAAGCATTGCTCTTAGTCGCCAGCCGGAAGTAGACGAAAACTGTGGTGGACTTTCTATGGACAACTCAGTTTTTAAAATGTTTTTATTATTATTATTATTATTATTTATTCAACTGTGCGCATGTGCGTGTGTATGTGCGCGCGTCTGTGTGTGTGTGTGCGTGTGTCTGTGTGTGTAGAACCACGGACGAACTCGGGAACCACCATGGACGCCTCCACCTCCTTCTGCCCGGGATTCACAGGCTCCGCCCTACCAGGACCAGAAGCGCAGGCCGCCCCCGCTTCTGCCTGGCGTCTATACGTGGGATCTGGGATCCGAACTCAGGACCTTCCGCCTGCAAGGCGGAGGCTTAACCCCTGAGCCACCTCTCCAGCCCAACAACTCAGTTTTTAAACCTGTGATTATTATTCCTGCAATTTAATCACACTCAAGAACCATTTTCCTTTAAGCCTGTTTCCCTGCCTGTGAAAACAGAACGAGAACACCTGTATGACATGGATGGTATAATAAACGAAGGGAAGCCCCAGGAGACACTGAGACACTGCCTGCCAACACAGTGAGTGGCAGCTGTGACTGTCAAGGTAAAAGCCAGGCTAGCATAAGCTGCCCTGGAACTGGGGGTTGATGGAATGCAAAGGAAAGTGCTGTGGTCCTGGGGGTGACTGCCTAGTGTGGAAGGCCGACAGAAACCGAGACCATTTAGAAATGTTTCTCGCTAAGGCTATTTGCTTTCTGAAGCCCGTGTGGGAGCTTCAGAAATAGCCCCACTGGAGAGAACAACCAGGTAAATTATGAGAGGGTCTGAGATAAACTGGTGTTAGCCATCTAGTTTGCAGGTGCCTGCTGGGCCCGATGGGGCAGGTGCAAAATGTGAAGTGTCTTTTCCACTTGCCTTCATTTTCCTGGAAGTTTTACAAGCCACCCACTTTCTGCATCATAACAGGTTGTAGTTTTGTATTCAAATGGCAACTCTCTGGGCAAGTACATTTGACAAGGCATTGGTCTCCAGAGGCTCTCGAAATGTTCCAGGCAAACCGCTTGCCGTTTGTTTCTAGCCACTCTGGACTAATAAAAGCCAGAGGAAGCGAGACATAGGGCAGCAATCTCATTCTCTTAGCAGCTGTTGAGTAAGGCCATGTTTTCTTTCCCCTGCACCTGATGTGTGCCCAGCCAGGGCTGTTTTTCAAACCTTCCGTGGAAACTGAAAAGGTCCCAAGGACACCCATAGTTTTCAAAGCTTCAATTCTGATTCAGCTTTGAAACTAATTAGATAAAGAAAATTAATTCCGGTTGGGAACACATAAAACATTTCATTTGGAAATGGACATGAATAAAATTATAACTCACGTAAATATAAAATATGAAAATCTAAAAGGACAATGCATTCTGACTTTAATATTTCCATATGAATCAATTTTTTAATGCTCTGTAATGTACGCAATAGCCAGGAGATGAACACAGCAACCAGAAAGGAGAATGTTCTTTTTGTACAATGCCTTTGGGCAGATCCAAAATCTGAGACAGAGCTGGAATGAGAAAACTGGTCCAGAAACATGGCTGAGCTACACAACAGAGAAAGGTCTATGGCCCATCTCTGTTTTCTGGATATAAAGATAGGTGAAAGATAATAGATAGACAAAAAGATTATCATAGTTAAAAGGCATATTCAGGTATGGACATACATAGATCAGAACAAACAAGCAGTAAATAATTGCTGAGAGACTTACATGTATATATTTATGTATAAATGTGTTTATATGCATACTACATGATTACTCTACCTTTAATTTCAATTCAGCTAGATAGGTATTTATAAAATGACTTCTGTATACTTGACAATGTGTTTCTTCTGGTATATTGCACTAAATGTTCTTCCCTGGGGAATAAAACCTGATGTAAATCTAGTACTAGCAAAGGTGATGTGGCAAGAGAAAGGCAGCATGCTGTGAAAGCTGAAAAGTGATTTGGAATGTGAGCAGGAGGACAGACAGAATGCAGCCAAGTCAAGGGAGGATGCTCATGCCAGAGAGTGGCATGTCCAATGTTCTTATGCAAGGCAGCCTGACTTGTTCAAGCACAAGAGACACAGAGAAACTGGGAATAACAAGGAAACAACATGGGTGAAGAGACCCAAAAGGAGATCAGTAGCAGACCCAGACAACACAAATAGTTTAAATCACTTTGGAATATTTCACATATTCCACACAATATTTACACACAAAAAGGAAACAATGACTCATCTGATCAAGGTTGTCTTGTGAAAAGAATGGATAAGGTCAAGTTAATTTTCCATTGTCAGCTAAAACATTTGTGTTGATGTAAATGCCTAAGAAGACATCTCCTTTTAAGTCTAATAAGCGTTTCACAACAGTATAATGTTTTCAGTTAATATAAAAGCTGAAAGCTTGAGATCTATGCTGTCTAGTGAGTGGAGAAAACAAAAGAAATAATCTACTTTTGTTTCCCTGAGAAAATACACAAGTGTTATATTGTGAGAGGTGTTTCATAGTTATAAGTCTGTGCAGGGAATGTTGAGCCATTTGCATTGAGATTCGGGTAACATGTGACTCACATTTATGCAGTGGATGTAGCATGTGATGATTTAATAAAGAACAAAGAATTCATAGAGTTCCAGGACATACATGATTTCTGATCCTTATAGTCCATGAACTGTTTGGGACCCAGGATGTCTGTTATTAGAAGGAAGGGAAGCCATGTTGTAAACTATTCATAACATCTTTTGAACACCTCTGTTTATACAGCAAAGTGTGATGCTTAATATTTTCAACCACTTAATTAAAATGATACATGAAATGATATAAAAATGATATCTTTATAAATATTATTAAATGGAAATCAAAGTTTTTTTATCAAAATATAAAACCAGTTGCTAAATGTAGGCATATATTTTCTAACATGTAAACAATTCTTGTATTGTATCAAAGTCATCTAAATGAGAAAAAAAATCTCTCTTTTCTCTAACTTTCTTGTATTGATGCATATTTATCATGTGATTAATATTTATTTTGACCTTGTTAATATTGCTATTTTCTCCCTAGTGTTGAATGCTATTGGATACTTGTCTGCAAATATTTATTTTTAAAAATTCATCCCCTTTCTTTTAATTGAGCGATGTTTGTTTTTCCTTCATATTTGTACTTGGAGACATTTGTTTTGTTTATATGCACTGTTCAGTATTACTCATTGGCAGTGATCACAGGCTTCATTTAGAAAGTAACAGGATGTCACTTTGACAATCATTGATCAACAGGCATTGTAAAAGGCAATGTCATTTTATTTTATGCCAAAAACCCAAAAATGAAAAACTGCTGGAATAAAACTCGACTCGACAAAAAATAAAAACCTTTTCAAAATCCCTTTGTGAAAGGCATACTAATATTACAAAACAAAGATTTATAAAATTAAAAAATGTTTATGTTCTGTCCACATGAACCTATTTAGGATCATCTAGAAAATAAACTGTGCTATAAATAAATGTAGGAGGCAAAATTAGTTGATGGATTGATTTCATTCTAAACTGGCAAGATGTCATTAATCTCTGTCTCTCCTCTGTGAAAAGAAACTTTCTAAATTACCAATAAATAGAATGGTCATTAATTACAAACTGAAAAAAAACACTGAATCAGCATCTAACTATCTGGGATTTTTCATGTTGTTGATAGATTAATTTTTCAGAAGTTCATGATGATGCAGGATGAATCTGAAGTGATCAAAGGGGATGGCATGTACCACAAACACCAAAGCAGCTTCCTGGGACCTATTTATTCCACCTATGATATACATTAAGTAATTTGTGGGTCACTGAAGCATGTACACTGTTTCTTAATAGAAGAGGTACACAAAAGGGGAAATAAAATTCATAGCTAGGTGATAATAAAATCTACATAACTGTTAAAGATGTTTAAAAAGTCGAATTTCATGGTTTACCCAATGAACCACCTGCCTTTCTCTAAAAGCAATTTTCAAAAGATCATCTAATTAGAGTATTCAAGACATAGCCATGCATCAGGTGAGCTAATTTTCTAAAGCATTTACATATAAAAATTATAGAAATTGTTCTTTTCAACACTGGAAAGAAATCTATGCATATTATATCCCTGAAAGCAATTATGTCTCTATATTCCAAGATAACATATTTAAATATTCTATTGGGGATTTGCTTTTTAAATTAAATTACTTTAATGTTAACATTGCCATATTCATGTAAGAATGAGAGCTTCAAATACCTTATTTCTAAATTAATTCTTTTTTCACCTTTCAGAGGAATGCCATGTTAATTTGGAACAAAAGATTTAAAACACATTAGGAGTTTATTCTGAGTTCAGATAATATCCTCCTCTTTAGCCCAAAAGCTTCCAAAAGTTCTTTATTGCCTCCAGTACTCACATGTGTGTGTTCCTCTGAATTCGTATACTATTGCACTGCTCAGTATTCAGAGGGTCTCAACGAATTAATTCCACCAAGCAGACATTGCCTTTTAAGTAATGTTCTCATGGCACAATGAACAATGTCATAACTTTCTCTCATTATGGAGCAAAATAAAAACTATTATCTAATTTTAAGCTACAATTTCTTTCAAGACTATGAATTTTATTTATAGAAATGTCAGAAATTGGATGGCAAATGTATTACAATGTTGAGAAAGTACCAAAAATCAACGAGCTTTAAGTTGCCTTTTTTTTAGATAAGAAATCCCACAACAGAATGGAACAAAACTGTCCTTCTTTAAATTTTAAATTTTAATTGGAATGCTACTCCCTCAACCAACATTTGATGCCTGAATGATGCCTAAACAAAGTCAGTCTATCATCCATATACCTTCCTTCACGAGAGAAAAAGTCAAACATATCCGTTGATTTAAGTTTTCAGTTTTATTTTACAAGTGGTATGAATTAGCTTTCTACTGAGTAATTTAGAGATATTTTTCTTTTGTAATATTTTAAACTATATTTATTTATGTAAAAGAGAGAGAGAACATAAAAGAGAGAGGAAAAGAATGTTAGTTTCACAATATGTAAGTGGGGATTGGGGCAACATTCAGAAATCAGTTTACTTCTCTTACCTTTTAAAATTGGTTAACTCAAACTTCCAGATTTGTGCTCAGATGCTTTAACTTAATGAGTCATCTTCCTAGCACCTTAGAGATTTTTCTAATATTTCTGTCAATTACTAGAAATTCTCACAAGAATCATAATGCTGTGTATTTGTTTTCTGTTATTTATATTTCATTACATTTTCAAATTATTTCCAATTTTCTAATTTAAGTATGTATTTGTGTTGAATCACTCATTACATTTTCAAATTATTTCCAATTTTCTAATTTAAGTATGTATTTGTGTTGAATCACTAGTGAAAGAGCAACAGAACATCACACACATTATTTTGGTGATTACCACAATTCTGTGGAAGCAAGAAAACACAGACGTGTTGAATACAACTTTTTAATGTTTAAATCCATATAAGGTTGGTGACAATAACAAACACAAAAGCACCTAAGGCATAGGTATAGTTACAATCTCTCACTTTCTGCTTTAATACAGTTTTTTTAATTTTTGTTTTGTTTTGTTTTTAAATTTTTTTATTATTTATTAAATTGGGCGTGTATGCGTGTGTACGTGTGTGTATGTAGAACCACGGACGAATTCGGGAACCACCAAGGACGCCTCCACCTCCTCCTTGTTTACTCTGCCCCGGGATTCAAGGCTCTGCCCCGGGATTCAAGGCTCTGCCCTACCAGGACCAGAAACGCAGGCTGCCCCCGCTTCCTCCTGGCGTCTATACGTGGGCCTAGGATCAGAACTCGGGACCTTCCGCCTGCAAGGCGGAGGCTTAACCCCTGAGCTACCTCTCCAGCCCCTGTTTTGTTTTGTTTTGTTTTGTTTGTTTTGTAAGCAAGTTTTCTTTCCTGTGGAATTGTTTGTTTTCTTTTCTTTTCCTATAATACAATACTCGGATACAACTTAAGAGAGAGAAAATATGAAGTTTCTGGATTGGCTACAGTTAGGCCATTTTGGTAGAAATCACATAGCAGAGGGCATGGCTAGAGGGAAAGGTCAGAGGACCATTCAGATCACCACAACCATCATGATGACAGAGAGAGCAAGAGTCAACTCAGAGGAAGCACAGCTGGACCCCCAAACCTCAGCGCCCACCCCTGTGGCATGGATTCCTCCTGCAAGGATATACCCCTCAAAGGTATCACAACCTTCCTAAACATTCTGCTGAAGATGCAGCACATGAGTCTGTGGGGAAACTTCACATGCAAGATACATTGCAGAAAGTCAAAAAAGGACAGACAATGAATATTGGTTCACTAATTTTGGGTTTGCCAATTGTAGATATTTGGCCTTGCATATAAATATATTGTTAGTATAGGACATTTTTGTCTTATATAAATGTATAGGACATTTTTGAAACAGTGCCTACTCCAAAAATGCTATGCAAGTATTAATTGTTATGTAAAAATTAAACTACAATGAAATCTGGTTTATAAATCTATGAAATTGATTGGGCGTAGACATATTTATGTGTTTTAATAGAGCAGACTTTTAAAAAATGCATCCATGTTTTATGTACATTTTTAATATAATACTCAATTTTGAAGTTTATTCTGCAAATAGAATAGTGGCAGCAGACCTAAATGATATTTTCTATGTGCTTCTGAAATTCTTATCAGTTTCACTCATTTCCATATACATTTGAAAGCACATGATTCCTAAGAGTCTCTGTTCATGTATTAATAATCTTAAAATTTAAATTATAGCTTTTGAAAAATACTGGTAAGAAAACGAAGAGATTAAATTAAGTCCATTTGACAGATGAAACTAGTACATGTGGACAAGAAAAGAAGTACTATGACAAATCAATGTTTTAAACATGTATAAATTGTTAATATTTATAAACTGTATGTAGTAATACTATAAACATAAAATGACTTCACAAATGTTATTCAATAACAGCAAAAAAGGAAAATAAGGTTTTAATATTTTGTTGGTATTAAAATTTTTTCATCAAAAGTCTTTCATAAATATTGCATTATAAAACAACACTGAAAGGAAAACAAAGTATTGCTGAGTGAAAATATTACAAATGACTATTTAAAAATTTTCCTCTACTTTTATTCACTTGTTTTTAAGTTTTTATATGGTTATATATGTTTCAGCATTACTTCCTATATAAGGACTACAAATAACAGAATCTCATTTATGTAACTTTGACCACAATAAAAACGTTGACAGGTGGCTTTTTATAAGTTAACCTAGACATGCATTTCTTCTCATTTCAAGGTACTTAAAATGAAATTTCACATTGATTAGATAGCATTTCTAAAAATTCTATTATCTTAAAATTGCTGTCTGGGCATTGTGTTTATGGTTTTTTAAATTGCTTTATAAAGAACTTAAGATGACAGGTACCCTTGAGTGATTTTCTAAGCATAGACAATCCATTAACCTCCAAAACATTCCTATAGCCCTATGTTTATCTCCTTGAGTTTGATCTAAGACAACTTTTAATCCACCTACCTACATTAAGTAGTTAGAAAGTGAATCAATATTGATATTTCAGTTGATGTTAAAGTCTTTATAAGATAATGTAGTATAAAAATCTAAATTACTTTAGGTTAGTTACCTACAATGAATATTTTACAGGAAAAATACATTTCTGTATCTCTATGGTGTGGAGATTTATGTCTCCAGCTACTGAACCCCAACCATATATGTTAGACATTTGAGAAATGAATGCCAAATACATGTATTTCATTAGAGAACAGAAGTATTTTTAGTTAGATGGATATGAGACTAGAGGAGAAATAGATGATATTTAATATCTTGAACTTGAGTGTCAAGGCCTGTATGTTATTTTGATGCATTAAAACCTTACTACAAATTTCCTTTTCTCTTGTCACCTCAGAATCATGAGCATGATCATTATATGAGCGTGGTTAATTTGCATTTAAAACCTTTGCAATGTTCAACCAATCATGCTGATTAAAAGCAATATAAAAGCATATACATCATTTTAGATAGTATAAGTAAGTGGCTAGATGAATTCAAAAGCATGACTGAAATGATGTCATATATTTCTGTTAGACTTCAATGATTTCAATGTTTCTGAAAAAAATCCAATTAGTCCTGTAAAATTAGAAAGCAAATGTTTTCCCACTATTTTTAAAAAGCATTGTGTTAAAGTGAGAGATTACTCAGGATGCCATGCTAACCATCATAAACTGAAAGATATTGAAGTAGTGGATATTCATGGTGTGAAGAAACAAATACGTAAAATGAGAAGTATATCAGCTTGGAAATGATAGAAGCAACTTGACAAAATGTGGGCTTCAAAAAATAATTGTTTATAGATCTTAAAATACTCTAGAGGCAATTCTAAGTTTTTCAAGAAATAGTGTTTGTGTGGGAGGGTAGTAGCTGGTGCAAATCTGTTGATTTTAGATTACTTAATGTAATGCAAGAATATGGACCTAAATTATAAGTGTTTTGATATAAATTAGGGGAAATATATCCAGTAAGACAAATTTTACTTTGTAACCCTGAAGGCTGACAGAGGGCAAGAAACAGATGTTTAGAAAAGTGAAATTTCTGTGAGCCCAGCTTGATGAAGTCCCTTCCAATTCTCCCATTCTGAGAAAGGTGAGAATCAGTGGAGAAAGAAAGGTCTCTGTGCTGGATATATCAACCCGATTGATCATGTGGACATCATTTTGATCACTTTATAGAGAAATCTTAAAAACTCAGTTCAGTTAAGTCATTGGTTCCTTTGACACAGGAGTTGTCAAAATTTGCAAAGGAAAAATTTGATTCTGGACCCATCGAGATCATGAATGTAGACACAAGACTGAAGCAAACACGTTTAGGCTCTCCACTTTGCAAGATGCAGAGCAGCATTTGGTAAGAAATATGTCTAGTAAATCACGACCCATGAGGGAAATTCTTTGCAAAGTCTATTAAGTTTTTCTCTCTGAAAACCAAACATATTTGCATCTTTTAGTTTTTATTAAACATATTTTACAAATTTGAAAAACAGTGATACTGACAATTTGAAAACAATGAGTTTTAGAAATAAAAATCTAACTATGGACAGAGTCATGAGCCAGAGTCTTCTGAAACAGAAAACCAATTTGTATGACAACCATGTTGATTGAAACTTAGCCTTTAAGCTCAGTGTTTGAGATTCATTAACAATGCAAAAAGCATATGTAATTTTTTAAAAAAAATCTTCATTTCAGCTTTACAGTTAATGAATCTGAAGCATCAGGAATTTAAATTTCCTATTCTCACAAATCCCTATCTACTTAGCAAATACAGCCCTAAACAAGACTGCAAAGTAAGACTGCAATAATGCTGAGGAATGTAAATCATGAAAGACATAAAATTACAAGATAGCAAGACAGATTAAAATTAAATGCATGTATAGATGTCACAAGAAAATGTAGTATATAATGTTACTTCTACTTACTCCTTTGAAAGAATAAGTTAACAGCAGTCTACATCTAAAATCAAACTAATTTTTATGTCTTCATAAAAGGAAATTTGTTTATCGAGATTTCTTATGTATTGTTTAGAATATCTTCTAGAAATTAAATGAATACTAATTAAATTGAGATAAATTTTATTAGATACGGACATTATTCTACCAGATAATTAAATTAAACTCAAATATTAAGATTCATAGTGAGATAGGTAAGGAAAATACTTATCTCTTTGTTCTAACCCTCACTGCTAATTATATTCTATTGATAGGTCAGATATTTAATGACAGGTCTTAGACTCAGTTTTAGTGTGTACAGAAATGGTACATATAACATTTTTTTTTGTAGGAAGCTGAATTCAGGAGGAAAGCAAAGTTTACATAATAGTTTTTCCCTTGGTCAATTGTAGCATTTTTAAACCCTGTTACTTGTTTCCTGATGTAATCTTTTTACCCCAATGTGTAATGTGGCAATTCTTTTTGCATACACTGTCAGCATAAATTATCGGTAAAGACTTATTTTATGTGAGAATGAAATAGAATGTGTTTTCAAAGCTAAGTCAGAATACTGCAAAGATAGGATAATTTATCAAACCATTTTTATTTTAAAATGCTTATATATTATGCCTATAAGTAAGATTTGTTACTCATTCTTGTAAAATTACCTCTGTAAATTTTGAAACTGTTGAATTTAAATTGTTGCTCATATTACATTTAGTTTTAGGATAAGAATATAATTTATAATCTGATGATTATAAAAAATTTCTTATTTTTAGCTTGAATTTCATGTAAGAAGGGTATATTTATATGCATGTTTACATGTATGTGGTAACATGGGTGCAGTGCCTGCGGAAGCCTGAAGTTTATGCTGGATATCTTTTTGAATCATAGTGTACTTCATTTACTGAAGCAGGCAGGTTCTCTAAATTTAACAGAGTTTACCAATTAGTTAGTTTAGACTTCCAGGTTTCACTGGGGATCTCCTGTCTATTTGTTCCCAAGTGCATGGATTGCAGGTAGAAGACACTTCCCAGTATGGACACAGTATTAAATACAGATTAACCAATGATTAGCAGTTAAGCCAGAAACCATTGTCTTCATGGTTGGTTCTTCCTCAAGTCTAGGAGATTCATGACATGACTGTTTTAGCATTTGGAATCTCTAAGCAAAAACTGACTTTCCAATGTTTTCCTACCAACAGCATCACATCATCTTCCCTCTGTGCCTATCTTCTTTGGTTACTTTGCTTACATGAGAGCTTACCAAGTTCCCTCTTTCATAAACATGCTATCATGTGGGGGGAAAGCCTACTTGATGATTTCTCAAATTCAAAATCTACAGTAGGAATAATGGTATGTTGGAAATATTTTTGCTTTCAAGAGGTCTCATCCAAATTCCATATTCCTGGACCTTCTCCTTTAATTTAGTATACACAGTCTCCTATATAAATTCATATAATTTCTGTCATAATATTAAGAAGCTATAAGTATTTATATAGATGGTACTCAAAACTTTGATTTTATAATTATCATATTTTTATATTCTTTAGTTCACACTTTTTGCTTCTTCCAAAATGTATTTGTTAAATATTTAAGAGTCAGACACTTTCTATTAAATAATGTCTCTAATCTTAACAATATCATTAATATTCAAAAGGGGACATGAAACTAATAGACTTCTTCAACCACTTATTTTTAAGTACATTTATGGATGAGTTTTGATCTTGAACAATATCATACATATATAAAAGCCTACTTTTCCTATTCATGTCTCCATTTGTTTTTTTTTTCTTTGTCAGTCTTATTGACAGCTAATAACTTGCAAGATACCAGTAAATACTAGTAAAATAAGAGAGAACTATTTCCTTTATTAAACATTAAAACAATATATCAGAACAATTTTTATAATAATCTAAGTTTATGACATGATATGGGGATGAAAGTCATAGAAGTAAAATAATTCAAGATCATAGATTAACAGCGTTAAGGTGATGTTTGTGGCTAAAGTATATTTAGATATAATTTGATTTAATCCAAATCCACAAAATTCTGTACCATATACAAGAGAAGCCAATCAGACAAGAAACAACTTTTGAGCAATTAATTTATATTCCATTTGGAGAGATTTGCTTTCCAACCCATGACACTATTAGGAAGTGGTGCAGTCTTCCATTAGAGGAATCCAGTGGGAAACAGGAAGATTGTTGAATCATGATGTTGTAATGTCCCTGAAGGGATGGTAAGACACTTGATTCTCTCTCTCTCTCTCTCTCTCTCTCTCTCTCTCTCTCTCTCTCTCTCTCTCTCTTTCTCTTTCTCTCTCTCTCGGTATATGTGTGTTTGTCTATGTCTTTCTGTCTCTTCTGTCTCTGTATCTTTCCCTATCAACATAGGGGTAACAATATTGCTCTACTAAACCTAACTCCTGCAATAAGTTTTTGTCTTGCCTCAAACAGCTAATCAGTGAGCCAAATGGCCATGAAAAGAAGCCCCTGAAACCATGTGCCAAAATTGTTCTTTCCCCTCAGAAATACGGTGCTTATCAAGCTTACTTGCAGTGGTAATGCGAGATAGATTTGAATATCCTGTGTTTGATGTTCTTATTTGAATGCTACATAAGCAAAATTAAGTCTGAGTAAGATGATACTTTTCTATATGGAGTTAATGGATACAGAAATACTTGTACATGTCTTACAGATATGACTGACTTTGCCTTCCATTATTTCACATAGTTTTTTCAGCTAAAAGAACTCCTGTTTAACCTCAGATATATTCCTTAAACTAACCCAACTGTGCTGTTCTCTTGTTCTTGCCCTTATCTGCACTTGCTTGTCTTCCATCACTGTGTGTTTTTCAAGGTGCTAGAGGGATGCACAGGCTGCCTGTTGGAAAACCCTGCTGTAATACCTCAGAGAACACCAGTTCCATTTCTATCAACCTGATCCATTCACACATCTATAATGCTCATCATTATTTATTGTTTTTCAGAACAGTGGCAGGATGGTTAGCTGTGTAAAAAATGAAAAAAAAGAATAAAGAAAAGTAGAAAATAGAAGGTTACACTCTGCCCCAAGGACATGCAATTTAAGTTTGAAAATTCAGACATAAAACAATGGCTGAGAAACTGGTTCATTTCTGAGGAAACAACTTGAGTTTGATAGATTTTTTTAAAGGAACAAATAGATGTAGAGGAAAAGAAATAGAAAACTAAGCAAATTTTCTACAATTCACATAAATTACCATTATAATCTTATCTCAATGAATATTGCAGTTACTCTGTCTACTGTTTTTAGACTATGCTCAAATTCAAATAAATAAGAGGAAAAGGGGAGATTTATTTGGCTTATGTTTCCATAGGGAAAGTATACAGTCCATTATAATATGAAAGGCATGGCAGACAGCATTGGCTGGTGGTGACTTAGGTCACATCTATCATCACAGAAACCAAGCCAAGAAAGAGCAAGCAGCAGACTGAGAAAGCAAACCTCAACTAGTGTTCAAGTAGGGCAGGATTAGAAAAACTCAAGTCCTGCCCTCTGTGGCATGCCCTTCCTCCAGCAAGCATCCACCTCCTAATGGTGCCATGATCTTCCCAAACATAAATAACAGCTAAGGATATGAGCCTGTGAGGAACAATTTGCATTCAAACTACGACAATGGATGAAACACTAGAAATAAAGTTTTTATTATAGCTTCGGTGCATAAGGATAGAAAAGTGATTTTTTAAATTTTGAATGTTTAATTTATTCCCAGCTTTTCTTTTTTTTGTTGTTTCTTTTTCTTTTTCTACCTGTACAAGCATTTTGGGCATTCATCCCATCTTCCCTCCCTCCTTTCTCACCTCCATCCCTTCCCTTTACCATTCTCTCTCACACCCTCATACCCTTCACTCTGACCTGCCAACCCCTATAAGTGTTTAGGCCTCCATGGTAAATCAACCACTTTTCAGGCCAACCCACTGATATGTGCATTTCCCTTCACTTACCCAGCTTTCGACTCAAAGGTTTCCACTATAAATGTCCTTTCTATGGGTGTAATAACAGCTACCAACAAAGCACTTTCATGTAGCCTCCTTATGTATAGATCTATTGGCTGTCTTCCTCATTGATGTTTTTCCTTCCTTTTTTAATAGGTTTCTGTGTACCCTTCTGACAAGCTGGTCTTGAATCCAATCAGAAGTTGTTGGTTTTCTTCTTGCTAGTCATGCCATTATTACACCGGTGGTCACCCATTGCCATGGTGATTTATGTTGCAATTTACTGTTGAGATTCAGAACTGGTATCTGAGTTACTGGAAATCCTAACATTCTAGACTTGATACCTCTCCTCAGTAGACCCAATTAAGTGAAAAATTGAGAAAGATTCATTCAATGAGTCCTCATTGTGATGAAGAATGTAGAGATTCAATAGAAACCAAAATCTAATTTAAATAGAGTGTATGAAGTATCTACAGCTAAGTGGTCTTGGTCAAGTTGCAGTCCTACCTATCATTCATTTTTCACCATTAGGTCTTCCCTGTAATTATCCTGTATTGTGGACTTATAAGTTATCAGAATCCTCAGAATGCACTTTCTAACCAACAACCTGGCACCAAGCCATCTAGTTTTATTTCCACAGCATGAAACTCCAGGAGAAATTACATTTCCTTGGGATGCATTGTCTCAGTTTTCTGATAGATAAGGAAAAGAGCACATTTCTATTATTAGAATATCTTGATTTCTTACAGGATTGATACAAGATCATTGAAATAGAGTCAATATCATAAAATCAAGTCCAAAGCAATATAAAGTGAGAATAACAATCTTCTTAAGTACAAGGGAACTATTTCCATTAAGAGTTTGAGATTGTGGCATCTATTATATCGGTTATGTGAAGGCACTCTGCCAAGAAATATTGAAAGTAATTGTGAAACTACAAGGTTACTTTTAATGGATAATATGTGCTGAATATCTCTCCATTGAATACATATGATGCTGCTTTGGTATTTTCTTTTCTATGTCTAGGATACATGCTAGAATATGTATCAAAATTATTTAACCTGTATTGTATGGGTGGAGACTTAAAAATGATAAAGTATTAAAATATTTGAATAAACAAAATGCTATAAAAAGCAAAATCAACTATATAGTAAAAGAAAAACTAGAAATCAGGGTAAAGCACATGAATTCTACCTTTAAGATCAGTGATCTAACTACTTATCTTCATCTGATCCTCAACATGTATTTATGTGAATAAAAGATGGATAATGGCACACACACACACACACACATTCTTTAGAAAAAGAAGTGTCTTCCATAGGTTGTCCTCATATCTGAACTATCTGAACTTTTGATCTATGAAAGCTGAAGAAATAATCATCTAGCTCTGTCCATCACTATCCTAGATAATTGCTGTATATCATCAAGAAATTTTTACAAAATTCACTAGAAAATTTTCTTATTTTATAGTGAATCAATGAAGAATGAACAAACTTATATATGAATATCCAGAGAATTATAATAGTAAGATAACTTACCAAATTTGCAAAATTCCAGGGCCTTTATTGGATAGCAATTTGTTGATTGATGGTTGAAAAGGAACCTTATGAACCTTATGGTAACTTTCCTCTTTAAGCATCACATTGGTGACCAAAAAGAGACTTTTGAAAAAAATTTCAGTCTGAAAAAATTTAACCATTTTGTTGTTGGCCAATAAACACCATAAATGAAACTTTCTCTTTGTCTCTCTGTGTCCCTTTGTCTCTATGTCTCTTTCTTTCTTCTCTCTCTCTTTTTCTCTCTACATATAAATGGTGACCTTTAACAATAAGGGACAAACCTTAATTACAAGAAACAGTCGCTGTTGTTTTGGTAATGTGCTATGATTCAGCTTTCAAGCTCTTCCAATAGGAGAGGGATAAAGAAGGAAACAACAAAAAAACTCCCTAATTGGGCCTGTAAAAAATAAACCTCCAGAATTGTACATACATACAGAAACAAGTCATTTAATTCCCAACCTCCTGAAACTCATATCTCTTCAAATCATTCACAAGGTTTTATTCATTGTGCTTAGTGCACTGTAAAATTAGATGTACAAAGAAATCTATAATTCTTTGTACTTGCTGTTGGATATGAATCTTTAGAACAAGCTTAGACTACATTTATTTAAAACTATGCCTCATGATCACAGTTGCAGTTTATCCCCAGTACTTAGTTAATATTACACAGACAGATGCTTATGAAGATTCATGTAACTGTGATGCTAAATATAGCTTGTCCTCGATTACATTGGTGAGGTTCAATAATAAGCAGTACAACACTGTACATAATACCAGTGATATATTCTATTTACAAGAATAAATTACATCCTTATAGGTAAATAAGTGTGGCTTTCCATGGCAAAAAGAATAACTTCAAACACATTCCTTTTTAGGTACAAGTGTTTTCTAGAATTTTCATGACTTACAAAAATATACAAAATCTACAAAATAATAAAATACTACAAATTTAAAGTTTTTAACCTGTGACCTGCACACTCTACTGGATGGATCTGAACCCTTGGTACAGTCTGTCAGGATTTCTACAATATGTGACATGTACATACTTATATTTTGCATAAGAGGTTTCTGTAGATCCTCAAAAGACACTGAGAAGACAAGGCAAAATTTAAAATCAGCCTTGTAAGATCATCTCTGCTGTAAAATACTACTGGAGTAACGAAATGCACAGATAATGCACAAATAATGCACAGCCATATTTGCGGGCTTTAGAGTTTGTGGAGAGGTCAGGGAAAGGCAAGTCCCATGGAACCATCCCTCTTTCTCCTCAAGACTCCCTCTTTCTAATTTTCACTCAAAATTTCTTTCCATTCATCAGGCCCTGCACAGGGATCTTCTGTTCATTCTGTAGTCTAGTTTTCTGTGTTTTTCTCTTCTTTCTTCTTTTCCTCTTCATATGATCTCTGTTCAACTTTTAATATTGAATCTGTCAGCAAACAGCCTTCAATATTCTTTACTAGATTATTCTTACTTTCTGTCTAAAGCTTACAGAAAGGCATGGTGCTTTCTTTCTTGGCTCCTCTTGCATTTGGCCCCAAATTGATCAGGTTTCACTTTCTTTATGTGTCAAAGAATAGGATCGCAGCAGTTGCTTACAGAATAAAGCCAGTTGAGAAATAAAACTGATAATATATTTTATATATTCAAATAAAGTTCCCCCATATCTCAATAGCACATTTAAAGTCAGTATAAAAAAAGTAAGCCACTAGAAAGTGTCAATATAAGGTGAAATTTCCCAGTCATCACACAGACTAACATTAACTTTGATCATCACCTTTATGGATGATAAAGAAATAGAGTTTTCTGTGGAAATCCTGAAAGGTGATAGACCTACAAGTTTCTGGATGCTTATTCTGGATATATCCAGACTATCATGATTAAAAGTGTTGGACTGTTTCATTAGGAATCAGAGAGGTACACTGTATCCTTCCAGGTAGTTTTTAAAAGGGGCAAAAAACTATCTTTTAACTTGCTTCTGACATCTTTTTACAAATGGGGTGACCTTACAGTGCTTCTGGCAAAATGGTTTATGAGGCTGCTTTGAGAGCGTCCAAAAGATAGAAAAACCACAGAACATCAGAAGGCAGTTGGAGGAATTTGCGCATGAGAAGCAAATGAGACTATGCGCCAGCTGGAGCTGGGACCAGACATCCAGGCGAATTCCATCTGGACTGGGCACCGGGACTTCTTTGCTGCCTGGGCAGCGTGCAGAGTTCCCTGGCTTCCACCTAGTCTGGTTCTCTGGCTGTCATCTCTCTCCTCAGACCATTGGCCGGTTGCACATTTGACCTGCTCTGATTTCTGGCTCTGACTTCTGGATGTGCAATTGTTGCCATGACTACCATCCCTGGTTTTGACTCAGCCTGGCTTGTGGCACAGCTCCACCATGCACACACAGCAGGCGGCTCAGTTCCCAGCTTTTGGCTTGACTTGCGTCAGTATTTTACACTAGCTGCTGGCCTCTAACTTGCTAAGTTCCACTACTGGGGAGTCTGAAATCTAGGTCCAAGGTCTCAGAAATGTGCCTCAAGGAATAAACCTTCAGTCTGAATAGTTGATGTTCTTTGGGTCCCTGTTCATGTCTCTCTTTAGTGAAGGATTGTGGGAAACGGTCTTGCATTGCTGAAACACAGTGGCCAATACCATGCTACCATACTCCTCACAAAGCCACATGAAAACCAATGTGCCAGTATGAATTACTCTTCTGTGAATGGCATAAACAAATATGCTTCGATGATTTGAATTAAAATTACACACAGCATGTACAGTCTGAAATCTCATGCATAAGACAGATATTGTACATGTATTGACCAGATAGAACATATTCACTCTATGTCAGCACATTAATCCAAAATAACAAACACAAACACAAAGTAGCAGAAAATGAGTGTTTACAATGATACACATTAGCAAAGTTAAAGAAGACTATTGTAGAGTTAGAATTGGATACAGACCTTAAGCAAAGTAGTGACATGTCAACAAAAAAATGAAAAAATTATGAATAGCTAGCAGGAAGAGCAAATGAAGAAACAAGAATTAATTTATCAAAATGTAGTCATCAGGAAATTAGGTAGCTTTCTAATTCAGAAAGAAGATACATGTGTAAATGAAATTAATTGGCACATCTCTACATATCATTCACCTGAGTTTTCCATTGAGGGTCTCAAAGACTATGTAAGTTGGCTACATTTCATTATGTAGGGATACTTGTGACAGATCTACCTGTCAATTTGAAAAGCTTTATTTGGATAGTAGTAAAGAGAGACTGAAAACAGAATAGCAAGCTTGTGGGAAATCTCAAAAATATTCAGGACCAGGGTAAGAATGAGAAAACAAAGAAGTAAAAAGTTAATTCGGAAGTTGTATAAAAAGCTAATACAGAAGTGGTATAAAAAGTTAATATTGAAATGGTTGGGTATATGACTTAGCAGTTGCTGTGATTCCCAGATCCCTTGTAAAGTACCTGTTGGAAGTGGTGGCTTTCCTGTAATTCCAACCTCAGAAGGTAGAATGTGGGAATTTCCAGAGCAAGCTTGCTAGGCAGATGAGTGCTAAAGGCACTCTCTGAGTTTAATTAGAAACTCAGGCTCAAAACAATAAGGCAGGAGACCAATGAAGGATTCCAGATATCACCCTCTGACCTCCACATACATGCTCATTCACAGGCACATCAGGCCATATACACAAATAGATGAAAATGGAAAAAATAATGGGGCTGGAGAGGTGGCTCAGGGGTTAAGCCTCTGCCTTGCAGGCTGAAGTTCCTGAGTTCAGATCCTAGACCTCACGTATAGATGCCTGGCAGAAGCAGGGGCGGCCTGTGTTTCTGGTCCTGTAGGGCAGAGTCTGTGAATCCCGGGGCAGAGTAAACAAGGAGGAGGTGGAGGCGTCCATGGTGGTTCCCCAATTTGCCCGTGGTTCTACACAAACACACACACACACATGCACACACGCACAATTGAATAAAAAAAAAAGAAAATGGAAAAAAATGAGACTAGGAAATACTCAAAAAGAGGACATGTGCAATGCTAAAATATTTATCATCCATCTGCCTTTGTAAGCATACTATTTATGATGGGTATTAAAGGTCACAGCTTAAAGGACCTCTTTCAGGTGTTTAGTAGCAGAATGCCAGCATCAGAGTCATTAGAAGGGCTTTTCAGTTTTTAATATTCTATTTTTTTATTAAGAGAAAGAGTGTGGGAGGAGGTAGAGAGAGAAAAAAGCCACAGCAGGTATGTGGCAATCAGAGGATGATTTGGAAGTCAGCTATTCTCTCCCAGTGTGTGAGTGTCAAGGATTAAACAAAGGTAACCAGGTGGACATGCTGTCTCTTTTACCACTGAGCAATCACACAGACTCACTTAAAAATACCTTACATTCCATTTAATATATTCTATTACTGGATGAAGTGTTTGAATTCCTTCTTTATATAAAACGAACAGATGTGGGATAGCCCCTAAAATATTGCTGGTACAAGATGGATCACCATAGTAAAACTCAATACCCCCTGAAGTCATGACAGAGTATTCTGATTCTTTCTTGACCTGTTGATATCTCTATACTATTTCAACAATGACACAATAAGAGCAATGTCTTATTTTGCCAGGTCCCAATGCAGACAAAATTACACACTGCAAATCACACAATTATGCAGGCTTGTAGTCAAATTATTTGGAAGGCAATTTCAACAAAATAAAGTTTGGGCATGATTAGAAACAACATTTTCTTATTCGTTCATGGAAAGTATGATTAGTCAATGAGTGTATAGTACATTGAGCATTTTTGTGTATTTGAGACCATTGAGCTCACTCCCATGGTTGCAGGACTGATGGATTTGGTGTGTCCTGCTAGCAGAATTATAGTTGAAAGTCTGTGGTTCTTTTTTATCTTGTTCCAAGCTTCACGGTGCTCAGCCAAGCAAGAAGCTCCAATTGCCTTCAAAGATGACTCTTCACTCGGATGAGCACTGTGGGGTGCAGAGTAAGATGAGAGCCTGGCCTCAAGTAAGAAGATTTAACATATGCCTCTCTTTAGATCACACCCTTTCTAAACAGAATTCATTGGAATCTTAAGGCATGTACAAATCTCTAATTTACAATAGGAGCAAACCAGAGTGAGCTTTATATTTGAAAAAGATGGGCTTTGTCATAAAAATGTAACCATTGACCTTTTTTTCTGACCTGGAATTTCTCTATTCATAAGGCAATACAGATAAACCACATAAAGACCAACCTGAAAAAAGGGTTAGCATTATGTAAAAACTTCATTATCTTAGCTAAGTTACTTGCATGCTTATGACAACTTTCATGTTTATTTCTCAAATCTCTTTCTGTCACTTGCTCCCAGGATGACAAGATATGCTCCAGTTCCCCCAGGGCTTCCTGAGACAGTGCTAATTCACTGGCATTTTCTCCTATGCTGTCATGTTCTGCCCAGATACATTTTTGTGGAATTTGGAAGTTCCCTGCTGTCTTCAGAACAATAGTCAAGAACACTATCCAAAGTGCTTTCCTCTTTGTATTCTTTTTCTCTCTTCTTTTATACCCCTTTGGATAAATATAAAAGTATCTTTCAAGGAACTAAGGCACAAAGGTTTGAGTTATGGCATTTAAAAAAAGAGACCAAATTAAGGAATATCATAAGGCAATGTTGTCCAGTGCTACAATCTACACAAGAAAGGGCTAATTTTCAGGCATTTGTAGTTAGGTTGAGTCACGTCATTTAGGCTATGCTTCTCTTAATCAGTCTAGTTTATTATTTGTTATTTTTTAGAGAAAGATGAATAAATTTCATTACATATACAACATTGGTACTTCCTTCTAACTTCAAAGTGAACACATGACATTGTCTGGTTCAGCTGAAATGAAAGATGGAATTATTCTTATTCAAAATCTGTTACCAAATATGGTCCCACTTAGTCTTTTTCTCACTCTTTACCAATTCTTACACAACTCTTATGGTTAGAGTCGTGTATCAACCTGACAGTTGCAGACCGTTTGGGTCACAGCTGTGAAGAATTAATGGTTGAAACAGGCCCCTGAACAAGGTGCATGTTCTTATCTAATTGATGTGAAAAACCCAGCCCAAAGAAAGTGGTGCTTTGCAGTGTGGACTGGATAACAAGAAGTGCAAGGAGGGGGGACTCTCTCTTCCCTTATCCTGCGTGGACTTGCTGCTAAGTCCACCCTTCTAGCATTGGTCGCCTTCTTTGCTGTTTCTGCCTCAGTTGCCTCTGCCCTTGGCTGACTCAGAGCTAGATCCTTTCCACCATGCCACTTTCCCCACGGCCCTTGGAGCCTGGCTTTCTAGGCCCTGCCTCTGTTGGCTGTTCGACATCTTCATTCCTCTAGCGAGATAGAGGCTCGAGACCTTTTTGATCCTTTGGCTTTGTGAGACATTCCTGCCAAGAACGAAGCAGCCACAGGCAGCTACTTTGAAGGATACTACTTTTATTGAGAGTTGATATATTGAAAGTTGATATAATTAGCAAATCTGCTCTTTGAGAAAACCCTGGCTAATACAACATTCTACCTGGATAATTCACAACTATCAAAATCAAGGCCTGGCTTCGCTCTCCTGTCTTTTGGACAGGAAGTGGTTTTAGTCATCATACATTGATGCTTAACTCCCTCTTCTGCTTACTCCTCCCTTGCCACTTTCCTCAAACTAATCTCAAGATCTACCTGTTGCCTGTTCCTCCCTGGGTTGGATAGGGTATGTGGAATATCAGACAAAAAATACGAATCAGAACAAATATCCATTTGTTTGATATTTAAAGTCTCATTTTCTAGAACGCTGTTGAATCATTTGTTTTACTACTTATTTTGAGAGCAAACGTCCATATTCTTGATTTTCCTCTAAAATTAAATAAGTAACTACAAGAAGATACTAAAACTTTATCTTTTGAATAAGACACACACACACATACATGCACCATGTCACAGCACAAAAAAAAAAATGGGAACAAGTCATGAAACTAATCTTTGTTATCTAATCAGCCTGAGCTATTTTAAGGTTGAATTAGTTCATTATGTCTTAAAGAGAGTACATATATGTTAAAGCCACACATGTTGTAAATCCAGAGTACTACATTCCAAATATAAACCAATCAGAAAAATGCAGTTTCTTCAAAGCCAACAGCGTTGTTTGCATAATACAATTGGATATTGATCATATGATTTTATTGTCCCTATACATAAGACTTGTCTTTCAGTGTAAAATTTATATATCTACATATGTTTTTGTATTTATGATAAACTTAGTTTATCTATACAAGTGTAAAATTGTGAACAGATTTTATCACTTTATCATGTTTCCATTTTAATTGTCAGTAAATTATACTCTAAGGTCTAGCTCAACCATGCTTTCCTAGTCTCACCCAAATAAACAAGGGCAAACCCCAGGGGACCTCCCAGGGGTAAAGCAATTTTAATTAGCAAATGATCTTGAAGCTGCACATCCCAAACAAACTATTACTAAGCAAGCAGTGTTTGTGTTGTGCCTCCAGGAAAGGTTCTGTCCACAGCTTGTGACAGTGCGGTCAGCTTTGGGGAAGAGCTGGTGAGGGGTAATGAGAAGTGTCACTTGAAGTTAGTTCTTGCAAGTGAAGATCAAAGTGAAGGACACGCATCCTCCCGGCACTAGCTCTCATATCAAAGTGTCAGGTTTCAGAGCATTCTCAATTCCACAGTTTCACTGAGCAAAAGGAAAGTGTTCAGTAAAAATGAACTTATTTCTGTAGGAAATAAGATTCTTTGTCTTCAAATAGTAAGTATCTAAAATAAATGGGAAGTAGTGGCATGGTTTTGTTGATAGCTAAGCTGTCTTTTTAGAAAATCATAATCCCCAAGTAAAACCCATATTATTTCATGGAACTTTCCTCCTTACAATTTTGGTTCCAGTATTGTGTTATTAAAATTTGTTCTTAATGACCTCCTCTTTAGTACTTTAAAGAATTATACTCTTCTAAAAAATCCTTTGTAAATAATCTCTCTATTTTTATTTATAATAAAGTTCTAATAGGATATTATAAATAATAAATGTCAATTGTTTGTACAGCTATGTGTATGTACATTCCACTATGAGATGCCCGCTGCTCTACCTAGACTTAAAAAATTAAGAAAAAAAACTTGTTCAGTGCACTAAGTGTTGGCAGAGCAGAACACCTGTGACTGAACAATCCATAAATAAGAAATATCTTACCTTACAGATTTGGAAGTTAGAAAGACCCATATCAAAATGCTCAATTCTAGCAAGGGCTCCCTTGCTATGCCCTTGTATAGCCAGACTGTAGCCTGCAAAAGATTTAACAGTCTTTTCATCTGATCAACTTTAATTCTTCTGTACAAGAGAGCACCCACGTTTCCCAACACTACTGAATTGAAGATCAAATTTCCCAAACATTCCCAAACACAGGAAGCAGCAGCCTAAATAAATATTTGTTTATTTGAAAGAAGTTTGTACAGAAATGTATTGTGCTTTGTAGCCAAATACATAATTAATCTTATCACTATAATGATTTGCTGAGATAATAACAGCGTCTGAATACGCTTCTCATAGATACGTGTCAACATGACTGTGATGACTGTTGATACTCTGATCTTTGAGCATAGTTGTGAGAATAATCATTGTTAAACTCCAAGCAAGTCTGCAGGAGATTGTTTTTTTTAAATTTTTTTATTACTTATTATTTATTCAATTGTGCGTGTATGTGTGTGTGTGCCTGTGTATGTATGTGTGTGTGTGTGTTGTAGAACCACGGACGAATCGGGAACCACCATGGACGCCTCCACCTCCTCCTTGTTTACTCTGCCCTGGGATTCACAGGCTCCGCCTTACCAGGACCGGAAACGTAGGCCGTCCCTCACTTCCGCCCGGCGTTTATACGTGGGCCTAGGATCAGAACTCCGGACCTTCCACCTGCAAGGCAGAGGCTTAACTCCTGAGCCACCTCTCCAGCCCAGGAGATTGTTTATAAATGAGGAGGTCCAACTCTTGAAGCGTGGGTCAAATCGCCGGGAAGTGAATAAGAGAGAGAGAGATGGTTGAGAAAGTTGACATCCTTCAGTATACTTAGCTAGATATGCTTGTCTGACAAGTAAGATGACTAAGATGACTCATCACTCAGCTGTTTTGTGGATATGGTATTGCTAGTGCCCTTGGCCTGTGGTTATGGTGCAGACTTTCCTTTCAAGCTAGACAAGGTGCTATAATTGACTGTTGTAAGAGAAAATTAAACTCATTCCATTAAGCTATTTTGTCATGACTTTATCAGTAACAATTCAGGCTAACTGCAACATGCCTCTTCTTTCATATTTTTGGTCTCCTTCACTAAATAATGCCTGAACAGTAATGTCAGAGCTGAAAGGGGTGATAAAATAAAGACCTCAAGTAGCATTTACTCTAAGTAGGTAAGACAGATCTAGTTTGGTGTAAAGAAATGTTTAGTTATTGTAAAGCATCATTTTAGAGTGACCTCTCTTTTCTTGTCCACTGGATTAAGGTGTAAATTTTCCCTTTCTCTGATATTCTATGCCCAAGCTTCTACAGCTTATGATTTGCTTAATTTTATGCTTTGTTTTTATGGTGTTGAGTTAACATTTTTTCTACTAAAAGAAAACTTACATGGGTATGGGGGGTGGCAGTCATTCAATTGGCAGAAAGTGTCAGAAATATTTAAGTATCTCTTTTCATTTGGTATAGCTTAGAATCTCTATGCATACAAAACAATGGCATCACTATCAACTCTGTTTTGGCCTCTTGCCCATTTACTAGATATAGATAAAAATAACTGAATCACATGCACACAATCCAAAGCAGCCCACCAACCTTTCTGACAAGCTGCATCACACTTGTAGGCAATCAATGGAGTGGAATTTAGTTGAGGACAGAAGCTAAGGATAAAGGAGAGGGGGTGGGGATTGGGCAGAGTAGGCATCCAGAACAATGGGAAGAAATGTAAACAAAACTTTTCAGGGAAAGGAAGCAGGGTGCTTTTGCTTTAAAACTGGATAAGAAAATTAAAACCTGCTACAGAATAAGCAAACCCCTTTCCTCTACTTCCAGACACAAAAAACACTCACTGTATAGAGGAATATAAACAATTTTGCTGCAGCTGATTGAAAAAGGAAAAAGAACTCTATTAACATATAATTTTACTACAAGTCTTTCTAACTCAGATCTATGTTCCTTACCACAGAGGCCCCTTGAGTCCAATGGGTTCTCTTTTTGGCTAACCAGTGCATGCACCAAATAATCATTGGGAGTGTAATTCTATAATTTGGTCTACACCTAGTGAGCACTGTTCTAATATTAGGGATATATTTAATAGTAAAATGAGCATGAGTGCCAGTCAAGGCAATGCTAAAAATGAACAAAAAAGTACTGGACAATTTTAATCATTGCATATACCATTTATTTACTATTCTATTTTAAAAATTTTAGCAACTTTACACAGTATTGGTGATAATTTTAACTTTGTTGTTCAGTTTTGTAAATCAACAGTGTATGCAGGCAACACAAATGTATTTCACTGAAACAAATACCAATACAAATTATGACTCATGGTTAGTTATGAAGAATAAAATATCAATCCTAAGTCAGAGTGTGATATTAAGTTATGATAATAGATATAAAACTCCTACCAAAGGAAATAAGAAATATTAAAAAAAATGTTCCAGGAAAACAACAAACCATAATTCAGAGCACCAGAGACCCTACATTAATCACCTGGAACCAGACCAACCAAATCTCTCCCTATCCCAAAGCTCAGGAAAACTTGCAGAAGAGGGGGCAGCAAGATTGTAAGAGCCTAAAGATGGGAAGGACCAATGATATGCAAGATAATCCACACAAGTTAGGGCCCCAGTAGCCACAGACTTTGCATGACCTGCACAATGACTAACATGTCAATGATCTCCCAAAATCTAGTATGGATCACAGGCACTAGGATCCTTAGAGGCAAGGGATTAACAGTCATAATAGTGCTCCCATACTAAAGGGAAGTCCAAGAAAGGGCTTTCTCTGGGCAATGCCACTGAGTCCTTACACCTCACTAGAGAGTGGAGGACTCAGAGCGAAGTTTGGATTCACACAAAAGAACCCAGGGAATGGAAGGAGGCAAAAGGGAGATACTGGGAGAAGGGGAGGGAGGGGGGGAAAAGAAGGAGAGAAGGGGGGAAGTGTGCAAGAGGGACTGGGGAAGGGTGGGGCGAGGGAGGGGACCAGGATATCTATTCAGCTCATATGATTGAGGAAAAATAAGTAAATAAAAAAATAATAAAAAAGTTCCAACAAATGAAGCAAAGTTTGAGATAGCCAAGTGAAATATTATTACTTAAGATAACAGAGTGGATGATGTAAATTAAGGGACATTACAGTTCTTTGCCAGCAAATCAATTATATGTCATGTCTTGAATCTTGAATATTTTATGAATAAACAACTGTGCATTTAAATTAGGTTTATTAAATACAATGATTTTATTTTAAATTTGAAAATACCTCAAGTTAATTGTACACAGAAAAAGTAAAGCTTATTACTGTATATGTCCCCATATTCATGTACATATTGAGAAAGGACAAGGAAATAGAAAATAAATTAGCCAATAAATGATAATGAGCAAACATTACTTTAAAAATGCTTAGTCTATACACTTTAAGCAATGGTCTGTAACAAATGAATAAATAATCTTTAAATACTAAATGTAGCTTTGAAGCTAAATTAAATGATTCTTTATTTCAACCTTGGAAATTATTTTTAAATGAGAAAAATTTTATTTCTTATTGCATCAAGTGCTGTGTTATAATCTAAACAATTTATAGAATGTGTTTATTTTCCAATACAAATATGATGATAAGTTATACAGGAAAATTCAAATCACTCAATTAGAAAAAATAAAAACTAAGAGAAATTTTTGCTGATTTCTTTTTGTGAGAGTTTGGAAGATTAATCACTGGGCTTATCATTAATAAGATCATAATAGATGTAATCTATGTAAGTAGTTGTAAGAGTGGGGTAATCGGGAGAGTGCACTTCCTAACCTACACTCCAAGTGTGACGTACCTTTCCTAATCCACAATCAGGTAAAATTACTGCAGTATGTATGTGCATCAGTTTTTGTTATATAATTTACACTGACACATGTACATACACATATGCATCATGTAAATGCAGTGTGCTATAAATTATTTCATAAGTACTATGATTTCCAAATTGCTTTCAAATGCTGTAAGATAAGAATTTTTTGTGTAGTATTGTGAGGTCAGAAATGGCATAGATGTTAACCTCGCACAATCAATCCTGTGCTGTAATTTGGGTCAGAAGGGCTTCCATAACAGCCAGTCGTTTTGTTATGTCCAATTGGCATCCTTCCTGAAATCCTTGAGATCCCAGCCAGGAGAGAATCCCTTATGATTTAGCGACGTGGTGTGCAGGTGGCCAGATGCCAGGTGCCTTCCTTTCATGTGTATTAGGCCTTCGCTCAGAAACAGCAGATGCTTCCGTGCTCAGGGCGAGCTGTTGACACAAGGAGAAGTTAAGTTAGAGTTCATTGAAAGCTGAAATCAGGGACACAAGGGAGCCGAGGCTTCAGGACGTGTTTGGAACTGGAGTCGAAACTTTCGTAATTGTCTATAACGTGCTCAGATACATTGATCTCTATCTGACTTATTTTGGACTCGGAGGTATTTTAATGAATTCTAATATGGATTTCCTGGGGGTCCACGCAAGCAAGTGTAACTAATAGCACATAGGATTTGAGGCAGCTCAGAGCTGAGGCACTCTGATTCTCGTTCTTGCTGTAACGTACTTCTGCTTTAATAGCTAGTTCGGCTTTGTACTCTGCATTTAAATAGCCAAGTGTTCTTGTTACCCTTTGGAGATTTAAGAAAGCAAGTGCAACTGTCTGATCAAACTGTAGGGAAATGGTCAATTCTGTCTTCTGTTTACCTATTTCTCAGTAAAGAGATTTCAACAATGTACCTAACAGTCATTAAAAATATTCATGCTTGCAAATTCCATAAACATCCCTCCTCTTTTTGTTAAATATTATCTTACGGATGTTAAACAGCCTCCTAAGGATATTAACCCTTAGAGGATTTTTCAGAGAAATTGCAGGGGATTTTAAAATGTTCCTAGCTAGTGCTCTTGAGCAGTGCTTGCACCTTTAAATGTCTACAGACACATGCCTGACAGTCACTTTCACAGCAGGAGAAGGACATAAGGACAGTGATTTTTAAGAAGAGGGAAAAAAATCATTAGCTCTCAGAGGAAAAGGATAGATTTCATTTTTTTTCTTTAAGAGAGAACAAAGTATCTAACCAAATTTGTTTTTCAAAGAGCAATGCAAATACAAGGAAGAGGGGAAAATTTCTAATTAAAATGTAATTCCAGAAACCTCTGATTGTGGTTTAGTGTTACTGACTACGGAAATCTGAAGACTTCTCTGTTAATTAACTCAGTGCACTAACATTGTGATGGACAGACACCTCACTGCTAAATCCTAGTATTACTGGTCCCATGTAGCAGGTCATCAAGTCTGCCACCACTGCACTTGTGTACACAACTGGCTTTGATCAATAACAGGCTCAGCCAAGTAAATGGCAAACTGACAAGCATTTTGCTTGGATTTTATCTTTTTTCTCCTTATGCTAGGTTCTTTCCATTTTAAAATCTTTCATTTGTTTTGCCAACATGCCTGGTTTTCTGGCACACCTGCTTTCTTCCTTAGACAGTGTTAGTTCTCCTAGAATCAATTGTGAGCAGCTTGCAACCAAATGCCTGATTAAAAAGTTAGCAGACCTTGAGTGCAATTACTTCAGCTCTATAGCACTCAGGCATTAAACCCAGTGTTAATTGTTTCCCATTTTTGTAACGATCCTTATAATAGGATAAAAACAGAAGAGATCATTTCTTGCAGTTAAAGCAGCAGAAAATGAAGACATTCAGTCTGATTAATCATTGTAATATGAAATTAAACACAATTAGAAGTAAATACATTTGAGAATGTTTTTTGGGGGGGATTATAGCAAAAGTCATCATCCCTGCTGAATCACAATATATCTACACACACACACACACACATACATATATACATATATATATGTGTATATATATATATATATATATATATATATATATATGTTCTTATTGCTTCAAATTGTGTAACCAAAGAAAGGGGTTCAGAAAGAGCTATCTTTGAACATCACAAATGTTAGAATTTTTACATTACCTATTATATTATATTATTCATGTGTCATAATGTTTGCCAAGAATATATATTCACTTAATAAATCAAGTTATAGTTTGTGTCTTAAATTTCTTTGTACATTATAATTTATAAAATGTATTTAAATTAAATATTTAAAGGATTGGTCCAGTAATAAAAGAATGCACATTAAGATGATTGCAAGACAAATAATGTTCAAGAAAAGAATCTTTATTCCATTATATTATTTTTGAAAAGGGCCCTTAGATAGTAAAATTCTTAATATTTTAGATGGTGTTAAATGTGAGAATGAATAATCATTCAAAGGTGTTTTCTTATGTTTAGCTTTTATTCAGCTAGGTATTTTGTGTGTGTCATTTTATTGTATCCATCATCAGGAAAAAATCCTATTTCTAAAGTGGTGCTCACTGAACTTCATTACTGGCTTAGTCTTCAACTCTAAATTGTCCTTTCCAATTCAATAGTTATCAGTTGTGCAGACTTGTTATTTCCAGACAATGCATTGACAACAGTGTCATGGTTTGAAATGTGCCCCCCACATTCTCATGTGTTTGGCAAGGTCATGGCATCTTGAGAGGTGGAGCCTTGCTGAAGGAAGGCAGTCACAAGGGGTGGACCTTGAGGTCGATTAGTCCCACCCTACTTCCAGGAGAAGTCTGCCTTTGCTGCAAGCAGTCTGCAGCTCTCAGCTTCCAAGATGTCTGCGGTGACTTATCCTCCTCCAGCTCTGGCTAGCCAGCCATGCTGCCTCTGCTTTGAGAGACCGTATTTTCCCTCTGGAACCATAAGATGAATAAACCTCCCTTTCTCCCTTAAGTTGATCGACTTTGGGTGCTCTCTCACAGCAATAGTTAAGAGTAACAATCAGGAATACAAATTTCTGGATGGACCTCACAATAAAACCATATTTTGTGTAAAAATCAACAAAACAGAATCTATTTCCATCTTATTTATGTTTGCACTTATTTTTTTAATTTATTTATTTTTCCCCAATCATACAAGCTCAATAGGTACCCGTCTTCTCCCTCCCTCCACCCTTTCCCAGTCCCCCTTGCACCCTTCCCCCTTTTCCCCTCCATTCATCCCCCCTCCCCTTCTCCCAGTGCCTCCCCCTTCCCTAACTCATCCCCTGGAGCATGCTAAACTTCCCTCTGAGTCCTCCACTCTAGTGAGGTGTTAGGACTCAGTGGCATTTCCCAGAGCCCTTTCTTGGCCTCCTCTTTTGTATGGGAATACTATTATTACTGCTAATTCCTTGCCTCTAAGGATCTTACTGCCTGTGATCCATGCTAGACTTTGGGGAGTCATTGACATGTCAGTCAGTAGTTGTGCAGATCGTGCAAAGTCTGATTATGGCTACTGGGACCCTAACTTGTGTGGATTATCTTACATATCATTGGTCCTTCCCATCTTAGGCTCTTACAATCTTGCTGCCCCCTCTTCTGCAAGTTTCCCTGAGCTTTAGGATGGGGAGAGATTTGGTTGGTCTGGTTCCAGGTGATTAATGTAGGGTGTCTGGTGTTCTGAATTATGGTTTGTTATTGTTTTCAGTTTTGCTGTTCCTTGCACCGCCCTTGGCTCCATCCTGATTGGTATTGGAGGTCTCCTCCTAACCAAGGATTAAAGGCTTTTTAAATGAAAATCTAACTATAAAAGGAGACTCAAAGGTAGATGGAATTAAAGTAGGAGACCGCAGTGAGGGGGGGGGGGTCAGTGACCTATTTACAGGATGGTTATCATCTATCTTCCAGTCCTGCACTTATTTCTAAAAAAAATAGTCAAGCATACGTTCTTGTCTTTTTTCTTTCATCTGTCAAATCCATGCATTTTTAATAAAGCAAAGTAGCTGTGTCGTTGACACCAATGTGAAAAAGAAATCTCTGCAGTTATGTAAAATATTTTCATTCAACAAATATTTTGAGCATCATTCTGTAGTTTTTTGTGCTACAGTCTTTGAGGAATTTCTACCTTTACATATGATTGGGCATAATGGTCTTCATTTATGATTTTGACAACTGAGGAAAATAAATTCTAAGTGCCAGCTGTCTTAAGAAGTCGTGGAAGAGGATTTGGGAGATAGATCATTGGTTGAAGTCTCTGTCTCAAAAGCAAAAGAAGTTCAGTTTGGATCCTTAGATCCCTTATGCAAATGCCAAGAGTAAAATGGCAGTGACCTGCAATTCTGGCTCTGGAAAGTGAAGCCTGGGAAACAAAGCAAACAACAAAGAAGCAACACAATTCAGAATGTTTCCAAAAGTCAACCTTTAACCTCCACAGACACACACACTCAAGTGCATTTGTGTGCACATACAAGCACATACATGTACACCCATACCCATGAACAGCATCCATAGACACAGACAAATGTAAAATAAATAAATAAATGCTAGAAGACACAATGATCTCGTGCACTTACCATAGTTAATCACCCAGCATTGTTATACAAAGTTTCATGAAAAGTCAAAAATCACTGTATACTTGCTCCTTTTCAATTGTTTGTGTGTATACAGTAAAAGAAAACAAAGCTCGTGGGGGAATTTAGACTCAAATTTATTGACAGTTAAAATCTTGAATGCTAACCTCATTGGGAGACACAGTTTATATGCCACACAAATATAAAACATCTAGAAAAAGCTGCTTTTGAAGAGTAATTGCATACTATTTGCATAAAATTATCAGGTAGCAAATCTACGAATTGTAGCCTCACAGTATAAGCTTGGTAGGAGTGTATGATCCCCATACACCTTATGAAGATTTAACCCCAGAAAAATTAGATGTTTCTGACGCTAGTATTTACCTTTCTGTACCGAGCTACTCCCTCATAGTCCAACATATTTGTAATTTCTTTTCCATTCTGTTTAACCTACTGGCCCATAAACCTTGGGAAATGAGACACCATGCCTTATAGATAGGCATGATCTCTTCAGTATGTAATAGATCCTTCAATAAAAAGCAGGCAATATAAAAGTTTTGTCATGCAGCTGAACACAGAATCTTTAAGGAATTCCTTTCCACATCTTTAACTGTTTTCTCTTAGCCATGCCCAATCAAACATTTTCATTCGTGTACCAAACAGTAATGTTTGCAACATCAGTCCATCTCATATTTGAAGATACTCCCCTATATTATCATAATGGATTGACTGTGGAGGTAGTGAAGAAGCTAGAGAACAGAAGACCTTCAAGTTAATATGCAGTGAAGTGCTTGGCATAATGTTTTTAGATTGGAATGATCTTAAATACTTTGAAAATTTGTATATTCACACTGAAAGGTTTTTGCGAAGAGTAACATTTATGGGGCATTAATGCATTACACACAAAACATAATGGAATAGCACGATTCAAGTAAGCTTCCTTTCACATTTCTGTGAAGAGTTACATCCTCACCCACAGGCAGATCCTTCTTCAAAAATCATCTCAAAGTATCTTTCTGTGAGGAAAAGAAAAGATGTAGGTATGCTATTGACCTGGAAGAACTCTTTCTAGTAGTACAAAGTGTAGAGGTGAAACATGAATAGATCAGCAGTCTTGACCCTGGGTCAGTCTGGGTCATATATGTGCACTTGTACTGCATCTATGTTTCAATTAAGCGTTCTTACAGAATAGAAGTTCTATGAAGATTATGAAGGAGAGATTGCAGCTAGCACAGTATATTCACTAGGAAAGGAGGAATTTGTTTTTCACTGTTTTTAAAATAGCAGGGTACGTCCTGCCTGAGGCTCTCACACTCATTCACTACATACTGACTCAGCAGAGCAACTCCAGATTGACAGTCTGTATTCATGGAACTGTTTTCTATAAGTGCATCATTTGTTTTAGCTTTTATACTATCTTTTTACTATAACTTTTCCAGGTTTAGTTGTGCAGATGTTTATATCTGTTACTATGCTACAGTATTCCATGTTTTATACTCTACTAGCTCAGTGTGAATAGGAATTGTGTAATCCTTGAACAATGAAAAAAGTATTGAGCAACACATTCTCAGGATCTATCTCCATTGTTAAGTGGCATATGATGTATATCACAAGTATTTTTGTTTTACCATCCATATATTACTATCTTATTATTTCACAAAGACAAGTGCATTGAAGATTGACCACTTTAGATTCTTTCCTTCATTGTATTTTCTCAATATACAAGTCTCTGGATGTGATTTTTTAACTTAGTAATTAGTAAATAGATTGGGATGGAAAAATTCCACATATATTACTAAAATAGATTTAAGTCTCAGATGATAATTTTTCAGTTTCTTTAACTTCTCACCGCCAGCAGTATGATTATGCTTTTCTTTAAAAATATTATCTTGCAGCTCTTAGGAAATAGTCCATATGTTTGAGTAACAAGTCAAGGTCATTAAATAATATCCTTGTTTTCAAGAAATTTGTTTTATCATGTTTCTTACAAACCATTATTTTCTCACTGACGTGGTTGATTGGTTAGCACCCAGACTACAGGTCTTCTAAAGGTATCTAGATTTTCATAGTTATGAGATATTAGTGATAAAACAGGATGCTTGAACATCATTTTCCATGTGCTCCATCAACCTGTGAAGACTGAGATAGGATGCCTTCAACAGACATCAAGGGCTGTGATATACTCCAGGAAAGGTAATTCCTTACCTCTCAAGTTCTGCCATCTGTCTTCTATCATAGCAGGCATGCAGCAGATCAGAATTATTTTCTGATATATTAGTCTCAGAGTTAATTCTGAAATATGTATCTAGAAGAATCAAGATTTATTTTAGCCTTAAATAGAATGTAAAATACCTGTTTAAAGATGATGTGTTAGGTCTTTTATGTTTCAATAAAAAAAGAACTGAAGAGTATCATTTATACCAATGACATGTTTGTGCATACAGAAATGGTTCTTTTGAAAATATAGATAATATGTTAATATAGAATACAGTCTAGCCAGACATATACATACAAATGATAGTTTTGGGTATTATATCAGCAACATATATACATATCTGCTCAATAGAAGATTAATAGAACCAAACCAGTTATTTCAAATAGAACTGAAGTCTATCTGATTTTTATTGTATCAATTTATTTCCTTCCTCATTTATTTGCCAAAAATATTTTATCTGTAATTACTGTGTATCTGTATATATATACATATGTGTTAGAGTGTGGTTGTGTGTATATATGTGTGTGTATATATATACATGCACACACATATATAAATATGATGTGGATTTACAACAGCAAAAATGTGTAAGTCAGACAACAACTTTCAGTACTCTGTTGATATAGGGACTCTCTTGTTGCTGCTGCCATGTGTATCCTCCTGGCTGCCTAGTCATGGAGCTTCTGGGATGCTCTCTTGATTCCACCTTCCATCTTGTTTTTATTTTTAATTTTTCTCCATAGGCCCCATGGTTTGAATTCAGGTTTCTGTGGCATGGAGATTTTAACAGCCTGTAATTTTTTCAACTGATTTTATTATGGGAAACTTTAGAATTACAGAAAAATTATGAACACTTACAGAGTATATCCATATGCATGTTTTTTCCTAAAAAGGTTGCTTGAGAACTTATATTTATTTTATAAAGACATTTACAGCATTATATTTTATGATAGAACAACCCATACTATTCTAATCTTTTTGTACTATTGATATAGGACATTTTATTTCAAATATTTCATCTTATTCATAGATTTAAATGTGATTATCATATATAAATTCTAAGTAATAACCATTTCACTTTGATGTTTTGGGGCATGTATATGATTATTTTGGTCACCACACTATCATTTATTATACACTCCTTTTCCAGTTGATCTCTCTTCCTCTTCCTCACTACTCTTCATTTTATATTCATCTACATATTTTTCTGCCATCTAATTAATTCCTTTATTATTATCTAAAGAATCATGTTTGCAGAGTCATTTCCATGAATTTGGGCAACTTATCATTGTGGACATAAAAATGTGTGGACATAAACATGAAATCCTATTTGTGAACTGACCTTAGTTATGCTGACTCTTGATGAACTGACCTGTTTACCTTACCCCTTAGTCATACTGACTTGTACTTCACCCCTTGAGCCATCCTTATCACCAATAACCAGATGTTTCATCCCGTTTGCTGTGACCTCCTTACAAAAAAACTGTATAAAAAGTCTGTGCCCTGTGTGCTCAGGGTCGTCTCTCCCTCTCCTGTATGGGGCGACCCCAGCATGCTGGAATAAAATCCTCTTGCTTTTGCATCGAACCTGTGTCCGTGAGTATTCTGAGGGGGTCCACTTCCTGATGGCCTTTGGGCTCCGGTCCTTTAGGTCTAACAATCATCAGTTATACCACTGAAGAAAATGATTATTTCTAGCTTTTAATAATCACTAATTCTCTGGTTTTATATATATATATATATAGATAGATACACACATATATATATATATATCTGGACAATATACACACACACACACACACACACACACACACACACACACACACACACACACTGGACAAGTGTGATGGTTCATCTGTAAACCTAGCCTTGAAAGGCAGAAGCTGAAAAATCTCAGAACAAGCTGACAGCTAGAGTATTCCTCTCTCTCTCTTGAATTCTGTGTTTCATTAGGAACCTGTCTAAAAAAAGAATAAGGCAGAAGAACAAGTGAGAAGTGTCATTGCTGTTATACTGCTTATGTGTCTTTGAAATTATTTGTTAGGAGAATTATGTAGAATTTTGGAACTTGGCACTGGGAAAGCTTTAAGTCTTGGAGACACGGCCTTTGGAACCATCCATGCTAGTGAGAGCTTGAAAAAGAGTAGTATTGATAAAGATGCAGACAGTGGAAACCCCACCTGTGATGATCCAGAGGAGAGCAAAGACTTTATTGAGAACTGGATGAGATGAAAATGGAGTGAAGTATTGGCAGAAGATTTGATCAAATTTTTTCCTCATTCTGAAACTGAGCTACAGTTAAACTGGAGTGTTTGATGGTGGGAGTTTCAAGGCAATGTAGTCATGACAGTGTGGCATGACTACTTTTTTGTGTTTCTCCTCAGAGTTAGTACAAAGAAGCAAGCAATCAGTCAGAAGGAGATAAAAAATGTGAGTTTTAATGAGGAAAAATGATAGGACAAACTAGTCAAGACTGTAGACAGCAAAATAGTGGCTGTTGTTTAAGAGATGAATTCTATTAGTGAATCAAAGCCTGCTTTTCATTACGAAAATAGGAAAACCTGCACCCTGAGGGCAGTATCCTCAGGGAAGGGTTCCATCTATAAGAAGGTAAATTCTTTTTGCGAAAGAAGTGGAAGTCGGAGTTCGAAGGAAATGATCTGCTCTACTACAGCAGCTGCCCAAGAGATATTTTTTCCCCAATATCAGCACAGAGTAGCTGAACCTTTTGTGGTTAAAAGGGGCCAGTCTCTAACCCAAGGCTCTCTCAAAACCTGGCATTGTGATTCAAGTGGTGCTAGCTGTAAAGACATTGCGTTGCATGAGTGAGGAAGTTGTGAATCCTTCCTCCAAGATTTCAGAGAATAGCTGAATTCAGACAGTGTGTGGCAATATTAGAAATCTTGCAGAGAGGCCCAAATAGAGTGAAAGCCTAATTTTGCTATTGAGACATGAAGATGTTAGAGATTCCAGAGCCAAGATGGGATACCTGCCGCGATAAAATCATGGAAGATCCACCCCAAGAAAACAGGTGGGATGAACTAGCTGAGGAGACTGATATGTTCTGGCAGCTGTTATAGAAATGAAATGAATTTAACATCAGAGTTTATATTGGAATTGATCTTCAGGATTTGGAGTTTGTCCTGCTGGCTTTCAGTCTTACTATAAACCATTCTTTCCTGGATATTTTGTTTTTATTTTTCTACTTTTACATGGACATTAAGCATTCGTCTCAGCTTCCCTCCTTCACTCCCTCTCATCTCCTCCCTTCCCTTCACCATCCCCTTACGTCTACTGACCTTCCACCTGTATCCTCCTATGGACTTCAGGGTTTACTCTAGCTTATCTACTCCTGTGGGTGCTCAGGACTCCATGGTATATCAAATTACCTCTCTTTAGACCAGCCTATTGATAGGCGCATTTCTCTTCATGAAGATTTCCACTGTAAGTGTCCAGTCTATGGATATAATAACAGCTACCAACAGAGAACTTTGATATACTATCTTCCCACCTATAGATTTATTGGCTGTTTTCAATATTGATTTTTTCCTTCCTTTTTTAAATAGGTTATTGTTCTATTTTACAATGACAGGGATGTGTACATTTCTGACAAGTGGGTCTTGAATCCAATCAGAAAGCTATTGGTTTTCTTCTTGGTACTCATGCCACAATTACATTGGTGGTCACCTGCTGCCATGGCAATTTATATTGCAGATTTACAGATTTCATGCCAATAATGGGGCTTGTGATTATTTCTCTCCCCCAGCAGCTTCTACAGTATTCCTTGGTACTGCATAAGCTATCTGGCAAGGAGAAAGATTTCTTTTCTAGATATTTGAAATCCACTTATTCTTCCCATTTGGATTGAGTGCTTGGAATTAGAATTTGTCATTGTATGTTGGAAGTATGCAACCTGTCTTTGAATTTTACAGGAGGTTTTGGACTTTTGTACTACATTGTAATTACTGATGTAGTCTATGGGACTTTTAAAGATGGACTGAGTGTGGTTTGTACCTTGTTCATGATCCTGGGTGTAGTAGGGGATGGAGATATCATGGTTTTTATATAAATTTTCCCCCTCAGGTACAAGTGTTTGAATCCTTAGTTGATCTTTGGGACACTGTGGCAACTTTAGGAGGTACACACTTGCTGAAGGAGGTCTTACTAGTTTTCAGTCATGCTTTGAACCAAGGGATAGACTTTGTGTAGGGTTAACCCCACCCTGTTTCAGTTAATTATTTCATTCTTGAGTTTGCAGTTATGTGCTCTCACCTTCTATTATCCAAATGACTTAAGCTGCCTCCAGCTTTTGCTGGTAGTCATACCTTTATTGCCATAATGAACTGTATCTTCCCTCTGCAACCATTAACCAAATAAACCTCCCTTTCTCCCTTCAAATTGCTTGAGTATGAGTGTTGTCTTATGGAAGCATACAGTAACTCCTATAGGCCTCGTGTGTTTCTTCCTGGCAAAAATTGTAACATTATAAATCTTTGGAATAGAGTGAGGAGTTCAGAGTGTCTTCTTTTTTCATGATTGGATTTTGACAGACCCAATCATATGGGCTTATGCAATCACAGCTACTGTGTGTTTAAGAACAGCATGGTCAGTTGAAGATGTCACTTTTGGTTAAATCACCTGTCACAAAAAAATGCAACTTAGTGTGGATCCCAAGAACTGGATAGTTGTGATGGTGCACCTGTTATTCTAGTCTTGAAAGGCAGAAATGGAGAATCTAGAGCAACCTGACTAGCCAGAATATCCCTATCTCTTTGAAATCTGTGTTTCATTAGGAACCATGTCTACAAAAGAATAAAGAAAAATTAAGCATGATTCTCTGTATCAACCTGGGTCCTCCAAATCAATCTGCACACACATGTGATGTCGTAAACATGTAATCATGCATAATAACTTATGCATAATCCTCAAACACGTATGCATAAATATGAGAAAAATTGTGATGTGACTATCTCATGTATAGAAGGCAGCAGTCCATAGAATTCCACCAAGACCTCTAGCTCCCATTATCCTGTTGCCATCATATCCCATGAACACTGGGAAAGGTGCTAAAGTTATCCTCCCTATAGCTGAGCATTCCTAAATTTGACAGGTTTTCGGTCTCTATAAACCTGCTGAAAGAAATGTCTTGGATCAAACCTGAAAGTGACACTAATTTATCAGGACAAAAACAATTATTTAAAAGCTAATTTGATGGCATCAGTAGGTTTATTTAACAAAGCAACATCTGCAGGTTCCCAGCCAGGGCTTATGACTTTCCTAACCACAGGCTTTTGACTTTACTTAAAGCATCTGATGACAATTCTCTTCTGAAAGAACAAGCCTCTGTTTTCATCAGAAAGCAATTTCTTATACCCCCCCCCGCCACAGAACTGTTACTATTGCACGAATGGACATATTTTGTTTCCCATATATCCTTTGTGAATTGATTGCAATAATTCTGTTGAAAGAGATAAGCTACATTACAATACATGCATGATTTTAGACAGTATTATCTCAAGGCCATAAATATAAAACCCAGGAGACATATTTGTTTAAGATGACAGAGACTGTTTTATTATTCCTATGCTATCATACATGGTCCACACTATACACTATAGTAAATTCCACACTGGTTTTGAAAATTTTGTATATTTTCCTTTCTTAACCTATGTTCCTTCTTCTTGCTTGACACAATTAGATGACACTTCTGTGCACATTTGGTGGACTTTAGAATAAAGTGGATTTATGAATGTTACGTCCTGTTCTTTAAAAATATTGCTGAAATATTGGCATCTTTACCTTAGGTATTACTGTGTCCACATTCAGAACACATTGTTTGGAAGTATTCTCTCTTCTCACAAAAATGTATATTTTTATGCATATTACTCATTATTTTATAGATGCTACTTAAATTTAAAGAATCTCTTACATGCAGAAGTTCTCAACATATGTTGACTTCTATATTTATATTCTGGGAAACAAATTATCCCCAGTGCACAAATAACTGAGATTGGTGACTCAGTAATGTTTTCAAAGGGAAAACTAAAATGCCACAGGGCAAATAATGATTATCACTGAGATGTAGGAGTGATTTTTTGTTTTTGTTGAAATATCAGGTTCAAAGTTGTGGTGACTGTCTGCAATAATAGTGAGATATTTTCTCTTTTTGAGATGAAGTCAGGCTACTTACACTGTTCAGAACAAAGACTACTCTCCCCAGGAAAAAAGAGATCTAAAATCATACTCATGTTTATTTCAACTGTGCTAGCTTTTTCTGTTTTCCTAAGATCATTACAAGGGATCCGACTCTAGCACAGGGCTGGTTTTATATTGCATATTTCATAGGAACAGAGACTTAAAATACATTTCTTTCTTATCCATTCATCAGTGTTTTATATTCTACTTATTAATACTCTAAAAATTTCAATATTATTTTCATACTCAAGTATTACTGTTTAATATATATGAATTGAAATCTTACCTTGTAGATATTTTCTCAGATTTCTGTGACTTAGAAGATGCTGCAAAGTCTATTGTCATTCATTTCATTTTCTCATACCATTTGGCTTTTGCTACTATGACTAAATTTATGATTCAAAAGAACATTTCTCCTTATAAACTGAGAAAAGATTGAGGCAGCTCTTTACTTAGGTAACAAAGGATATACATTTAGATTAAACTGTCCCTTAAACTGTCCATGTTCATAACAGTGATTATTGAGTCACTTTTCAAAATAGTCTTGTATTTCAGTATAGCAATAGTCCTCATATAGAATTTTAATACATTCTGATAAAGTTAATATTTAATTTATTATAAAGGAATATTCAGGAATAATATATACATTGACATTATTTTAAGAAATTAATTCAATTAAAGACAAAGAGATGACACTCTAAAACTGCCCAAAATAATATTGTGCAGGCTTTCAAGACATTCAAAAAGTCACACATCTTTTCGTTTGTGGCATCACTGTGGTTGTGTTTAGATAATATGTAAATAATTTTTAGAAAAATTGCATAGAATAGATGCACTGCTTTGCCATTTTACAATGTTGATTATACAAGACAAATCTATACTTGTTTTATTCTGAAACCAGTAGTTGTGGCTGTCACCTGATCAAGATATGTCTGATGTTGAACTGAACACATCCATGAAGACATTACTTTGGGTGTAGCTTGTGGTGTTAAAATTTACCTAAATTTAGTGTGCATCTTGCTGAAAACTGTATAACCAAACAGCTAAGGGGAACAAGGATTTTTATTCTGGCTCATGTTTCTGTATTGAACTACAAAGATAGTTACATAATATCCACAGGAATTGCTGAGAGAGTGGCAAACCTCACTGGCTAGATTGCAAGTCTGCCAAAATGTGTCCATCTACTGAATCAGCTCCCTCCATCTTATCCACCTGCCCACACAACAATCCCAGCAATCCACCTTGTTTCTTCTGCCTGATAAATTGTGTGTTTGTGTTTTCTACAAGATTGGACAGCCTGGAAGGGAGAATGTGGTATTTCCTCAGTTGCGTTATACTTCTATATAATGCAAGTGCGCTTTGGAACTTTATTTATATTTTATGCCTTATTTCTGGCTGTCCTCTGTTTCTATGAAAATTATTAACCCCTTCATTACCCTGATGAGAAGAATAATATATTCTTCTCCCCATCAATTAGAAAGTCTTTTTTCGGCCTGCTTATGGTTTGTCTTAACTACTGATTCTCCACAAATGTGTTCAAATATCAGCCTTCAATTATTAAAGTAGGTATCTAAGTAGCTCACATAATTAATTAAAGATTTATAAAATTCAATTAATACATTTTTAGTTTAATTTTGGCTTTACTACTTGATGGTTTTATTATTAATATCATATGCTTTACCTTTTATTCTCTAATAGTGGGAACATTTCATGTTCCTTGACATATGTAATATGCATGTCTGTCTGTATTAGTGTTTGGAGATAAATTTTATAGAATTTTTTAGTATCCACTTACAAACATGAACAAAGGTATGAGTGTAATTTAATCTATATGTTTGGAAATCTCATTTTCTCTAACATCAAAGTAACTACGGATTTCATTATTACCAAACAAAATGATCAAATGCAAACAGTATTTTCATTAAGATCCTTTGAGAAAATGAAAGAAAAGAAGTTAAAGTATGCTTATCTCCATATTGAAGAAATTTATAACACTATTATAAAAAACAAGTAAGGAAATTTCCTAGTGATTTCCTTTCCTTGTTAGTAGCTAAGAGTTGATATTCATCATCTATCATAAATCTACTTCCACCATCAACCAGCTATCTATCTCCTAATAGCTAATGCTTTTGCATCACTTATTAATTAATCCAAGATCAGATGAATTGTTTCTCTGGTACTCTTTGTGGTCAAAGACAGGCCTCCCAATCCACCTTGTTTCTTCTGCCTGATAAATTGTGTGTTTGTGTTTTCTACAAGATTGGACAGCCTGGAAGGGAGAATGTGGTATTTCCTCAGTTGTGTTCTACTTCTATATAATGCAAGTGTCCTTTGGAACTTTATATTTTATGCCTTATTTCTGGCTGTCCTCTGTTTCTATGAAAATTATTAACCCCTCCACTACCCTGATGAGAAGAATAATATATTTCACAGGATCTTTGTTGTTGGCCTTGTAAAAAAAAAGCATAAGGTAATAGTTATTAGGCTGTCTACACGAAACTAGGATAACTAGTCAGGTATCCTTCAGAAGTTTTTTTTTTTTCATTGCAATTTTCCAATTTTTTGGAAAACGACATGACCGGTGGTTCAGGATTATCCATAATCCACAGCAGTGACAGACACACATTTCAGAAGCTAGAAATAGTTCAAAGGAACTTTTGCTTCTTTGCTCCTTCTAAAAAGAGTTTTAAAGTTCTTTACAAAGTCATGTGAAAAAGTTCAGAAATTCAAACTGACTTGTATATGAACAATCAGTTGAAACAAAATACAACATATCAGAGGCACAAATTAATTCTTTATGAGGTTTTTGGACATGCACGTTGTACACTGATGGTATTTCTGAGGGGCTTTTGTTTAAAGATTATTTTTTATTTCACCATTTGTGTTTCTTTCCCAACTATGATCTATCTTCTAAAGGCTTGAATTCTTACTGCTAGTTTTCATTCTTGTTATGTAATTATGATCTTGAGCCTGAAATGCAACATGCAAAGGAATATTAAAATGTATGCGGATGTGTGCGTCTTTGTTTAAATTCTGTTCTGTTTTCATAATTTGGTTTTCATTAAAATACAATATTGGGACTGTATTTTGAAAGCTATCATGTACTTAAAAATGAACCTTTCTTTACATTTTCAAATGTTAGTTTATTTTGATAATTATAATTAAGAGAAATTCTGCAAAGATTCATATCACCTTTGGCTAATTCTGCTAAATTTACCTGAGATGGGTTCATAAACAGTAAACACCAATAACATTCTACTTCTGTTGTTGCTAATGAAACATTTGACATACATATTTTCCTAATCTGTGATTATCCAAAGAAAGAACTCCATTCCTTATCTGTGCACATGCCAGTGACTTATATATTTAATTTAATAGGAGTGAAGATTTACTGTAACTTCAATTAAATATGATGTTCCAATCATCATATATGCCAATTTCATAAATATGATAAGGATAACTTACTTTGCTACATGGGTTTGCTTATAAAAAGGAACGTAAATTGGGAAGGACACTTGCTGAACTGTTTCTTCCACATTTCTCTACATATAATTTATAGATGCAAAAATCCTGCTTGTAGATTCAGGAACAGCTGCTTCTGTTTAATGTAATCATTTTATATTTTGTATGCTCAGATAAAATACTGCATTCCTAGCGGGCAGCATTTAACTGAGAAATAGGTTAAGGGCATTTCAAATATCAGGAACTAAAGAATACAGAAGGCAGCATAACCCAAAAAGGAGACAATACTAATCCTTCTTTCTGCCATCACCTCAAGGGAGCCTGATGGGTGTGTGGTATTCCCAAACTTATGAAGGTAGTTGCTTCAAAACTTTTTACTTTACTGTCTTATTCCACAAGGGGAAAAGATGTAGAGAAAGATTTTTGTTTTATGTTCATTTCAAATATTTAAATTCAAGCAGCAAAAAATAACTCAAAGAGTGTACTTTCTCTGAAGTTTCTGAAAATATATAAAATATTTTTGAGAGAAATGCTACCTTTCTTTTTGTCATCATGTCAATAAAACTGTAGTAATTAATTTGATGCATGACAGTAATATGAGTTTTTCAACCATAGAGAACCTTAAAAAAATGTTATAAGTTCATAAAAATACAGAGGCCCTTGAGTGAAAGAACCCACCTAACATTTACATGCTAAACAGACCAAGTTCACTTTAATATGAGTTTCTTAGACACATTCTTAGACACATTATTCATATGTTCTTGTGAAGTAAGTTAGAAAAACAGATTTTTGTATAGGTCTAACATTTAATCAAACCATGCTTAAGCAGAAGACAGGATGCTGGTTAGAAGAACAGTAAGGACAATATGGATAAGCACCCTTTCGACTGCAGAAGTCTGTGATTTTAAATGATGACACATTACTTGCATTTTCATGCTTTAACTAAAGTAGATGAAACCAGGAATCAAGGAGTTAATTTCAAAGTAGTTGAAAGTTGCACATTCATCACCTATGATTGTTGAAGTTATTACATAGCTGTCTCAAATACAAACTGCATATTCCATTTTGTTTCCAAATATTACAAAATGTAAATGTTGAAGGAGTAAAGGAAACAGGGAAGGGTGCTAATCAGCAGGGTGCTGTCAAGGGTCTTGTTACTCTTACAAGGTGCTGCATCCTGAAAAGTTCCCTCTGGGTAACCAGAGGACTTCACTATGGCAATGTACACTGAAGATTAGACAAGACTATCCCATTGGTTCTCTGTTCTCTTTAGATTCCGTAATCAATTCTAGACACCTCCACTCTGCAAATCCATTATAAGAGTTCACTAAATATCAAGTACAAATATTCCTCACAAAACTTTCTTGTTTTCATTTTTTCTACCCTTATTTGAGATACTTAACTTTCCTTTAATTACCCTTATTAAAAAATACATTGGAAGAGAATAATTACTCTGTATCTGTTTCAAATAGCCCACCCTCACAGTCTATGTTATTCAACTCTATCCCATTTTGCTCTGTTTCATCAATTGGCAATGAATTTAAATTTATGGTTGCCAACAGATCAGTGAATAGTTTTGGGATAAACTCACACTCAAAATATACTTGCCCTCTTTTTTAAAATTCTCCCTGGGTTACTGTTGATTAATACAGTGAAAGTCTCCCTATTCATGAACTGATTTTATCTTGTCTGCATTGCTTGCAAGAATTAGAAGGGAATCACGACTAAAAAGGGGACACAGCTGGTGGCTGAAAACATTCTCAGAACTGCTAGAAAGCAGCTTAGAGGAACTGACTGCTTTTTATTATATGATGCTTTAAAGAAAACTGTGATACAGTTTATTTTCTTATGAGACTTTTGTAAACAGAAAGATAACTTGCATACAGTAGATGCTTAGTAATTACATTAAACATAAAATGAATACAGAGTGATAAAAGCTTTGGACTGAAAATTATGAAATTTAAATTTTAGTTTGATTTCTAGATACTATCTGTTAAGAGAGTAACTGTCATATTTCTTATTGGAATAATGTAATGGATTAGAATAAAATATTAAATCCTCAAATAATCCCCAGCTTAGAACACATAAATTCTACATTTGCAGAACCACTTAAATGTAAGTAATATAAGAGAGTTGGAAGTTAACTCTATGGAGCAGGTACAAATATTAAAATTACTTATTGTAAAATAATTCTGTTCTTAAATATTTCACTTATTACTACTGGGCAAATTTGTTATATATGATTGTGTCCGTTAAAACAGTCCTATTCTGGTAATAGGCATATTTTTAAAGTATAGGTAATAGTTTTCTTAAAATCCTATCCATCCTACCTTGGAAGGTTTGATTCACACTTACTGAATATTACATTATTGACTCTTTAACTTAATAAGCAAGACTCTTTAATTACAGAACTATGCAATCTATAATATTCTCCACACTGCTATACTACTTAATGGAGTTTCATTCATTTGGGAGAAAACTGGCCTTAAAGGGAGGGTCTGCATGGATATCATCAGCAAAGTCTGTGCCTCTGTATTTCCCTGCTAAGTGTAAATGAAAGTATGTTTAAAACTACTTAAATGTTGATAGATTCAGAGAGTAAAAAAAATGACATTTAAAGTTAGGTAATTATACCTATATATTGAGTTTGTATACATAGATTGTTAAGGATTAAGTGTTAGAATCATTCTTATTTGAATAGTTCTCACCCAAAAAACAAACCTATGAGGAAGGCATTATTACTCCATCTTTTGTGTATTTAAGATAAAAACTAATTCAGAAATAAAGTACCCTGAACTGAGATGGAGCAACGGTTCCATCCCAGAAGTCTGGCCTTGGCTTCTCACCTGCCTCATTCTTCAGCTGAATCAGGAGTTCTACTAGGCCCTAAGAACAACAACTTCTGTTTTATAGCATGACTGTATTCCTCCTTCAGCTCTATTTCCATTGATTCAGATGCTCTACTTACATCTGCCTTGACAGTTCATAGCTCTTTTTTCATCAATCGCCAAGATAATAAACTACAGACGAATTCCTTGATCAATGTGCTTCATGCCATTGTATCTGGGTACCAATTCTTAGTGCACATGAATCACCAACCCACCCCTCAGCAGACTGATAAAATGTGTACAATTCCAGCATCATCTTCATGTCAAATTGATTAAGAAAGATTTCCATTAAAGCACAATAGTGTAAACATTACATAATTATAATTTATAATCTTTCACTCAAATAAATCACACTATTTTTTTACTTATTCTCCCTTTTAGTGTCAAAAATGTAATGTAATGATGTAAAATAGAATCTAGTGAGCTATCTCTGCAAGTATTAATATTTCCTGTCTTATTCTTTTGAAAATAATTCTTACTACATTTTCATCATATAGTAGATCATCAATAAATAAATGTTCAAATTGTAAGCACTGTTGAAATAAAACATAACCAGTACCACACATTTCATCCTGAGATGAAAATCTTAATTATTACAGCAACATTAATTATGCTCATAAAATATCAAATGTAATTTCATCTTTAGACTTCGAGATGGTTTATTGCTGTGAATCAATAACTCTTCTTATTAGATGATCTGTCCTGTAATCATAAACAGAAGACTGTGTGTCTACCTTGAACACATAAGGATGAAAACTAGGGTGAGGAGCTACAATGCTGAGATGATTCTGACTCTCCCCATCAACCACAATATTTGCTGAGCAGTTGTACTAGTTACAACCAAAGTCAAGCAACTTAAGGGAGAAAGGGAGATTCATTCTGAATAAGTCACTGCAGACATCATGGAGGCTAAGAGCTGCTAAACTGTCAGCTGCTACAGCAGACCATTTTGAGAAATAGGGTGGGACTCATTCACCTGCTGTAAATGCATTCTTCAGCACCTTCTAAAAGTGCCATGACTTCCCCAACAAATGAACCTGTGAGAGACACATTTCAAACTATGACAGAAGTGAATAAAGAACTCTTAACCATCAATGCACTCAGGTTTACAATGCAGATGCTTACAGATTTCTGTTAATACCACTGTATTTTTATAATAGGTACCTTATTGGTAAAATGAGTTTGAAGAGTACCAAGACTTAGAAAACCATGTTTTGGCCATGTGAATGTTCCTTGCTTCTGATTTTCATCATGAGAAAGGCTCTGTGTGTACTGCTTTTCTCCTGTGACTCTCTTGGCAGAGCAACAGGAGATAACATGATTTCCTCTCAGGTATCTGCTGAGTGTTGCAGACATTTTATGAAGCTTGTAGAAACTATCAGATCTCAGAGTCATTGTCTCATTAGTTTTATCTTCTGTCTGGCTTCTTTCTTTTTTTTTTTTTTTTCTTGATTTGAGTTGGGTCCTCCAGAGAAAAGACCAGGGATACTTTAAAATCTATGAGCTTTTCACATAGGCAGAAACTTTATTTTGTCCTCTATTATTTGTGCAAATGTGTGTGTGTGCGTGTGTGTGTGTGTGTGTGTGTGTCCTTGTTTGCATGTGTACAGGCACACACAAGTACATGTGTACCTACAAGTGAGCATATGGAGGCCCAAATCCAGTGACTTGCTTAATTACTCCCCACTGATTTACTAAGGCAGGTTCTCTCAGGTGAACCCAGTTTGCCAGGCAGCTAGTCTAGCTAGCCAGGCACAGGGATTCCTTGTTTCTGCAACCCGAATTCTTGGATTAAAGGCTGCTGTCCTGTCTGCTCAGGCTTTGCTTGTTCACTGAACTCTGATCCTCACATTGGTGAAGCGAGATACTTATCATTACCCCAGACACGGAGAGTTCTTTAATGGTCACATCAGACAATCATAAGTAATGCTCCACTGGCTTGATGTCTTTAACATCAACTTTATTGTGAAAAGATGATATTAAAGGACATGTGGAAACATGAACTGAAACTTTTTCTTCTCCAGGATTCATTTTCACAGGATTGGAGAAACAATAACAAATAAGGAGGTAAAAAACATGCTTCAGATCCCAATCATTAAGCTTGGCTTGCCTTTTCTCCAGCACTCACCTGGGCACATGGCAAAAGCTTTGAGGGAGGCATGATGCTCGTGGGAGGGATAGGCATGAAGGTGAAATGCTGGGTTGCAATGGACACAATTATCACCATTTATGATTATAGTTTATGTGATGCTGGTGTCAGTTCATTAAAAATGTACTGAACGATCAACTCATTTCACACAGGCCATTGAGCAGCAGTAAAGTAGTATCAGCTCTTCTCCATGATGACTCCGAGCTGGATTTGAACCAGTGGCTCATGGAGAATAGTCTCTGTTCTACTGTCCGTCTGTGAAAGCCCAATTATAGATTCGCAGCATAGTCAGTTCCCTGTTACATTTAGCTTCCAGCTGCATTCATGCTTTGTTAAATAAAATCTGTAAATTCTGGCTTGAAAAATAAGTAATAGGTGCTAGAAAATGGCTGTTTGCAGCATAGCTATGAATTTTCAATGTCAATGAAAATAGATATATGTGACTGTAAAATTTGTAAATTTGTAATTTTAAAAAGTTTACCTTACATAACTGTTAAATATCTCATGGCTTACATAGTATGAATGGAAGAACTGTGATCTTTTCAAAAATGAAGACTTGTAATTTTATGAAAGTGCTCACATTTAAAGAAGTAACCAGAAGTATAGTTTATTTTTGAGAATAATTTTGTTCAAATAAACAACAAAGTAATATTTGGAACATATTTCATTAGAAATATTCTGAAGGCAGAGCTTGTAGAAATGTCAGAATGGTACACATCCCTGTTACTGTAAAATAGAATGTGAACCTAGAAAAGGAAAGGAAATAGATCAATAGGGAAAACAGCCAATGAATCTATAGGTAGTCAGACAGTACATAAAAATAGCTGTTATTATACTCATAGCTTGGAAGAACATTCAACATTCAGCCTAGAAGTCCTCTTCTACAAGAGATGTAGAGGCTTTCAATACCCTAACAGGATGCAACTTAGGGCAATAGAAGAGCAGTGAAGTGGACAGCAATTGCCAGTCATAATTGCAGAGTACCAGTGACTCACAAGTCTCACCCAGAATCAGGCCAACCTAATTTCTCCCCATGCTAAGGCTTTAGGAACCTTGCAAAAGAGGGGATAGTGAGATTGTAAGAATCTAAAGATGGGGAGGTTCCCCCCTGGAGGAGACATTCCACTCAAAGCAGGACTGCTGCATCTAAGGATTCACTACAGTGAGACTTGCATAATGACTGACATACCAACATGTCCCCATAGACTACCTAGAAACATATAAAAGATAAGAACATATCGTGGAAACCTTGGGGTCTAAAGCTGTATGAATGAAGGGAAATGCCCTTAACAGTGGGGTAGGCAGAAGAGAGGCAACTTAATATTCCAAAGAGGCCTGAACCCCCACAAGAGTAGACAAGCCAGAGTGAACCCTGGCATCCATATACAGATACAGATAGTAGAGTGGGAGGAAGTGGGAGGGAGTGATGAAGGGAAGGAAGGAAATGGGAGGGAAGGGGAATATACTCATAAAAGTAGAAAAATAAAAAAAATATTTAAAAAAGAAATGTCAGAGTCAATGAGCAGCAATGAGTTTTATATTAATTTCTTCCTTTCTTGTTTTTCTCTTCACTTACAAGTAGTAACTTTGTACACATCAACTGTAGTTTAATACAATTTTACTGCTTAAAGTATTAATTTGAGTGCAATTTTTCAGTATTGGTTTAAATACAGTATAAAATTCTTCATATATTATAATTTTCATTATTATTTTTATTATTAAATTTAAATGTTTAATACTTTACAGGGAACATGCAAAAGTTGGCTTTTTAAAAATCGTAATTTTTGGAAGTATGAGTGAATTTTGAGTGTAAATGAAATGTTGTATTATCCTATTATTTTATCATAATTATAGTACTTGTTTTATAAATATTTCTTCGTGTGTGTTTTCAGTAATTGTCCAGTAGCATCAGTGCATTTCTTGTGCCATTTTTAAAGGCTTGACATTAATGCTATGACCTTGACTTATTTAAGATTGAAATTCCTTTTGGTATTTTGCCAGTTGGACATTACCATGTACAAGACATATGATGAATGCAAACTCTTAGCTCTGTTCGTAGATTAGTTTTTGCACCAGGTCATTTGTTCAGTTTTGACTTTGTGTTTGGCTGCGCATGTGTGTCGCGTTGGGGAGGAGCGAGTGTTAACCCGCGTGTCCTGTGGTCTTCTTTGTAGTCGCAGCGCCGTGTTACCTTTCACCTCCCCGATGGCTCCCAAGAAAGCTGCAGTGACAGTGGTCTTGGAGACCACGAGCCGGTGGGTAGTGGAACCCTGATCTCACACCCTCTTCCTCTGGTTCAGCCACAGGACGAATTCTACGACCAGGCCTCTCCGGACAAGCGGACCGAAGCGGATGGCAACTCGGACCCCAATTCTGGTGAGTCCTCTTCCATTCTCATTGGCTCATTGTTGCCCTGGTTGGCCGTACACTTAAGCTTGCTTCGGTGGTCACCCTTTGATGCTACAAGTAGAGTGGCAGTCGGTTGTGTCTGCTGGTTTTATGGTCCTTGTCACAAGCTTTGAACAGCTCAATGAATAGGTGAAATGTGCTTGATGGATTGATTGTTAAATTGTATGATTAAACTCTATTTTGCAAACAATCATGAAGACAAACGACAGGTGCGAATATAATTGGGAAAAGTCATTTGTTGCAAAATGTCTGTCATTGAAGAGGCTGTGAAGTCTAGAACTGATAAAATACAGTTTAGTAGAGAATTGCAGATGAGTGATAAGTGAAACAAATGCAAAATATTGTCTTGGTAAATGAAACTTTCAATGAAAAATAAGATAGTGTGATTAAAATAGGTATAAATAAATATTTTTCTTAGTTTTTAATCATCAATCAGAGTTTAATGTGTAGGTTCTGTACTCCTATGTTGAATGGCATGTATTTGACTTGAAACTTTATATCCACACCCAAACTCTGAACCTTGACAATGACAATAATTTCTGTAGTAGGACTTCTTCCCAGGCTGTGGGGGGAAACATGGACTAAAGCTACATACTGTTCGGAGCTGTATTTTGACAAAATTGAAAATAGTGTACAGCAACATCATAAAATCAGTAAAAATTATAATCTCTATCACAAAGTAATGACCATAACTACAAATTTTTTTGGTGAAAATGTGTTTGGTTGCTTTGTATTTTCTTGGTGAGACACGTTAATAGTCAATAACAAGTAGGTTTTATATTTCTCCCAGTTTTGTTATGAAACTCAACTAAGTACAAGTATTATGTAACCAGAAGAAGACGTGCATGTTATAAAAGGAAAAGAAAAGCATTTCACCTCATGTTGCAATTGCTTCAAAACTAGTTGCATAAGGAAGGAAAAGGAATTGTGGGGACTTCTCCATATCTTTTCACTGTCTATGACACGGAAGTGTATCTGTCCTTGCTTTAAAACAGGAATAACAAGTCAAAACCACAGACCAACTTTCTTAACAATTTCCCTTGTGGTGCCAGTTTTCGCTTCCCTTTTTTTAACTAAAGTCTCTCTTTCCCTCTTTCTGTTTCCTATTCCCTTCTGTACCTCCTCAACACCTCTCTCTCTCTCTCTGTCTCTCTCTCTGTCTCTGTCTCTCTCTCTTTCTCTGTCTGTCTGCAAGTCGGCTCTCATGGGGGACCCTTTACTTGCTTGTAAATACTAGACAGCTAGACTTTGCATCTTCATTCTGCAGAGGGATCCCTTTACTCTAAAGAGGGTCTGAATAAGCCCATGTCAACTCAAGCCCTTGCTTTTTCTCATCCTATATTCTGTACAGTAAAAACTTAAGTGGATCATTGACTTTTGTTATCTAGAGTTGTTAAAATCAAATCCTTTCATCTCACAGCGTTGAGGAGAGGTATGCACTTATTCTCTGTAGTTTTATTGACAAAATCTGCCTACAAACCAATGACTAGGTAATACTGAGGCACACTTTCCTTAGGTTTTTGTAGAAAACATGGGATTGTTATGGTTTGAAGTTCTTTCTAAACCATTTCTTAAGTCTGCAATTTTCTAACTTCCTGTCTAAATAACACTAACCAAAAACCTTCAATGACTTGGTGGGAGTGGTTGGACATTCTTATCTTCAGTCTCTGTTAAAGCATTACAGAGACATTCGCATTTTAAATGTAATTGCCTAAACCATTGAAAGTCATCTTTGCAAACTTTGCCAGATCTTCTTATTGTAGTATTTCAAAGCAGTAATGATAAGTGCAATATTAGGTGAAGGATTTATTCTTGTATAGGGGTTTCCATCAATTACATTTTAGGAAGAAAAGTAAAACAGTTCAGTTGTATACACAGGATTTCAGAGGGTAATGTGTTTAATCAGTGGATAGTAGACATTTTTAAATATTTGGCTAATTTTCTACTTGACTAATTGCAAAGGATTGAAGTATTTGACTAGAAAGCAACATTTAGAATTCATTAGGTAAATGGACAAAATGTAAGTCATAGGTTTCTATTTGTTTGCTAGAGAATTATGTGTCCATGGCCATCCAACTGAAAGGTATTTTGAACAGAAAAACAGCAAAAATCATCTTCACATGTCTTCCTATTACCATTCAACAGTCTACATGCAAATGTTACATTGACTCTTGTTATTCCCCACCAAGGCATAATTCGTTAATAAAGATATGTGAAGAGAAACTTCAATTTCAGTGCAAAAGTTCATTTAAATATATATTTCATTCAAAATATGACTAAAGCTCAATACTATGAATCTCAATACTTAGAGTTGTATGGGACACTTATTGCTAAAAGTATTTATGGCTTTCATAGATTTTCATCTTCTTTTTAATTTTTTGTAAAGAAAAGTTTGTGAAGAAACTTTGTGATGAAAGAAAGGGATACTTATAATACTTTAAGGAGACCCTTATAATGCAACCATTATTTCTTTAGAAGCTGTTTAGAGAAATATGTGTTCTGCATAGGCAAACAGTATAGGTCAAATCTGCCTAGGGTTGTTTGTTGGTGAATTAATCAAGACCAAATGAATGGACACATTGTGTTTTAGACTGTTGTTTCAGCCATCTACAGATTCTCTGAAGTCTACACATAAATAACTATATTTTTTAGTTTTCCTATCACAAGAAAGAGATACAAATTTCTCATAGCTCTTAAAGCACTGTTTAGCTAGATTGCCCATAACCAGAACATTATTTAATATATCTTGCTACTCAGACGGTGCCTTCTTAGTCCTGAGTCATTACATCAGACTTCATACTAAAGGTGGAGGGAAGGGATACACCTTTTATTCCCATTTTAGGTAGTCCATAGAGTTTTTAATCAATCTGGTCTTAAACATAAAGAAACAAAAGTGACAACACACCCAGCTTACTCCAATATTAGGATAATGCTCAATGGAATCCACTCCTTTCCCTGCCCTCTATTCCTTCTTCCCTCTAATTTTTCTTTCCTTTTTTTCTTCTATTCTTTTATTGCTTTGAACTTAGCATACAGAAAACAATCTCATGACAAGTTTCAGATTTGAAAACTATTGTACATTTCTCTGTCATTTCTCATTCTTATCTAAATAACAATAACAACTTAATACATATGTTTAGGAAAGGTACAGTTGATAAAAGAACATTTATGACCAAGAAATTCTATTTTGCAGTAATATTCACCAACAGATGTATGAGAATATTTATAATTATTGTGAGAGTCATTATAAAGTGTTATACTAAGGTTCTTCATCATATGGAAAACATACACAATAGAAATTCTTTGTGAGGGGATGGAGAGGTGGCTCAGGGGTTAAGCCTCTGCCTTACAGGCAGAAGGTCCTGAGTTCGGATCCTAGAACCCACATATAGATGCCGGGCGGAAGCGGGATAGGCCTATGTTTCTGGTCCTGGTAGGGCGGAGCCTGTGAATCCTGGGGCAGAGTAAACAAGGAGGAGGTGGAGGCATCCATGGTGGTTCCCGAATTCGCCCGTGGTTCTACACACACACACACACACACATACTCACACATACATACACACGTGCACACACACATACACACACAATTGAATAAATAATAAAATTTAAAAAATTCTTTGTAAATGAAGTTTATTATTTTAATAAATGTGTTAAATAATTCATTTTCTCATTGGTTAACATAAAACAGTTTATTCAGAAAATGGAAACACATACATCTTTTGTGTTGATAGAATGAGTTGGTCCCAGTATTGAGATAATAGAAACGTGTAACAGCGATCAGTAATTTTTTTCAAGCAGTGTAAAAAATCTGAGATAATGATAGTTACATGGGTTTGAGCTGGATTTTAACTGGTATTGAGACTCATTATGTATTTTGTTACATGCAATGATGCAATTATAGTCTTGTTAAAAAAGTTCATGTTTGTAATGATGTATTTTAAAAATACATGAAAAATGGCATGATACCTAGGATTCTACTACTACTCAAAAAATCTAATAATAGAAATGATAAGACTTGATTAAGATAAGACTTGATAAGAGTTGCTCACAAAAGCAGACAAGACAATTATATGGTGAGATTGGGACAATTAAATTTTACTAGTGGTAGAGACTATTTTCTTAGTTGTTGTTCTTTGCTAATTTGTCACATACTTTAGATTTTCCAAGCACAAAAATTTAAGTACACAGGTGGACATTGTTAGAAAAAGAAGAATCAGTATATAAAATATGAGATCATATATTTTTTCTTCTTCCTTTCTCTGTTGTTTCAGTTCAAAAATATGGTTTCCTTTACAGAAGTATGGGCAGATGTTTTGGAATATCATGCACATATTTTACTCATTTTAGTATGTTTCAAACAGTGAAGATGCAATTAAGCAGAGATTTTCAGTAATTGCATACATATTTGTGGGACTAGAACAGAAATCGATAATTGCCTTCATTAAAGACGTTTTAAGCAACATAAAGTCTTTCACAACTTCCCTAAGGAATTTAGAAATAAAATTATTAAACACTGTTTTGTTTGAGGGAGACTGAAGAGTTGCTTATGAATGGAGAAGGATAGTAACAAAATGGGAAGAGAATCTGTACACAGAAATCCTGATGCGTACTTGACCAACTGTTCCCCCAAACGATACAGACGTGCAGTTCATATTATGCTAAATTGTTTTGCCTTTTACTGCAGGCAAAGATTTGTTCCATTCTAAAATAGAAGCAAATCATATTTCCTTAAGAACTTAACTCATTAACATGATCACAAGCCATAAGTTCTAAGAAAATAGTAAGGCAATTTTCAATTGAGGATTGTTATTTATTGAGGAAAGAACTTTGCTCACAAAAGCAGACAAGACAATTATATGGTGAGATCGGGACAAGCTTGTTACAACAAATTGAGAATTAAGTTTTAATCTTGGCCCATTGAGAAATGAGAACGTTATTTTTGCAATTTTTAGGTCTCTAAATGTTATTTTAAGGGATTTTCTCTTGTTTAATCATGTGCAAAATTAGAGTTCAAATTTACTTTATAAAACCCCTGCTTGTTATGCATTTCTGAATTTGCCTGAATAAAGTTATGAATCATTTCTCACCAAGTACACTTCTGTTATCTGATAATCTTTTTGGTTAATATTTGTTGAAGTTTATTTGTGAGGTGTAAAAATCTAGTAAATGTTTTATATTGTGTATGATCCCATATCAGTAATGCAAATTAATAGTATTATAAGAAAACAGAAGTTTACAAATTTTACAATATTTTTTTGAAAGTACTTCATTGGTCATTGAGCCATAATGTGGACTTAGGAGTGTCTGCCTTGTCTTATGCTTTTGATAAGTGAAGCCACCTTAGCTCACTACAAAGCTTACTATAGTTTAAAATTCAATATGCCGACAGTAAAAACTCAGTAATTTTATTTTAATAAGGAATTTGAGAAACTGAAAGTTAGATTAATATTTATTAGTACGATTAATAAATGAGACAAAAAAATCTGTAGTTTTTTGTTGTTCACTTTCTTTGTTTTCATGTTGTGTAATTGTATTAGTTTGGTATCATACCCTGATCATTTTTCAATAGACTGATTAGGGAGTAGCATAGTTTTAGATTTTGTATATTCTTATGATGGTATACTTCTGGTGTGCAATGAGATAGAATATATAAAGGAAGACCAAGTTTTATATGAGTTATTGCATACAAACAACATTAATTACAATAAATGGTAATGACAAATATATTAAAATATAGATATTACCTTGGAATAAGTCTTTGGAATAAGTAAGAAATCTGTGAAGATCCTATAGATATAGTTATACTTTAGACACACAGTGTAAGATGGATAGAAATTCCCTTAGTAAGTGTGTGTGTGTACGCAAGAACGCATGAATGTGTTCACATACAGAGTAGGTTTCTTGTATTGTGAAGAGCATGGCTAAGATGGCAAGCACTGAAAAGCACAGGAAAAGCACAGGCAATCTATGGCATATTCAGATATGATTTATTCTACCACGGAAATGAGATTTGTGATTACTAATATCTAGAGTGTGATTACTAATATCTAATAATATCAAAGTTACATGACTTGTAAAGCAAAAGATGTTAAAACATTTGATGAGAATACAGAAAAATGAACCGAAAAATAAATTTTTACCAGACTTTGAATTCTGTGAAGGAATAGATGGACTATATTCAATTATGGATTCTAAAGGAAAAGGAAAGCAGTAAGGATATCTTCTGGACATTGCTCTTTATGGAATATTAAAAAGTCACTTCATAAATAGGTTAGAGATTACTAGAGGAAAAATAAGAGTAGGAATTAACATTGTTTTCATTAATTTCAAAGACCAAGTTGCTGTACAAGTTTATCTAGTCACTAAGAATATGGTGCTGTTATCAATGGATAAATGATATCATAAAATGCAAATGTGATTTTTAGATTAATATGATAAATGAAAGACTGACAAAGCATCTGAGGAAAATCCTGGTAAACGTTCATTTACATTTCAGGTAGATGGCCACACACTTGAAGCAAAGATTACACAGTTAAGCAGTAATTGTCAGTAATTCACTGAAAAGCTTTTGGAATATTTGTTTTCTCTCCACAAAAAAGTAATACAGTATGGTTATTAAGAACACAAGGAACTGAAGTTGCCCCTGCCAACCTCTGTAGTTCATTGAGTTCAATCAAATATAGCTTGTTTGTCTAATGACACTAGTTCAATTTGAAAAGATTGCTACATTTAGTAGTCATTGAGTGATTATAAAAAGGTGGAGAAATATATGTATTAATTATGTAACAGCTTTATTTAGCTTTAAATATTAAATATTATCATGGTGAATTATGAGCTATAAAGCTTTCATAGCATAGAAATTAATTATTTAATTAGAATATTAGAATTTTCATTAGAAATATTTTAATTAGAAATATTTAATTAGAAAGTAAATTAATTATAAAAATCTGTTAATTTCAAATTCAGAAAATTTTATCTATAAATTCCATTCGTATGTCTTTTCTAGATGCATTATATCTGTAAAATGAATGCAAAGCGTCACAGTCTACTAAAGACTAATAAATATGTAAATTAAATCATATTTGTTATTCAGTATTCTCAAAACGAAATGCCACATTTGCTTTGTGATTTTCATAAATGTTGTAATAGTAAATTTTACTTTAGGTTTTATTGACACTTCATTTAAAGAAAAGGAAGTTAATAAGAAAATAAGTTAATATTTTGTGTTACTTAATGTAGCTAAATCATTGCTGCAAAACAAACAGAAACAAAGCCATTCTTTTTTTGCAAGGTTTTAAATGTATTTATTTTGGACTGACTTTATCCCCGGCAGGTTATTTACTTAGAATGTTCATTGTTTTAAACAAGTCAATTTATCTTTTGAGGTCAAAACATCATGCATTTAACATTCTGGTAATGAAATCTGCAGGAACAATATGCCTCCTAGTGTAAAATTAGGGTAACTTCAACTTTCCTTGGAGTGCTGTGTGGAATATTTTCATAGCTGTTATCATCATGTGATTCATTCTTCAAGAAGCCAAAAAGATCATTGAATTTGCTTACGCTCAGATGTATAATCTTTCTTGGGGGTGAAACAATTTCTTTGTATATTTTGTTTAAAATAATTTGAGGCTAATAAATGTGATAGATAAACAGCAACTACATAAATGTAGATAAATGCAGATAAAGCAGTAACCATGTAAAAATAAGCAGTTATGTGTCATTAGTTACTTTGAAGGGTGAAATTAACTTTTCTTAGTTTTAGTATAATTTCATATCACAAGACAGAATTGAAATTAGATAATCATTAGGTATTTACAAAATGGAACAAATATGTTTATCTATACTGTTACATTCATAGGAGAAATGAGTAAATTATATTGTGTAAATGTTTAAAACAACTTTAAATCTTGGTAAAAAAGCAGATGGTTTTCTAAAAACATTCCAGATCTACTTTTATTGCTTTTTTGATATGAATCTCTGTCTATAGATTACGAATCATTAATAGCAGTGAGAATGATAAATAGATGAATAATGAGGTTTTTAGCAACATTAGAGCAAAGTAACTAGAGAGGAAAATGGAGGGGAAGGTCAGAAAAGGAAGAAATAAAGTCAAAGATAGCCCTTTAGACTTTATTTTCATATTGTCAGTGTCAGTGAAAATTATATCTAATTTTTGCAATATTGCAATATTCTTTGGGTTGTACAATATGTCAGACATTATTAAGTGAAACACTGCTTATCTGATAGCCACACTTAACAGGTCATCCTATATTTCACCTGGCGACTTTCCAATTTATATTATATTGTTCAAATCCCCAGAGAAAATGGGTTCACCTCGATATTACAAGAGTTTGAACACAAATGAAACATATAAATACATTGATCCATGATGGACAGATGCTCTTGCTAGTCTTTTATTTTTTTCCTAGTTGAAATAGATTCTCACCAAAATTTCTGATTTATCATTTTGCTTGTTTGTTTAAAAAATGTTTATATATTGTATGCTAGAATGCCTATGGATCACTTGACTTTCACATACTCTTTTTGTTTATAGTATTAAATCTACAATTGTAGCAATCTAATCACATCTGAGAAACCATATGCCAATGAAACATAAGGTTAAGAGTGAGATCGAGAAAGTGATGCACTGACTTTCAATTTGTTGGGAGGACTTTAAAGCTCAGGTTGAACATCCCAGCAAATAATATTCTCTTAGAACACTCCAGACACATGTTTAAGGTATCAAAAAAGGCACTGAAGGGAAGTGTGTTTAGAGTTTAACGGCTGTAGATATAAAATGAGTACAATCGGTGCCTCTTCTCTTCTCAATTGCATACATACCACAACTGAAGGAAGCTGTCTTTTATTTATACATTATTTTTTTTCTGGACTCTAGACGTTGGTCTACATTTCCCTTCTTCCTTTTCTGGCTTCTCCTTCCATTCTCTGTCTGCTTTCTTCCTCTTCCCAAATTGTCTCAGGTCTGCTTTCAAGTCTTATTTAGTGTTTTCAAACCTATGTTGTGCACATGAGTGTCTGTACTGATTATCTTTCTTAACCCACCTTGCATCATTAAACATAATGATATCCATTTCTGTCCATTTCCTGAAAGTGACATAATTTTGATTTTGTGTTTTGATGTATTTATTAATATAAACACTTATATTTTGTTATGACATTTTCATAGGAGCACAGAAAGTATTTTGCTCATATTTGACTTCTCTCTAGCTCCTCCTGCAGTTAATCACCTTCTTTGGAACAGAGGTCCTTCTGTGTGATGCATTAACTTCATAAGGGCTGTTTACAGGAGCAGAGGTGGAGTTTTCAGTTTCCTCAGGGTTATTTCCTGGAGAATAAGTAGGGTTTGTTTAGAGGAGCTAATGTAGACCATCCTTGAATAAAATGTCTCTTCCTCCTTCATCAATTGTTATTTACAAAAAAAAACCTGCAGGGAGGGACAGCTTTATGAGAAACTCCTTCTATGTTAGGGTGTGAGTTCAAGAATGCCACAGCCACACCATGCCTGGAAGTCAGTGTTCCTGTATCATTCATCCAACTTTCTCTGCTATCTTGCATGTTTCTGAAACCTTTGTTCTATAACATTCTCAAGGCCTTACTTAAGTGAAGGGGTTGTGTAGATACTCATTTGTGAGAGGTATTCAACCATCATGTGTTCTCTGTGTTTTGAGCAACAATGAATTTCTGTAGTCACCACTGACCACTGCAAAAAGAAGTCTCTCACCAAAACTAAGAGGAACATTATTCCATGGATATAAACAGTTATTTAGAAGGCATTCGACAAGCACATCATGTCCATTTAGAAAGATATCAGTTGTAATTACTCAAGGGATTAAGGACCATTCCAACCATGGGCTTTTGGACAGGTTGTCTGAAGCAAACATAGATTTCTTGTGTGTGGAACTGGCATCAAAGCCAATCAGAACATGGTCGATCACCCTCATAACTTTCCACTGGGAACTAGTAGACTCATGTTTTCTCTTTTGTAAGTATTGGTTAACAATTGACAGTTGAATAGAATGGCTAATAATAATTCCTCTAGAGCCTACGTAGTTGTTCTGGCACTGTAAGGTCTAGCCATCACTGAGGAGAAAGGATGCATAAGATAAGAAAGGCTGGATATCTCTGTGCCCTGTTTACAAGACACTTGTTTCTGGTATCAAGTCGCAGCAGCAGAATTGCCTCATTATTTTGGGGGCTGCAGGAACCTCCCTCGCCAAGAAAACACAGAGAAGTAGTTTAATCCTGACATTGGATTTTTCTTTAATAACCTGTGGCATTTGCAGTCAGCTTAGCTGCATGCAGGTTACTTCGTGCACATGCCTCATTTTCTTTATCCACTCAAATGTTGGACTCTGAAGCAGATTCTGTAGCTAGACTATTCTTAAAACTGCAGTAGTTTATAGAGATATGTCTCTATGGTATGCTGAGGCAGATTCAGATATGTATATAAAAGTGGCAGAGCTAGACCATGATATAGTACTGGAACTTGGACAAGGTATTCTGCCTTGACTTTCTCATTTTTAAACGTGGGCATGAAAACTTATTTCATATGTGTTTGCTGATGATTGTAATGTACTTCCACTTCTCATTTAGAATTCTTAAAAGTACATTACATAATCTTCAACTATGTTGGCTGTTATTGCACACATTTATGTCTTCCTGTACCTTCTTCTATATGTACTTTTTCGCTTGCCTTTGTATTCCCATGAACAGCACTCAAGTAAGGAAACATTAAACCAATATTCTTTATATTATTTCTTGCTAAATGTTTGCAAAAATCTAGGCATTGTTTTGGTACTGTATTTCGAGTCTTTGTATTTGGTTCATTTATATAGAATAATTTGTTTAAGAAAGTGTGGTTAGTACAGTTATTTGAGGATTTACACAAATTTAAATCAAAAGGAGCTATGAACCATAACAATCAAGTGAATTAGTACTTCTGTAAGTTAGACCAAAGCATCCAGAAAAGATTTACAAGTGAGAGTTTGGCTAAATATTAAGAATAGAGATGAAATCTTATGATAGTCTGAGTTACTAATCTTCATTCTGATTAATGAAAAACTTCTTTGTCTTTTATGAACATACTGGCCTAAATAATAATTCTATATTCTAAGGTTCCAAATTACATATACTTTGCTTTTCACAAATTAGCAGTTGATTTCTGCAAATTAACTGCATGGTTAAAAATAAAATAATAATGATTTCTATTTTAGTGCTCATTGGAAGGAACAAATTAAACCATGAACTTCCTAAAGTGCAGGCATCGGTTTCATTGATTTTTTTTTCTCAGTTTTTATGTTTTGACGTAAGCGGGTATTTTATCATGGCTGGGCATTCAATAGAAAACCCATTTCCCATTAGGAATACCAGGAGAAACCTGAAAAGCTTTTAAAAATTTCCATGAATGAAAAATAGAAATGGCTTCAGTTGTGAAAGGAGTACATTATCTTTTATGCATTATAAGATGCATCTTTGACTAACCACAGTATACCAATTGTGAAAAGACCCTGGGGACTAAAAATAAATGTTTAGGACCCACAAAGCAACAAGCTCCGGGATTAGGAAAGGCAGCATTTTATCACAGAAGGAGTGGTACCTCATTGGAATGCTTTCTCACAGGCCTCTTTTTTATGGGAAGTATATTTTTTTAAATTAAGTCAAAGTGGGTTCTTATTCAAAAGAGGATGTTGAGTTCTGATTTAAGCTGCTTAGGCAATAGCTATAGAATATCCAACAGTAACTCTCCCATAATCTCTCCTAAGTCATAACTATTGTGCAGGAGAAGATTATGATTTAAAATAAGAAGTTCAGGTATTTTGAGCCAGAAATACCAATACTCCACAGGCAGTAAAATCTTGACATAGCGGCAAGTAGCCTAATAAAAAGGAAAGAGAAATTGGCCTGTATCCTATCAATTTTATGTCTTGCTAGCACAATCAGGAAGCTTTCTGGTACTTTAGTTCATTTATTGTTCAAAGAAGGGATGGAGTATGAAAGTGTTTTATGATCTGCTGTACCCTAGGCACAGGTGTTACCGAAAGAGCAAAGCAAGGTTGACACTGGGTCTGTATCTTCCAGTTGTGTTATGAAATCTCTCTCTCTCCCTCTCCCTCTCTCTTCCTCTTTCTCCATAAGAATATATATTCAAAGTTATGAAAATCATGGGAGTTTAGGGAAATCAGTAATACTGCTATAAAATAAAAAAGAAAAATGCTAGTTCTTCCTACTGTCATCTGTGTCCAACAATTTAGCTCTACAAATATGATTCTTTGAAAACAAATTTGACTTGATAACGCAAAGATACAATTTAAATAATGAATACAGAAATGAATGAGAAAAAACCTTGTGCTAAATTTGTGATTCTAAAGTAATTTTGATTGGCCAGACATTTTTATTTGCTTATTATTCTAAATATATTGTTCTCTCAAATATATAAAATCAAATAAAATATGTGTGGTTAAAAAACAGTTTGGCTGAAAGTGAATAAAGTGCTTTACAATTATTAAGTGGCCAGCTATTGAGAAGAACCTAGCATATATGTATAGGAAAAATACGTTTTCTTTTGGCATTTACAAAACTAATAAACCACTATTGTCTTTTCTTATGGTTATCTTCATATAATAGCAATTTTCAAGTTATTTCTTTATGTTACAGTAATAGACATTTGAATTATATTAATGATAACCTAGGGTAAAATGAATTTACTACAGAGAGATAGTACAAAATAAACATTCACTTTTATGTTATGAAGCTATTTAAGTTAACAAAAATGAACTGTCATAGTAATTTATATTATACTCAAATACTAGGAATATAAACAAGATTCTTGTATGTTTATTCTTCAGATGTCTGTGAATGCTTATTTGCTCCCCAATTACCTCCAAATAAACATTCCTGATTCAATGGCAGAAAAGTTAAGAGGTATTGCGTTTTCATTTTCTTGGGTTGCAAAAGCCATTAGACAAGATCTTATTACTCTTTCCCATGTAGGAATCACATGCTACAGTATGCTCACTGCCCTCACCATTCAACATCACTCATGTCCCTGTGAGGAGCGCACTTGATGGCATCCTAATATGCGCAAGCAAAGAGACCCTGGGACATCCAGTAACAAATTGTGCTGTATTCAGCACTATGTCATATAAAAATCACTCTGTTTCTGTTTTCTGCGATGACAAATATATTTTTCTCACAAGTCAAGATGCTGATTTTGATCTACAAAACCTTTTAAATCTATCCTTCAACTATTTTAGAAGCTATTACTTCCTTTTTGTGTCCTATGGTGATATGGAGGTCAAATGTACAGCAGCCTAAAGAGTTCCTGCGTTTGATTCTGGGCTTGAATGCTGCTTCGGTTGTCTCCTTCTTAGAGAAGTTTGACAGAGCTATCTTCTATTAGCCTTTAGGGTGAGGTTCAAACTCTGTGTATTCCCTTTGCCTCTATTCTCACACTATTAGTTTGGGGAATTGGAGGTTTGAGTGAATGATGTGGCTGGTCCTCTCCTTCAGAGTATCTGGGACAAAATGTTAACCATCCTGTGGCCTCTTTGTGTCAAGAAAGCAGAGCCATTTTCTTAAAATAAAATTGTTCCTGCCCCCCCCCCGTTTATTTAGAAGAAATGCATGTAATAATAACAATTACGTTTTTCAGTGATTAAAAAACAAGTATTTCTCTTTAAATATAAGTAACCCAGATATTTATCCTAAGCAATTAAGTCCAGTTTATAGAAAAATTCAATGAATTGAAAGTTTAATATACATTGTATAAACTCTTAAAAACTCATTTGCCCAGATATCTATCCTTTAATTTGACATAAATATTTTATCACTTTCTTTCACTTTTTTTATCTGTGTGTATATTTTTGCCTTGTATTTTAAAAGGCAATAAAAGCTGGAACACTTTCTTTCCCAACTTGTTCCCAAGATATTTATGTCTTAAATTCAGTAAAAATGAATAAATAAATAAATTTCAGTGTGCCTAAAGAACCATTTTAAATGTAAATTTTTCATTTTTTCTACTAACTATGAAAACTGTGCCTATATGTGAAATTATATTGAGATGATAATAATTATATAATGAAAATATTCATACAAGTTATTATCTCTATCACTTAAGGTTTCTTGTTATTTCATTATAATATAGTTAAGAAAAATGGGAAAAATTTACTGTTTTATGACTGCCTGCAATGTATATAATGTACTATCAAACATATGTTTAGATCTTGGATGTATTTTCCAATAATCAATCCATTAAGATCAATTTCGAGACAGATTTATTGGCGCTATGAAAACACAAAATAGTGGTTATATAGTCAGATTATTTGTATAATATTATTAATAACAGAGAATATATTACTTTTTGAAATAAAATCATAATTTTTATCGTAGAGTTTGGATAATACTAAAAAAAAAGGATTGTGATTGCTGCTGCCTAATTATTGAAGGAAACAGAGCACTTCACAGTTTGTAGCAGGATGGAAGGGATGCATCCACCACTGTATCTGGCTTTTTTAAAGGGTAATAATACATTGTTTAAACATAAGATTAAAGAGAACAGAAGCTTTTTTATTTATAATGGTTCATCTTAAAACTAATTGCACCATATTCCATGAACTATGACTTGGTCAAACCAGCAAACAATTATTGCATATTTCTTTATTAAGTTTAACTTGCAACAAACCAAGTTTGATTTTTGTATTGACCATAAACAATTCATGAACTCTAATTCTAAAACAATATTAATGGCTTATCTAAAATTCGAAATGAACATTCTTTGTTTATCTTATATTTCAGCTTCAGGGAACATTCTGTATTTTATTAGGCAACTTCACACCTACTTGAGATATTGTTACTGATCTTCCCTTGTTAGTGTTAGTCCTAAAAGATGTTTACAGAGTTAAAATTACATTAAATGATAATGCAAAGGTTTCTGATTCACCCTAATTTCCTACAAAATTAAGCAGATAATACACTAAAAATGTCAACACCTTTCCAGTCATGTGTTACACAAGCACCAGTTGCTGTCTTATATTCTTCTAAGCTTCTCCTGTTGGAATGGAGAATTCATGAAAAGTTTTGTTCAGTGTTGTGTCTGCAGGGCCTAGAATACTTCTGATCTGAAGGGCAGTGTATGAAATACATGTGATGAAGTACGAATGAATGATGATGAACATAGGACCATTATGGCAGTTATATTGAAGGGGCTTTATTTGCATCTCTTTTGACTCATGGAAGACATAAAAGCTGCCGGAATACTATGATGTGGTACTGGACTATCAATGGTTTGTTCTCATAGCCTACCTGCCTAACTGTGATTCTATACTAACAAGTGTTCGGTTGAAAAAGATGCTTCCCTGCAAATTGAAACCCAAAGACCATCAAAAAATTCAAAGCACCATTCACTGTTTAAGGAACTGAAAGTGGCCCTTTTGATTTTAGTTTCACTGATTCTGATGACATTTTGGACTCTATATGTCCCACCATACTCTTAAGGATGCCAAGGTCCTTGTTATTGAGAAATAATGAGTCAGGCTTATAAAAGAATCCTTAGCCAATGAAACTGTCAGAGCTAGACAAAGGCTTCCCTGGAGCATGGGACATGAATCCCTACTATTCCAAAACAGAGCTACATCAGAGACCTTCAAAGCTAGATATGATACTGTACCCATTGCCTCTCTATTATCAAGTCTGTTTAGTTAATCAGGAAATACAAGTTTATTCATCTGGCATAACTACTGAATAAGTAAAATCTTTAAATAAATAATCAGTGTGTCAGTTTTGTGCCTGTCATATGGACACTTTGTTTACTGTGTAGCTGACGGCTATACAGAGATGGGGCAGGAGCCAAGTGGAAAACAACTTTTAAATATAAATGAGGCTTTATTATTATGAGTACAGCTCAATATTTCCAGAACCTTCATGGAAAATTATATATGGTTCTTCTAATTAATTTTGTGTCTTTCTGTTCAGAATTTTAATTCTTATTCTTTGTGAAATATCACGGGAATTTTACATTAGCAAGTCTTAGACTAACACAACAAGTTGTAACCACTGGCTCTTTTTCTCATAATCTCCCACATGCATCTTCTTCACACATCCAGTGAAACCATCTACTATAGAAACTCACACATCACTTTTGTTACTTACATTATTATGACAAAATATTCGATCCACCCTTTTCTAAATAGTGCAAGAGATTCTATACACAACTCTATTGTAAATAAATGACCACATGCCACTTACAGTATATTTTAACAGGAGATGTATTTTTCTGTAACATTTATATTATAAAAATGAATGTTGTTGGGTTAAAGTAGAAATTTTCAGAGATGATAACATTATGAAATATTTTAAATATTTTCATTGATTCATAGTTTCTTCCAAAACTAGTCACAAAGTATAACTGCTCATTGAGTATGTGACCATCTCATCTCTGTGGATCTTTATGGACTTGCTTATTAGCAAGTGTTACATCTACAGAAAAGTTGCTATGAAGAGTGTAAAGTTTCTGCTCCTATGAGAAATAATTAAAAAAAAAGCTATAAAAATTTTTTGTGAAATATGGTTGGAAGTTTGTGTCCATTGAACGATATCACTGAAAAATGTCAGCCATTCTTTTCTATTTTATATTCATTTTAATTGTATATTCAAAGTTTGGAAAGATGGCTCAGATGTTAAAGATAAATAGATAAGTAAGTAAATAAATTTGCTAATCGCATATTCATCTCTCAGTAAGTAAAACATGCCTTAATAATTTCGAGAACTTAATAATCATTTAAAGCATCATTATTACAATCTTAGCAATCATTTTATTTTTATTTATTTTTAAGTATTGGTGTGTGTATGTGTGTGTGTGTGTGTGTGTGTGTGTGTGTGTGTGTGTGTATGTGTGTGTGAATAAGTGTATCAGAGGGCACTGTGCGCCTGTGGAGGGCCAAGGATGACTTCAGGAATCATCCTGGATTGCTTCTACCTGTTTCCACCTAGCATTTTTATATGGTACCTGGGATTTGAGCGCAGGTACTTCTGCTTACGAGATAGGGTTTTAACCCCTGAGCTTTCAACCCACCCCTTAATAATCATGTTCCTTAGCTGAAAATAGGGTTAGACAAAGTTGAAAGTGAAGTCAAAAATGAATTTAGGATTCTACATCATATCATAGGGAAATATTCATATGAGTATTCCTTGTGGTCTTGGTAAAAAAAATGGAAAATGTGCTACATAAATACAATAGAATATCAGTCAGGTATTAATAAAGATAAAATTGCCAAATTCAAAACTATGGGTAGGCCTTGAAAAAAATAATTACTCATAAATTGCTGAGATTGAGACCGAAACAGCATTTCAATACTTTCAGAATTTTTATTCATTCCTCTATGTTTTTGCACTTTTTTAATGACTTCATTTTTTTATCCAATTTCAAGACCCTGATCCTTGCGTGGAGAAGTTGTTTGACGCCTCTCTTGGAGATGAGTGATGTGCAATCATCTGTTCTCTCCAAACCAATAACTAATGCCAAGCCAATATACTGTGTCAGAAGTTGCTAAGTATTCAAATCTGTATATTTAATGTTAGTATACACAGATGAGAGAGAGCACTATATTCATATTTTGGGGACTGAATTATTTCACTCAGGAAAATCAAAAGTAGCTTTTCTAGTAATTTATAAAAGAATTTTCATTTCTTTGCAACTTTTCAAACTTTTTAAACTTTCATAGTATGTACTGTGCATCTGTCCAATGAATATATATGACACTTCTTTACTACATTTTTAACATCAATAATGTATGCTGAAATATGTACCAAAAACTTAACCTTTATTGCATAGATAGAAATGCAAAATGACAGTAAAAATATCACTGATGAACTAAGAATATAAAGTGTTTCAGATACTAAGGAAATTAAAAAGAATAATGAAAAAATAAATGCAGCTTAACATGGTTTTGAAATTTGTCATGTATATCAAAAGGATTCTCGTAAAAGTATATTTAATATATTTTATGTACTGAAGTTTATAGCTTAGGCAGGCCTGAATTCAGTGTGCTCAGAATTCTTTAATTAATCTTAAACAAAATCATCTAAAACAAAGCATTTTTAAAAAATAAGTGTTCATATCTTATGTGGATTGTCTGACACTGAAAGTGAAAACCAAAATGATTTCGTTGATATTCTTTTGCATTGGATTGAAAAATCAACATTGACTTTACTGGTTTTTTTTTTTTTTTTTTTTTTTTTTGCCTTTTTAGCAGATCCAAATCTTAAGTCTTAGCATAGCAGGAGAAAAATACAATAGCACAAAATGAAAAATAGGAATTTACAGACTTGCTTGAAAAGTTCTCATCTATTTATCTGCTTTGTAGAAACAAGAAAAAAACATTAGAAATAATACTAAACAGAATAAAATTTGTTTTTCTTTTTTGTATGAGGTAAAATTAATTATCAAATATTTACACCTTTGATATTTTACAGTCTCTGCACTCCATGGCTAGAAGTGTAGACCACTAAAGTTTCCATCCTGCATTTTTACATGTGATCTGAGATCTGAACTCAGGTCCTTCTGCTTGTGAGGCGATGGCCTTAGGCTTCTATCCACTCCCCCCACCATGAATTGTAATTGTTTCATTTTTTAATTTAGCAACATTTAAAAATTAAAGCAAATATATGTAGAATTTCCATAATCAAAGAAAATGTTTTATCCTTTAGAATGATGCACACACACACTATATATAATATTATATATAATATAATATATATAATATTTCTGTCAAGTAGTAAAATGTTATATACAGATTTTGGAATGATAGTAAAGTATCATTAGCATGCATGAAGTGAAAATAGTATATATGCATTCTAAACATTGTAAGACTTAAAATATATCTGTAATGTTGAAGACTGACTTTTTGAAAGAAATTCTTTTGTGTTACATCTAGTGGCAAGAATGAATGACTTAACTGTAAGTTCTCTTATAAAGCAATTTACAGCAGGGACAGCTTAACAAAAGTTAGCACTCTTCTAATTAGATGTGATAATCGCTGCCTTTCCTTTAGAGCAGTTTTATAGATAGGGTATACTAATCAAAGCTATTTGAATTTCCTAATGTAAGGTAAATAATTACAACTCCAAATGAATGAGTTCATTCTCTTACAGTCCTGATGAGATTCTTATAAGACATTGGTCTAAGATCTGGTAATTTCCCATTTTCCCTAAAACACACTCTAAATTTATGAATAGACCCCCACGATGTTTAATCTTCATTAATGTGTCATTTGCTAAACAAATTTAAGCAAGCACAAAATTTTGCATGTTTAGATTAATTAAATCATTAAGTCAGAAGTTGCAATGTTGCAAATACCCATTTGGCCCTGTTGAATTTATTATCTACTATCTGTGGGCACTGATTAGCAGTTTTGCTCATTATTAAACTGAACTTGTTGCATAAATCAAGGCCCTAAAACCTTACTTAACATGGTTGTTCCCTAAGCCATTTTTAACCTTTCTGGCTCAAATATTCTATTTAGTATTAAAAAGATAAATATGTATTAACTTATTGAGCACAAGCATGAAAACAAACCACTACAATATTTGAACAATTTTTTCTCAACTTGCATATTTTTTGATGAGGTTTACATTTAGTTATATGCATATATAAACTGAGGTAGTAGTGCCTGAATTGTTATGGTTAACTCCAGAAGCAAACTAAGAATGCCTTCATTTAATGTTTTATAAGAAGCTACTTAGGAAAAATATATCAAAGCAAAATATTCTTCTCATCATAAGGAAATGGATGATGAATCTGTGTAACTGAGAAATCTTAAAAATATACACCAAATATTTTTCTCAATTTCAGTCATATCACATATCTTAAAAAAGACAATGCAACAGCCTGGTGTTAAACCACTGTAGTGAACATAGTTAAGGGAACTTGATGTATTCTGCTAGTGAAAATTATAGATAGACAATAACAATGATAGAATCGAACATCAAGAGACTGTAAATGGCACAGGTCTAGAAATAGGTGTTACATTTTAAAATGAAAATATAATGGATATTCCAAAATTAACATATATGGCTATATGTAATTTCATCCATCTATCTATCTGCCTGTCTCTTTATATATCTCTCATTTGTTTATCTCTAAATGAATTTTCACTAATATACGCATGCAACATATATAATCAATGTAACTTTTTTGATTGCTAGGGATATACTATATTCTTTTTGTTGTTTATAATTAATACCTACATCTATTGTTATATTCTGTTATTGAGTAAAAGTAACTATTTCTTAATATTTGTTACCATCTTGTTAAACTGTCTGAACCACAAAAAATCCACTACTTCAAATCATTATAGTCCAATATATTTTATTCCAGAATAATGTGTAATCATTGGCTGTAACCAAGGAATGTCAAAATCAGAAAGAAACCTTATGTCTTTGTGTAGCATGTTATATTCATGCTTCCAAGATAAACAGCAACTAGTCCTGAAATTCAAGAATATCAAGTGCCTTTCCATTGCTCATATATATCCCAAAAGCTTCACTGTGATTCTTAAATGGCTTCATCAAGAAAACAAGCATGCCTCCCATGTCTATGACAGTAAAAAGTGTTGCACTTTTTTTTTTTTTAAGATTAGTTTTCAGAGAGACATGGCTCAAACTTGCTTAAGGGTTGCACCACTGAGGAAGGAAACATGGTTTCCTCAAGAGTTTTCCATGCCCTAGCAAGTACTAAGGCACTTTCCAGTTCAGGCATCTCCGAGGAAGTGCTGTGGGTCACCCTTGAAAAAGACATAAAGGCAGGAGGACACCTTCTTGGAAAGGAGATTAGGAGGTGACAATGACATAAATTCATTATGTTCCGTATGAAACTTTGCAAGAATAGTGTTTTGAAAAGAATCAATAAGAGCATAGTATACTAAAAGTACTAAAAGCGTATATATGAACTATATATGGTTCATATATAAATATTTCATAAATTTAGATTCTGTACATACATATTTCACATGCATAAATATTTCACATGTAATGTTTAATATGTATATTATAGATTACATATGATACATAGGTGATATATATGTGATTGACTTATATATATATCTTAAGAATGGCAGTGCATAACTCTCTCATGTAGCATATATTTTGGTTATATATTTTAACTTCTTAGACCTCAGGAAATATTTTCAACATATGAATTTGCACACATATATATATAGAATTTCTAAATTACCTTAGATTTAGTGAAGTGTTATTCTGTATAATTCTTACATATTTTTCAAAGGTTAGATAGGGTCCTCAGTTAAATCGCCCATAGCTTTTATTATTGCTATATAATTAAGTATTATGCAAAACTTTATATACTTTGCAAAATTTTGGTATTAATATTTTGAAATAATATAAATTAATGCACAGAAATCAATTTATATTAATTTTCCAAATTCTGATTATGATTATTATACTTATATTTTTTTAATATTTTAGAAGAAAAGTATTCAACAATTACAATATATTGCATCTATTTAATTAATGTCTTTTTAAATTTCAAATTCAAACATAATTAAAAACAAAAATTTAAGTCAACCTTCCTCCATGAGTCAAAAAAGATGCTTGTTATAGGTATTCATAATTTTATCTCAAGATGTTATAAATAATTTTCTGATTCTGTTATCAATTTTTTTATAAAATTAGACAGTTTATTTCAATAATTTCTCTGTGCCATATACTATTTAACATAAACCATATCTTCCTTTTATCATAAAGCAATGTGTCTTAAAGTAAAGTGATATCTTTGTTGAGTTTTAATTACAAGTTATTCAAACTGCTTCTTAGGGGAAAAGAAATATACACCACAGTAATTCAAGTCTATATTCTCTTTACCTGAATTTAGTTTTCACAGTGCAAGTTTCAGTTTTCTTCCATTCTGTGTTTCCAGGGATGTGATTTGAATTCCTTTCTTGTAGACATGCTTAAATGTAATTCTGAGTAATAAAACTTAATAAAATTACTTGTTGGTTTACAAGAAGACTAAAGTAGGTGAACATAGTAAGGGAACTCAACATAACGTTAGGTACAACTTGCACTGAATTTAATAATATACCAAACATGGTACACTGGATTTCCATTAGCTCTTCAAAGACTAATTTGAATTTATTTCTCGACAGTGTCTTCTCATGGCTTGTGTTCCTGTTTCCACTCTTACACATAAGAACACTAAAAACTACAAGTCAAAATGATGTTAATTTTGCATGTGAAGTAAGGGAAAAGACTTGTAAATGAAATTTCTTTCTTTGCATTCATTTAAATGTTCCTTTTTCCATAATTTAATTATTGTATCCCTTAATTTCAATTTACCTGCAGATATCTTGTTTCTTCAGCCTTGAATTCGTAATTATTGGTGTAACCAGTTTATTCATATAATTATCATTTTGTTCCAATTCTTTCTTTTTTTCCTTTGTCATATAGATACAAAGATATTACAGAGATTAAACTGTGCTTGTATCACAACAAACTGTTAATAAGAGAAAAAGCAGTTCACAGTATTGTGTAATCATTTGTTCCGAATTTATTTTCTACATTGGACTTTTAGAAGATACATACAAAGCATAGGGAAGTTCCAGTAATTATGTGGTTCAGTAAGTTTCTTTAGTTTTAATAATGTTGATCTAAAATAGGTAAAATTTCAAAAGCCTGCATTCAGAAAAGTTCACATTTATCAATTACCTATTAAATATTGACAAAGACACCATTAAATGTAATGTTTTAAAGTCTTCCTTTTTCCATCTTCTAAATTCAGTCTCTTTAGAATCTAAATGCCAATCTCTATGCCAACAAGTGCATTTCACTGTTCATGTTTTATGCCCCACAGTCTATTTAAGTGGAATTGTGCTCTAATTTCTTGAATCATGTTAACCATAATCCTTTGAATGGTTGACTGAAACTTACTTTTCCTAACTGGTTATTTAAATCCAGTCATCTCATGGGACATAAATGAAGTTTTTAACATCTTGGACATATTACTTGTTTTCATATTATGAGGAATTAATACAAAGAACCACATATCAAATTACTATCTCTGGAAGTCTCTCTGCATGATGGACAGTTCATTATATAGTTGCCTTCACATGTGCAAGGGGTCTATTTCTTTGCTTATTCTCCATTGTTTTCTTTTCAGGTAATAATTTATATCAAAATTATCCCAGGAACAAAATTGTCTGTTTGTAATCTATTTAGTACTTCCAATAGTACAAAATCCTTGATTACTTTATGGCTTACTTCTTTCTAGTATGACTACTTCCCTTGAATTTTTATGCATGACAATAACTGAAGCATAAGAGTTTTGTACTATTTCAGTATTTTTAATCTGATAAGCAGTGAAGATCTTTTTCTGGACTTATTCAAAATTATTCTTGTCAGAAAATTGCAACTTAAAATATGTTCCAGGTCAATTGTTCTCCTGTCGGAATTGATTTTTCTTCCCTTAAATTTCAAATCACTGATGATTAGTGCTTGTTGCTAGTTGATTTCCTTATGATTTGACTTCTTTTAGTACTGCAGTCCATCAAACCACTTGGAAGTTTCCCAAAATAAGAGTTGCTCTTAGTCTCAATACAGTGATGATATGTGGTACTTTTAAGTTTTCCTGGTTTAATTTTCTGTTCTGTAGCATTTACTTTTCTCTCTCTCTGCTTTTTTTTTCTGTGAGAAAATATTCAGATTTAAGAAATGTAGGGGAGAATGGGCTGGAGAGGTGGCTCGGGTATTAAGCCTCTGCCTTGCAGGCAGAAGGTCCTGAGTTTGGATCCTAGACCCCACATACAGACGGCGGGCGGAAGCGGGGGGCAGCCTGCATTTCTGGTCCTGGTAGGGCGGAGCCTGTGAATCCAGGGGCAGAGTAAACAAGGAGCAGGTGGAGGCGTCCATGGTGGTTCCCAACCAAATTCGTCCGTGGTTCTACACACACATGCATACACACACGCACACACATGCATACACGCCCAATTGAATAAATAATAATAAAAAAAGAAATTTAGGAGAGAATTTAGAATTTAATTATCAAAGGACTCCAAAGGGGATATAATTCATTAAGACTGAAATTCTGTAGTCGAAGACATTGCTGGTGGCAGAAAGGTGAGCTTCACCTCACCCCTACCATCATCAAAAAAGCAAAGAGAGCAAGAGCAAGCTGCGAGAATGAAGGACTTGGTTTATTCAACCTCAGGATCCACCTTCTATGGGATACCTCTTCCTCCAACCAGTTTCCACCTTTTAAAGGTACTACATCCTTCACGAATATTAATACCTGCTAAAAATTCAAGCACGTGGTTGAGGTTAACTCACATTCAAACCATAACAGCTGTTATTATCTTTAAAGTGTTTTGCATTAGCTATAGAGTTTTTGTACAATCTTGATTATAATTAGAAATCTAACATAGGCCAACTTTATTCAAAGTTGTTTGGAATGCAAATAACTGCATCAGGTGTATGAATGTTAGTAGAATAAGATAGCTTAACATAGTAAGAAATAGCAGTGCAAGTTTACTGTCAAACTCATATGAAATTTAAAGAGACAATAATGAATTTATAACAAATGCTCTTTTCTGATATTGCCATGATATTCTCACAGATATGTCTTAACTGGCATAAATTTTAGCAATATTTGTTTGGATATCAGAGATCCCTAATCTTGTTGGCAATATTGAACATAAAACATATTTTGTTGTTAATTTGCCTGTACGTATTGACAGATTTCCCATCCTCCCCTCCCAGAGATTGCTAGTTGCAGCCTGTAGGTCCCCATCCCTCGCCTTCAGTACCCAGTTATTGGAGATAGTTGCTTTGTTAGTCACCGCCCCAAATGTCCAGCCCCTGTTTGCAATAGCACACACTCATATACCCATCTGAACACTTACTCAGTGGTGGCCAGGGTGTCAGGACAAGTCTGACCACATGCTCCTGATGCCCCTGGCCTGGGCAGGGCTAAACATGGACTTTCTGGCCTGAGCAGGGATCAACATTTTTTCACTCTATGTGATCACAACTAAGCTTCCCTCTTTTCAAAGCCCAGTAGAGCTCATGAAAACCCATCTCACTACATAATCAAGTCTCTTCCCTTCATTTCAATAGGATTCAGTCTGTCAGTTTGCATTTTGCTTAATAAAACTTCTCTTTTGCTCATCATCTGTGGTGTGACTTATTGAAAAGGGGTCCCAGAAATCTTGCATGTTTTGCTAAAAGTAAACAACCAAAAATTCCAAACCTCTTTCCAAACATGACGGTACCTATCTTTCAGTCCAGCAAATTGAAATCTAAAGCTGATAGGGATCTCAAATTAAGGGTTAAATAATCTTGTATTACACAGTAACAACAGAAGACAACTTTCCACCCTCTGGAATAGAATAAAACATTAAATTAAATCATATATTTACATCATATATTTAATTTAAACTTCATAAAGAAGTGAATCATACTTTAATCAGTTTTAAAAATGTTTTCTTTCTCTTTTATATCTAGTTTTGAAGTTTCTCAAAGTGAGCTACAAAAGGATTTTGATAGCTTCTCGATTCTCTCTTTGTCTCTTCTTTGTGTGTGTGTGTGTGTGTGTGTGTGTGTGTGTGTGTGTGTGTATGTGTGTGTGTGTGTTAGAGGGCAATGTGTGTGCCTGTGGAGCCCTGAGGGTGACTTCAGGAATCACTGGGGATTGCTCTAGTTCCACTTGCTTTACTTGGAGTTTCCCAAACTTTGCCTTCAATGGTCAAAAGTTCAAACTGCTGCTACTTCAACACAGCATTTTTACAAGGGATCCAGGATTGAAACTTAGATCATCTGCTTTACAGGCAGAGGCTTAACACCTGAACCACATTCCTAGCTTATAAAGTACATTATAAGAAAGATTTTTTTCAGACCAATAAGATGTCTCTGCAGGAAAAAGCTGTGACAAGTTCAATCCCTGGAGATCTCATGGTGAAAACAGAAACTGACTTTGGTCTGAAAGTTGTCTTCTAACCTCCAAATGCATGTGGTGACAAGGGATCCCCTATAGGTTATTAAACTAAAAGGAAAGATTAAAGATCATTTTTCATCATATTTAGTTACTGTACAACAAACACCAGAATGAAACACTGGCAACAACTTTTACTGAATAGTTGCTTGTTCAAATGCTGAAACTTCCAATTATTTCCAGAAAATGGTACATGCAGTTCAGATTTAGTTTTTCTTCAAAGATCCCTTATGCATGGCTGAACAGCGTGGAAAGCAAGGTGTAGTTTTGTACACTCTCACTCTAATTTTCACTTCACTTTTAAAGCAATTTCCAGCTTAATATGAATTTGTATAATTTCCTATAAGATTTTTTAAGCTTATTCATTTTATTTGAGAACGTTCAAAATCTCTAGAGTATTAGCTGGTGTTGTTATTCAAGCCTCAAATATTTCCAGTAGCACATAGTAACTAATCCTCACGTGGAATACAAATGTAATCAGTTTTTATGGGATTGTTGGTTGTCTTGAATGACTGAAAGCCCATCTAAAGGCATAACAGTTGGAAACATTGACACTTGTGGTTTAGAGGAAATGACTGAGTAATCATTTACTTTCCCTATGAATTACTTGCTTGCACTGAAAGCAGCATCAAGGGCCCAGGACAGAACCTGTTGTCCCTAAGAAGCCACCTCATCTTTCCTGTCACTAAAACTTCACCCTTCCTAAGTGACCCCGGGCATCTTGGATGCTCTCTTCACATCATGATTTATGTGACTGTAGTGGATAACTACATTAATGTTACCACTGCAATGTTATGGGAAGCCATCCAAATGTATATATTAATGGAAAAAATTATCTGGATTTTTTTTACTTTATTTCAATATGCCAATTTTATCTAAATTGTACATATCTGTGTGATTAAAAGATATGCAAATACAGAAAATTTTCTTTATGAAGTGAGTATCTTATAACTCCTCAGTAACCTTAAACGTCAAGTCATCAATGGTCTTTTTAAAATAGAAAAGTGAAAGGTTGCCACTCAGCCTTCATTGCTCAGATTAGGAGAAAAAGAAAATATGGAAACAAAATAGGAGGCAACAAGGAAAACTGAAGAAGAATTGATTACTACAGAAGTTAAAAGTCAGCTCTGTCCCTGTACTTTCAGATATTCCCCAAAGCATTCTCATACAGCTACCATTTTCCTGGAGGAAATATTATGTTTCTGTTATTTCAAAATTCCAAAAGACTGCTTGAATGAGAACACCATACGGTTATGCAAGATGCATCACCACCAACTGTACTGAGCTCTATAGGTTATATTCAAGAAGAAATCTTCATTGGTGGGATCTAAATACATTCTTGGGGAACTCTAAATACCTTTATTTCGATGAAAGTAGAATGAATATTACACATAAAAGATTCATGGGAAAAACATTTAATATAAATGTGCTTGTAAGATTTTTATCTTATTCAAATTACTCACAGTTTAATATATATAAGTAGTGGATATAGTATACGATGTATATGTATATATGTATATACATGCCAAAACACATATACATATATATATATATATATATATATATATATATATATGTTTTTCTCCTTTGAGTGCAAAATAAAATAAAAAGTAATAACAGTAAAAAGCCGATGGGCAAAAATTGATTCATAAATGAGATGGTGGCATTCATCTCAACGCTCTTATTGGAAACCTAAATCTCAGTAAATTTGTAGCCTAAGGATACAATGGGCTTAAAGGATTTCTGTCTCTGAAGAAAAATTAGAAGGCCTTTGAGGTAAGGTAAATGGAAAAGGTTGCTTGGGCAAATGTGGAGCTCTAGCACTATTAAATGTTAAGCACCATCAGGGGGTATCTCAGTCATTAACAAGAGTGGCATGTGGGAGATTGTTTCAAGCAGAAGGAAAATTATGGATGGCTATTTGAAGGTGGCTCAATGCCATAGGGAAATTCTGTCAAGCAAGAAATGATTTTTTACAAAGTTATTGTAAAGAAAATGTGAGGAGGTTATGGGCAGCTTTTCTCCTCCCTTGCCCAGTGTCTCAGAAGATCAACAAGCAAGACAAGGACGGGAGGGGGGAGCCAGGGAGATAACCTTCCGATGGATTACTCTGGCCATCAACCTAAGAACAAAAGACATGGGAAATACAAACTTTGAAAATTGTTGTACTTTCATTCATGAACATTCTTGGTTTCACTGGGGGTGAAATCCCCACGTGGGGGTTTGAATGTGAACTTTATGTACAACACTGCACTCTTCAGAGACTTTCATTGCAAATTACCTGCTATGTTGCCGCTGTATCCTTTCCTACAAGAAAGGAATATTTAACAGCAGACTCAGAGAGTTTTGTTTCTGACCCTATTAGAATACAACATACACACTTCTCATACTCTATTTCCAGTCAGATACTCAGACACAGCACTAGGACCCATTACCAATTTTGAGAAATACCTGGAATTCAGAGCCCAGAGAGGAGACATCAATGTTCTCCTAGTGAGAGTCATGTAATGAGTAATAGCAGGATATAAATTTCATGGGCTCTGAAGTGAGTTTTTCTACCCACTGACTTCCAAATATCTGAAAAAATCGCTTAAAAGGTGCTCATCATTGAAGACAGTATCTTAATTTTTTTTAATTCAAAGAGGCCATTTTTGATGATGGCTTTTTCTTTGCATTCTAATATTCTTAACTTATATTGAATTGTAGACCATGACACACAAATTTTAGATTCAAATCTTACTTTCAAAAGCCATGCTAATGTGGATGGGTCATTAATATTCTTTTGTTTCTTCATTTTATTTTGGGGTGTATTTTTAAAGACAAGGTCTCATATAGCTTCAAGTTCCTCATGCTGCAGAAGATGTCTGCAAGTCTTCCTGCCTCCATTGCCAAGCACTGTCATTCTAGTGGTGAACCACAATGCCACGTTTGACAATGATGAGTTAATAATTTAGTTATAGCTTTTATTTATTGTGTTTTAGTGGGTATGTATATATGTTGCTTGAAGTGTGTGTATGTGTGTGTGTGTGTGTGTGAATGTTTGTGCATGTGCACATGCCTACATGTATATGGTTACATAGGCATGCATGAGCATGTGGCGACCAGATGACTCCACAGTGTCTTCTCCACCTTAATTCTTTCAGCAGTAAATCTCTCATAGAAGCTTGCCTCTTTGGAGAGTCTAACTATTGAACCTCTTGTAATCAGCCTCTTTCTGTCCCACCAAAACGCAGAATTGAGATTATAAAATTCTGTGGTGCTTCTGGACTTTTACTTGGGCACTAGGGATCCAAGCTCAGACCCTCCTGCTTTTAGTGACTGTTTTATCTTCCCCAGCCCAAGTGTAGTTACTTTGAAAATACGGTGATAATTTAAGATGTATTTTTACTTCAAAACTATTTTAAACATTATACAGTATATTATCCTAAAACTTTGAAGTCCTTTTCAACTTCGCTGTACCAAATCCATACTGTCAGCATATTGTATAATAGTTTTGTGGTAGATTCTTTGACTGCCATAATATTTTCCATCCCTGTCATCAAATGGTTACATATAATTAACCACAAAATGAATCTAAATGTGTTGTATCAGTGCTTAGTACAATGGAGCATTAGCAAATGTATTAGAAGGAGAACAGTTGTGAAATGTTTGTACAGAGGTGTTGGCTGTGCTTGGTTTGTGGAAATTTTGAAACTTCCATGCCAGGAAGTCTGGTCTAACCTTCAGGAGAAAGACTGAGCTGGCATCCAGCTGAATATACAGCAAGAAGAGACAGACATTTAAGAGCTGCATCCTTAGAAATGGCATGGCTGCATACTCGATGTCAGAGTGACTGCTTTCTTCTAAAAGACTTTGGATGGATTAAAAATCAGAATTAGGGGCTGGAGAGGTGGCTCAGGGGTTAAGCCTCCGCCTTGCAGGAGGAAGGTCCTGAGTTCGGATCCCAGATCCCACGTATAGACGCCAGGCGGAAGCGGGGGCGGCCTGTGCTTCTGGTCCTGGTAGGGCGGAGCCTGTGAATCCCAGGGCAGAAGAAGGTGGAGGCGTCCATGTGGTTCGCGAATTCGTCCATGGTTCTACACAGACACACACACACACATGCATATGCACACAGTTGAATTAATAATAATAAAAAATTTAAAAAATCAGAATTATCTGGAACAAAACATTTGTAATTTAACCTCAGCATGTAAAGCAATGTCTTTCTGTGTATGCTATACATAAGCATCTTGACTAACATTTTCCACCATTTTGTATATATTGATGTTAATCTGTCCAATCTCTAAACTGGCATTATCTGGGTGCTTCTATTTTCAGTTTCTCGTCAGGTGTTTCTCTCTGAATTTATTGGAGCATTTAAATACAGCAATGAGAATATGTTCTACTAGATGGCATGCTGTTACACTGACCATGGAGAATGTTTTCTCTCTGCTTCTATCTCATCCACAGCATGTTTAAATAAGAGGGCTGTGTTTGATGCAATTTACAATGGAACTGGCTCTGTCACAGAGTTGGAGTGTGCTAACCTAGCAGTGCTGACCCAAGATAAATCACTCATTTAATGAACTCAGCTTGAAATGCAAAGTCTGACTAAAAAAGAAACGGAAGATCCCTTTTAATCCCCGTGTCCGAGGTCACAAGGGAAACTGAGTTTGGTGGTCACATATTCAAGTTCCAAGATCATTTGTTCACCTCTGCAGACCATAGTACAATTTGATATTATTGTTAGTCCTCTGCAGGGAGAAATGGCAACTGGCTAGCAGGTCGTCACTGAAGATCACCGACAGCACAAACAAGGTCACCATCAGGGCTTCCACCTGGCGTCAGTGTCAACACCTTTTATTTCTATGGCACTGCATCTACTTTATAAAATAAAAAGGTGAACAGTAGGGATGCTTTAAGTGATCCAGTTTCTTAAATCTGTACTTTTTGATCTGTCTGTCTAAGTCAGTCTCACCATGTGACTCTCAGTCTTGAAACTGGGGAAGTAGCTCAGATTGAATTTAAGCTCAATCCTACAGTCTCAACTTTCCATGTTTTATTGGAATATGTAAATGGATACTATAGATAAGAGCCACAACTCATGATTAAGTGAATTGGTATATTGTTCAAAACAATTTTTTAAGCATTACAATGATAAGGCAAGAAGGAAGCTTAATGAAACACTTATTTGAAAGGTTTGTGAGAAAAAAAAATACATGTTATGCACATAGAAAGAAAGACACATAATATATAACTAAGTTAGTGTAATTGATTATGCTGCATATTTATGTGCTGGATAGTCAAGGAACTAGATGGCAAAATTGCCTTATCCTTTATCTTCTCACAAATAATCAAAACTAGGTTATATAAGGAAAGTTTTATTGTGAGCTGCAAAATGTTATCCTATCTTTAAAACTAAGTCACACATGCATTTAATATATATATACATATATATACACACATATATATATATATATATATATGGTCACTTGTTATGAAATATTTTTGGTTGTTAAAGTTTTATTCACATGATTTCCAACTCTGTCTTTCAGATGTAGAGATGTTGATGAAGTTTTCCAATAAGCACTTCTCATTACACTCCACAACATTGCCTCTACCTTCTACCTCTTACCTTTATCAAATATGAGAAGCTCTAAGAATCATACATTATTGTAACTTTCTTTAATTAGGATGACTTATCACTTCTCAGAGAATTTTTAAATCTTTAATTCAAATAACACATTTTCACATATCCCTATTATTTTTAGCATTCTTCCAATTTTTAATATATATACTGATATGCATCTGTTAGATATAAGATCTAAAATATAAGAAATGAATGTCAAACTATACTTCAGTTAGGAATCTCCATAGGACACTGATTATGTTTCATTTATTGCCATATCTACTATCACATGTTGTACATATTTAGAAACAAATTAGTTCCTTTAGACCTACTTGGGGCCTACTTATGAAGAGATGGCAATAATTCTGAAATATTCAGGATTCACTTCTCCTAAAGATGGTTTGATATAAATAAATAAGTATAATTGAGTTTCAGTAAATACTACAATACAAAATGCATCTTTTGACTTAAAAATAAATTGACAGAAATTTTAAGTGTCTTCCTCATTTAAGGACTCTGTAGTAATAAATTGCTGTTCTACACTTTGGTAAATGATTTGGGAACTTTACTAACTAGTAAGCAAAATGGATGTGTCTAGATTATGTGGCATAGTAATATTAAGAATTAATATTACTTGAAATTGTAAATTTTCATAAGAATACCCTAACCATAATCAGTGCTCTAGCCATAAATTGCCATGGTAAGTGTTTACATTTATCAGATTTACTCTAAGATATTATATTCTGAGCAAACATGTTACAGTAGAGTTTCAAATGTGAACCTTTTAGGATGTTTTATTTTATGTAAACTTTTTCCCTATCTCAAAGTTCTTCATAAAGTAATAGCAGGCAAAGTATAATCAGTGAATATACTGGAATTATCTAGACATTATAGTTTTAGCAAACGATACTACTTGCAAGTATCAGAGAATTTCCAGTATTTTAAAGGGGTGTTTGAAAAAATTAAGATATGGATTTTGATAGGAGATGAAATATGAAGACAAAATTAGAGCATAACTCTCTAAATTGTGACATTGTCTCACACTTTTGTGTACTTTATATGTAAATAACATTTTGTGTACTTTATATGTAATATGCAATAGAATAAAATGAAAGTGATGGTATTTATATCTATCATGTATTTATTAAATACATATCTTATGCATTTATTTTTCCATGATTACAGCAAATTTATTATAGCTTCACACTTTTATTGCCAAACCCATCTTCCCACATCTTCCCATTGTGCCCTTCTTGCCTATCAGTCTTCCTCCTAATTTTCTTAAATTTTTTCTTGAGTGGTCTTCCAGATTTCATCTGTGTTGTCTTTGAAAGCACATGTCACTTTCTGGAATATGAATCATGTATCAGTGGATATACTGTTGAGGAAGGCATATCCCTTATACTCCCCAATAGGATTAACCCTCATCTGGGAGGAGTGGGGCCTTTTAAGTCATATGCACTTTCAGGGTGAAATGTTGATAAGACACATCCCACTCAGGATGTGTATATAGAGAGCTGCACTGAATTTATGAATGCAATAGCCCTGTCACGTTCAGAAGACACTGTCTGGTCATACTCCTTTCACCTTTTAGGTTTTTTTGCTATCACATTACTTCTTTCTTGATATTCCCTGAGCCTTGGGATGGATGAGTGGCTTAGATATCTTGTTCAGGACTGAATCATATACCATCACTCATTTAATATATTTTTTTCCAGTTGTATTTTTCTTTAATAAACACCTCACATTAGAGAAGGCACTTTGTTTTTTGAGTGCTGAATGCTTTTCTCGTCTATGTTTATAAAACAAGACAATTTGATACAGTTTTTCATAGCTATATATTAATGATTTGCACTCCACCCCTTAGAGCCTATGCCATTGCCTTTCACAGGTTCTTGTTTTGATTTACAGTATCAGGAATGTGATTCCTGCGAAAAACTTATCATTAAATTCAATCAATATCTATTGGTTGACCTCTTGACCCACTATTACACTGATGGCTGCATGTTGCCAAGATGATTTTTAAGGCAGCTTGAAGCTTTCACAAATTAATGACACAGTTTAATGGTTTCTCCCCCCAGCAATTTGCATACTACTTTCTGGTACTATGAAAGCTGTTCAGCAAGACATGTGGATTGTATCTTCAGCAATAGGGTCTTACTGTCAGTCTCAGGAGGGTAACCAAAAGCAATGACCAAAATCTGTACTGTTAAGTTGGAGGAAGGTTTTGAGAACTCTCCAGCTTATCACTTAATAGTGGGTATCATATACCTGGTTCTTGAAATAATGTTTCATTGCCAATGGGTTCTAGTTGAAGCATCATATGGAATTTTTCTTTTTGCCCTATCTTATTCTCTACACTTCCTTTCTTTTTTAAACAAAAATATTTTTAATATACTAGCAACATGGAAAATTTCATTCAGGTTATAATTTACAACCTTAGTGCTATTTTAAAATCCCTCACCCCTTCTTATATCTTACCCCCTCATCTCCCTCTCTCTTAATTATTTTCTTCATTATTCCTCTTTCTACCTTGAAGCCTATGATATTTTGGGAACAAACCAAACTGATTTGGAAACAAATCTAGAAATATTGATCATCTTTTCAAATACGTGGAAGAGTTAGAACTTTGCTGTTTGTTTTTGAAAGATTTGTTCCATGAAAATGAAGAAACCAAATGCCACTGGGTCCTTGTACGACATCGGAGAGGAGGGCCCAGAGGAGAGTCAGGCATGCACATTAAAGGATTCTCCAGGGATTGGGGAGGGGAAGCACTGAGAGATGGGGAGGGAGGGGTGAGGGGAGAGGGAGCAGGGGGGTTGGGGGGAGGAGGAGGGATGGAGGGAACCGGTGTACCTATTAAGTTTGTATGAGCAGAAATAATAAAAAAAGGAAGAAAAAAATAAAGCTGTCACTAAGTTTCAATAAAGTGGGTCCAGATTTAAAAAAAAGAAAAGAGAAGAAAAGAAAATGAAGAAACCAGAAAGATTTTTCTCAAACGAACTTTTGGGTTATACCTGAAGCTTTCTTAAGGTTTGTCTATGTAGTAATTTTTATTAAATAGAACATTTCATAGTTAGATTGATAAGCTGGTTAAATTAATGTGGACTGTATGGCATTATTTTTTTCACTGAGTCATCTCCTCAGCATGTAGAAATTTTATTTAACAGATTTTAAAGCAAGTTTATTGAACAGGTAAGGTTACAAATGTTCCTTAATTTGTGTAAAGGAAGCTTAACAGAACCATTCTTGGTAAAACTGGCATTTATCAATCAACTCCTTAATATTTTATTCATTTTTAGTAATGAGTAGCTTTTTGAGATTAGTGAAATATCATGATGAATCTGAAGTGTCTAACAATGTATTAATTGGATACGGATTGATTTTAACATGCAAACTCTTAAGTAAAGACATAATCTTGTCTTCAAATTTCCAGTATCATAGCACTTAATTACAGAGTAAAGTCAGATTCTTTTTCCAAAATAAATTAATTAAAAAGATAAAATGCTTATTTAGAAGTATATTTACCTAATGGAATAATATAGAACTTTACATTTTCCTGGACAAGTATGTCAACACAATTTAAAAGTGATTTCTTTATCCATTGTTAAATAATACCTCCACGCACATTTTGTTCCAGAAACAAAGTTAATTGTGAGTTGGTAAACATTATAATATACTTTATTACAGTAACCATTTCACTACCTATCCTTTAAGATGAAAGCTTCAGGCATCTGAAAAAACTTTCATTCAAAATGTATTGGCTAGTTGGAGGATATAGATGCCTGTGTACAAACCTGCTGACCTGAATGTGTTCCCTAGAATCCACACAATAGTTTAGATAAGAGAACTAGCTCCTGAAAGTTGTTCAGGTTGTTCTCTCACTTCCACATCTCTCTCTCTCTTTCTTGTTCTCTCTCTTTGTCTTTCTCTCTCTTTCTCTCTGTCTTATAGATAAAAAAAATATAAAAGAGGTTAATAGAACATATTTTGTGAACTTTAAAATCATGGCTACTTTTCTTTCTTATCATTACAAATATCCAGAGAATATAATCTATCCAGCATGATACCATGAAATATATTACTCTGGCTTTCCATAGAATAACTAAAACTCAAGATTGGAAGAACTGCATAGAGAAATGGATCAGGTGATCCTGTGACTACAGGATTATCAATAAACGTATAGTGATTTGATTATCCATTTTTCAAAAGCAAAATGGGGAGGCTAGTTGATAGCATGCTTCACCTTATTATGCAGAGATCTCTGAAGCACAGCTTCAAATTCCAGGCATTTAAAACACCAGGACGCTGAAGACAAAGCAGGGGTTCACAATGCGTGGTTTCCAGAGCAGCTCCTGGCATGCTTCACTTGCCGGGCACACATGGATTATAATTCAATTTCTGTGAATGAGATGGAAATCGTTTAAAGAAATCTCACAGCAATTAAGTGATTCTGCTTCCAGAAGAAAACTTTTGCAAACTTTAAATTAATGCACTTCATTTGGCCATCTTATGAGTGTATGACTCTTTCCAATGTAAGCTCATTCTTGTGAGTAGAGATAAATGCAGGCATTGGAAGCATCTGGATAATCATGCACTTTAGGGAATTTGCTTTTGCTGTATATCCTCTTTGAGGCGGACAACCCACAACAGATGGTGTGTTTAATGCTAATCTTCAGATAATTCACCACCCAGTATTTCATAAAACCTTCATATCACAGAGTGCAGACTGGTCTAATGATCATTGTATCTTGATGCTTATTTAAACTCATTCATGAAATGATATTGACTTGCCAGGGACAATAATGCGTTAAAACTTGGATTTCATTTTTAAAATGTGTTCTTGTAGTCTATACATCTTCAAGAAATACTCTATTGACCATATTTTGCCTTCTGGAATTATTTCTATAGTTGGCAGCTTTTAAGCATTTTATAGCCAAAATTGGTAGCTCTGACAAATTTTCCAAAACAAATAAATATTGTTGTATAGACATTGAATGCATGTGACAAGCAGTGTATAGCTGATCTCAGCATCACTGAAGTACACGTGGACATGTCAGCCATCACATTTACATATTCTCTGCTTCCAACTAGTCTCACTTACTTTCAATGCCAGCTTTCATGTATGGTAGAAAAACTGTCAAAATCTACAAAATAATTTTCAAGTTTACTAGTTATTACATAATGAAAGTGTTGAGATATACCACATGTGCAAAGTTAACTCCTTTTCTCTGTTCCTTTCTGTGATTTTAATGTGTTCAGGGTGCTATGTAATCATCATCACTTTCAAGTTTGGAATCCTTTTATCATCCCAGAAAGAAATCCATACCCATTAACCAACAATTTCCACCTCTAGCATCACATTCTATGCCTTAGAGTTTGACAATAGTTAGCACTTCTGCAAAGCTTTAATGACCTTTTCCACATATGCAGTGCAGCAATAACAGACATATATTTGTTTAACAAGCATTTATTGAACAACTTCAAAGCATCAGACAAAAATGACAGATACTAAAGACAGGACAATGAGCAAGGTAGTGGTTCCTGAGATTCAAACAAACTAACGACAACAAAAGAATCTTAGAAAACATATGAATATCTATATCAAAAGAACATTTCACTAAACACTCCCGGTATAAAGGAAATCAGTGACATGCACATAGTTTTAAAAAAAATCATTATTCTTTAGGGCTGGATAAATGATTCAGGGTTTAAATACTTTGCCTATAAAGCAAAAGGACCTATGTTTGGACCTGCAGATGTTAATTGAGAATCTTAAGAGGTCTGCAATTTTGGCCATGGAATTCAGAACCTAGGACAACCCAGAACAAAACGATGAGGTAGAGCAACATAGAATGATTATCACTGTACCTTGTATATCTGCAGGCACATACAGTGGTCTATTTTACAACTATTGATGCTAATACTGTTTATTGATACTAATACTATTTATATTAGGCTTAAACATACATACTTTGTAGATGTGAATATCCTCTTGTCTTATGAGAATTTCCAAAATCAAGATACATTTTAAAGAAAAATATCTGAACAACCTTCAAAATGTATTTTTTTTTTTTTCTGGTTTAGATCTAATTCTGACTCAGGAAACATTTCCGGGCCTTTTGAAATTACCTTCAGTACCAGTTCACTTAAAGTGTTCGGATATGGGCTCTCTGAAGATTTCTTGTTCCTAACTTAATACTAAAGCACACAAACTTTTCAGACAGAAACAACAATGAGCTCTACTTTGTGACTTTCCTTTCTTCCTACCTTTTCTCCTTGCCATTCTGCTCAACCATTTGAATGCCCACTGTGTGTCAGGCATAATGCCAGTTTACTTAGAGAGCCAAGGTACTTCAGACCATTTTATTAGTTTGGCATATAGAACTCACTACAACGTAAGTGAATAATGTTCCCAGTTTTAGTAGCATTTATGGTGATAATGATTTTGATTCATAACATCTTTTTATCTCCTCTCTTGCTTGCAATACCATGTGACTGAATGTCTATGTTCATGGCAACATCTTTTACATAGAAAATCCACTTTCTTCCAGTGGGATATACTTCCTATAATAGTTACTTTCCCATTTGTGATTTTGACCTTGAATAAATTAAAGTGGCAACACTTGGTTGGGTGATGATTTTACATGGCTTGTTCTTGTCATTTTTTTTCTCAATTTAAAGTTTAGCATTTTGGCTGCTGATAGAGTTCAGTATATTTATATGAAGTCATTTTATGTAGTAGATTTTATGATCTCCATTATGGAACACTTATTTTGATTTATATATTTATATTTTAGTTGTGGTTAATGGCTACTGCAGTATGAAACTAATAGGAACATCAATTTTAGGGAAAGAGTTTTCTATTTATTATGCATGCCAAAACTACAGACAAAGCAATTAAGAAACAATGTACTTGCAGAATGGAGAAGCAAAAATACAGTTTCCATGATTCTAAAAAAAAAAAAAAAAACTAACAGTATGTTTTACAAAACATGGCCACTAGTAGTTTGTTTCTAATTATTGTCCTTAGTGATATGAAGAATCATATTTAAAGTATGAAGTGAAAACTAATGACAAAGTATTCAGGCATGAACAAGAAAACAATACTCAGAGTGATATGGCTTTAAAAACCTTACCAAAAACTGAAAATCCATGGATAAAGACAGTTTTGGGCAGAGGACAGTAGAAATTAAATAATTTTGTCAACTGATTACTTAATTGTTAACTCATAACATGAGTGAGCCTGGCACTTATCACTGTTGCTGTGTTGTTTATATAAAAGAGTAACTGCAGGGAATATTAGCAAAAGACCATTCAAATACCAACCATACAGATTTTCTGGTTAACTTATTCAAAATTATAGTTTTCTTGTTTGGGATTTGATCTGTTTTCTTATGAAATAATGTTCATCACAGAAAAAAAAAACATTGAGAGCTATTCCAAGGATTATGACCTTAAGCAAGCTTTGGAGTTTTTTTTTTCCCCCATGGATCAAAGTCTCTCAGCAGACAAGGATGCTTACCGAGGTTCTACAGTAGACATATTGCAAGTTTGTGTTCTCTATGTCACCCTGTGAAGTGTTACTGTCATAGTGTTAAGGATTAAAAAGCACTCAACATGAGAAAAAAAGAATTATCGTTCATTAAACTCAAGCAATCTTTTGCTTATCAGACAGTTAATAACATCTTGTACAAATTCAGATCTGAATGTTGAAAACTACACAGTTCTGTCTCCCCATAACAGATAACTATAATCCTCAGATAGGAAGGTAATATGGTCCTATATGTGGTGAATCTCTTAATTATAAAGCACATTGCAACACATTGTCCAAAAGAGTAAATTACCCTAGTTTGCATATGTGTTAATAATGTTTCTTATCTTACTTGCCTCAGTTATCTTCATGATTGAACTAAATAATTAGGAAGTCTATTTATAACATCAAAATTTAGATAATTCCCTTTTGCCTTGGCAGATACATAGTTTGCTCAGCTTGGGAACTAATACTAATTTTGATCTCAGTCTAATACCACTCATGATGAAAGGAGCATGCTAGAAATAACTTGGTGATCACAGTTTTCCCACCTTTCCCAGGACATCAGCACTTTATGAGTTGGAAATCTCTGGCGGAAGTTTATCAGCTGAGCTTACAGTCGGGTGTCCTATTTTTCAGCCTTTCATGCATCTGTCACTTTCTAGGTTTCAGCCAAGTTTGCTGAGCACCAGAATCCTCAGTCAACAAAGTGCTAAAATCCGTAACTCTGAAACACACTTTTAACCAGCAACACAACTCAAGTGGAACGGCAAAACTTAAGAAAATATTAAAGCAATCTCTTATCAGAGAAGCTCGCTGTTTCTATTTCAATTTCTTTGGAGACTCAACAGTAAAACTGATGTATACTACATGTTCCATACATTGTGTGTCCAGGATGCAAAAAGGAAACAATAATGAATCTCTGAAATACATGTCAGAGCCTATTGAGGTTTCTGACAATGTAAAAATTGTGTGTTCCATTTTAACTTGTAGATTATTGATAAATGATATGCATTATATTTCTACATTTAATTGACTACACAATCAATAATATCTTGTTTCACTGATGCAATTGATGAATATAATCAACCCCCCTACCCCAAGACCCCTTAAAAACCCCTTGCTCTAGCTGCTCGGGGCCACTTCAGTCTCTCCTGCGTGAGAGGTTGCTAGAGCCGTCCGGCGCATCGTTAAATAAAACCTCATGCTATTGCAAAAAAAAAAATATATATATTTAACTGTTTTTAAATGTAGACATGCATTCCTGTTACTCTGCATTGTTGATGATAAATTCATGACAAAACAATTTCAGGGAACCAAGAATTTGATTTTTTTAATATTTTTCTAGTTTTACAAGCATTTTGCATATTATCCCTGCTTCCTTCCATTCCCCCCTTCCTCCCATCCCTTCATCAATCCACCCTTCTCCCTCCCACCCTCCTTGCCTGTCTGCTTCTATGGACTCCAGGGTTCCTTCTGACTTTTTACTCTTGTTGGGGTTCAGGCATTTTGCTATGCCAAGTTGCCTCTCTTCAGGCCACCCCACTTATGGGGGCATTTCCCTTCACTCATCCAGCTTTGGTCCTCAAGGTTTCTACTGTATGTATTTGTTTCTCTTGAGTTCCTCCATAGTCTATGGGCGTATGTTGATATGTCAGTCATTATGCAGGACTGGTAAGGACAAGTCTCATGGTAGTGATTTCCTAGATGCAGCAGTCCTTCCTTGAATGGATTGTCTTGTCCAATGGTGAACCTTCCCACTGTAGTTCTTACAATGTAGGGTTTTTACAATCTCACAGCTATCTCTTCCATGAGTTTCCCAAAACCTTAGGATGGGGATAAAATCGGCTGGATTAATTCTGGTGAGCTTTGATAGGTCACGGGTACCCTGCATTATGGCTGGCTATTACTGTCTACTTCACTGCTCTTCTACTGCCATAGCCTGCATCCTGCCAGGATGTTGAGATCTGCTACCTCTGCTTTAGAAGAGTTCCAGGCTGAGTGCTAAGTGTTCTTCAAATGTATGGTTAATAACACCTATTTACAGAGCAGTTTGGTCTACTCTCTTCCTACCTATAGGTTTATATGCTGTTTTCCTCTATTGATCTATTTCCTTACCTCCATCAGGTTCTTGTTCTAGTTAACGGTAACAGGAATGTATTCCATTCTGACAAATAGGTCTTGAGTTCTACCAGAAAGCATTTGTTTTTCTCCTTGATACTCATGCCATTATTACACTGGTGGTTACCTATTCAATGGTGATTTTTATTGCAATGTGCAGATCGCATAAATTGATAAGGACTGTGATTATTTTTCCCTAGTAGCTTCTATAATATTCCTTGATACTATGTAGGCTATCAAAAAAGGAAGAAGTTCTCTGACCAGTTACAGTTGATGTATTTTGCCCATGTTCTATGATCCACACATGCTGAATCTTCAGTCACAGGGTCTTCCTGACAGTTTTGTGGAGAGCAACCAAACCTATTTTGGGGAGCCCTTGAAACCTCTTTGACCAACATTTTATCAAGAAGTATCACATTCTTGTTATTTCTAGTATAGTTTTAATTGTCACTGGGTTCTATGGATCAGAGCTTTTTCCTCACCTGTTTTCCTCACTCTGAGCCTCTCTGAAAGGTTTTCATTTTGACTTACAGGTTTTGGTTATAATTTCTTATCCAGCTTGGCAAGAGAGCTTATATCAACACAAGGAGCTGAGGGAACTGACACCTACAGGCCCACTAAGAGAGTGTCATATCTGGCCAAGCAAGACAATCTCTTTGATGTTTGTTGGGCCAAACTCAACCAATGCTTCTTTACAAGGTTCGCAGAGCTGAAACCTTCAACTATCAAGCTGACACCTGTATCTAGCTATAACAGAAAGGTTTTGTAAATTATTTTAAATTGCATAAGAGCAAGTTGGTTGTCAGTGACACAGTTTTCTAATTACCTTATCATGTGCCAGTTTTACTCCAACATATGATCTTTGTAATTATGTGTATGCATACATTGGCATATATATTATGAATACATAAGTACATACATTATTACTGTTTTAAAATGCAAATTTATATGGGATCAAAGAATAAAACCCTTAATATATCGATAAAACATTTCTCTCTGAATACATCATTTATAAGGTGATTTATACCTGCATTCATTATACTTATATATAGATAGTATTTTTTAACCCAATTATCTAGTATTACATCTAACTTTTTAAAAATTTTGTTTGGTGTGTGTGTGTGTGTGTGTATCAGAGGGTACCTTATATACCTGTAGAGACTCAAGGTTGACTTTGGGAATCAGCTTGGATTGTTTCTTCCTCCTTTTGGCTTTGCTCTAGTATTAGCCAGACATTGTTTTTCAGAACTAAGAAATGGAGGTCACAGCCATTTCTGTCCTGTGATTTTTTTTAATTTATTATTATTATTTATTATGTATTCAATTGTGCGTGTGTGTGTGTGTGTGTGTGTGTGTGTGTGTGTGTGTGTGTGTAGAACCACAGACAAATTCGGGAACCACCATGGATGCCTCCATCTCCTGTTTACTCTGCCCCGGGATTCACAGATCCGAACTCAGGACCTTCCGCTTGCAAGGCAGAAGCTTAACCCCTGAGCCACCTCTCCAGCCCCCTGTCCTGTGCTTTTTTTTAACTTGGGATTCTGAACCTGAACTCAGGTCCTTCTACTGTGAGGCTGTGAGCTTAACCCCTGAGCCACCTCTCCAGCCCCCTGTCCTGTGCTTTTTTTTAACTTGGGATTCTGAACCTGAACTCAGGTCCTTCTACTGTGAGCCATCTTTCAGCCCTGACACTTAACTTTTCTTTTTCCAAGAATATTATTCCACACACACACAAAAGAAAAATGAAAAAGAAGAGAAATTGGCAGTGTTTGATGTCTCTTTTGGTTTTTCTCATGTGATTACACTTAAAATTCACCTGATTTGGTCTCACAGTTGAATTTGTCGATACATAATTATTTTCCAAACAAAGCAATTCGCTTTGCAGTTTTGGTGTGGACATTGTCGTGCCAAATAAAAAGAAATATTAGCTACAAGCAGGGAAGCTCTCAGTAGTACCTTCTTAATGATCTAACAAGGTTATGATGCTCAAATAGAATTCCTCTAGAGATTTTAAAACATTTAAAACAGTTTGAGTCAGTGACAAATTTATGTGGGATCAAAGAATAAAACCCTTATTAATATATATAATATATATATATTATGTGTGTATACAATATATCTAGTAAAAATAATTCATGAATCCAAATGGCTGCTGGAATCATTTATAATTGGCTTTTGGGGGTTACGTATATTTTTGAAATTATAAAAAGATAAAAATCTCAAAGCAAAGAAGTGTTTATGTTTTAATATTTGGTGTGGAAGAACAAAATACTTGCTAACTGGTTGGGATTATAGAACTTTGCTTTTACTTTTTCTCCATTCTGTGAAGTTTTATAGTAATTTCTCTTTTCTATTTCAGTGAAAGCTAATGTAAATAATGTATTTTAGATTGACAACTTTTTCTGAACTAGACCTACACATCATTTTAATCCTATTCATATATTTATAAATAAAATTGATATATATATATATAAAATATATGTAAGTGATGTATTTTTTGAGTATTCAACTTGGAGCTATATGTTGTTATTATAAGTACAACTGTCACAGCTCTTATCTTGGGAAATGAAGAATTTCCATTCATTTGTTAAGTAGCTTATAAAATCTTCAATTAAATTTATTAAGAAAACTTAGAGGACATTTTTAATTTATGAATAAATGAGAAGATCCAGACATTGTGGCACATATATGTCACATTATCACACCATTGTCTTAGGTAAGAGTATTGTAAGTTCAAGATCTTCTTGGGATACAATGGAAGTTGAAGAGCAAACTGAAACACTGTCTCATATCTGATATATTTGGAGATGCAGCTCAGTGTTAAAACACTAGCCTATCATACGCAAGGTAATGAATTTAGTTGCCAACTAACCTTCAAAACAGACAAAACAACCAAGGAGCTAGTCACAGAATGAAAATAAGATCATCATACATCTTATTTCTGAAGGAAGGAAATCTCTTGATAGATGAGAGACCACCTTACAATGAGAGGGAAGAAATATAAAACAAACCTAGAAACAAGTAAAGACAAGACATATTAAAACTAAATAAAGCAATGTAATTGAAACATAGTCATTGAAGAGGAATTAGTAGACAGAAGGAGATCCTACATAAATCTTGTGGACTTTCTATGACTTTTCATCACTTTCCAAACATAATTGAGAAATTCTGATACATTTTCAGTAAGTGTTATGGGACCAGTTGTCAGAAGAATTCAAGAAAGGTATCAACAAAGGCAATGAGACTTTTGATTCAATGCCACCCATTGATGTAGGAACCACTGAAAATTTGGCAAACCTTTATGAGGAAAAGCAAAAGTAAAACTGCAACAATGCTAAAGAGCTAAATGCAATTATTTTCTAAACTAAGGCAAGTGCATTGCTGTTGATCTTTGGATGATTTCCACCCCTAAGGAACTTAGTCTTCACAGCATCATTTGTGAATTTAGCAAGACAAGCTTCTTGTAGGTCACAATCGGAGCCTCACTGCATTTGTGGGGAAAGGAGGATAATAGGATAGAAACTGGAAAACAATATGCTTATGTCTAGACCAGGATGAAAAAGAGGGACTGAAAAGTTGATATACACAATGGACTAAAGAAGTTATTTCTGAACATAAGTTTATAAAATGCTCATCTATTCTGTCATAATCAAATCAGGGAAATTTTACCTCAGGATGGTACTCACAGTTTAACTCCCAGGGTGATCAGAAATGTAGACAAAAGAAATAATTCACAGGAAATAAGATAGACAAGAAGATATGCTGGCTGGCTACATGGGGGGACATCACAGTCTCAGTGAGGTCTTTCCTATTGCCCACTTCCTGAAACTATATTTTACACAAGAATATAAATGGGAGCTGGGGATCAAGTTGCGAGCTCCAGTGAAGGACTTGTGCTTAGAGAGGGAAATGAAAGTCCTCCAAACTTTGAGTGATGCTTAGACAACCAGTCTGTGACATTAGTCTTGTGCAGAATTCCTAAGATAAAATGAAATCCCTTTGTCAAGGAGGCATCCTGACCATCGTTTTGTTCCAGGTGGCATCCTAAATCTAAGGATAAATATTATTTAGTATATTTGAAATATAGATAAAAGAGTGGGAGTTTGAAAATGGAAAAGACGTTTCCCAAACAGGAGCAGGAGAACAGAAGCTACCTCAGTGTAAGGTCCTTGCTCCAGCAAGAGCAAAGGCAGGCACACACCAATACAGATAAAATAAATGAAAATCAGTTGGCCATACAGGCAAAAAGACATGAAACAAGAGGTAGACTAATGAGGAAGAAGGAAATTTTCAATCAGAGAAGATAAGTTGGATTGAAGCATGTGGGAGAGAAATGACTTGTATTCATTGTGTTCATGCATGGGACTGTCATACAATGAAACAACCAGAAGGCATTCTGAAGAGTGGAGGGGTTAGAATAATTAAGTCACAAGAATTAGAGAATGGGGGCAAGGAGACATGCCTCAGAGCATAAAGTAGTTGTTACGAAAGAGTGAGCAATGGGATTTCCATAGCCAACATGATGGAAATGCCAAGTGGTCAAGGCTACATGTCTTTAATTTCAGTGATATGGATGCAGTGATGGTATCTATGTATGGATTCAGGTGAGAGACCAGCCAGTTTCAATGTGTGATGTGGAGAGCAAATGAGAAAGACACCCAATATCAACCTTTGTCTTACGTATCCATATGTACACGTGCGTACACATGGATCTGCATGCACACATACAAGTACATTTCAAACATATTAACACACGGTCACTGAGTTAAAATTTTTTAAAAATGACTTCATCTTCAAGGGAGCATAATAAAGCAGAATGTGTTGGTAGACTGCGTTATTCTTACCTAAAGAATTTTATTTTCTTTGAGTAACAGACCCTTGTCATTTGTGGGAAAGTTAAAACTTCTGGCTCTGTAACAAAAAGGAGAAAGAGAAATAATATCACAAGGAAAGAAAACATAAGAAAGGCTTGAGAAGAGGAGAAAGAAACTACAGAAGAATGAATGCATTCTGTGCTTGGAGTTCACTTGAGTCCAGTCATCACAAATATGAAGCTGAACAATTCTGTAAGGTTGATTTTACCCCAGCATTAGTTCACAATTAGGGGACAGGCGAATACAAAACAGAAAATTGAAGGTTTACTCTGTCCAGAGCAGCAAGAACATTTAAACTCTGAACATAGTAGGCTTATGGTAAAACCACAGAATTTCAAAACTAACATATGGGAAATTCAATGAGATGTTTCTGTCCAGTTCTCAGCCATAACAATGAGACACACAATTGGAAAATTAAGTAAAATGTTATTTTTATACTTGCACATTTGACTATTTTATGACCTGGAAGGATTATTTACCCATTCATTACTGAGTTTCTCATTTGTAATGGCATATACAATAGAGTTATTAGTCTATCTCAAAAGCTTTTTATGCAAAATGACTAATATGAATAATTATATAAAACAGAAGTCTTTTAGCAGTTGAACTATCAAGCGATAATGAGATGGCAGCTTGGCATGCTAGTGACACACAGGGCAGAGGGGACAATTATTTCTCATGGCAATAAGGTGAAGAACATTTAAAAAGAACATCAATGTCATTTAGATTTTATTTTTACTTGAAATAAAGCTTGCTAAGTCTTTGATGATTTGTATCTCTTTTACCACAACATTCAGTCTCAGTGCAGTTTTCTATGTACAGTTAGGTAAGCTAGTCAACTTGCTAGGACTACACACACTAAGGGAAAGGTCAGTGTTTTTAAATTGCACCTGTTCCTTAGTCACAAAGAATCTTCCAAGTGTATCCTTGAGATGATTAATCTTCATTGTCAACCTGACTGGATTATAATCACCTAAGAAATACACCTCTGGGTGTGTCTGTGCAGGTATTTGTAGAGCAGTTTAATTGAGATTGGAGGAACCATCTGAATGGGGTGGCAAAATTCCATGGGATGAGTTCCCAGACTGACCAAAGGTACTAAGCTGAGCACCAGCATTTATCTCTTTCTGTGCTAACTGTGGTCATAATGAGACTGGGAGCCCCCCTTTTCTTTTCCATGATGAACTTTATTCTCAAACTTTAAGACAGAAGAAATCCTGCCTGCCATTGAGTCCACCTTTCTTTTAGAGGTATGAAAAAACTTGTTAATGAGTTTTTTTGTTAAGTCAGAAAATGATTCACAATATATGCTTGGGGAGAGCAGAATCAAGTTAGATTCAGATAGACTAAGGGGTTGAGCAATTTGTGCCAAAGTAGCTATTGTCTCACAAAACAAAAATATAAATTTATTCTGTATTTAACAAATTTTAGCAGAGCAATGTTTTTTTCCTTTAAACAAGTGATGTTTTTTGTAGTTTTGCATTTGTTAAGCCTGAGAATAATTCTGTTCTCTCTGTGTGTGTGTGTGTGTGTGTGTGTATGTCTGTCTGTGTGTGTGCTTTTGTGGCTAGTTCCAATATTAAAGTGTTTTATTTTCTTAATGATTAGTTTGTGAGTATAATTTTATATTCTGGTGAATTTCACCTTTCATTTCTGTTTTGGGATATACATTGCTCAGTCTTGTGTGTTGAATTGCAACAAAATTCATGTTTTGGGAATGTGAGAGACACAACTCAACATTTGAGTCCTTCCTTACCATGCACAAAGCTCTGGGATTTATCTCAATCATTGGGGGATGCGGGATTCCATGACCTGCACACTTGACTCATTATCCTACTAGATATTGGAGTGGGATCAGCAGGAATTGAATCAGTATGATCAAGTGGGGATCTTGGAAAAGCCAAAAAAACCATGTCAAGTTTATTATGGAATATGATCTATTCCATATCGCAAAACAGGGGGTGATCTCTGTACATTGTGCAAATGGATGAAGTCAATAGTGGCAGATAGACTACATGTGCAAAATCAACAATAGATGGGGCCATTGTCAACAATATAGCCCTGCCAATCTTTAGACATGTTAATATGTCCTAATGACCCCATTCATTGTGGAGAAAGAACAGGCTGCTGATAGGTTAGGAACTTGGTGATACAATTTCAATGATAAAGCTCTGTGCCATCCTTTAGACATGGTAGTTCATGTCTAAATGGCTTCCAAATAACAGGAAGAAATGTGTAGAAAAAACACCTCTGTCCTTTATCCCAATTTGAGACAGGACAAGATTCGTCCCTGCTGCTTATGGGAACGTCAACAGGAGTCAGCCTACAACTATGCTGGCATAGGAGGCACATTGCCCTTGGCATCCATCCTCATGAAATGAAGATCTTGAGCTTGATTGTTCCCTACAGGGAGAAAAGAAAATATAGCAACTAAAATATGTGTTCTAGATATGAATTTCACATGTAGTTTGTAGAGTCATTGTTTTAATATATTCTGTAGTTGACAGCTGAAATCAATATATTTTAAGAGTATGTCTTATAAAGATGGACACTATTTAGATTCATTTGTCTTTAATGTATACAGTACTGTATACAGAAAATAGTGCCTAAATCTAACCACTTGGAATAATTTTCTTTTTCCAAAATTTTATAGTTTCTTAGGTAGTGTGTTCTTCATATTTTAAATGACCTATGTTTGTGTGTTTGTGCATGTGCATGTGTGCATGTGTGTGTACAAGAATGTACATACTATCGGACACATGGACACCAAAAAGTGTTGTGTCAGCACTTTTCTTGTGGAACTGCCACACAACTTTCTGTCAATCCCAGGTAGGAATTCAAGGACAGATCAAAATAATAATTATTCCAAAGATCAACTGATGAACCAATGAGTTATTTGGGAGTACTTTCAGGAGAAGGAATGATTAAACCTCAGCTTCATCATCAAACCTCCTTCCACTCCCCAGCCTGGGTGGGACTCACAGAAGTTGCACCCCTGGAGCTATCTCTGTGCTGTATGGCTTGCTAGAAAGAATCTCCTCCAGGGTTCTGGACTATTCAGAGTCTCCTTTTACTGCTGGCTACTCGCTGGCCCTTAAGACTGCTTGACTGCTGCAATCTTATCCAGACTTCACCGCTCATACTTAGGTGTCTACCTTTCAACTGATGGGCTGTCAGGAGAGTCTCCTCCTGTAGCAGTCCTTCACTGTTTTCTGCATTCTGGGGTTAGCCTTTCCCCTCCAAGCTTGTTATTTTCAGGAAATTCTAGAGTGTAACCTGCTGTTTACTTACTGAGACTTTGTCCAGAATCGGGTTTTTCAATTTGGTAAAGGACATACCCCTTAGCTTAGCAAAGTCTAAGATATTTGCCTCGAGGACAAATGCTATACCTCACAAGGTTATCTTGAGACTCAGTCTCTGCTTAATACCTTAAGATGGGTTTCCAGATGTTTGTCACTCTGTACGCTATGTTGTGTCTCTAGAAAACTTCCATAGTTTCTCCTGTGACACCCTCATATCTCGCTACAGGAGCACAGGGATTGTATGTGTACCCTTGCACATCTTGCTTTTTTTTTTTGTTGTGCAGTGTATATAAACTCAAAAACTCATGACTGCAAGATAAGTGTCTTACTCTCTGAACCATTTCCTCACCTTATGCATTATATTTATTTTTAATTAAAATATTATTCATTACAATTGATGAATTGTACATATATAACTTTAAAGACAAACACAAAGAAATTCATCACCAGTTTAATCCACAGTCACATTTGGTAAAATGGGAAATTAATAAGGAATTAACCAAGGTGTCTCATTCAGATTTTACCAGTATTGCTGGTACACAGTTACACGTGTGTTATGCTTTTGATATTATTTAATTTTATCTTCTAGTAGTTAGTTGTATGCTTCCACAATAGTCAAGAGAGTGTGTTTCAAATTATTCTTGTAGTGCATGCATAAACACAAAAGTTGCTTCCCACATTGCTTTCTATTTCCCACTTCTTCTATAACCCACTACTACCACTATTTTAGTCTCTGTTGAATTTTATCATTGAACACCTTAATTCTCAGGTTGTGTTTATTACTCGTGGTCTCTAATTTCTCTGTAATCATATAGTAGTCTTGCATGTTGTTTTTATATTGCATTACACTTAACACCTTGAAGATAGATTCAGTCTATTGTATGTACTACTTGCTCACTTCTATTTACCAAAGGCTGGTATTGCACAGGAATATCGGTTTCTTGAGTTATTCCCGCATATGTAAAAGATCATCTGGAGGTTTTTCTTTTCATGTTCACCTAGGAAAAGCAGAACTGCTATTAAATATTTCTGTACAGATTTTTTTCTTAAGCTAAGTTTTAAATTTGAGGGGGTAAATGACCTTCAGTGAAACTGGATAAGGCCAGTGAAAGTTTAATTTTGACAATGTTGTGAAATGAGTTTCCAGAAATAGAGTTCTATTTTACATTTTTGCTATGATATATAAGTAATCCAATGTGGCTACCTCTTCATGTGCATCAGAATCTGACTTCACTTAATATTCCATTACCCAATCTCTTTAACCAAACCCACTCTCTTCATAAACAGAAAATAACTTCCCTTTGGCTGTGTGTGCAGAGGATGACGAAAGAAAAAGCTTCGGTGATGAGTAAGGGAATCTTTCTATTAGTTTAGTGCTCATCCTTTATGTCCTCATTTAGCTTTTATCATATCCCAGGAGGTCGTCCTCAAGAATATTCACATCAATAAAAAGAGCTTCATCATACATATGTGTGGAAAAAAATGTATTCATTACATAAAAAGTAAAACAACACATAAACACACTTGTTTATTAAATAGTTTTTAAAACTGAAAAGAAGTGGGATGTAAGCCAATAAAATTTATTTTTAACTCAAAATATAAATCTAAGCATGAATGTATAAGGTTTATATGATAAGAACAACATTTCATAGCAGGAAATACATAAGAACTAAAGTTTTTCCATATTTACAAGGATATTTATTTATTGACCACATATTGGGAGAACAAGGAGTAAAATTACTGATTATAATGCTGACTAAGTTGTATTTAATTTTAGAATAACCCACTCAGGACAGATTATATATTTTAAAAACTCATTTTCTTTTGAATCTTTGATGTTGGGGATAAATTAGGTTTCCCTGACTGTTGGTCTCATATTTCCTGCTTCTGTTTATGAAATAAAGAAGTGCAAACATTTAAGCAATCTCTATATTTCTTTGTAAAGCTCGAGAATTTACATTATAATATCATTTGTTGAGGTCATGACTATTGACTTATTGACAGAAGAATGGATTTTATTTAGGGACATAAAAATGGAGCCTGCTGAAATAAAAATGAAGGTCAGTCAGATTGACATTCTAGTGAAATGGATGGGAAAAGGAAAAGACAGACAAGTGTCAAGGGAAAGGAAAGCTGATTAAAAACAATGGAAAAGGATTTTTAAAACATCACACCCTATAGTGAATTTTTATTCATTCCTTGCCCGATATTGCCTTAAGTGCAAAGTTAAAGAAAGAGAATTGTTGGAGGGGGCGGAAGACATGGCTATAGATTCCATTATGTTCTTTGAACCACCCCACGTGTAGCTTTTTATAGAAACACACTAATGTTTTCTTCTGAGTTCCTTTGGCATTGAGACACAACACTGAATTTAATAAGTCCATCTTCCCAGGAGTGCTGAAATCCCAGGAAAGATCTGAAATTTAGAGTTTTTCTTTTCAAACATGGAATGAAATATTTTCACTTCTCCATTCCATATTTGTTTGTTAACTTGTACATGCATATAAATATTTGCTGTATCTGTATTTTATATATAATTACAGCACATTTCCTGTGATCTTTCCATGCTCTTCTATATTGTCCTAAGTGCACTATACATGTATGACTATGAGCTGCCAAAATAGTGTAAAACTAAAACATTTAACATTAAAATCCTGCATTTTTAATCTAGCATATAGTTAAGTAAATGCATTTAATGAGCAATTTTTTTATAACATGCTGTCTGAAAAAGTTATAACTGGATGCTAAAATCATGACCTAATTGACCATTAAGATTGGCCCTTAATTTACTTTATAAGATTTAAAAGACAGTTGTACATTCAAGACTGAATAATAACATGCCAAATCACTTTGACAAATCAACTATTATGTCACTGACAAAAAGTGTTAATATTAGTAAAAGAACAGCAATAGATATAGCAATTTAATGTAGACATTTACATTCTTTGAATTATTCCTTCTATGAGGACACAAAAAGGTAGTCTACTTAGTTGTTTTGATATTTCTAATTAGGTGTGGTACTTCTATTAAAAACACACACACAAAATCTAATTGAGTTTTTTTGATATGGAGATAAATGATATGAATATCCTTAGTTCAATACAAATTTTACCAACCTTTTTTGTCTTGGTCTCCTTAGTTTAATAGAAATTCTTCCCAGATTTTAAGACAATTTACAGAACTCTTGAATGCTTAAGGTTGGTCTTCATCCAGAGTTTGGCATGTATATCCAAGTATATGTGTGTTTATACAAATAGAATCACTTTGGTATACAAACCAACGATTTTACTATCAACTCTTCACAAGTATAACAAAATTAAAATGTGTTCTAAGGTATTAAGAAATTTGAGGAATTCTAAAGTCATGCAACCTTTATTCAATATTGAAATTTCTTGTTATTAAAATTCCTTTAGGCACTCTGCCATCTTGAACTTCTCTGGGACAAAATTCTATCCTGGTAGGAGAAGGCTTATCTTTTTGTGCAGTCATTTACACTTTCATTTTCTAAAACCTTGACTTCTCCTCTAAACAGGTTTTTTTTAATCCTATCAAAGAAATATGGGCTAAAATTCAAGACAATGAACAAATTGACATTTCACATTTATAATCAACAGACCAATGTTTGAAAAGAACTGCACATGAACACTGGGGGGAGGGGGTGAAAATGTCTGCAAATTTTCTTAATCAACCTGGATCTAATTATAAGTTTCATTATAATGTGTGTTCTTTAAAATAAATGTTTTCTCACAATCCTTCAAATTTGTGTTTGATTATGATAATGTTAAGTGGTGGTGGCATGCAGATCACTAAATACATGGGGGATACATGGCAGAGCATGAAATTCCCACAGATAGAGATCCATTCAGCTGGTCTGTGCCTCTAGTTTCTGCAAATCTAGACTGAGAAAAATGTTCTTTCTAGGAATTTGCCTCTCTTCATTTTCTAGGCATTTCATATAGCTCAGCTGTATCAGATTCGATAATAATCAGGAGGGAATAAACTGTTCATGAAAATGAAGTAACAGTGCCTACTGAGAAACTATGCCTTTCATCTGCACTGACGATGTGATCACGATTTATTTATTTGCATGTTATTTTGCTCTCACATAAGGGAGAAAACATTGTACATAAGTATTGGGATGAGTGCTAAGTTAAAATGTCAACCATCAAATTTTAACACCAGCAACAATCTATGTAGTATTTTAGCACCAACCAAGTAGGAATCTTATAAGGTATTCAGAATGTACATTTATTGAACTAAAACAGTCAAAAGAATATGTACAAATTTTATGATGTTATGTTAAAATTTGTACCTGTGGGAGGAATATTCTCCACATGAAGTCTATCACAGAAAAAGAGGTTATATCACTGTGCGAGAATATAATCCTTCTGTTAATTCATGAACCGAAAAAAAATTCCTCAGGGTATCAGAGATTTGAGAAAAAAGAAAGAAAATACTTGCATTATGTGTCTGATGTATCTGTGTGAGCTTAATTTTCTATTTGCATTTCTGTAATAGATGAAAGATGTAGAAATAACACTTGCGGGAGATAACTCCCTATTGACTATGCATCAAAAAAATTTAAATGTGTTGGAAATTCAGAAACAAGACTGAATATTTTATGACAAACATACTAATTTTAGGAAGGAAAAATCAAGTAACTAGAAGAAAGAAATGCATAATACTTTGTATTTTAAAATGACCTTGATTTTTGGAAGGTTATTTTAGTCAATTATATCCCGTGTAGTCAGACTCTACTCTCTTTTTTATCATTCTTTCTACTTTATGAAACAGGTTATAAATTTTGTAATGTATTGTGTAGAAAATATAGAAATTTCCCATATTTCACTTGTTTCATTATTCTGATGATACCCAATATCTCTGTTAAGTTTCTATACATGTGTAAAAATATATATGACATATACATGCCATCATTATCATTCAGTCTTAAGAAGAAAAGAAATTCAGACATATCGGCACAAAAGAACTGAATCTTGAAGATGTCATGCCAAAAAACTGAATGAGTCAATCTCAAAATAACATAACATGATTCCAGATAAATAACATAAAATCAAGATTACACACATACAGACAAATGGTGGCTGCTGGGGCTTGTGTTTTAAGGGTACAGCATTTCAGTTTAATAAGGTGAAATGGTTCTGGACATGTATAATGGTGATAAGTGAGACAAAATATGAATATTCTTGATGCTACTTAATTCTACTCTTAAAGTATACCAAAATAAATAGTAACAACAAAAAATAGTTAGAGAATATATAATTGGTATAGGTTTGAGGCTGTTTAGGATTTCATTACACTGACAGCAGTTTTATTGAAGCTGATCAGGGGACCATAGACCAGAGTTAGAGATTCCTTTGAGTGACTCTGAGAATTGGGTGCATGGAATTCTTAAAGTCCGAGACCACATCTTAAGCAAGAGGCAAGAAAGAAGCAAGAAATTTTTCATAGAAGCCAGACTTTAGCAGTTATGAGTAAGTGGGGTTTCCCTAACATTAAGTGTTCGATTAAACTGTGATCACCAGAATGATTCAGGGAAACTCAATCCTAATTTTTTCCCCCAGAATTGCAGTAAGGTGGGGGCAGGTTAATGAAGTAATTAGCCAGCACTTTTCTTTCCTTAACTTACCAGCCAGTTATTTATTTATTTATTTTTTGTCTTGGCTGCAACATAACAATACACACACACAGACACAGACAGACACACACGCACGCACAAACTTACACGCAAAGATAATTTCCATGTGTTTTATTGTCATCAGAAAACCCTTTCTTCTATTCTAAAATTGATTTATGACACAAACGACATAGCAAATGCATGTGATTCTGCTGTGGGGTTTCTATGTCCAGAACACATGTAAAGGATTAAGACAGATTTTATTAGTGGAAAGAAAGAATGGAACTCACAGACATGTAGTCGCCAAAGGACGAGAGAGATAAAAGGAATCACAGACTGCAGACATGGAGTCCATGAAGGGCAAGAGATCTGAAGATAACAGCAGTGTCAGCCTTGTTTGTTACTTTTTCTCATTAGTAAACTCTAGTTTGTGTGAACCTGATAAGTCTGTTATGGGGCCTAGAAAGGAAAGCAGGCCAGACCTGACTGAGCTGAGGAATTTAGTTCATTTGCATCTGAGTAGCTACTCTACACCTGAACTTTAGGAGTTCATATCCACATCCCTCCTCAAACAAAGGTTTGGAGGAAGTTAGGAACTTATCTCAGTGGGGTTCAGTGTCAACTTCAAAAGCCTTTCCCAACACACTTTCTACTCTGTCCTATTTTAAGCTACCTAAAAAGATTTCTCTCTCTCTCTCAATGCCATGGGAACTGCAGAGCAGTAATTGATAGTGACTTTTACAAAGGCTGTAAGAAAGCAAGCTCCATCTTTCTTAACTTCATAAAACGAAACAATTAATAAGGACTTCAGATGTGAAAATACCCTGGATAAAATAAAAGTGGGCTGGGAAGACAGCTCAAGGGTTAAAGCCTTTGACTCACAATCCAAAGGACTTGAGTTCTTAGTTCAGAACCCAGGTCTTAGGTGAAAATTGCCTGACAGGAAATGGCCTAGTTCTGCACTTCGGGCCCTGGAATGAAGAGCCTCAGAAAACCCAAAACAAAGCAATAAGGAGTTAGAGAAATCCGATGATTCTCAAAGTCATCCTTGGGTCTCCACATGTATACACACTCAAGTAACTTTCTCTATGCGCGCTCGCGCACGCGCACACACACACACATACACACAACACACTTCAAAAGCACACAAATAAAAGATGAAAATAAAATAAGTAAAACTGGTTGTTGCAGCATTTAAAAAGGAACAGATTTGGATAAGGCATGTCAGGTGATGATTTAAACACGATAGGAGGTCCCTTTGGGGTCCTTATGTGTCCAAATTCTTGTGTTTTGGAGTTGAAAATTAAAACCAGGACATCAATAGTAGATTAAGGCAGAGTTTGATAGAGGAGACAAAGAATGGAACTCATAAGGGGTAAGGGAGCTCTGGAGAACTCCTGGACTCCTGGAATGGAATCCATGAGGGATGAGAGAAAACTCACAGAGGCACTCATGAGATCCAGACATGAAGTATCTATCATGAGGGGCAAGGGAGCCAAAGATGGCTGTCAGGTCAGGATTATTTATAGACTATGCAGACCCAGGGAAAGGTGACTTTTCCTGATTGGTTAGCACTAGTTTCTGCAAACCTGGTTGGACCTTTTGGACCTCTTCATCTTGTTGTTCTGTTTATATTGGAACCCAACCTAATTGATCTTGTGCCCACCTCTTGGCAGAGTTTATCTACAATGGAGAACTAATCTCCATACCCTTTTATGAACAAAGGTTTGGAGGGAGTTGACAACTTTAGGGTGTGTTTCTCCAGGGTAATCCCAGTCCTAGGATGACCTAAAACCTTTTGGAGACTGTCCCAACATGCTTGCACAAAACTACCTAACAATGACTGGAGAGGTAGCACGAAAAATTAGTAGCTTGACCCAAACCTCAAAATAAAAAGGGTGTCAAGGGTTGGAGAATGGATTTGACACAGATTATAAGAGGACTGTGTAAGTGTTGTGAACATCGAAATTTCTAGGTTCATAAAGAAATGACAAAGTCCATGGTGCATGGACACTGCATGAGAGGCTGTGTGTGCTGAGAGCTAAGAGTCCCACACTGGGTTATATAAAAGCAGTTGTAGCAGTCAGGAGATACAGTACCCCAGTGCTGCAGCCTGTGATCAGAGAAGAGCCCTCGTTAGGAAGAATCATTCAGAAAAATATGAGTCCTTGACTATGACACAGGAAAGAACTTCAGGAGTCCAGAAGTCCAAGAAAAGAAAAAAAAATAGTGAGATTTAGGTAACATAAGATATATTTACTTTTCATTTAGGCATGATTGATCAGAGAGAACACATACCTTCAAAAAAGAAAGGTAGTATATGTCTGAAACAGGTGGAGCTCCTTTAGGGACAGAAATTGCTGATATAATATTTGAAATTTACTCTAAAGATGAAATTTGTAGTATAATTTGAATTTGAATCAAGTTTAAAAATTAAGTCAAGTATGCAAGATTTTATTTACTTATTTTTCTGAAGAAATTTTCTTCCTGTGAGTAAAATTTTTAGGTAGTTCATGGGATGAACATTCAGGTCTAGGGAGGAAAGAGAACTGCTGATTATGTTCTGGATCTCTAAGCATGCATAATCCACTTCTTAGCATATTCTTTTGAGATATCCTTTAGGAAGGAGAATGATATATTGCATGCATTTTTGTTTTGTCAGTTTGGTGGAAGCTCTTGACTCTTTTCCAGTGGTCAACATCCTTTCCTTCCACCCCTCCTTATTTTTCCCTGCCTTTCTTTCTGGCATCAAGACAATACACCAGCTTGTTGTGAAAGCAAAGATTTCAGGCTTTATTTTAAGAACACGGAAAAGCCCTTATGAGGTTCAAGTAGAAGAAAGGCAAGCTTTCATTTATAATGTTGATGGATCACTCATGCTAGAGTGTAGAAAATGGATTTTCATGAAGGCTAGTGGAGAAGCCAGGGGAATACGCTAGAGTGTACAACAGCCACCCAGCTGGGGAAAGTGGTTGGATTAAAAGAGTAAGAATGAAGGAACAGAAGCTAAGTGGTTTTGCAGTATCTTTTGTGGAGTCAATACCATTATTATTTGTGGGAGAGACTGAAGTTGTTTGGGATTGCAAAAAGAAAATGACTCCTAAATTTGCAGCTTCAAAGCAGGATAAAATTTAATGCTGTTAGGAAAACTGGACACTAGAAATAGAATAGACCCAGATACAGGGGGCTGGAGAGGTCGCTCAGGGGTTAAGCCTCTGCCTTGCAGGCAGAAGGTCCTGAGTTCGGATCCTAGACCCCACATATAGATGCAGGTGGAAGCGGGGGGGGGGGCAGCAGGGGGCAGCCTGCGTTTCTGGTCCTGGTAAGGCAGAGTAAACAAGGAGGAGGTGGAGGCGTCCATGGTGGTTCCCGAATTTGTCCGTGGTTCTACACACACACACACACACACACACACACACACACACACACACACAAATACACACACACATGCGCATACACACATACACGCACAATTGAATAAATAATTTAAAAAAATTAAAAAAAAAAGAATAGACCCAGATACAAAGACAGTGCTATGGAAAACCTTCAGTTCTGCTTGAGGTAGGAAAATAAAAGAAGGACATATGAGAAATCCAAGTTAATAAGTTACCCTCCCATACTCTTATAATGTATTCTTTAGGCTTGACATCAGTGCACCCAGTTCATACATTGTTAGCAAACTCCATGAGAGACAATGAATTCAATTTTCAAAAAGCAACTTTTCAGAGAACATGGAAAGTTGAGGTTGTTTATGTAAAAATTTCCATAAATTTCACGTCATGTAATATTTAACTACAAATAGAAAAGGAAAAATAATGAAGTATGTAACTGTGTTTATTTAATCTTCCTTACTGTGATTCACTTTAAAACTTTTTCTGTTCATTCACTCAGTGGAAGACAGTTTCATTCTGATCATCATTCATTTGGGACCTCTACATGATGGAGATCTATTGGTGTCCATATGTAATAGCTGCTTAATGGTGCAATGGGCCATGCAGAACACAGTGGCATCTAAACTAGACCAGACAAAATATATTGAGAATGATAATGTCATCCATGACAATAAAGCAAGATTTTATCATGAGATTGAATATTGAATATGTCTTTTCTTTTGCCTTTCATAGTCTTTACTAGTGCTTCTTGTGATTTCTGCTGTTCTTGTACTGTAAAATCCCTTTCTCCTCTATGTCTGTGAGAACATTTTTTCTCAGGGTGGAAATGTAAGAAGAAATGGGACCCAATACGAAAGTTAAACTCGAGAAGCAGTTATGTGTGGTGGGAGGGGTGAAGAACATTGTCTCAAAATATGCTTTAAGTTGTGACCAAGTTTCAAAAATAGCATGATTAAAATTTGGCTTTCAACTATTTTTATCTAAGAATAACTTGAAGCCAATGTTATTGACTTTATGTCTCCTGAATTTTTTTACCCTTTTTTAAAACAATCTTTAAAAAAAATTAAGTTATTTTTCTAGTTTTATAAGCATATTGAATACTCATCCTGGCTTCCCTCCCGTCCTTCCCACCCCTCTGTCTTCATAGACCCTAGGGCTCCCTCTGTCCTGATAGGGATAAGTACTCAACATGCTTATAAAAGTAGGAAAAAAAGTGTTTCCTGAAACTTTTATAATCATCTGCTGTTAATTATATGGAATTCTGATCTGGCTGTGCTCATGAAAATGTATCAGGTTTTCTGGGTGTAAGTTCTTGTGTTTGGGAGTGGAAGACTGAAAGGCATAGAGGATTAAGGCAAAGTTTATTAGAGGAGAGAAAGAACAGATACACAAGGGGCAAGAGAGCTGAGAAGAACTTCAGACACAGAGTCCCATTAGGTAAGGAAGCTGGAAAGGAACTCACAGATACGCAGTCCATGAGGGGCAGGGGTTACTTACAGACTTAGGTAGGCCCAGGAAGAGTGACTTTTCCTCATTAGTACTTTCAGTTTCTGCAAACCCTATTGGAGCATTTGTTCCTTTACATTTCACTGGTCTGTTCATATTGTGCCCCAAGGCAGTTGGTTGTGGTCACTTCATTTTAAGGCTTAACTATAACAGTGAATTAATCTCCATATCTTTTTATAAACAGAGGACTGGGGGAAGTTAGAGATCTTATCTCTGTGGAGTATTAAAACAAGTTCCTTTAGATTAGTTGGGTGTGTTCCTTCAGGATAATACCAGACTTCAGGATGACCTTCAAGAGCTTCAAAGACCATCTCAGTATGGCTTCTCTAAAACTGCATAATTACAAAAGATTCTGCATTTTTTTTCTCATTTACAGATTTCACCAGGGTTTGTGACAAACTTTTAGGAGGCTAATAAATTGCAGCATAGCAAAGAAAAGTATGCAGTATTCATGAGGTAAAAATACAATCACCAAGTTAGGTCCCATAGGGTTTACTTAAACCAAGAGAAGAGAAAAGGTGTCTACAATCCTGTTCCTTAAAATATGTGGGTTCTCCAAGGGCCATTTTTCCCCCCTTAACTAGATATGTTCATGATTTGGTGCTGCCTTTGAAAGACTGTTCCCCTCCTTCTGGAAGGGATTTGAAGTAGAGAATACCAGGGGATCTGACTGAAGTTCCCTGATGCATGAGATTAAGTCAAAGCTATCTGCTGAATCTGAACTGGAGACACAATTCCCACACAAGACAATTACCCCAGGCAAGTGATCTGTGAGTCAGAAAGCATTTGGTTGGTAAACTTCATCTTACATGGTCTTGTGCAGACCAGATGAAACACTAAATGCATTGCATTCCTCTTTTCTTTATTTTTCTTTATTTATTTTTTTATTTTTTTAGGATCTTGGTGCCTTTTTATTTTTATTTTATTTTATTTTTATTTTTTATTTTTTTTTAAATTTTTTAATTTTTTCTATAATTCTTAAAATATGTTTATTCATTCAAAGTAGAATCTTCTAGAGTAATAAGTGGTAAACATTAATCTTTCTAGATAAAAGAATAAGGTGAAGAAATTTGATCTAGCTGTAGCATACTAAACAACAAAATGTTGTTTATAATTTATAATGAATATGTAAGATATAGAATATGCAGCATATTCAGCGTTATCATAGAATTTTTAGAGCAAGTCATAGAAAAAGAAAGAATAAGCATAAAACCTCCTCTTTTCTAAGCTGAGAATCAAGCGTTTTCACAATGAATAAACTCCGTGTGTTTCCAACTTTGAATGTTTTCCTATGTATGAAATCATGGTGGTCCTTTGCTGAACATGTTAAAAAAGCTGAAAATATAGTATGGTGAAGTGCTGAAAGAATGATCTTTGCTTCCTTATAATGTCAGTGTGAATCCTGACTCATCATTTTTCAGTTGTATCCTCTGAAAAACATAACTCCTATGAAGTCCAGTTCCATAGTGTTACAGTAGAAATGATCTTTCTCAGGAGAATAGGTTTCTCATATAACAAAATCTTACTTATAAAGCAATACCAATTCATAGAACATCAATCTATGAGCATAGTAAAGAGAGGGTTTCAGGAAACCAGGTTTCTTAATTCCTAGATTCCACAAATCTTTCTTTTTTTTAATACATTTTTATTTTATTATTATTTCCACTCATACAAGCTTAATAGGTACACTGGTTCCCTCCCTCCCTCCTCCTCCCCCCGAACCCTCTGCTCCTCCTCCCCTCACTCCTCCCTCCCCATCCCCCAGTGCCTCCAACCCCAATTCCCAGAGAGTCCTTTCTTGTGCATGCCTGACTCTCCTCTGGGCCCTCCTCTCCTATGACATACAAGGACCCAGTGGCATTTCCCTGAACCCTTTCCCGTGTTCCCCTTAACATAGGAAAACTACTGTGGTTGTCAATCCCTTGCCTCCAAGGATCTTGGTGTCTTTAGCAGATGCTAGACTTTGTGAGGTCAATAGTGTGTTGGACATTGCACCGGGCATGCAAAGTCCAATTATTATTGCTTCAGCCCTAACTTGTGTGAGTATCTTGCAAATCATTGCTCCTCCCATCCTTTTGCTTTTACAATCTTACTGCCCCCTCTTCCGCAAATGTCCCTGAGCTTCAGGATGGGGAGAGATTAGGCTGGCCTAGTTCTATGTGGTTGATATAGAGTCTCTGAAGTTCTGGATTGTGGTTTGTTGATTTTCTTTTGCAGTTTTCCTGCTCCTGCAATGCCCTTCACTCCATCCTGCTGGGCATTGTATGCCACCCCCTGGCCAGAGACAAAAAGCTGTTAAACTGGAGTCTTGTTATAATAGCACATTCAAGGGTAGATGTAATAAAAGCAGGAAACCTCAGTGAGGGAGGGGTCAATCATCCATTTGCAAAATGCTTACTTTTTATCTGCCAGACTATATGGCCTCCCCTTCTGGTGAGATCATACCCCCTGAGTTGAAAATGATCAGGAATGAACGTCTGTGAACTTAACCAGATGTCACATTACTTACTTGAAGTCCTTGATGGAGGCCTATTTTCTCTGCTGTAACATGGTCCCCTCTCTCCTTGTGTCTGGTGTGGCCCTCCAACCCCATCCCTCCTGTTCACAATCCTTGCAATTACTGTAGGTATTACATAGATTTACCTTTGAGTGTCTCAAGGTGGGATGGGTGGGTTTGGTACTAGGAGCCACCTATTAGGGAGTACATACGGCGCTTAATTTTCTGGGTTTAGGATACTTCACTTAATATAATTGTTTCTAATGACATCCATTTCCCGGCAAATTCCAGTAATTCATCATTTGCGATGGCTGAGTAGTATTCCATTGTATAGATATACCACATTTTCCTTATCCACTCGTCAACTGTTGGACATTTGGGTTGATTCCATGACTTTGCTATTGTAAACAGTGCTGCTATGAACATGGTCGCACTTGTGCTATGGAGGTGAACCTCTGCTGCATGGGGGGTTATTCCCAAAAGTGGAATCGCAGGGTCATATGGCATTTCAATCTTTAATTTCTTTAAGAATCTCCAGACGGCTCGCCAGAATGGCTGTATGAGCCTCCATTCCCACCAGCAATGTAGCAGAGTTTCCCTCTCTCCACATCCTCTCCAGCATTTGGTGTTGTTTGTATTGTGGATTTTTGCCATCCTAACTGGGGTGAGATGATATCTCAGGGAAGTTTTGATTTGCATTTCCCTGATGGCTAAAGAAGTGGAGCATTTTTAAAGATATTTGTTAGATGTTTTAATTTCATCCCTGGTAAAGTTTCTTTTAAGTTCCAAGGCCCATTTTTTGATTGGGCCAGTGGTTTCCTTGGTGTTTAGTTTTCTAAGTTCTTTGTGCATTCTGGACAGTAGAGCTCTATCAGATATGTGGTTCATGAAGATTTTCTGTGGGTTGCTTTTGAGCTCATGTTACAATCTCTTTATCTGAACAGAAGCTCTTTAATTTCACAAGATCCCAACTGTTGAGAGTTGGTAGCAGTGACTGTGCCATTGGATGTCTGTTAAGGAAATGTTAGCCTAGCCCAGTCAGCTCCTTTCAACTATGGTTTTTAAAGTCTCTGGCCTGATATCAAGGTCCTTAATCCATTTGGAATTAAGTCTTGTACATGGTGACAAGTACGGGTCCAGCTTTAATCTTCTGCATGTGGAGATCCAGTTTTGCCAGCACCATTTGTTGAAGATGCTGGTTTTTTTTTCCATTGGATTCTTTGGGCCCCTTTGTCAAAGACCAAATGGCTGTAATTTGTGGGCTTATATCTGGGTCTTCAATCCTTATCCATTGATCTGTGTGTCTATTTTGGAGCCAGTACCAGGCTGTTTTTATAACTATGGATCACAAATCTTTCTTTTAGATCACCACCATTACCAAGTAGTACAAATTGGACTTACTAATCTTTCTGACAGGGTGCGAGTTAGTTAACAAAAGAGATAGACTTTGATTCTTTACTCTTCTGATAATCCCTCCATAGGATCAAAGGTAAATATTGCTCACAGAAGCAACAGGTTTCAAAGCCATTGAATGAAAGAAAAATTGGTGCAAAGCTTCTATTCTGATTTAATGGTTCTTGCTGACCCCACTAATCAGATCTTCAAAACTCCACTTGTCAGCTCTTCCATTCAAGTCCAAATGATGAACTCTCCACAGCACCAGGTAATTATGTCTCACTTCATTGACAAAGTCTTCTGTTGGATGTACAGAATTTTAGTTGCCTTAATTACAAGCAAACACAATCTTTTGAGTTACTTTTGAGAGAAGCCATTTGAACCTTTGCCCTGAGGAGTCTTGAGAACCAAATTTTCTCTTCTGGCTGACTGTGTCCTGAGTGGTCTGAGGGGAATCCGGTCTTTGCATCACTGAGTTCCTGTGCTGTTAGAGTCTGCCCTCTCTGCTTGAGGCGCTGACTCTGCAGCTGCTCCAGAGAAACCCACTGTGCTCTAGGGCGCTTCCTGAAACTTTCAAAGGCGAAAGAAAGTGAGTTTTCCTTTTCTTACTTTTTTTTTTTTAATTTTCACATGTGCCAAAGGGGGATTTTGGAAGACTTTCTTCTGCAGCAACTCTGGAATTCATCCCTTGTGAAATGTGTTTCTGTGTGCTTTGCGAAGCACAGGGTCTCACCAAAACATTTCTGAAATAACTTCAGAAAAGGATAGAATGGGAGACAACTAATCTGTGTTCTGCGCTCAGCTTACTTTATATGCTCATTTTCTGCATGATACTGCTTGATTAGGTGAATTCCTTTCAAATTATAAAAGACTTTCCAAATATAACATTGAAAGAAATATGTAAAATTTTATCCAGTAGCAGAATGTGCATATTTAAAAAATTCTGTGAAATAATCGTGAGAAACAGTAGCAAAAATGAAAGCACCACTAGTGTAGCTGATTGTGATATTCACTTCTGACTTTGCTCATTATTCCATCATACTTCAGACATTGATTTTTGATACACTTCTGTTTGTATATACCACCCCCACATTTATCACTGTCAACTTTAGCAGTTCTTCTGTTTCAAACCTTGGTTCTGACCTTAATTTTAATTCTAATATTACTCTAAGCTGAAATGCATTGATCATATTCTAGAGGGGTGGGGTTTTTATTCACTTTAGTTTATTTAGATTTTCTTTTATTTTAATAATGTTTGCTATCTCAACTTTTCACCATAGGAAGGGAAAGATCTCGTATGTCCCCACACTTCCTTGAGACACAAATGAGTGCTAATGCTGAAAGGGGAAGGAGAGATGCTTTCCTTCATGCTCTAATCACTAGTAATATAATTTATGCTCCAACAAAGAAACTTGCCATCAAAGGCAACCAAGAAAAAAACACAGTGAGCCACAAGCATAAAGATACGAAAGTAAGAGGGAGACTGGTAAGGAGAACAAAAGGATTGTAATGGGAAAAGTAGGAGGAACAGGATTGGTGATGAAAGTGTGAAAATACCACAAATTCATTGTACTCATGTACGAAACTCTAAGAAAATTTTAAAAAATTAAAAATTGTGGGAAAAAGGCATTGACTAGAATTTTAGGGGGATTATATTGTGCTTATTTTGCAAAGCAATACTATTTCCTGATACATTAAAGGGAAAGAAATATTGATCAATGTAACTATGTACAAAATGACTTCAGTATTTCTGAGTGGACGAGTTTCTACCAACCATTTTATACTTTTTGACAGAAATATCCTTAATGAAATGCATTTCTGAATTATAGCTTTGTGAAATAGTTTATACTTGTTCTACTACATTTAAAACTTAAATGTATTTATTGAGGATTTTAAGTGATAATTTGATAGTTCTTAAAGTACAATGTCTTTTACTTGAATTAACCAAAATATGATTGTAACAAATCTTCCCAGTGTGCTATCATGAATTGCTGCTGCAATGTAATTAGCTCACTATGTTTTGAATTTATGCACAAACAAAATGCATTTTTTTCCATGCTGTTACAGGATTTTCCCCCTTAATATGTTAGTCTAATCCATTTAACTTGAAAGGAGAGACTACTTTCTCAGCAGTATTTGGGGGTTCCTGTCCATAATCCTATTGACAGGCTCTTTGTAATTTGTAAAGCAAAATTAAAATCGACTTGTAATCTGTTAAAACAGTGCTAAGCACTCACATCAGCCATTAGCTCTGATAACTCCTTTATCTTTGTGAGGAAGGAAAAGCTCTTAAGTATTGATTTTAAATAACCAAAGGTAGCTGCCAATCTAGTTTTACCTGTCACATACTTTGGTGGAGGATCTCTGGTCTGCTTATCTCAAGGTTGCCCTTTGGTTATGTATAAAATATATCTTTTTAAGTTGAGAGAGAGAGAGAGAAGACAATTGAATGCCATTGTGTCCAAGTCAGAAGACAAAATGCTGAAATCATTCTTTCATCCAAGTTTTTGGGTTTGGGGATCAAATTCCAATTGCCAGGTTTGTGTATTCACACCTTTACTTACTGAACCATCTAGAACCAGCCAGATCCACATCTTCTTTTGATATTAGAACTGAGAGGATCAAAGCATGGACCACAGTCCTGAAAATATCTGGCTTTTCTACTCATCCTCAAAAGGACACAAGTAATTATGAAAAATAGAAAAGGAAACATATTAAATATGGCCATATCAGAAAGAAGAACACAGAAGGCCAGTCATACCCCCCATATCATCCCTAGTTCAACTTCAAGGGGCTACCATGAGGTTTAGGTTACATAGAAAGCAAGAGATAAATATAAAAACATAGTGCGGGTCCTAGTATGCTACTGCAGATCATCACTTCCTGGAATCTTGAAAAGTTGCCAGTCTCTTTCGGGTAGACCAGATTCTGTTCTGGCTCCAGGGGCTCTCAGTGTTTTCCTTGCCAGAAGCAGATTATGGTGGAAATTCCAATTCCTCAGAGCCCATCATTTCACAACTTTCATAGTCAAATGTAGGGTCAGAGAGTATCCTTAAACTATTGTCATTACTGCTAGGACTACTATAATCACTTAAGTGATCATAGAATCACTTCGTTTCTTTCTATGAGCTATGAGTTGAAGAGTTACCATCCTGTGGATATCAAATGCTACTTATAGGCATGATCATTTGAATACTTCTGGTCAGCATAATATATAATTTTTACAGTAATAAAAAGCTACTTCATGTTCTCTCCCTATCTCTTCTCTGTATCTCTTTCTTCTCTTTGTCATTGCCTCTCAGTTATTGATTAGACTTCATTTCACTATGTTCTTAATGTAGCCACCTGATTATAAATAGAGAAATATTTTCATAATATTTTTATGAAAATTTTAATTTTCAGTCATAAGGTAATGATATTTTTGCAAGTTTTTCCTAGTAGTCATACCTTATGGACATTCGTTCATATATAAACATAGAAAAAATTACTTACAGACATGAGTTTCAAGGGTAACTCTGGGGTTACCGTGTTACAATTGGGCTTTGTCTCTGTCACTATCTAGTTGCTGCTTCTTTCTGTGTTCCTCACAGCAACAGGCTGATGGCAGCCTTAAGTACAAACACTACATTAAAAGAGATCATACTTAAGTTTCAACCTTCAGATTTTATGTAAAGTTTCGAAAGAAAATTGATAACCGGACTGGCTAATATGGCTAATGAGGATTAGATCTTCTGTCTATTCCTATCGTCAGTGTGGTGAGAGCCGTTGAGACTGATAGTCTTGCAGACATCACATGGAGTAGCTACAGTATTTCATACTGCATATAGATATAGCCTTTTTTATTATTTCATGATCTATTTTGGGATCTATATTTACTCCTAATGATATGATTTTGTATTATTTCATGTACATCTTAGAGAGGTTTGTTTTTATTGTCGTCACACTTTACTTATAGCCCTTGATGGAGAAACCTGTCCAAAGAACTTCCATACAACTCATGTATTGTTCATGATAATGGAAGTTAAAGAAATGAATATGTCAAATATGTTAGGGCTTAAAAGATATAGCAAAAAGCTATATGAATAAAAGTCAAATTTTAATATAAGTTGATTATTAAATATAAAATAACAAGCCTGGGAAAAATAGGATGCTTAATATTTTCAGCTTTTTCCTTTCTCCCAATAGAAGATTAAAAGAAATAATGCATATATAAAGTAAGTAAATCACACTGGCAATCAAGAATAAAATATTTATTTCATATTTTTCTGATTATGACCAATGTTTAGTTGATCAAAGGAAAAGACCACATACAAAATTTGTTGTCAAGGTGTTTTAGCATAATTGACACATTAGTTCTATTAATTGTAGTAGAGAATCTATAAAGGCAAATGAAATCCATTTGAGAGAAAGTGATATTTTTAAATTTATTTATTCATTCATTTAGTGTGTGTACCTGTGTGTGTTTGTGTGTGTGTGTGTGTGTGTGTGTGTGTGTGTATCAGGGGGTACATATGTCCCTGTGGAGGACAAGGGAACATCTTTGATTGCTTCTACCTGCTTCTTGCTTTGCTTTGGGATTTGCTTTGCTTTGGGATTTCCCTGAGTCCTCTCACCAGTCCAGGAAGTGCAGGCTGTTGTCATTTCTGCCTGGCTTTTTTATGTGGGACCTGTGATCCGAACTCAGGACCTTCTGTTTGTAAAGTAGAGTCTTATCTCTGAGCAATCTTTCTAGCCCAAGAAAGGGACTTTTGTCTCTGAAATGTTCCTTGCGTTTTCAATCTCAAATATTAGTCTACCATAGCACTCAACTATAAGATTTTTTAGGATGATTATAGAAATCTAATTATTCTGCCACAATATATTCATGTTTCCTTAAACTTGTCTTTTATTTGCATTAAATTTATTGTGTATTTTTATGTCTCTATCTTTTAGAACCTCTCAATTTTAATCATTTATATCCTAAGAAAAGGAAAAGTAAGACTGTGTACCCACTCATAAACTCTCTTATAAATGAACAAAAATTTCCAATACCATGTTTATTTGTTTTTGATATACTATACATATGTTATGTTTGAATTAAAAAACTCCAAATGTATTTATACAGCTACCTGTCCAACTAATAGCTATATGTCTTTATACCATGAAATTTGGTGCTCATTAGAAATATGTTATTGTATAAAAGTTTGAAAAATTGTATTTGAAAATAAGTTCTTGGACAACACCTAACTTTATGTACAATTTCGGGAAATAGTCTACTTGTGTGACAACAGAGAATAAGTGCTAAATATCAACATTCTGGCTATAGCTACATAGTTCTTGTATAGGAAATAAGTGTGTTGCTTTTTAATAGCTTAGTTTTAGAGGTTAAAGTGCATGTTTTAGGTGGTTAGAAAAATAATTACTATTGATTAGCAGTTGGCTTAGCTTCTTAAGATCTTAAAATACAGAGCAGACAGTTATAAACAATATTGTGCTCTCCCCAGTCTGTTCTTCAATTGACCATTTCTTTGTTCAGAATGTGCTTTTGAAATAGCTTATGCATCTCAGGAGCTTTCATTTAAGAAGCAATTTAAAATTTAGGCAGTTTCAGCATTTAAAGAGAGAAGGCTCAGAAATCCCGAAAAAAGGCCAAAGAGATTCTATGTGCATTGAGAAAAATAATTATAGCACCTAGAAACTATTGTTTATTATATATTAAGTATCTATATGAAATTTGGCTTAAGTACTTCTCATGGCTTTATATGATTATTACAAAAAAGCAATGGTTCCAAATGTATAAAATTGAGGACATTGGAAATTGCACAGTAAATTAGATTTCTGTGTAGATGTAGAGAATATTGGCATTGGTAAGAAATGTCTCCATATGCTTTTTCATGTTTCCAAAATGTTTAACACAGATGTGCAGCAACTTATTTCAATCACATTTCTTTTGATAATGGGTTTCCTTTTTTTTAGGATGGGTATGTGTTGTCCATTAAATACATGTGTCACTTTGCCAATTGAAGGAGTTGACTTAGGGGATATATGTGAAGAGGTAGTAGTTAACACAATCCCTAAGCAAGCTGTGGGTCATTGTTCATTTGATGAGGTAAGGCCACCATGAGCAGGTGGATAAGATGGAGAGTTATTCCAGTGAATTGATGTACTTTGAAATGTTGGCACACAGTCATTCTAACAGTAGAGAAAATATTTTCCTCTCTCAGTTTTTCCCCACCTAGTTCTTTTTGCTTCTAATGTTGGTATGAGCTCTCTTGCGTTTGGACTGTGAACAGTAATCAGAATTGTGAGCAAAAATAAAATCCCTTGATTTTGGTTACTCTTAACTATTGCTGTGAGAGAACACCCAAATTCAAATAACTTAATGGAGAAAAGGAGATTTTTTCACCTTCGGGTTTCAGAGGGGAGATATAGTCTTTCATGGTGGGAGGTTAAATAGCTGTCGACCTGAAGCTGGTGGGCTAGGATTCCTAGAGTTTCTCTTCTTTCCAGTCTCCTGTTCTGTGGTTCCTTTTATCTGGTCCACTACTGGGAGGTTCCAGTGAGATTTAGAGAGGTTCCAGAGGGATCTAGAGGTGGTCTTGTATTGTAATGTACTGATCTGGATAATCTCTTCAGGTGGTCTCAGCAGATCTTAGTTAATGCCAGGTGAGGTCAAGTTGACACCCAGGATATATATATATATTGCAGAGATAAATGTAAAATTATAATATAGACAGACCAATAAATGGGTCACATTCCCATAAATTGTTTGCTCATGGAGCAACTAGTAATGTGAAGAGAAAATTCAACAATACAATTGAGATGAAATTGCATTGTGATCTTTAATGTCCACGAAGGATTTCATTTGTGTATGATATTCCTGATTGAGGTGTGTAATAAAAAATTTATATGAGCATAGTACTGATATAATCCATATTGGGTCATAGGTCTGTCTACTTTAGAATTTTACATTTATATCTGCAATATATTCAAAAGGTTAGTGTCCCAAAGGTGTAATCATTCATTTAATCCATTAATAATTCATACTATAAATAACAAATTCCAAGTCTGTACCACATGATAGCAATACAAAACAATAAAAGGATGCAAAAAGAGTATCTGTATATCACTTTATTTTCCTTGCCAGTCTTTCAAATGTCTCTTGTTATTTTATACTGAAATTGAGCATATCTTTCAGCCAACAAGGATATCTATTCCTTTTCTAGAAAAATGTGTTTCAGTGAGGCAGATCATTGACAAATAGAACAAATTATTTGATTTGTACAGTTATGATTGTCCTTAGATATTGCAATCAGTATTTTAACAATGTCGTTATATCCAGTTTCTGACCTAGTGTGGATTTCTACCCTTTGTTGGTTGGACGGAAATGAAAATAAAGCTGACTATCTCAGCAATGGAAAACTATGTAGGAGTGGTAATATGGTTTGACACTGAACTAGTAAATGACTCATTTGAAGGATTTTATGACTTGCTTTGTTGGAAATGACAGTATACAACTTTGGTCTCCTTTTACAGCCACATGGACAATTCAATAAGAAACTGAAAGTACTCAAAGAAAGAGGTGATATAGCCATGTAGAATGAATGGAGAAAGTCAACTTTTGGACACGAAAATATGGAGTTTACCCACCACAGTAAAATAACTGAGGGGAAGTGGTATTGAGAAATATTTATGGCTATGACATCAGATTATCATAGTATGAACTGGAATAATGACACATAACCCAGATATCTTTATCTGTAAAGCTTAATCAATATAAGGTACTTATGGTGATGGGTATAGCCCAGAATCACAGGATCACACACTTGTAAGGGCAGAAGTCAGGGTGAAATTTCACCTGAATTTAGACTGGAGTGGAAAGTATAAAGTCCCAAACTGCATTTGAGGCAATAGTACACTCATGGTGGTAGGCTTGAAAGAGATCCCATGGGAGACTGATTACATTTAGCATTTCACATTTACATTCCGTATTCATTGTGCCCATAAATGAAATTTTGACAATTTATATTTGGTGATAGATACTATTAAAATTTCACACTTCTGCTTTTAGACAAAATCCTTAGATATCAAGCATTGATTTCTCCTTTCAGAAAATTTGAGCAAATGTGGTTTACTTGGTCCCTGCAATTGCTGCCATATATTGTATCATATATGCTATTATATATGCTATTTTTTTACTTTTACAGTGAATTTGGTGAATATGTACCTATATTATACATATATATCATAAATGTACATAAGTAGATTGCAGATGTGAAGTTCAGATTTACAAACTGCCTTAAACAAATTCTGTATCAGGGCTGGAGAGATGGCCTAGGGGTTAAGATTCCATCTCACAAGCAGATATCCTGAGTTCAGATCCCATTCCCACTCAAAAAATGCCCGGCAAAAATGATGTTGTTCACACTTCCGGCCCTGGCGGGCAATGCCTGGGAAATTCCAGAGCAAAGCAAGGATGTAGAAACAATCTAAGATGATTCCTAAAATCATCCTTGGTCCTTCACTGGGATGCACAGTGTTCTCTCTTTCTTTTTTTTTTCTCTCTCTCTCTTTCTTTCTCTCTCTTTCTCACATACACATACATAAAAATAAATAAATAAAATATTAAAAAGAAAAAAGAAAAAGATATTCTGTATCATTAGTCTGCCACATATATGTCTGTACTTTCGGCAAGACATACAATATAAGGAGAATTAAAAAAAAATGATTAGCTGTCACTTTGAGTGTTCTTTAAACTGGACTGGTCCTAGGACATCTTTTTTTTTCCTGTCACTTCCTCCCTTCAATGTTCCCTTGTGCTGGAATCTTCTTTGGACTTCTGTGTATTAGAGGAGAAAAAACAGGAACAACATATAGGACATTTGATTTCCTGTGGCCTCTTCTCATCTGGGAAACTGTGTGGTGAATCATATATCTGCAGAGGACACATTGTGTTTCATGTATTTCTCTCTCTGAAAAAAATTCAGTTTATTTCTCTTTCTGTGGAGCTAGATCAAACTGGTTTGACCATTTTGAATTTAAGAACCAAATTTATTATAGGGGGCTTACATACCTTGTCAAGGTAAAAAGAAAAAAAAAACTTTGTCAAAACCAAATGAAGTATTAGGTAATAGGAAAGCTCTAAATCCCTTAATAAAATGAGAAAATAAGGGGGAAATTTTAACTGCAGTGACCCTGAACTGGAAACCCTACCTGACGTGCATGGGGAAATAGATTAGCCATGTTTCTGAAAATGTTGTAAATTACTGTTGCTCTACCTCCATTAAAAATAATGTCAAGGGGCTAATCAAACAAGTTGTAGTAGAGAAATCAAGGATATTAGTGTAAAGCATCATTTGTAATGTCGTAAACATTCAGCATACAATATCTCTCCAGTGTGTTCATGAATCACTTAGCAGGTAAAGAGTGACTGTTCCTTGATAAAAATGCCAGGGTATTTAGTCAGCATCATCCCTCTTCCCTCCAGCAATTTTGTATTACTTAAGATGAGATTTAACTGCAAAAGAAAACACATAAAGCATGTGGCATCAACAAGATAAAAGTTTTTCTTTTCCCTCTCTAAGATTCATTGCTGACTTGGGGATGTGCTATGCGAGACCTAAGCTTTTTTGTCCTTTTATCTTTCCCATACCTTCCTTCTCACTAGATAACAAGATATTCTGTCAGTAAAGCAAGAAGAAGGTGGAGCAGAGTAAAAAAATAAAGTAAAATTAAAATTAAATAATTTCCTTAGTTATTGCTATTTAGAATTCATTACCCAGTAACTAACCTCAAGACATGCTATAAATTTTCCTGATGGCAACTTGTCTAGATAACATGTATAATTCTTTAGAATAAGGAGAAAGGATGCATCAAAGAGAAATCAAATTTTAGGAACAGTTTTGCGAAGCTGTTGCAGGAAAGATGTTCTTAAAACTGAAATAGAAACCCAGTTATAAAACTGCAAAATATAAACATTGAAGAAAAAAGCATTTATATGCACTGTAAATAAGACTATTCAATAGCCAACCTATAGACCTAGGTTTTCAATTATTAAACTGAGCAGTTGAAAAGAATACTAATAAAGGCTCAATTAACATGAGAAATTAAAAGGAGAGTAACTGAACAAGAAAAAAATCAAAAGTAATTTTTAACTAATTAATATGTGAATAAGGATGTAAGTTAGAGAACAGAATATTGGGAGTGTCCACAAATATATGCAAATCTTAGGATTTGCTGTGCAATGGAACACAAGAGTTTGTTTCTTTTGCAAGACATCATGTCTATTTAAGTCAAAGCCTTCCTAGACTATGATACTCCTCACTCCCTTAAACCAGGAAATCATTATTTCACTCTCTACTTCTAGAAATTCACTTAATTAGATTGCACATATGAATGAGGTTACACTTTTATTTCTTCCTATGCTGGTTATTTCACTTAGCCCATAACCAATTTGGAATACTATTCTATATTGTAAAATATGCCATATCATCTTTATCCCTTTATTGATTGACAAATATTTAAATCAATTCTTTTTATGAAATTCCAAGTAAATTTTCATTCACAAAGTATTAATGGTAAAAACCAATATGATACTCATTTAATATATGTATGTACAATTAATAATAAAATGTGCATGGGAAACTTTATCTTTTAAGAACTTTATGGAGGAAGAATTATATCCTAAAAAAGTATAGGTGGGATGTTCTTGTCATTATCAGAATTATCATACAAAGTAAGTACCTTTATACTTACAGGAAAATCTTCTGTGTTGTTTAGGGAAAGAATATGATGATAGTTACTAAAACATCGATTTAATTAACCTTAATCACTCACAGAAAATTGCCTTATATATTCTGATAATGTAGACAAAAGAAAAAAACTGAATTATGAGATGGAGCATGCAGTACCTTTTTGAATTATCAAATGGAGCATATAACAATATCCTTTGGTTTTCCTTCCCATCCATGTTTATAATACCCTCAGGTTTTGAATTAATGACCCCCAAGGCACTCTTCACTCTCCCTACAAAGTTCCCAATAAAGAATGTACATATTAACATTCTCTACGACACAAGTAAGAGTCTTTTCTTTATATAGCAAATTTTTGTTTAGCTTATAGATTATCAATTGAACTTCATTTTGTTTAAAGCTAGCAATGCAAGTAATCAGGGTGAAGGTTGAAAAATTGCCATACTACCTTATAATGTATGAGATTAAAAAAGCCAGTTATTGTCACATAGAAAAGCATAAACTTGTATGCCATCATTTAATTACTTTTTTGCAGTGGTGTGTATCTGTAATCATAATCTTGGGTAGTAAATCAGGGAAGTAGAGACCAGGGTTTGCCTGAGGTGCACAGTGAGTTTGAGATCAGCCTGCGTTTCATAGGAAGCCCCTCACCAACCAACAAACAAAAATGTCTGGGTTTTCTTACATTTCTTGAAATCTTTATTTTTTATATTTATTTATTTGTGTGTGTGTGTGTGTGTGTGTGTGTGTGTGTGTGTGTGTGTGTATCTGAGGGCACTGTATGACCCTGTGGAGGACCTGGGTGACTTGGGGAATCATCCTGGATTGCTTCTAGCTCCTCCTTTTGCTGGCCCATAAAAGCCAGAAGTGCATACAGGTCACTGCCATTTCCCTGACATTTTTATGTGGGACCTGGTATCCAAACTCAGGATCTTCTGCTTGTGAGACAAGAGTTTTAACCTCTGAGCCCATACTTCTTGAAATCTTTAAATCATAAATATGATGCTGAATTTTACATATGTTTATTTCACATCTAAACAACATATTCCAGTGCAGTTGGGGAAAAATAAATTTAAAATTCTTTCTGTGAACATAATCGTTCTGTTTTTCTTCATTCCAACTGAAAAGAAACTTAGATATCAGGAATTGTCATGCAAATCAAAGAAATTAAACATCTTTTCTTTCTGTTCATGTAATCACTTGATTTTAACTTACCCAGAATTATAGGACATGTTGACTTGTTTGAATTTATGTTTATGTCTAATCTGTGCTTAAATGAATAATCTGTCACTAAAGCTAATCAGACAGCATTAGATCTCCTAAATAAAACCATGTATGCATTATGTACACAAAACCACACATTAAATTTAAATGAATTTGTTTGCTAAATTGTGCTTTTTATAATGAGATAATATGTGCTGAGTTATCATCATAAATATAAGCTATCATTTATTTTGTGAAATGAAAATATGTTTATCTATTAATCAGTAATTCCTGGTGATCGAATTTAAAATCAAGTCTTTCAATAGAAGATGGGAAAGACTTGGAGATTAAAAGATCCCTAATATCTGTGGTTATGGGAATTTTCTTTTGAAATAATAAAGCATAAAAATCCTTGTATATCCTAAGTAATAAATTTGCAGATATGGAAATTTTCTTTTTAAATAATAAAGCATTAAAGTCCTTGTATATCCTAAGTAATAAATTTGCATCTGAATAAAGGAAATTGTTCGGTAATCCATATTCATTCTGTGTCTGAACAGTGAAACCAAGTATTAGTATGGAAAAATTTTTTCTTTTGACTGGACAGTAAGGATTGGGTCAGACTGTGTGGTCTTTAGTGAGTGCTGACACAGTTGATCTCATTCCCAAGGTTCCTCACAGTGTTTCTCAACTATTTGTATTTATTTATTTTATTTATTTGTGTGTGTGTGTGTGTGTGTGTGTGTGTGTGTGTGTTTGTGTGTGTCACTGTGAAAGTGCAAGGATGACTTTGGAAATCATCTTAGATTGCTTCTACCTTATTTTTGCTTCTTTGTGGGATCTCCCAGGCTCCGCCCACCAGGGTGGGAAGTGGAGGCTGCCACCTTTTCTACCCGGAGCTTTAATGTGGTACCAGGTATCAGAACTCAGTACCTTCTGCTTGCCAAACAGAGTCTTAACCCCTAAGACATCTCTCCATCACTTGATTATTTTTTATTAAGAGACAAATATATCATGACACATAGCCAATGTATTTCATGTTTGCATATCATTTTTTTTTGTTTTGGATATTGTATATTGTTTATAGAAAAGGTTTAAGAAGTATCATTGCTAATATATGTGATCAATATTTCTGTTTTCACTTTATCTGTACTTTACATTGAAAGTAGAGAAAATAATTTCACAAACTCAGAAATTCACCCTGGCCAGATTAAATACTAGATTATCTAATCATTTTACTCATATACCACTTGACATCACATGAAATATAAATTACATGTGCCACTGAATATTTCATTTTACCTCTTGGTGGTCTGAGAGAATAATATGTTGGAATTTCATTTTGTAAAATGCAATTGATTTTAAATTATTTAATGACTTTTAAAGAACTCCATTATATTGAAATGAGCATACTTAATAGAATATTGAAGGAAAAGAAATGAAATTTTTGGACAGTAAACATATTATGCTGACCATATTTTAGTGAAATATAAAATTTGAAATCCATTTTGCTTCTTCAAAAACATAAGAACTTGACAATTGTGAATAATATATTTTCTTATATCATGATGAATTTTTTGAGTCTCTTTTATTCAAAATTTATCGACATCTTCAGAGAAAGCAGAACCAGGTTAATGTACATACAGAGTTATATTTAAAGAGATGGGTCATATGTTTATTGAAGCAAGTAGAAACCACAGGCACCTACAGACTGGTGACTTGGGTTAAGGGGACATTGTGGAAGAATTTCTTCTTCCAGAGAAAGCTCAGTTTTGTTCCTAGAGCCCACAACTGACTGGATGATTCTTAAGCACTGTATAAAGACAACTAGTTGTAAGTGTTGGGCACATACCATACCTTCACAATACACCTACCTATGGCTTGATTATGTAATTGTGTACAATCACCTAGCAAAGTAGCTTGTATTTATAACCACTGAACTCTTACTAAGAAAAAAAAAAAAAAAAACCCTGCTGACATTAAACTCTGAAATTTCATGGCATATTTCAGTCAAAGAAGATATAAATTATAGTGTTTATATTGAACATAATTATATTTTTGAGTTCACTTAAAAATTTCACATCACTTCCTTAATTAGTTTCTGTTATCTACTATTTCCTATCTGTTTCTCATAAGTTAACTTGAAATCACTTTACCTAATGTATAAGTTTCGGAGATCCAAACAACCATTATACACACTGCATTTATATCAACATCATGACTTTACAGATAAGGAAAATTTCAATATGTTTTACTGATTCTTGGATTTGCAGAGACTGAGGAACACATTTACTTAGTTTTTTCAGTATTTGTTTGTAGCAAAGTACTAATTGCCCTTTTTATTAAGAAAAGTCCCACCAACAATTATGACCTCATGGACTCTGTGAGTTTGACCTCACTTTAGATTGAGGGTATTAATAGAAATAACTGGTTCAGGTTAAGTTGTGCTGTTCAAGGGTAATCTCTAAGTCCCATGACTGACACTATTCATTAAAAGACAGAAACATGGGAGACATTTAAAAATCCAGGAATTCAGAGAAAACAGGTCCTAGAAAGACAGAAAGAGGTCAAAGTTACACTACTAAAAACTGGACAGAGAGCATCAAGGTAGAATTCTTCAGAGCCTTGAAAGAATTTTTGACAATTTGATATTTGTATCCTCTCTGTTAGAGTAATGTCCTAGGACAACCATGGGGATAGTCATATTGCATTTTAAAAATATGTATTTTAGACAGAGTGATATATATATCACATACACACACACCTATATATATATATATGCCTATGCCTATATGCAGAGAGAGAGAAAGAGTGAGAGAGAGAGAGGGAGAGAGAGAGAGAGAAAGAGAGAGAGAGAGAGAGACAATGAAGTCAAAGGCAACTTCTCTATTTCTGCCCTATGGTCTTCCAAGGATCAAACTCAGTTTTCCACTTCTGCAAAGCTGTCCTTTTACCCAGGAGCTATCTTTCCTGCCTTAATTAATTGCTCTTTAAAAGTGATGTTTTTCTCTGTTTTTCTTTAATGATGAATAATGTTATTTCTTAGATGAATCCTCAGTGACTTGTATTAAGTCACCAGAATATCAGGGTGCTTTATTTTCTGTATACGGGAATATTCTCATATAGGATTCCTCTTCGGAGTTTTGGAATGTGAAATGCATTGGGATGGATTAGTCTGTCACTTACACTTACAGGGAGAAAAGCCATCGCCTTTGGAGGGGTGTGTTTAAAAAACCATATTAGTTAAATGAAATCGAATTATACTGAATACAATTGGATCTCTTATCCAAATCCAATTTGTTTTCTCAAGAAAATTGACTGACCTGGTGTGTGGAGTGCAACAAGTTACTTCCACTAGAATTCAAATAAGCAACCAAAGCTCTCAAACCAGCCTTTGAAGGTGTGTTCAATTTTAGAGCAATGCTGCAAGGACTCATTGAGCCTATCTAATTAAATAAAAAACAATAACCCAAGTAATTGAGGACAAAGTCATGACCTTTAATGATTCCTTAGCTTATTGCTGACACAAAACGAATTTTAATTACCACTAATGGTTTAGCGTATATCTCAAGTATGACACAGTTGCAATCTTCCCAAAGGAAGGCTTTCCATTACTTTTGTACATTAAGTTTCCCCCATGGGAATCAGTATTAATTATTTTTATAACAGAAACAAAGTACATAAAATTCCCCAGGCATTTTCTGACACCTATCAGCATAAGTGTTTTTAGAAAATTTAATTGTGTCCAGAGTGGCATGTAACAAAAGAAAAAAAATTATTTTTCAGAGATTTTAGGATAGCTGTTGACTTTGGTTATCATTTAAGGAAAGCTTTATAACCAATCTTTTGATCATTATATTCAGGCCACAGAAATTATACCTTTGGACAGTTTGATTGTACTTCAGATCAAATTTAATTCCCTGCAGAGATTACTAAGTTTAAAAACCTGGTACTACAATGTTGTATTGACATGAACCTACGATTGGTTTTAAAACAATTTCATCATTACTATGTGCATACCTACACATAGCTTTTTTTCAAACTTGAATATATATTTGCATAGTTTTATGTAGAAGGCCATTCTGCCACGAGTTATATTAAAATTTTTAAACTCTAGCTTCTGTTTTGAATGTCTCTGAGAAATGAATGATGGAGAAGCAGTAATTAGTAAATGTGTGTTAAGACATTTATCAGTTAATTTTTGTGTAAGTAAGACAAACAAACAAAAAACTAGCTAAAACTTTATGATTTGTAACAATCTGCTGTTCACTGTCAGATTCTTACCTACATTCATAGGTGATTCCTGCAGCTATGACTGGATTCATTTCCCATACATGACAAATTGATTGAACAATTCCTGGTCTAAGATGACTACACCTATATCACCTTTTGTTGCTTTTCTCTTAGATGAAATAATAATCACTGGGCCATCCTTTTCTTATTCTCCCATAGGCAGGTCCTGGTGTTTTCATATGATAATTAATTATGATTCTAGTGTTCAAGTGACAACACAAAAAATTTCTGAGTCTTTGTTGAGAATAGGGATTTTAAATATATTCTTCATTCTGTGTCTCATTTTAAGTCACTATCTCATTTCTACAATGCACATGAGCTGGAAAGATGATTTGTGAGGAAAGTGTTTACTCCACAAACATGAGGACATTAGCTCAGATCTTTACCAAACACATAAATCCAGGCATTGTGGTATGTGCCTATGGTTCAAGTGATTGGGAAAATGCAGGCGAATCTTCAAAGCTTTTTGTCCCCAACCCTACCCCTATCTAACTGAAATGGTGAGCTCCCAATTTATTGAGAAAGCATGTTTCACAAACAAGGGGGATAAGTGACAGAGTCAGATATTCTGGTGCCAACTGGGTCCTCCACACTTGGACTCACAATGTATCTACATGTACCTAAGTACATCCATGCATACCATACAAAAAGTGCATGTATACATATGCACAGATACATGCATATCACATACAAATATAAATTCAGGATATATAGCTTAAATGTATACACACTTATACCTTATATATTAAAAATAGTTCACAATGAAAAAATAAATATGATTATACTGCAGGATGATGATTTGTGGCCATTTTGGCAGTCTGTCAAGATGCTCTCAATAAAGAATGGTTTAAGACACTGCATGCGATGCTGACTTACGTAGTCTCAGAGTCACCTTGGAGGTTTTCTGAAGAGGAGTGACCACTCTTCACAATGTTGAATAGTTAGGGTCTCATAAGGACAGAGTAGGTCAAGGCCTCTTGGTTGTTAATTTCTTCACCAATAAAATGGTAAATTAGAATTGATAATTGTAAGGTCCCAATCAATTATGCAATTTTTCCCATCTAACTTTAATTTCTTAGAAACCATTCACAATTAATCTAGCATCATTATGTAATATATTAAACACAGATCATGAAAAAATTATTTATAGTGAGTATTTTTCATTTATTTTAATATTGATCTTTATAGAAAACTTTTACAATTAAATGACACTAGGGAAACATGCCCTTGTCTATGAAATTTCAAAATAACAGATTGTACTCAGTATCTAAATGCTATTTTTATTTTAAGAAAATGTATTGCTTCAGATTTTTTTAAATATAGAGATGATTTCATGTCTATGTATTTCATAAAAGGTTCTCACATAAATAAAACAAGAGATTTAGTAAAGTATTAGTGTATGTTTATATTGTGATTCTTAGGAAAGTTCCCTCACAGGATTCCACGTGAAGTAAGGTCTGCTGAAGAAAAAAGGATGTCAGACTAAGGATCAGGGAATGTGAAGCAAGTATTGAGCCAGACAAAAGGGAAACTTAAGCGAGGTAGAATATGGTAGTTGTCCTGACATGAAAAACAGAATTGAAGTGAAGTGAGGTTTTATGTCATGGCACTGTGGATGCCATGAACAGGTGATGGATATCACAGGTATACTCCCTGGGGACAGTTAGGACATAAAAAGATACATTTTTCCCAAATCAATGGAAATGGCCAAATTTTTCAGGTGAATCATACTGTCAGCAAGTGGTGCAGAGGGGAAGAGAGAATCTGATTTTCCTGAAAAATAAACCTGAACTATAGAACCCATGTTGCAGTGACTGATAGAGCCCAGATTCTGGAATGTAATGCTGAAAGTTGGGAAAATGGAAGTTAGATAATCCAGAAAACTGAAAGGCATGCGTAAGTTATAAAGCGATAAATAATGACATCGGTCAGAGCAAGTCCAGGAGACTGTAGTGTTTTCTTAAGGAAAGATACCTAAAGAAAATATTCTGACATGTTTTAATGAAGGGAAATAAGAATTTAATTTAAAACCTTACAATGCAATAGTAGACATCCATTAGCATATCACCCTGTGTTACATAGATTGTTTTCACACAATGGGTTCAAGATCTTTAAGCAAAATAGCAATTCTGCCTAAATCTGCCTTTGAAGCGGGATTACTGTCCTTCCAAGACTACCTTGACCCATGCCTGTCTGTTGCCTGTTTGTTCAGAGCTTGGTCCTGACAGTAACACAATTGGGAAATATGATAGAGTGAAAGACTCCATTGTGATAAAAAAATTTCATGAGTTTTTCAGTTATGGATGATATTTGTTCAATATTTGTATTTAAAAAAGGTGTATATAAAAAGTTGTCATTATCTCCAAATGACAGATTCTTTTTGTAGTTTCTCCACTTATAATTGTTTTCTATATACATATTTTAATTGTTACGTTAACATCCATCTTTCTGTACTTATGACTAATATGCAGAAATCAACTGCACAGACACTAATTAGTAGAAATATAAGTAAAATATTTTTATTGTGTGAGCATCATTAGCATGAAAGAGTTTCAGAATGTCTTTGATGGAGACAACCAAGGTAACTTTAATGAGTAATGTGAAGAATAAAATATTCTACCTTCTTTTGTTCATTCCTGTGTTATAATGTCTGCTTTCCAGTGTCTTTAATAAGCAGGATACAATGATTAATCAAAGCCAGCATGCTCTTGCCTGGGAACCACCCATGGTCAGTTACTTTTAAGACCTTTTAGTGTTTAGAGAAATTTTCACTGACTAGATTTCAAGAGAAACTTATAATGGACATGTTTTCCCACGTCCCACATTGAAATATCGAAAGACAGAAGACTTTTGATTCAATACCTACATTATACAGTGATCAGATGTGGCCAAGATTTAAGATTTATTTTAATTGCAACAACTGTTTGAATCACTTTTGTGTTAATCTTTACATAGTAAGCACTAAAGACATTTCTAAAGACCACAAGACTTTACTTAATTTGGTCCTTGGTGCCCATCTTGACCTCTTAATTCCCTTACCTCTTTTGTATTTCCCTGTCCTCCAGAACTACAGGCCTCTTTTGAAATTTTGCATTTGTAAGGTAAATTTTAAGTGGAATGTAATTCCTGAAGGTGCTGCCTACAAGATAGCAGTGAACCATTTCTCTCACCAATTTACTTAATATTAAAGATGTACATTACTTCTAATAAAAACCAACAAGAAAATATTAACTTCTTTCTCTACTGATTTATTTCATATTAAAAGATGTACACTAATTATAATAAATGTCCACTTATTTGTAGTTTTTAGGTATTCTTGATAGGCTGAAACTACTGTAATCCGAAACCTCCTTTAAACAGTGCAGCAGTGGTTAACACTCACTGGGTGTAACGCATCACTAGCTGCCTAATGAACACTGAAGACTCAGGGGATCTCAAAGCCAAGCTGGTTATGATTGGCATGTACACAGCAGCCGGTGGGTCTCATCTCAGTGGACTGAAACACCTGGGCACACTTCTGGTGTCCTGTAAAACACGTGCTTAATATCTTTACATTTATATGCCCATATTTTGTAAGATAATTCCTCTTCCGGCCATAACATTGTAAACCATATACAAAATTTACTTATAATTCTATATATGTATATATGTAATTATGTATGTAATTGTAATTCTATGCTTTAACTCCTAAAATTTTTCACAAGAATTGTCAATTGTCACATTATCATATGAAGTTTGTGACTTACAAAGAATTCTTAATTTATTTTAGTTTATCTTTTAAAATGTTTCATTAACTTAGAGAGATAGAGAGAAAGAGAAAGAAAGAGAGAGAAAGAGAGAGAGAGAGACACATATGTACCATGTGGGCTTCCAAGGATTGAACAAGGTCTCCAGATTTGCAAGCAGGCACTTTACTCACTGAGCCATCTTACAGGTGTGAAATTTTCTTATTTAAATATGTGCATTTAACTGCTGATAACATTAGGTTCACATGTAGTGTTAGATGTCCACTGATTTTAATATCAGTGTATAACTCTTTTGATGCATTCTATGATGCTAGAAAAATGCAGCTATATAATTAAAAACCATTTTCATTTAGCATGTAACCTTGTCATATGTGCCACTGAGAAAGCTTTTCAATGTAAATTTTTTCATAGTTCAATGATGGTTAGGTTATCTACTTTTCCTACTAATTTATTTATTCTGGTTTATGTCAAACTTAAAAATATGAAGACTTTCCCCTTTCAATATCAGTGAGAAAAGCTATACTATATACTATACCCACATTAGGAAGAGAAACCATCATTTATGATTTATTTTTATTTATGAGAACTGAATTGTAAAATGATATAGCAGGGAAGGATCATAGAATAAGAGCAAAGTAAATACTTCCAATGTGGCGTGCAGACACATACCTGTACGTGGAGGAAGGAGGACCAGAAGGAGAAGGCCAGTTTCAGCCAGAGTTCTACAGCTTGGGCTCCATGACTCCCTTTCTCAAAAAAACGACACTTGGAAAAAAAATTAAAATTCCAATGCAATTCTATTTTCAATCTCAAAAAATTAATTAAATTCTGATCACAAAGGTCGCATTTTTTTACACTCAATATTACATGGAATATAAAAGAAAATAACGTGAATGTTGCCATGAGCAGAGTTGAATTTGAATTTCAGCTGTCTTGTTCACTGTCACATGACCATGACTTGCTCATCTAGAACTCTTTCAATTTATAATGTAGAAATAAAGTGTTTCCTAAACATAAATGAGATCGCGAATATGAAACATTCTCTTGTGTCCACATAAAAGATCCCCAAGGAACCATCCGATACCTGATTGCCTTCTGCCTGTTCTGCCTATTGCAAATTAGCTGCAGTGTCTTGAAAGTGTTTCAAGGCAAAAATTTTCTATTTTCTCTCTGAAATATTAATTCCTATGATAAGGAAGTATTCCAACTCCAAGGTCACGGTGGGGGTGTCTAGGGAAGATGTCACATAACTATGATTAAGTTGGGAACATGTCACCCAAGCAGTGTCAATCAGCATCTTCCCAGTGTTATTAACTAGATGAAAATGAGAGACAAATGATTTTGGAGATCTAAGTCTAGGATACACACTGCTGACTGTAACATGTGCTTTCTCAGTAATGAAAGGGAATGTCTAGTCAGTTATATTCAGAATCAGTACAATTCAATATTAAATTATGGCATCTTGTTACTTAAAATCTCTTGATACTTCATCCATAAATTGCCATCCGTTGCTATGTTGGGCATATGCTGTTCTTCCATCAGAAAATTCAGTGGAATAACCAATCAGAAGTGTTAGTTGATACAGAAAGCCTGTGAGACTGCAAGACGGACAGTCTGAAAGAGAACATTTGTGATCATGGTGAAGTGCATGAAACTTAAAGAGGTGGCACAGTATTTCTCAAATTTCCTGTGTTTAAACAAGAATATCTTACTCCACAGCATCCATTGGCATTCAGGAGTGTGTTGCTGTGAGACAAAGCAGGCTCGGCAAGCTACTGCTTCATAATATTTTTAACGTTCAAAGGAAAGTTTTAATTTAATGTTTAATTTACTTTCAATTTTCAAGTGTGTTATGCTCAGAAGAAAATAATTTACATAAAGTGTTATTTTTATTTTAAATTAGAATTAGTGGTTCACTAGTCTTGGTTTCTATTCATGTCACTTACACATGAACAGTCAAGCAGATTTAGATTGAAATACTCAATAAGACTTGTTTATTGCAGAGCCATTTGCTACTTTAGGGGCCAGGTATAATTTTAGATAATAAATGAAAATTAAAATTAGCCAGCATTTTATGATAAAAAATGCCTGGTAGGTAATAAAAACTATAACTTTTATAGCATGTGGTAAGTGCCATTTTTCAATTCATTGTGAATTTTGGAAATTCTGATAACATATTTTGCTGCGGATATTCGAAAGTGTGCCACAGGTATGCCAGGCTTCAAATATACTTTATTCTTTCAATCAGAAGCTATGGCTCTGATCAAAATATGAAATAAACATTAAGAAAAAATATAACTGAAAAGTAAGACCACATAAAAGAGAAAAGAAACATGCAATAAATTTAAGCACCTGTCATGAACTGGATATTAATATCTTCTCCAAGTTAATATACCAAAACTCTGCTCCTTGGTATCTTGGTACTGAAGCTGGGGCATTTGAGATTTGATTATGGTATGAATGGATCCTTTGTGGATAGAATCAGTACCCTAATAAAAAGGCTAACAGGAGCTCTGTTCTTCTCTTTTATATATATAAGGATATAAAGAAAAACTGACAGTTTTCCACCTGAGAAAGGCTTCTTCCTGAATCTTGGTCATGTTGAATCTTGTGTCAGACTCTCACCCCTCAGGAGTGAGAGCAATTCATTCCTGTTGCCCGTGCATATTTGCTGTAACACAAATATTCATGTTCAGAAAGTAGAATTATACATTCTCCTGACATTCAAAAAGTAATTGCTTTGACTTTTAGTCCTTTGGAACATCTATTTTCTTCTAAGTCACTTAGTTGTATCAAAGTGACATAATAGAGTTGAGGTCACCTGAACTTTAACTTGTGAATTTATCTGGCTTATCTTTACCATTGAAATTGCAATATGCATGAACGAAAATAGCACTTCTGAGAGTAACAGAAAGGAGGCAAAACATGTATTTTGCTGTGTGATGGGGTTTTTGAAACAGTATAATTATTGAACTCTCACCCACCATAGCCATATAGTACAAACAGAGCTACTAAATTCAGCCAATTGCTATAAAACTAGGCTTGAAAAAGCGAAATGAGATAAACTTTTAGTGCTTGTTTATTCTCTGATTGCCATTTAAAACATTATATTAAGTTATAAAATTAATTAAGAGTTGTAAATACATGCAAAAATTTGTTGATATCTCTCTAAGTTTAATTCTTAAAAATAATTTCATCAACAAATTTAAAATGGTATTATTGCAAAATAAATATATTTTGTAATGAATTATAAATGAATCTATTTAAATTCAGTGACATGAAGAATCAAGGCTTATAAGTAGATATTTATTTAATTAATGAGTGAAGGCTTGGAGTACAATTTAGTAGTTTCAAGAGAAAACAGTTTTAGATAGTTACCATTAATGAGGCACACAATTGAAAGATGAATTGTATATTTTATATAATTTTTTGTAGTTTTGTCAATTGTAATACCTTTGTGTCAACACATGAAATAAGTTCAGAAGAAATTTTATGAAAAAACTCTTTTTGGCATGTAATGATGTAAATGTGGTAGATCTCATCTGATTTTTCAATTATTTTTTTCTTAATGTTTACTTCATATTTTTAAAGTAAGACATTTTGTTTAACTTTAAATAAAACACTACTAAGGAACATCACTTATTAAACAATGAAATATGCTTGATGGATTGCTTTAAAACATATTCTTTTGTTATATAATACATTTTTTATTATTATTTCAGCTCATACAAACTTAATAGGTACACCAGTTCCCTCCCTCCCTCCTCCTCCCCCCGAACCCCTTGCTCCCCCTCCCCTCACCCCTCCCACCCCATCCCCCCGTGCCTCTCACCCCGATTCCCAGAGTCCTTTCTTGTAAAACACATTCTTTCACATTATTTTATTTTATAATTTCTGTTATATATATAACAATTTAATAGAAATTGTGTTAATGTTTAATAAGTCATGAAATATGTTAACTTATCTCTTTTGGGAGGTAAATTGCATATGCATAGAAAATAAAGAACAGAAGAACTGAATCCTCATGAATTTTTAAAATTGCAGTCAGTTTGCATTTTTTAGCTCGCAGCCCATATACATTTGTTGTTTCATATGTGTATCTTACATCTATTTTCATATACTTATCTACCTAGATATATGTATAGAATTTAGAACTTTCAAGTGTATGTGGAAACGTTTGACTTACATATAAAAACATCTGAAGTGAAAATTATTTTTAGCATGTTAAGGAAACATTTGATATTTTCATGAACTTCATTTTGCCTTATATTTCATTTTCAGTTAAATCATCAAACAACTGAAGAGAGTTATTTGTGTCTCATTACTTACATCTACTTTAAAAATCTATCTGTGTTAGGAACACAGATTTTTTGGGGAAAAAAATCCCAAAATGACAAAGTGTCAAAAACTATGAAATTATTAATATTAAACACACTTTTATATAAGACTCTTTATTGGAATTATCTCTGTGTATATTTTCAGGATGATTTTAGAAATAGAAGTGGACGGTGGCTTCAAAAATAAATCTCAAAATTACATTTTAAAATATTTTCATTGAACAATTTTTTTGTTTCTTTTAGATAGTCAAGTCAGGTCACTTCTGCTATTAGTAATATTTTGATTAATGTCATAGTGTTTAGGTACAAAGGAATACTGTGATATAGGGAACTCTAATACAGTTTCATTCCTTTCTCAAATAATGGGTACATTAAAAGCAAATTTGACTCTTAATGTATGGTAAATAGCCAAATAACTTTTTATATTTTAGCTTTTAACATAACCTCAATATTTGACTTAAATAAAAGCAGAAATCATAAAATATAAAAGTGGGTATAATGGTTTAATTATATTTATATACACAGGACTTTAAATTTTATAAAGAAACAGTTTAGTATTGTGGGCCCAACTTGATTTTCTAGAAACATATGGAACTCTTTCACCATTGCTTTAAGGGAAGGTCCTAGCTCCATGCTTCTCTGCCAGAAATTTCCCTCATCCAGAATTCCTGAATCATAACAATCATAAGCTGCTAGAGGTCTGAACATAAGCACATAAGTGGCATCATCTCCAGCTAATACCATGAGGTATTTTAAGTGCTTACATTGTTTGAGTCATGCATATCTTTTACTATAATTTGTCCTCATGCAAATTCTAGTGAAAATGGGAGTGATGCTGGCACTGGTTATCTGAAACAATCTAATTTTATGAACTTATACCATAAAAAATTAAAAATTTAAAAACATTATGGCATGGAAGTAAGCAATTGATGCTTTTTAAGGAAATCCTTTCCTTTAGGAAACTCCAATATTCCATGCCCAGAGAAGAGTTTTAAACAAGTAAACCCAGTCAACCAACCAAGAAACAGAAAGAAGACATAAAACAAGACACTTTAACTTGATTACTTTTGCCTGATTATTTTTACCATTAGAAAAAATGAGTACTAAATGCCAGTGAGTTTCTCCTAAATGTTTAAAAATACTTCAGAAGCTAATAATAATATAAAAGGCTCTTTGTCCCCAAAACACTCATTTTATTCTACATTTCACATTTTTAACTGTGCAAAATGTATTAACATGTTACTTATTTGTAAAACAAAAGTAAACACTGTTAGTAATATGAATTATACACTTCTGTCTTTGCTGGACCTGTAAGAGCCCAAAAATGGCATTTCTCATGAATATGAACAATGGTTCAAATTTCTAAATAGCATTTCTTGTGATATAAGTTTGAAAAGTGGGAAGCATTTTTTCTTTTTCGTTGTAGCATTATTTTAGTTATGAATATATATACTCTGACATATTCATATGTATGTACATGTACTTTCTTAAAAAGCCACTTCATAGATGACACAAAGATAGTTACATCAGAATTATAGACATGTTATGGAAATAATTACCTGATAAAGAGATACTAATATAACATGACATCAAATGGAAAGCATTCTGTTGCTAAGGCCGCTTTAAGTTGTTCTCTAATTTAAAATGTTTCCGGAGATAAGCCACACACCATCTACAAATAATGAAGTCTGAAAGGATGGCAAGTGGGAATCCTTATGACAAATCATATCTTCTCCCTTCAGACAGATTTAATTGTACCTTCCTACAGACAAAAGTCCTTCAAATCTCAGGGCCACAGCAGTATGACAAAAGAACAAAGAAACCAAAACTTTGTCCTTCAGTTTGAAAATGTATTCCTACTTGGCAGTATTATTAATGGTGATTTGCATCATACCCCTGTAGCATAGTTAATATGCAGAAAGGAAATATGTCTGCATGTATGTTCATGGAATTAGATGTCATGTTTGTGTTTATGATTACAAGTCATCATAAATTTGTGAATCACTAAATTCCTGGAAAGCACTTTCAAATTTTCTTCTTTTGAAATAAGCTAAGCCTTCCTTTCCTCACATTATGATCATATAGTGGTTTCCTTACATTATAGGTGACTATATGTATTTGAGAAGTGGAAACTTAGAACTTGCAGGTTACACCTTTGTTCCATATCTGAGTTATGTATTGTGTTTTTACGTCACAGGTATAATTTACCTGTTCTGTAAAAGAGACACATGAAAAAACCAAGCAAATCAGTTTGATCTATCAGTGTCTTTTAGAAATGGAACTGAAAATTACAAATATCTTCAAATACTAAGAAATTGCACTTCAGTCAATTCCACTATTATTCAACACTCCAGAAATAATCACTTTTCATTTCTTCTGAGTAAACAGCATAGTTATTAGTTTTTGAAACAAATATTATTTTACTGATACACAAATAGAAACAGATATAAACTTTCTTGTGTCTAAACAGAGGTTTATACAAATATTAACAAAAAAGCACTTTCACTTTTTTCCTTCAAATATTGCTCCTGTTAGTATAGCAGATTTTATTTTCTCAGCTGTCTGTACTTTTATCTGCCTATAGATGGGGTACATAGCTAGAATTTTCCAGTTCCTTAAGTGGGGAATGAATTTGTGTCTGAGGAAATGGTGTATTTCAAGTTCTTTTCTACCTGTCACTTTTTGAATGCTATTAGCTTCAACTTTTTTCCCTTTTGAAATCTGACATTCGCTTGTCCCATATTTCCCAGAGGCCTCTCTGTGCAATTAGCCATTGGATTCACTTGGTAATTACTTCATTTTTCATGTAAAATGCACTTGATTTATTATATGCTGAGGAAGGAATGGCAGAGATAGGTCAACAGCAGTTAGAGGAGATTAAAGATCTTAGACTTAAGTGTGGAAGCAATCAATCCTCTAAAACTACCAGGGAGTGTTAGGAAGGGTGCCACTCCAACTAGAACAGACTTTCTAAAGGACATTGATACTACTTTGAAAATGGACTCATTAGAGGACCGTTATTTCTTTTTAAATTTTGCTATACAAGCTTATCTAGGTAAGTAGAATGAATGTTTTTAACTGTCAGTACAGTCTTGATGCTCTTTAAATTGAGGAAATCAATTGGGTTTTACTATTTGAAATGGAGCAGGTACATGTCATAATATCCATGTTTCTCTTTTCAGGAAGACATTGCCATCCAGAGTACGGTAAGAAAGGCATACTTTTCTAAATGGATTATACTTGTTCATGGATAAGATACTCTGACTTAAATAAATATTTTGTGTCTTAATACAAAAAGGTATTACTGGCTTCAAAAGAAGAATGATAGTTTCTTTCCACTAGGTACTAACATTTTGTATTGTTTATTAGGTGATACTGTACAACTGAGAATGGCAATTCAGTTGCTTGGAGAAAATGCATTTAGCAAAATGCCAGGAATTCCTTCCTATTTGTACAAATGTGTTGTTGGGGGTGGGAGTAATGATTTTTCAGTAGAGCAGCTTCCTTCTGCAGGGCTGTCATTTGAAGAGAGGATAATTGAGTGACTTTGTGTTACTGAGGAGGGGTGCCAAGTCCATAAGAGAATACTGCCTTATGAAGGGGACTATGGAGTGTTTGCATAGCCCAGGATCACAAAGCAGGATCTCTCAGAAATTACCAAACTTCCTTTGAAGGGACCAGACTTTGACATCCTTTGCCATTTCTGTTTCTATGTTTCTAATTCTAATCATCTGAGAGATGTTAAACATACAGCAAAATTCCAAGCTTTGCCTTTTCTTTAATCAATATATTATTTGTTCTTTGAATAATTGGCTTTTCTATAATAATCTCCCCTTCTTTTTGAAAAATAATCATACATTTAACCATTCAAAAATAGTGTACTTTATTTTTGTTTGATATGTATTCTGAAATGCTTTTGGCTATGTGTAGTTGAGCTAACTATGATCATCATACTGAAATTTACATTGAATAAAAGTGCTTTTTCATGTTTTGTTATTTTGAAAGATAATAGCTATGAATCTTGATGTATCACAATGATGTTTTGTTCACCTTGACATCATATATTCACTGATATTTGCATAGAATTTTCTGACTCTTTAGAGCTACATATTACTTTTTTATTGTTTTTGGCCACTATTTCAAAGTACATTCAAAACTAAAAAAGCAGAAAGTCTTTAATATACACTAGCAGCTGAATCTCATCTGAAAAGTGTGCTTTGCAGTCTTAAAATTCAAAGAAAGAATATCTGCTCAAATCCACACCTTAGAATAATCTGATGTATTAAGAGGTAGAGGAAGAGATAAATGTGATTGGAGAAAAGCCAACTACTTATGATTTAGAGTAATAGGAAAGATTTATATCATATACTCAAAATGTTGAGTTCAAAAAAGTTAACCTATCTCTTATTTTAAAGAAAATTGATATTTAAATAGAACAATTTTCTTTCTTTCTTCCTTTCTTTCTTTCTTCCTTCCTTTCTTTCTTTCTTTCTTTCTTTCTTTCTTTCTTTCTTTCTTTCTTTCTTTCTTTCTTTCTTTCTTCCTTCCTTCCTTCCTTCCTTTCTTTCTTTCTTTCTTTCTTTCTTTCTTTCTTTCTTTCTTTCTTTCTTTCTCTCTTTCTTTCATTTCTTCTTTTTTTCTTGAATATAATAAAGTTTTCATCTATACATTTTCTTGACACTTGCATATAATAAATTAGAATTAGAACATAGGAAGATAGATGACAGCAAATGCACATGCCTGACATAAACATCTCTGTTCCTCAGGATGTGTCTTGTAAACTGTTGTTTTTCTGAAAGCCAACTGTAGTTGCTTTAGTGCCCAAACTCAAGAGGTCTATCACTACTGTCATTCCAAAGACATTCGTACTCAAATCTCACATTCAATTTATGGCTTCTCTTTGCAAGTTTAGTTCAACCAAGCATGAAATGGCCTTTTTTTTTTTTTTAAATCACTAGGGCATTTGGATTAATCCAGTGATACAGTCATAAACCTAGCCTACCTAATATCCTACCAAAGATAACATATAGTTTTATCATTTATAAATAACCCAAATTAAAAGTTGTCTTTATTCTTTTTAGTTAATATTTAAATGTCACTGTCAAAAATGTAAATATTTGTTAATAATCTATCAATATTAAATATGATATTCTTTTGTTTCAAGTATCAGTTTTCAGTCAGAGTGAAACCAAGAATGCGGTCTTGAAGGATTGAGAAATAATATAAGTATGTATAAAATTGATGATCAAGTTAAAATTAACGAATCTTTGTGACCTAAGAAAATATGAAGCTATGTATGTATATGTGTGTGTGTGTGTGTGTGTGTGTGAGAGAGAGAGAGAGAGAGAGAGAGAGAGAGAGAGAGAAGAGATAAGTGGAAAAGGCAGAGAAGAGAGTTCAGAGCATTTTGTAGATAACCATGAATACCCAGAATTCATGACTTTGAGCATTTGAAGCTCAGAAGTATTTGTGGTCCTTTAGCTATACAGATTTCCCACTTCTGGGAGCGTTTTCATTCTGACAAAATCATTAATCAAAATATTTGTGCAAGACACAGTGCTCTTATTTTCTTTTTTTTATGAGCACCACAGGATCACAGTGACTTTACTCATCATCTGTAGCTCAGACCTCAGGTGGTCTTCCTGTGTGCTTGCTCGGTTCATAATGAAAATAAATTTCATCATCCTTTCTCTACAAATTTGCATTAGAATGATTTTAGATATCTTCTTGATAGAATTAGATTTGTGCATACACATCTTACTTTTCACTGAACAACAATGGTGTCTAAGCTGACAATTCAGCCCTAAGAACACAGGAAGCTATTATGTGCGGATAACTCCTACTAGAGCAAACATCAAACAAATAGTCAATAAAGTATTGCAGAAGGTGCCTCCAATGAGATAAATCCTGCATAGGAGATGTAAAATAAAGATTTAAGTGCCACTTAGAAGCTGGCATCTAAGGATTAAGTGGTGCAGGTTCAGGAAGAGGACTATATCAAGAATAAGACATGGTTTTCAGTTTAGTCCACAGAAAGTTGGGACTTAGGTAGGAAAGATGACAAGTTGCATTTTGGGCATGCTGGTTTCGAAGTATCTTTAGTAGATACAAATAAAACGTCTTAAAGGTTATGGATTCTATGTTGCATACAGAAGCAAAACTGTAATAGCTTGATTTTTTGTAACTTGATTTCTTTAGTTTATCAATAAATAAACTCAAATATTTCTATGTACATATTTACATACAAACTTACATTTTGCATATTTATTCTCTTGTGTCATACTAAATTGCAGGAAAATTTTGGTAAATGTTATTTTTGTTAGGTAAAATCCAAGTTGTATTTTACTTTTATAAATGAATTGTCCTTGCTGGGTATTAATACCTAAACCTAATGATATTGGGAAACTGATTTTTTAATACATTTTTTATTATTTCCGCTAATACAAACTTAATAGGTAGACCAGTTCCTTCCCTCCCTCCTCCTCCTCCCCCCGAACCCCCTGCTCCCTCCCCATCCCCCAGTGCCTCCCCCCCAATTCCCAGAGAGTCCTTTATTGTATATGCTGATTTTTTTCTAACACAGCAATAAGCACCTTTATTACATGAGCTATGATGACTTATTTGCCTTTCTGGGCTTTGATCTTCCTCAGATAGAACTTCCTGCCCTCTAGCAGGTAGCCATCTGCCCTCCCACGCTGGCCTGGTCTTGATGCAATGCAGGCAAGAACCTCGCCCTGCTGGAACTGCCCCTCCAAAAGACAGCTGATTTTGACATTCTTCTTCCTTTCATCGTATTTCTTTTTAATTTTTTTCCTTGTTCATTTTTTATTTAAAATCTCTTCTTCCTCAGTGGTCAGCTTGGCTCCCTTCTTGCGGTAGTGAGACTTGTATCACCAACAGTATAGAGTGCAGTCAATTAGCACCAGGCAGTTCATCAGAGTCTTGGTTCCGACCAGCTCGTTATTGGATGCGTTGGAAACATCAATGATCTGTTTTGCAAGCGCAACATTCAGAGCCCCAAAAGTTCCCCACATTCATTCTCAGGGCCTGGTACTTCTTATTGTGTCCACAAACTCTGTGTATAGTGTCGCCGCAGGACGTCCCAGCTCATACTTCCTTTTGTTGTGGTAGGGCTTTCTCTTTTCCCCACAGGTACTATCTGTTGTTCCATAGGTACTACCTGTTTCCATAGGTACTACCAATTGTCCCAAGAGATAACCATTGCTCGGCGCTTGGAAGGGAACAGCTTGATACTTAAAGGTGAGGAAACATTCAGAGATATTGAATGCCGTAAAGAAATCTTAACTGCAAAAGAAAATCAACAAACCACAATCCAGAACTTCAGAGACTCTATATCAACCACCTAGAACTAGGCCAGCTTAGTCTCTCCCCATCTTGAAGCTCAGGAAAATTTGCGGAAGAGGGGGCGGTAAGAGTGTAAGAGCATAAGGATGGGAGCAGCAATGATATGTAAGATACTCCATACTAGTTAGGGCTGAAGCAATCATAATTGGACTTTGCATGCCCTGCGCATTGTCCAACACACTGTTGACCTCACAAAGTCTAGCATCTGCTAAAGGCACCAAGATCCTTGGAGGCAAAGGATTGGCAGCCACAGCAGTGTTCCTATAACTAAGGGGAACACGGAAAAGGGTTCGGTTCGGGAAAGGCCACTGGGTCCTTGTACGTCATCGGAGAGGAGGGCCCAGAGGAAAATCAGACATGCACAAGAAAGGACTCTCTGGGAATTGGGGTGGGAGGCACTGGGGGATGGGGAGGGAGAGAGGTGGGGAGTGGAAGCAGGGGGTATGGGGGGAGGAGGAGGGAGGGAGGGAACTGGTGTACCTAATAAGTTTGTATGAGCTGAAATAAAAAAAAAAAAGAAAAAAAAACAAATCTTAAAACAAGAACCAGTGAGTGGACTAAAGAGAGGTTTATTTTGTCATTTTGCATTGCTTTACTTTGTTTAAAAAAAAAATTGGGCAAATGTAAATGTCCAGAGAAAAAGCCAAAGAAGACAAGGACATTGAAAAGGGAATCAAAAATCCATGATTGGTATTGTTTATTTCTTAAAATGGGACAGGGACACAGAGACACACAGAAAGAGTGAAGATTGATGGGAGTCTGACCAAGATTAATCATTAATTCAGGCATGTAATATCTGGGAATTTTCTGAAATGATGTCTTTTTTTAAGAATTGATGTGCCCTTTTGGAAAGACTGAGGGACCAGGATAGAGATCAGGGTTAAATAAAATGGTGAGGATTTAAACAGCCATTGATGAGAAAAGAAATGATTGTTGTTAAGAGAATAGTAAAAGCAGTGCCTAGTAAATCTTAAGATTCAGTAAAGATCATATCTTTAAATAAATGTTAGCTCTAACCCATGAAATTCTGGGATGTTTTACCTCTCCTCAACATGGCAGAGTAAACACACACACACACACACACACACACACACACACACACACACACACACACACAGAGATATACACACACTCAAGACTTTAAGAAAATTTTTCTAAGAATAAAAGATAATGTCAATGAAGGAACAAAATGTAACATTTTTCAAGATGTTTTGGATATCTATGTATTGTGACTTAAAATAATCTCTAATGAAGGAGAATCTGTAGAATTTTATTTCTTAACATGCATCATTATAATAATATACTGACTTCTGTTTGTTTTGAGGAAACTTGATATACCCATGGCAGTCTTTTACATTGCCCAGGAGAGCTGAGTTAGCGTGTGAGAGTGGCGTTCTAATCACTTTCCCTTCTCCTTGTCTCCCTTTGGGCTCTTTTCAAATAGCTCTGGGTTTTCACATTTCTCTGTACTGTTTTACAAATCCAATTTATAATATCACTGTTAGCATTCCCTGTTTGCTGTGCAGTGAAAAAGGCCCTGAAATTGATTGAATTTGCTTGTACCTTCTTTGGAATTTTTCTTTAAAATTATTTCGTTTTAATTATTTATTTTTATTTTGGTGCACATGTATTAATGGCATGCTTTGTTTACATCTGTGAGGTTCAGTGTGTTAGTTCAACATGTACAGATAGGTCACATCGTTTAACATCTCTTCTCCCTAAACGCTATTCTTAAAGTCTCATAATTTTTATATTACCTTCATGATTACTTACTTTAATCTTTTGCCTATTAAAGTGGCAGTAGAATTCCTGTATTTCTATAATTGTCTACTTTTCCTTGATAGAATATCCTCCAGTTCCAAACATTTTCTTTCACAGGACAGTATTTTATATTTTTATGAGAAATATTGCATTGCATATATACAGCATGATTCTTTTATTCATTTGTCTATCTGCTAATGGATGCTCGATAGATTTCACATCTTAGTTATAAGATGTGCCAAAGACCAAATGAGCATGCATTTTGAAATATATGTAGAATTGCCAGAGCTAAATCCACGTTAGAACTTTTTTTAGTATTTCTTAATAATAAGGATGCTGATTACTGTTTTAGAATCACCAAGACATGTTCCAAAACACTATTCTTCCTAGTCTTCAATGGCAGAATAAGAAATGAATAGCAACAAGGAAAAAAAACTGGTATTTTGAAACAAATAGAATTCATATCAAACAAATGAGTATTAAAATATGACTATCATATATAAATTTATTTCAGATTTTTCTGTTAATTTGATTTTGACTTAATAATTCTTATAAAATTGTGATAAAGTAATTTGAAAGCTCATCATGGATTCAAATAAGTAATGAATTTATTCATGTCTATTCCAAAGAAGAGGCTGAATTTGTTGCATTATGTATAATATATATATAATATATATATATATATGTATTCAAAGTTTTCAAAATGTTAAGCACCTTGTTTTACCATGGATTTTTTTTTCAAATATTGAATTGTTTTTAAATTATTTGAGAGAGAGGGAGGAAGAGCAGAAAGAAAAGTGAGAAAGACTGAGAGAAAGCCAACATGCATGATGCCATCTTATGGCAAATGGGTACAGATCAAAGAACCACTTCTGGAAATCAGGCCTTTCCTTTCACCTTGTGGGCTTCTGGAGATCAAACTGAGGTCACCAGTTTTGTGAGTTGGGGCCTTACCTACTGACCTTTCTCTCAGGCTCCCCAAAGGTTCAGACTTAAAGTTATTAGAAATTATTATTTTTATTCTAGGATGCTTTTTTTTTTTGTCATTCTGTACCTACAAAGTAATCTAGGTTCAGAAGATGATTCTGTAGATGTATATACATTTAGATACATTTGTTTTAAATTTAGGAATGGTGGGAAGTTTGATTTGAAAACACTCTTACTTCTTCTTGTCCTCTTTCATTTGACCTTCTCCTTTGCTCTATCTTCTACTCCTTCATAACAACCTGTGTGTATGTGTTCTTTTCCATGAAACCACTGTACCTACAAAATAAATTTTGTGTGCATGTGGAGATAATCTGAATCTCAACTCAGGTAACAGCTATGCTCTTAGAAGAATGATAGAAGGCTGCTAGGCAGGCAAGTTATTATTATTATCTCTAACAAGATTACCATTTTTTTTCTATTTTGTCTCTACTTCTCCCTTTATCTTAGACAGGTTTCTTAAGCTGGGTTTCTCAGTTCTTCATTCATACTGTGGTTGTGACAATAGTGCCTATTAGGCAGGATTAAAGTGAGACTGAAATGAATGTTAGATAGGGGGGTTATCACAACAATCTGGAAAGACAGAACAAGAGAATACTCATAGAGCGTGTCATAGAAGGACCATGGGACTGAAAAGAAAAGCAAATGAAAGAATGAGGTTACTTTCAAAGAATACTAATGATCCTTCTTTTTGAAAAGAGACTTGTCCTTCACGTTAAACAAACTTCATCTAAAATCATACTGAATACATGACCTATAGGAAGGAGAAGCACAGAATCTTCTAAGACTGTAATTTCAGGATAGCATAAAATTCATTGGTTCCATTCTGCTGACTACTAGTATCCAAAGAAAGAGAGTATGTTAAGTGATGAAATACAAAAACAACAGCAACAACAACATAATGATGTTGACAAAAATGATTATTTTTTTTCTTTTTTTTCACATTTTGAAAATGATTTATTTAGCAAGTGTTGAATTTTTTAAGCTGGGGAGAAGGCTTTCCTTCTAAACAAAAGGACCTGAGTTCAAATCACTAGTTTCAAGTATAATGTGGCATGGAAATGGTGGCGTCCTATATTTCTAGACCTGTTAGGTGGAGTTTGGAAAACCCCAGAGCAAAAAGTAGTAAAGATGTTGAGAAAGCTGCAGTAATTTGTGAAGTCATCCTTTGGCCTCCACAAGCACACACTCTTCAGGGCCCTTTGGGACACACACACACACACACACACACACACACACGCATACACACACACACACACACACAGAGAGAGAGAGAGAGAGAGAGAGAGAGAGAGAGAGAGAGAGTTGAATGAATATTAGAATGTTAAGAATTTATAACATAACAGTTCAACTCTGTAGTTCATCAAAGAAAGCCTCTTAGAATCAAAAATCATTACTTAATAAGTTCCTTAGTTTTTATGGAGAATAAGCAGAGATTAAATGTATAGCTTGCTAATAGTGTAGAATGCAAAGTAAAGATGTCACTATAAATCTAGACTAGAAAGTATCATCTTTTATTCTAAAAAGTTCAATCCAGTTTCCCAGGTGGTATTGGTAGAAGAGATGAATTGCTTCAAAGGCCTTTTTCTCCTTCGTCCTTCCTCAGCTTCTAGGGAATCAGAGTGAGAGATGTACAACCCCCTGACCTCCCTTTTCTTCTTGCAGTCCAACAATCTAACATCGAGGTGCTCACAATGCCTCTGTCTCTCCCGAGGCTTTAAGTGGAAGTTCCTAGTTTCTTAATGCTCTGCAGGGCAGCACAGCTACCTGGCTTATGGTAGCTCTGCTCTTCTCTTCCTCCATCTTTTCAGAATTGTTTCTTTCAGTTTGTCTGTGCTGTGTGTATCTTTGCGAAGGTGCATATCTTTAGACGTGCATCTCACCCAAATAAACCACAATGATCTCAACCTTAGTCTTCAATTTAATTCTGTAAGGAAGACCACTTTTTTAAGTGTACTCATATTAATGAATTCAGGAAGTTTAAAAAATCAGCTTCTTTTTATGTGCCTTTTTGTTATGTTGCAGCTAATACCTGTATCGTGTATTACCATGTGGTAAAATGGTAGCGTAATTGTCCTTCTCACTCAATATTTTTAGTTATATCATCTTTTAATAATGAAAACTATGCCATATTTACCTGAAGTCTTAGTTCAACCTTTCACAGAAGGTAGTGAATTCTATCAAATCCCACTCCCCTCCTTTCCACATGACTGTATAAATGTCCCTTATTATTGTTCCTTGTCATATTACTTCTGGTTTCTTTTAATAAGGACCAGAGCTGTTTTCTGAAATGTAAACATATGTCTCAATCCTACCTACGATGGATATGATTCCATTCATTATTGGGAGAATTTCTGATCTTGGTAATTTTCTAAAATCGACGACTTTTAATGTATGATCAATGTATAGGAATACAATTTTAAACAAAAATTATATATCTCAACAATCAATTGCACCCATTTGGGAACAAGTTTGCATCTGAAAATTCTGTCGCATGGTATGTGAAGTCAAATTCATCCCTGAAGAAAAATGTGTCTCCACGTGGCACGTGCTCACAGTGTTATCTCCACCCCATTTTCCCATACCACATCAGTAGCAATGTTGTCAGAGCAAGGAAGTTTCTTTTGACAGTTTTTGTGAAATTGAAATTCCGTGTTAGCCACCTCTGCTAGAAACTGTGATGTTCCTAAAAGCAGGTTTCTTATTCCATCTTCAAAGTGGTGACTGTGTTTTGAGTGACTGACAGAGAGCAAGATTCTGAATCATGAGCCAGAAACTGCCGACCTCATCACGGCCCATCTCCTTTCAAATTGTGCAGGAAAAATGAGTGATAAAAAATGTGAAGGAAATGTTTCTCAGACAATCTTTCATGTTTCTAACCACATTACACAACACATGGAAAGGCTAATACTGTATTTTATCTCAGCTAGTGTAACTCAGAGCTCTGCTTTCAACTGAGAGGGAAAAAAGACTTAAATGCAGGTCTTGGTTTAATTTAGAACTGATTGCTCATTAATCTTTGGAAAAGGTATGCAAGCTGTCTTCCAAATGAACGGAAGGCTGTTGGCTGCTTACCCTAAACCCTACTGTGCTGTTTTCAATTTGTTTTTCCGTATGATATTTAGTCTTTCATTCAGTGTTTAATACTAAACATTAATGGGGAAATATTGCTTAATGAGCTGTTGTGTTGGGCAGAATGCAGTCAAACACGCCTCCTTTGCAAGAGCTCGCCAGCTCGTGCCAGTGTTTAGATAGTGTCATTAATCATGAAGCATTTCATTCTTCTCTGCCCTGGAAGACAGAGTTTCCTGATGTCATGGAAACATGCCCTATTAAAACTGGGTCTGAATTAAGACATTGAGTACCTAAGAACAAGTCAGTGCAGTTCAATTACTGCGAGGCAAATATCCCATTTATGGGTCTGGGTCACGGTGCTTTTGTTGTGGACTTTATTAGTGCTAAAGAGTAAATAATGTCTTGAGTTGAGAATGTATGCAGACATTTGTACTGGAAAAGATCTGCTAAATAGTCACATAGCCAATTGATAAATTATTTCCCTCTTTCTAGTTCTCTCTCTCTCTCTCTCTCTCTCTCTCTCTCTCTCTCTCTCTCTCTCTCTCTCTCCATGTATGTGTTCTGTGTGTGCAGGTTTATAGGTGTGCATTGTGACAGTTACTTTGTATACAGGTGTGCATTATGACAATTGATGACAATTGAAGGACGAGCCTTTGGGCATATGTCTAGCAGCCATTTGTCAAGGCAAACCCTGAGCGAGTTTGTGGAAGGTTATCTCATTGATATGAGAAGACCCAATCACTGTGGGTAAGATCTCTCCTTGGCAGGTGTACAAGATGGAGAGAGCTGGTTCAGTATACTGGCAAACTTGCTAGTGAGAAAGTATGTCCTAAGTATGGCCCTTTCCAGTTCATCCTGTTGAATATGGCATGCCCAGTTCCTTGACTATTGCAGATGGTATGAACTCTCCTGCCCTGATGAATGGCACGGAGAATTGTAAACTGGTTTAAATTCTCTTTCCTCTAAGTTATCCAGGTCCTGAATTTGGTCAGTATGGAAGAGGAAACAAATGTAATCTATGTGTGTGTGCATTTATCTAGAGAATAGGGGACAGTCTCTGGTGTCATGCTTTATCTAGCTAGGGAACCCCAGAGTTCCTTCTGCTCCTCCTTTGTGGAGATGGGATTAAAACAGCCACAACACTGGGCATGTTCGCTAGGTACTGATTTTCACTGGCATTCACACTTGCACAGTAAGCACTTCAAGTACTCTCTTCTCCAGACCCCTAGATAAATTTTGTAGGCAATGAGTATTAAAATGAGTTTGTCTATTATCAAGGGTCCTGCTATGTATCACAGGTTTTCAGGTGGTATTGAACTTACAAGTTGATCTGAGGACCAAAAGAAGGGAGGGAAAAAGAAAGAATGTTGCATGGTGCCTAATAATTCTCACCCCATAATACTCCCACAATATATTATGGAAAAAAGATTGTTTTCAATTCAAGATCAGATAATTACTTTCTGCTATTAAATTAAAGAAAGAACATAAAAAAATCCAGGATGGGAGACTGGAGAGGTGGCTCAGGGGTTAAGCCCCTGCTTTGTAGGTGGAAGGTCCTGAGTTCAGATCCTAGACTCCACGTATAGACGCAGGTCGGAAGCGGGGACGGTGTGTGTTTCTGATCCTGGTAGGGCAGAGCCTATGAATCCCAGGGCAGAGTACACAAAGAGGAGGTGGAGGCGGTCCATGGTGGTTCCCAAATTCACTCATGGTTCTACACACACACACACACACACACACACACACACACACACACGCACAATTGAATAAAAAAAATTAAAAAAAATCCAGGATGGCTATAAAGTCCAAAGAAAATAGCAGAGAGAAAAGCAACTGCATGTGTGTCTAATAAAATGTAAGTAAGTCATTTACTTAGTGTACCCTTTTTGCTGTACAATAAATATTGATTTAAGAAGTTTAAAGGCAATCATGCTTGCCTTTAATTGATAAAACAGGACAAAAAAATGGGCTTTGGCCACCAGTGTCCCTGAAGCACACTATAGGCATTGCCTCAGTGAACAGTGCACAGCGCAGCACAGGGCTTCCCTGCTTTTTCAATTTTATTTTATTTTATTATTTTATTTTATTTTACTTTTATCTAAAACTGATTTGGATGATTGCTTTCACATAGGTAATAGGAAATGTACGCTGGTCAAAACCAATTGTATTTAGTGTAATTGCTTGTCAGTAAAATGTCCAAGTGCAGTTTCTGCTTTAGTATGATTGCCACTGATTGGTCCAGTGATAGAAGAAGAGCTCAGAATTGGCATAGTAGAGACATCATGGCTTCACCCAAGAGTTTCCAGGACACAACTCTGTTCTAGTCTGAAATCAGGCAAGATTTAAAGAAGTATTCAAAGTTACCAAGGCGATTAGGTCAGCCAGTGGATTCCAAGGTTCTCCAATCTAAAGGTTCATAACCCCTGGAGGAAAGCAAACCTGCCTATGTTTTCCTCACTGGTGCCTAGTATGTGGTACTCACACATTAAAAGAGCTTAGACTGGTAAAATCATAGGGTCTTAAAGTCCTGAAGGGGTCCTTAGCCTGACTCATTTATTTTTTTAGATATGGAAATTGAGGTTCAGAGCTCTAAGTGGTTTACCCAAGGACATGCTGCTAATTAGAAGCCAGACTGCAATTAGAAAGACACTTCTGACTCCTTTCTCTTGATGGTCAGTTAGATTTTCCTAAAGCTTTTCCCATTTTCAATCACCAAGCATGAATAGAATCCAATTAATATTGAATCTACCTTCATAAAGATGGCCCAAAGTATTATTTGACTGTGGTATAGGTGCTCTGCAGTGAGGAGTTATAGGAGTTGACATTTAAAGGAACATACATCCATGAACTTTTTCAACCTTTACATATGCCAAGAAGACTGTGCCAGTATCCTTTCCCCTTTTTTTGTCTTTTCAGAATTGAGTGCAGATTCTGATCACAGTAATAACCCTTAAAATTCAGGAAAATTATGTATTTCATCAGCATTCCAAACTACATGGTTTCTCCTCGCTGGTGAGGTCAAATTGAACACAAAGTTGTGTCTTGAATGGCCTTTCTCATGCACCCTGAAATAACTATATGTCATCAGTGGGTCACAACTTGATTGCCTTTATTTAATGCAGCTTTACTGTAGGGATCGGATGCACTTACTTGTCTTTGTTCCTTTCGGGGAATAGTTAACTCCATAGAGCAATGCACCTAAGTCACATATTAAAGTTTAGCCAAAACCTGTGGAGTCTCCTCATAAAATAAATATTAGTCTGCCTATCTCAGTACCAGTAAATAAATCTGACATAAGTGACATAAGAATAACATGACTTTTGCATTCCTCATAGACTTGTATCTATTCTCTGCAAATTCTTGCACACAGAAAGGCTCATTTCTACCAGGTGGAGTAGTATACACCTCTAATACCCTCATTCCCAAGGATGAGGCTGCAGAGTTATAATTTATTTCAAGGCCGGCCTGGACTAAACATTAAGTCACATGTCAATTGGAGATGTGCTGTGAAACCTTATCTTCAAACAGCAGAGAGCAAAAAAGAAAAGTTATATTGATTTCACATTATGTAAGTTCAGTTTTTAATTAGATAGTTTCCAATACAGGTCAATAATCATCAGTTATTTCCAAACTTACTTTTGAAGCTAAGAAATGATTTTTGGATTGTGGCTTGTTTTCCTAATTTAAGAAAATATGGTTGGGTCAAAGTACATTCATCTTTTGAGAATAATGAGTACTACAATTCTAATGTTATTTGTTCATTTATTCCTTTGTGAATCATTATTTTAAAATGTGTGTCAAAAGATTCAATTATAATACAATTTGAAGGTTCTGAAAATCATTTAAAGAGCAGAAAAAATTGTTTGCTAATATGTAGTATGCCTAAAGGAAAGAAAAATGTAAAATTAGTGACTTTATCAAACTAGGAAATTTGAGCATTCAGTTTCTAGAATTAAGTGAAAAAGAGAAAAGAAAAGAGTTTGATGGTTTATCTATTCTAATAAAAATTGGCTGAACACAGAAGACACATATTTATTTCGTTAATGTTGAATTCAAGGAGGATTTCACAGGAGCTTTTATGAGTGACTGAATGTTTGAATATCATGTTAGTTAGGAAGTTCTATTTTTTACATAAAATCATAGAGATATTTAAGAATGTTTGCTTTATTGGAACACTAAAAATCCTAATAAATTTTCAAAAGTCCTGAAAGCTGCACTTTATCCCATGTTAGTATAGTATATAAATTGTGAGACATTGCAGAGATTACATGATGGCATTTCTTGCTTTGCATTGATTTAATAATTAATACCATATATCCAATGTGTTCACTGAGCAGTGAAGTATACTTTGATGTTCAACTCTGAATAGAAGCTTTAAAAAATAATTCTTAATCCTCATTGCTTTAATTACAGTTGTGAGGTAAATTTACCCAAGTTAACATTGTATGTATATATATATATCTATATATATATATATATATCAATTCAATTATATCTTCTATAGTATTCAATAATATAAGTAATTTGCCTGGTAGGAATAGATGAACTTTGTTTGTTTGTGGCTCAATTCTAAGCCTAACTGGAAGGATCAACTGCTTGGCTTTGCAGGAAAACAGACAAGGACAATGGAAACCAAAGTGCAGTGCTACATGGTCTGTGGGAATGATTCCTCAAACTGTGATGTAGTAAAAAAAAAAATCATTTAATTGAAAATCACAGGGCATAGGCTGCAGATGTACTAAAATTTTAGCAGAGAATAGATTCCTAAGTAAAAAGAAAGGACTGAACATTTTGAAACAAGAATAAATTTGATCCTGGCTTGAACACAGAAAATAAATGACTCCCAGGTAGAGTTTAGGATGGATAACTTTTGGGAAAGTGATGCTAGAAGATAAGATCTAAACATGTAGCAAACTGTATGCAAGAATATGAAACAGATTCAGGTTTCTAAGTGTAGGTGAGATCTTACCACTGTTAATATGATACACTGTACAGTTTTTTTTTCTTTGTGGATGGGCACTCATAGATTTATACATAGAGATTCAGTATTATTCTTGTGCCTGGGATCCTTTTTCTCAGAGAATGTTTTATTTTTTAAAATGTTAAATTTTGTACAGGAAGATTTCTAAATTCATTTCCTTATAATTAATGAAAATTTAAAAAACTACCAATTCGCATCTGTTCAGAATGTGTAGAATCCTTTTACATAATTTTCTAAAAGTTATAGCTATACCTATTACATCTTGTGTTTCACTTTTGGGTTCAATTATGAAAGATTCTCTGGGCTGGGGAGGTGTTTCCCTGTTCTATGCACTTGGCAAGTAAGATGGGTTCAGTTCACCTGATCCCAAGTGGCTGTGGCAGCTTTATTGAAATTCCAATTTTGAAAGACAGCCTGGGAATCATCAGAACTGAGTGGCCAAACAGCCTCCACAGAATGAGATAGAAACATGATCGAGAATGAATCATGACATCATCTTGCTTTCCACAGACACATGGATAAACCCAAACAACCACTCATACACACATGGTTATACTTACATTAACACTTATGCTCGTGAAAGTGAAAAAGAAAAAAACAAATGGAAAGACTCTCAGTCTCTTGAAAAATAAAGTACCTATGCTCTCTACTTCGGTTTAACTATTTCTCATTTTTTACAAGAATCAAATCACTATACAGACAACATTCTCTGCTTTTTTCTCCCCAGAGAATTCCTTTCAAATACACGAAGCCTTTTGATACTTTACATATATATTTGTTCACCAAATAATATATGATAATACTTTTATTTCAATTTTGCCTTTATGATAACATCTTCTTATCCACTGACAGAATTCATTTAAAAATCAGATTATCTTGAGTATTTAAATATAAGAATTTCTTTAACCATGCTATTAAATATATAACTCTTTCCAACTGAAGCTGCTCAAATGTTAAACAACCTCTATATCTTTTTTGTATAGCATTTTTTTTTCTTTTCTGCACAAGGAAGTCTGTAAGTTGCTTGGAAACATGTAGATAAGCCTTTATGTACAGAAACTCGACTGAATGCAGTACCATAAGGGAATTTCTCCCCAGTTTCATCGAATTCTCTGTCCTGTGCTCAGCAGCAGTGCTGTCTGTCTTGAGGAGACTGAAGCCCCAGCAGTGATATTGGTACTGCTGGCACAGTACCTGCACATCTCCAGCTGTAATCTGGAGCTAATGCTTTTTCATGATGATGAAAACACAGCACGTATAAAGCAGAATGGCAATAAGTAGATATTTGGGCCTTGAATTTAAACCGAGACAAATGCCCCTGTGTGAAATGGACTTTTACAGGTTTATCTTCAATTCATTCCAGAAATGCACTACAGTAGACCAGTGGACCAAATAATCACATATCATTGCGAGTGTGAATGAGAAAGCATAGCCATTCACTGCTTTTACATTATGTAGCAGGCAGAAAATTGTAAGAATTTTCAATGCTTGTAAATAGCAACCACTTTTAAATAGAGCTATCCAGACTGCTCACTAAATAAGACAAAGGGGGAAGCTTCACTGAATCAAAAAGTAACCTCAGGTCTGACACAAAAGCAAACCCCAGAAACAAGTGTCTTTGCTATTGAATTCTCAGGTTCCATTTAGCATATTTTTTGAGTGAAATGTTATCTAAGTCACCTCCTACCTATACTCACCAGTCCATTCTGCATGTCTTCCTTCTTAAAGAATCTACTTTATGTCTCCATTCACACATTCTTAAGCTTGAATGACATTCTTCAGGCATGCTTTCCTGGGTCCACATATAAAGATGTGAACCATAGGACGTCCCAACCAATTTGATAAGTGAGTTTTATACTGTACAAACCATGTTTGGGTCTTTGAAACAAGGTGAGATACCAAAAATGTGTAACTAATTCAAACTGAAAAGGAAGATTGTATTGGATTACATCAGCGATTGGATATGTCAGACAGCAGTATGTTACCAAAAACAGTTTTTGAACTTTGATGATGTTTGCACTACTGTGTATGCCCAATCAAACTTTATTTTGCTTGGATTTGTTTAACCAGGTTTACAAAACCAGAGTCCATAGTTAAGAGATAAATCTCCATTTGGTCTGTGTCCTACTACTGATTGTAAGGTCTTTATTTACTCCCTAATATGTGGATGGGGGCTCTGGGTCACAGAGCAGAGTTTGCCAGAGAGTTGTTGATCCAGCTGAAACAACAACAACAAAATGCCACATCAATCGTCTTTATGCAATTTAGTGCTAGTCACTACCAGGAAATAACTTTCTGAAACTGGGTTCTTAAATTTAATCTTCACTTAATTGAATTAAACACAAAATTTGAAAAGAGTAAGAGCAGAAAAAAAAATTTTCTTGCTGCCAAACTGTTAAAAGAAAGTCATGGCTGCACCTTTGTGGGAAAAATATCCTGACTTCATCTTATTTCAAGGGCACAGTCAGGGCAGAGTTTGGGCATTTTTTTAAGCCAAGAAAGGTTACACATTTGTATTCTGACAGCCGTTCTATTGTTTTCATTAAAGACTGAGAAATGAAAGATCAGAGAATATTCAGCTATACCTGATAAGATTTTTTTTCCTCTAAAGATGACCCCAACCTGTAAAAGATGATTTATGAAATCATGGTTTTCATTATTGGACTTGGTGCTGACTGTGTTGTTTTTGATTGATGGGCCTGTAGTTTTCGTCTTCCTTTGTCTTCTGTAGAGCACAAGGGCATAAAACACTTCTGGCAGAGGAAATTAGGTAAAACTTGACAACAATTAGGGACAAGTAGCTTGAAAGAAAACTAAAGGAAAGTATTAAAAATAGCTTAGACAGGATCCAACAGGAAATCACATCTTACAATTTAAAAAAGATTATTGCTTTAAAAGAACTGTGGATTGTATGGTAAAAATTTGGTGAAGATTTTCATTTGCTTCTGATGAAAATAACATTAGAATTCAGGGAAGGGATATTTTACTGTACCTTGGCCTATATCAGGTTCTGAAAGAGAACAGCATCAGCGATCATTTATGATCAACAATTGTAGCTTGTTCTGTTTGTGTGGTACATTAAAATGTGTCTTTTTACTTCTGTCAATAGCTTTGCAACTTAATTTTTAGGCAGCTTTCAGCCACTTTAAAGCACCTGACATTTTCTTTATTTTCACAAATCTAATGATTATGTATGTGTAAATCCATTAAAAACCTTTAAAATAAACAAGAGAAACTCAAAAATAATAGGAATATACTTCTGAAACAAACTCTGGCACACAGGCTATCATCAAGATGAGTTCCTTATCCTCCTTTAAAATTCTGTTTTATAGCCATTAGACTCTTATTTGCTGCAGTGTTCCTTCATAATATCAATCAAAAGAAGCTTACATAAAATCCTTTAAAACTCATATATTTGACAAAATATATGTATAATTATATTTATGTATATTTATGCATGATTAATAAAATCAATTAACATAGATTTATAACTCTCTTTAACTTTTGATTGTTATTATATATACACAATTTTAACATATCCAGACAAATAGAGTTTGATTATTACTTACTCTGTAAATGTTCATTAAGGAAGTAGATAGGTGAATCCAGGTCTAATTATCACAAAGGCTGTACAACTCACAACCAGAAAAGCACATACAGTTAGGAATATGAACATTATTTAAATAATATATATTCACTAGGATAAAATATATACTAATAGGTATCTCAAAAGATGAACTCCACTGTGCTTTGAAATAAACTTGTCTCTGCATTTCCTTTCAAAAGGGAGAACTCATTAAACACATGAAAGAGTGATCAGTTATGATGACCTGCCCCACCAAACTCATCACCATTTATTGAGCTCTAATGACAGGCCAATCCCTGTTTAAATGCTTTGTATTAATTATCTCACAATTTAATCTTCACATTCCCAGAGTGCGTGTGATCTCTTTTCTGCATTTTGAAAATGAAGCAATTAATGCTCAAGGAGGTTAAATGGCATGCCTTTGGGCACTCAGGCTGGTAGGTTCAGGAGCAAAACCTTAACCCAAGTTTATGAAGATTTAGAGTGAATGAAATTAAGCATAAAAAAGTGAAAGCAAAAATGTAACAGTCACAAAGAAAAATGGATGCAAATATTTTCATTTCCATACAAAGGAGTACTTAACTTTATGATTACCAGGAGCTTCATAAATGACTCATTTGGTACCAGATTCCTTTCTGGGTGCTAATGCCAGGATCAGTGGAACTTTCAAAGCATCACAATTTCAAACCTCATTGACACCATTTATGAAGAGGGTCATTGTCATTAATAAGTGAAGGAAGCATGGTCACAACAAAATGTTCTGCCTCAGGTTTGAACCTAACCATCCTTCAGTGAAAACTGCCAAGGATCAATTCAGAAGACTCTTCCCCTTACATGTTAGACACTGTAAAAGTCAAACAGGAACTTTGTATGCAGAAGATGTAATGACAATGTGCATCAAAAACTACAGTTCAAAACAAATTGCACAACTAAAGATGTTGCTGATTTATACATAAAAGATGACTACAACCTTGTGTGGAAGGTGATTCATTGGTTTTAAAATGAGACATCGTAAGTTCTTATCCACCCAACAAAGAGCCTTTTATGAAAATGTGATGATCATATTGCATATGTGCAGCTTATGACTCAGTGTATGTGTTGAGGCCTTGCTTCCCAATTATAAACACAAAAAATGCATTAAGAACAGAGAACATTTTCCAAAATGTCTTCTAAACTATGACTAGGAAGAGAACAAAGATATTCAGGGACTTGAAAACTGGGATTAAATTCACAAACAAATTTGAAAATACTTTTGAAACTTCATTTCTACCTCAGATGTTCCCTTAAAAATTAATTGTAATCCACAATATATACATGTTCTCTATTTATAAAAAACTGTTTAAATGTCCAAAATATTTGACTGCTTTTGCCAAATATTCATGTAAAATTAAATCTTTGGGAAATTATCAGTGTATCCTCTGTGAATTGTCAATGCCTGATTGACCATAGGGGGGAAATAACTAAGATGTGCAAGGTTATGTTCCATCTCTTCATATTTCAGTGTGAGGAAAAAGGCAAGAAGAACTTGAGGGGTTGAGATAGCCAAGGCAAGCATATATGGTAAAGTTAAGTTGACCAAGGAAGTGTGTTGAGCTCGTTAGATATTTGGTTATTTCTGTCTTTGCATTTTTAACTCTAAATTTGTTGTTAGTTGTTGGCTACTGACAATAATTTAAAAGGACACTGGAAGAAAGGTACAGAAAAGATAATCCGAGAAATTCACAAAGATTTCTAAGAAGCTGAGAAGAAATTCATAATTTCAAGATTTTTAAAAGAAATTCTCTAGGGAAAAGAAAGCAGAGAGGTATCCTCAGAAAAAATTCTGCTAATATTTAGCCAGTCAGTGGGTTGGAGGGGAACATACTTAATCAGAAATCTGTCAAAGAATATGTATAATCCAATCTTAGACTCTGAGCATGTTTGCTGCAGCATACAACCACTTTTGCACATAATATAGTACAATAATCTTTTCCCATGAGTGCTTTCAGAAGTATTTATTATGTGCCCAGCAGAATTCAAAGCCATTATATTGTCTATCTATTCAATTTATACAGTGTTTCATAAAGTCTTTCTCATAATCACAAATGAAGTTGAGAAACTTTTTTTAATTTTAATTAATTAATTTATTTTTTCCACTCATTTTTCCACTCATACAAACTTAATAGGTACCCTGGTCCCCTCCCTCCCTCCACCCCTCCCAGGACTCCCTTGCTCCCTCCCCCCTTTTCCTCTTCCTCCCCCCCTCCAAATTGAGAAACTTTTTTTTTTTTTAAATTTTTTTTATTATTATTTATTCAACTGTGTGTATGTGCGCGCGCGTGTCTGTGTGCGTGTGTATGTGTGTGTAGAACCACGGACGAATTCGCGAACCACCATGGACGCCTCCACCTCCTTCTGCCCCGGGATTCACAGGCTCCGCCCTACCAGGACCAGAAGCGCAGGCCGCCCCCGCTTCCGTCTGGCGTCTATACGTGGGATCTGGGATCCGAACTCGGGACCTTCCGCCTGCAAGGCGGAGGCTTAACCCCTGAGCCACCTCTCCAGCCCCCAAATTGAGAAACTTTTAAAGCTGGCTTTCTCAGTAACAATTATATTTTACTCATTTCTCCAAGAATTGCTTAGGAAAAAAAGTAGTTTCAAGCTTATTGTTTGTACAGAAGTTCCATTTACAAAGAAAATTGGTTGTAACTATGTCTGTTTCTGTGTAAGAGTGTTGTAATGAATATAAGATACATAATAAATGCAAGTGTGGTCCATTAAGCTGATGGATGGAACTGAGTTTTGGCTTGGACTTTTGAGTGCAGTTCCCTGTGATATTAGAACCAATCTAATTTTGACCACAATGTTTGAACCAAGTAGAATAATCATCTACAATATGTGTTTTATTTTGCTTTCAGACATTGTCTTTATTTCCAATAATTGACTTTTTCTGTCCATAACATGACTAGTAGCAACACGAATGTGAGGAGTTGCATTCATATCTGTCACTTGGCTAACACACTTTAAAAAAATACATATTTTTGAAATAATGATCATGTAATATACAGTTAACCATTTATAAATGAAGAATGTAGTGGTATGTAATGTCCTAACAGTACTGAGCAACCACCATCTCTATCTAATTCCCAGCATGTTCAATCCACGGTAAAATCCTTAGTTCATAGAATCTTTGTTCTACATCTCTCAGTTCCTTGCAATTACCAGTGTATTTCCCAATCCTAACATCTATCATTTCAGGATTTATTTTTTAATCCAAATTATTATTATTTAAAGAGGCAAATATTAGGAAGCATTCATTTAAAAGAATAGAAATCTCAGCACTTTTAATGTACATATGCCAAGAGCTTCCTTTGGTCCATGTGAAAATCTTTTAAACTAATGGAGACATAGACATTGAAGAAATTGTCATAGAACACAGAGGTTAGCACATGTCATAGGAAAGTTGACCCACTTAGTCTACAAAGTCATCAATAAGCAATCTTCCCGCTCTATGGCATATATAAACACAACTCCACTTTTGGGGGAAAGAGAGTATGTGTTTTTGCAGATAGATTAAGAGTAGAACATGAAGTTTACACTAAACAAGGAAACTGAAAGTGGCAGCTAGAGTCCCTCACAAGCAGATTTCCTGACAAGGGAGTTAAATAGACTAAGTCAGGAAGGAGAGAAGGAAACAGAAAGTTATATTCCTCTACCCTCATTCAAATTCAAATACAAAACAAAGTATTATTTTGTGTTTTTTTTTCACTCATGATACTGATTCTGAAGTTTGGCTGCCTACAAATGAAGAAAAAAATGTGTTTCAACTTAAATACATTTTGCCTTAAGGAGCTTCAGACAGTTTGAACTTGAAATGCAGCCTGTGAATGAATATTTAATTTCACTTTCCTTATAAGTGAAGTTGAATCACTTTTGCAAGTCTGAGGGTGACAGTTTCAAATTTCAGCTCAGGCAGGCAATCAACAGAGAATAATATTACAGCCAGGGAAAAAAAGTTGGTGATTCCATAATGACATTTTAATGCTCCAGAACAGAGTATTGGTATAGAAATTTGCAATCCCTTGCAATAGCTCTCTGTTGACTTAACAATCAATACCATCATAACAATAAAAATATGCAAGTCTCTAGCTATAGGCAATGCCTAAGAATGAGAACTTGTCCATCATTTGTTACAACCTTCCAGGTTTGCCTGCACAACAATGTATTTTCAATACATTTAATCTGGTGTTATAAAGCAAGCCACAGACATTTAAAGATATTGAAGAAAGTAGTTCTTCCCTCTTGGCTATTATTTATTAAGGCAAAGATGATTTTACTGAACACTTTTTTCCCTGTCTTTTTTTTATGGTAGCCTCTAAAACTAATTTGCATTTTGATTTTAAAGCTGAATAGCTCCAAATGCAATCGAGGGCATCTTATCATCATTAAGCATTTATTAAGCTTCCTCACAGCATGGCGCCATCATGTTTGAATCAGGATTTAGTGCAGACATGGTCTCTATCCATTAGAATAGCATGACCTATAACCTGATCCATGACCACAGAGTGGACTCCGGCTTCTACAGAGTCTTTACTTACTGAGTTACAGAGTAATGACTGCAAGGGTCTGATCTTGTGTGTTAATGATGTTTATAAATTGATCCTTCTAGTAATCCATAAGCATTATCTCATTTCTGACATGCTTTTCTCTTTCCAGGGAACCTTGAAATAAACTGTTATGATGCATGGGGGAAGGAGATGAAAAATAACCATAATCCCTAGGCTTTTTTACATTTTAAGATAAGGAAATATGATGATAGAGATTTTCTAAGATTTTTTATGTCATACCTTAGTGCCCTCTACAAGCAAACAAACAAATGTGTAGAAGACAATGTGAAAACTGGATCGCTCTTTCCTTACAAATACTTCTGGGCATTATTTGTTCACTTTATAAAGGCTTATTTATAGTGAATATGTATTTGCCAAGGATCAGGAACACAATGAAGCATGGTGCCTGCCCCGAAGGAATGCATAATCTAGAAAGAGAAGAGTAAGAAGTAAAAGCTTACTGGAAGATCATGGCTCAACAATGGACTTTACAGATGGCCAAGAGCTATATGAAATTACAGATTATGCCCCTGCTTCAGGGGATGCATGTCACAGGGACAAAAAAGAAATAGGATTTGAATTATAAGTAGGTTTTGTCAGGCTAAGAAAGGTGGGAAGGGTGCTCTGGAGAATTAGAATAGTATTAGCAACATTGCTTCTCTCCCAAACCTCAGAGGGCATGGGAATCATGTGTGATGCAGTTATAAAGAAGAGTGTGCACCTACAGAAATTTTGAGTAGAAACCTGCAAGTGTTTTGGGGCAGCATGTTTGTTCTATTGAGGATTTACAACTCATACAGAAACAAATAGCCCTATTGAAGAGATGTCACTAGTAAATACATGTAATATGCATATGAAAGGATATTTACTCAGTGTTTTGCATCATAACTGCACCTTTTCCAATACTTTGATTCTACTGTGAAGGGCTCCAGTTACCTTTTCCTGAAAAAACAAATTCATCTCTCTCCTCTTTAACGGAGTCACTCCTTTATGATATGGTGGCTAAGTATTCATTTTGCTACTGTGCATCCAGGATTGCATGTGTTCTGTGTATGCAGGGAATTTGATATATACGGAGGCTGATACATATGAAGTCATACAGCACCATATAATCTTGCTACTTCAACCACTTTCTCCTGATTTTCTGGGAAGACTGGGCCATGTTCTTTTGGTCTCATCTGAGCCTGTTAGCACTGCATTTGTCTGTCTGTGGTGCTTATTATTTTCTTTCTAAATGATGAAACCACACATAAGGGTCAGAGTAGGAGTTTTCTCTTTTATAGAAGAAGCCAATATGATTTATGGTCTTATGATGGAGATGATGAATATGGGTAAATAATTAAGATAAATGAGCATAGCAATATTCTTCAAAGGAAACCTACCTATTCAACAGACAGAACTGAAGGTATATTATTCCTCAGAATGAGTGAGCAGTTCAGAGCCTTCTGAGATGTGAAACTTAATTAATTTGAAAGATAAAATAGTAGAATGATGATATAGGCATGGAAATTGGGTACTGTATTTGAGCAGCAGACAGGAGGCTAAAGTATGTGGGAGGCTAAGGTGGGGCCTGTTGGTGGATTTGGAGTTCAAATATTATTAGCATTTGAACTGCGTAGCAGAGTTATACTTTAAACTTCTCTTTCTGGAATACTCACTACTGTGTCTGCTATTGACCAAATTGGTTCGAGTGTATTGTTTTGTCATTATCTGTAAATGCATGTCTGGATATGATATGGTTGGTGTCCACATAAACTCACAGGGTGACTTTGGAATTCATCCTGGATTTGCTTTCATACTGCTTTGCTCTGGATTTTCCCAGGTTCTACCTTCCAGGGTTGGATATACAGGACACCACCATTTATGCCAGACATTTTTACATGGGAGCTAGGATCTGAATTCAGGTTCTTCAGCTTGTAAGGTAAAGGCTTAAACCCTGAGCATTCTCTACACTCCTCCTTTGTCATACATATTTCAACTATCTTCATGAGCATGCACTCCCATATCATCACATGTCTTTATAGTGCAAGGAAAAACTATTTCATTGCTTTGAGAAATAAAACTATACACCTCGGGACATTAGTTTTTTGAATGTGTACTCACATACACACACACACACACACACACACACACACACACACACACACATATTGTGACTTATTTTTAAGAAACCTGAATAAAAAATCTTTGGAAAATATTCTATAATAAAAATTAAGGCTTTAAACTTCAGAGATAGATTATTTTATATAACAGTCTTATAAAATGAATGGATGTCAGCAAAATATGTAATATAAAATTTTCTAGTTGTCATGATTGAAGAGTGAAAAAAAAACAATAAAACCAAATCAAAGGTGGTGATAAAAAGGAAGTTAAGTAGAGTTAAAACATGAAAGTCTATTTTGTTTAACTCTTTTGTTTTCTTTAACTCGGGCCTTAGTTTTCAATTTTTAATGAAATTTAGCTGCACTTGTTCTGTTCTCATTATTACCTGAGAACAGCAGACACCTTAACAGGGAGCACTGCTTTTTACCCAGGTCACATAAATAAGATTTTGCATTCCCTTCTGGTATCCACACATACCAGTTTGTAGGTCAGACTATCCCTGTAAGTTCCCCTGATTTTATGAAAGTTTCTTCTGTATAAACCGTTTTGCTGTTAGATGACTTTGCTTTGCCAGAAAAAAAGTAACATTGGTAAAAAAAAAATCCTCATCCTTTCTAGACAGTTAATTAAAATGCCCACTCTCATTAAAAGGTCCTCAGAAGTGCAAATGCTTATCTGAGATTTTATTTGCTCACTTTTGGTCAGTTTGATTTCTAGTTCTCCAGGACCATGATGTCTAAGAGAGATGTTCATTGATTCTTATTTCTTAAAGTGGTTGGGTATAGTTCTTGGGGTTTGGAAAACGACTCATTTTCTTTGCTCATTTGAAGAATAAAAGGCAGAAAATTTGCAATCACAGTGCTCAAAGATACTTTTCTTTTCTATCAATTTATTTAAAACACATTTTTTATTGAGAGAACAGAAACTGAAAGTTGCAGAGCCCAACAAGACCACAGAGCCCAGTAATCCAAGCAGCAATTCAAGATGAGGTAGAGGGGACTCAGCTGGAAAGACAATTCACTCCAAGACTGAGAAACACATATTTCTCGAGAACTGAGAGCAGAGAGTAGTAGACCTTTGGCTCACTGCAGGATTGGGTGACATTGGTAGAAGCCCTGTTGTCTGTCCTTGCCTGCATCAGTGATTGACCAATGCAGGTGAATCTCCCGTCCACTGCTGGTATTATTTCTGTCTGAATTTTCAATAAACCTGCCAAGAGAGTTTCCTGCTGTGAAAAACAGCCCACCAAATAAGGTCTCAGGAAAGAATAACACAGAACTTTGCCATTTAGAAAGAGTGACTGTGGATTCAAATTTTTTTTTAATTTTTTTATTATTATTTATTCAACTGTGTGCATATGCGTGTGTATGTGCGTGCGCGCGTGTCTGTGTGTGTGTGTCTGTGTATGTGTAGAACCACGGACGAATTCGCGAACCACCATGGACGCCTCCACCTCCTTCTGCCCCGGGATTCACAGGCTCCGCCCTACCAGGACCAGAAGCGCAGGCCGCCCCCGCTTCCGTCTGGCGTCTATACGTGGGATCTGGGATCCGAACTCAGGACCTTCCGCCTGCAAGGCGGAGGCTTAACCCTGAGCCACCTCTCCAGCACCGTGGATTCAAATTTTTGAACGCTTACATAGACCTCTTGTCCTAACCATCTGCCTATCACAGAATACCTAGTTGCCAGAGTCCATCAACAGAGTCACTTAATGGACTCATTTTTTGTACCACTATTGAAGAACACATGAATTTCTAAACATAGCTGAATTTTGCTTAAGTGTATCAACCTCAGTAGCCAAAGGAACATTCATGATGAAGAAGGAATCGTCAGTTGCTCAGAGAAAGGAAAATGGGAGACAAAAAACAAAATAAAATTGCTCTATTCAAAATTGCTCTGTTGTTTACACCAATACCATTTAATGCATTTCTTATGGCACAAGAGAATATGTGACATTTGAGAGTCAGCAAAAGGTTTAATGGTGAAACACTTGAGCTCCAAATCGCTCCATCCTCAAGGAGGATGCACTGTGCGAAATCACAGATTCTCATACATCTCCATGTGAGGAGGACCATTCCCCTGGAAACAGTGTAATTCTCCAAAATCAACACAGACCTGAATTTCAAATTTTCTATGAATCTCCAATGGAATGTTAAGTAAAATTTACCTTTACGTTTTTTTGAAGGTGAAAGTGTTCTTTGTTTAATTTTCTAACTCTTCTTAATTGTATCACTTAGGATGCTGAAATGTCTGTACCTTGCATTAAAGTTAGAAATTTCTGCTGATTTTTCTCCTATAAGCATGACATCACTAATCAGAAATTCAGCTCATATAAGTAAGGCAAAACCTAATAAAATTCATGGAAACTATATTGCAGCTAGAACTTTGCCAAATATTCCTTGTTATGTTCAATCGTATCTCAATAAATACAGAGGATACAGATCAACAACAATGACAAAATGAGTGCGAATTTGTTATAAAGAATTTGCAATAAATATCATTATGTGCAACAGAATATCACTGGAGATTGAATTAGACTCTAAGCACAAGGAAGAGAGCAAGCTTGAGAAATTTTTAGAAAAATTTAGATCCCAAGAATGTGTTATAATGTTCTTTGCTTTCATGTATCATAAAAAACTGATAAATAATAGAATACATGAAATCATAGACAATGTAATTAATCTCCTTTTGACATTTATTTAATCATGTATTAATCCTCAGCCATCTGATGAAATTAGAATAGGAAAAGGTTTGATTGGGTCAACTCTTCTTATCGGTCACTATAATATTTGCATAATAATTTTCATTGTTCCTTCAGTGATCAAAATGACTCCAAAGAAATGATTAATAACTGTTCTGATCTGCCTTCTACTTCCAAGGATAGTGTGGTTTGCCATTGCCATCTGTACATTTGTATGTATCTGCTTTCAACAATATAGCCTCCAGTTGCATCAGCTGGAGCACCCTTAGTATAGCTAAGTCTAGGGTAGTCAGGCCCCATGACTAGTTAATGATGCTCTTTTCATTTTGCCATATTACTTTGAATTTAAATTATGTGTATGATGTGTGCTCACCAGTGTTTACATATATGTAATAAACTGATGTTTTCCATATGTAGGCCACTTTTAATGAAAAATTCAAATCGATTCAAGTAAGCATAAAAGAAAGCAAAATAAAATAACACATTTAAATCTTACCACTCCCTGGCTCACAATTAAAATCTGTCTTTTTTGAGCTTAATATTATTTTTAAAAAACATAATAAGATGTGCTCAAAGTAGGAATGATTTAAAAATTTTTCTCCTCCCCAAATCTTTAAGACTTTGCTTTGTCTTTCTCCTTCATATTTACTTTCAGACCTTTGGGACTGACATATCCATCAGAATAAAAGTAAACAGCGATGAAAAGTAAAATGTTCCTTCGGCACTTAATGTTGTTTGTTGTTCTTGCAGTGAACTCTTGCCATGTGACATTTGAGAATGGCATCCTAGATGCTTAGATCTAAAAACTGCTGGGTCTCCTAATAGATTTTGTTGATTGAAAGCAACTTTTGGAACTTAAGAGTCAAACCTATAGCTCAACTGTGAGAATGACTTTTCCTTCGAACAGGATGATGAATATCTCTGTGCTCTTTTGGATGTTACCTTTCTTTTCATTACATGGTAAATGATATCAACATTTAACTTGATTATTTGTCGTATGTTCCTTGTATTATTGGTACACACATATGAAATCAGGAAGGCATTTACTTAATGATACTGCATTCTGCACAAAAAATTAAGTGATTGCGTGATTTCATATTAAGGTGTTCTTGTATTATCAATAGATGACACTTTCAAAACATTAGAAGCTCTTTTTGGAGCCTCCAACATAGCAAACATGTAGAAAGTGCAATAGTTATTATTATAATAAGTATTATTATAATAAGTATAAGTGCTCTTGAGTGTGTTTTTTTATCCTATAAAAACATTAAGGTAAGAATATTAGGTTGCAATTTAGTTATAGAAGATAGAAACAACATGGGACAAATTTCTCAAGGGACAAATCATTCTTAGTAAGGAGTACATGCCTTTAGCAAGGGCCTGGGCCTGGGTCATCACCCTCTTATCATCACTAATGCTGGAATTTTTCCTATTCATTTATCATTGATACTTTCTGACTTCCAAAGCCTGAGCTAGCATATGCCTCTCAATCCCTCTCATCTGGTTAAAAAAAATAACTTTGAAAAAAGAAAGAGATATGCTTGATTTTTAGGTACAAATTCAGATGTATTGATTCTACAACTCTGGGGTAAATGAGATATTAATAGAAATTAGGCTTTGTGAAGTTCTATAAATTAGGATTTGACATAACATAAGACAGAGCTTTTGAAATATGCATGACTGATGAATGTGACTGTTTATTGTCAAAATTTACTTACTGACAATAAGCAAGAAAAAAATATGATACACAGAAACCTGTGGAAACAAAAGATCAACTTGTGGTTTTCATGTGTCAAGAGAAAAAACTTAAAGATAATATATGAATTCTGTAGCAGTGTGATGGAGATAGCTAATCACAGTCAGTAATGGTCTAAACATAAGAAGATTCAGTATGATATCCTCCATACTTAATCCTGTGTATCTTTGGAAGTTTAATTTAAAGCACATGTTTTATTGGCTTGTATTTGGACTTGCTACTAATTGCACCTTTAATAGCTTAATTGCTTGTGATATGAGGGCCAAGATCACCATTAAATTTGGGATGAATAGTTAATTGTTGGTACAGGTATATAATTGTAGTACAGACAGGAATTGTCAGCTTCTGCCACATACTACCATCACTACAACTAATGTTTATGAAATTGTAGTATCACAAGAAAGTTATTTATATTGTGTAACTGACATGGAAATATTTAATCAACCATTGTTTTTAAGCTTACAGTTCTGAGAATGTTATAAATTAATGTTGTTATCAGAGTACTACTTCTCCTGACTACTAGGAAGTAGAAAGAATATGTGAGTACAAAAAAAACTTAAAGGACATAAGTATGTGACTAATAGATTGTCATTGAAACAAAATGTGTATGCAGGTGTGAGGAACTGGAAATTAGGAACAAATCATTGATGTGACACTAAGTTTTACTTGTAAAGTTATCATTTATAATGTGTGCCTCTGTGTGCACTTATTACGTATTATTTGGTTACAAAAGGCCTCTGAGCAAACATGTAGGAGATTGTATGAATTGTTTTTGACACGGGAAGACCTGCCTATTGTGGTCATTCCCAACGGAATATAAGATGGTGACTTAGTGAGCATTTTTATGAGCTGACAAGCTGGAAAGCAAGTACATAGCATTCCTCTTCCTATGACTCTGTTCTTGACTTTAGATATGATGTAGCCATCTCCCTACCAGTCATTCTCCTGCCTTGATGGACTGTAACTTGAAACTGTAAGCTGGTACAATATTTATTATTACTCTAAATTGTTGAAGGGAGGGCATTGATTAAAGCAATGAAGTTATGAAATTAAGACATGTGATAGATATAATACAGAAAACCCAGGATAGTTTGCACAGTAGACAAAGTCTGAAGTTTTATTTATTTATTTATTTGTTCTTTTCTTTCATTTTTTTCAAAACATGGCTTCTTTATACAAATGTTAGTTTTTCACATGATCCAGTTTGATGGGTAACCAAGATGGATGTGTGTCCAATTGCTCAGTACAGAAACATAGTTCATACATCTGACATTTTAAAGATTAAATTGAGTCACAAAGAGGATGGATAAATTCTGCAGAAACAATCAGCATATGGTATCCCATGAATGGAATTTTATAAATCCAATTGAAGTCTCAATTCTGATTAATAGTTCATGAGTATTGGCCTTACCTGAGTTCAAGAATGAATCCTGACTGATACTGGCTTATAGCTGGGAGATGCAAATGTAAGAAGGGGGAAAACCCCCCACAAATGTAGTCTCTGGTCTGATATTAGAAAGCTTCATCTTTTCAGAATGTTTTGTATCAACAAGGAAGTTTGCTGACTGATCACCAAAGGGCCCAGGTATATTTTCAACAAGCAAACATATTGAGTGTCTATTATTTTTGAAACCCATTTTTGATAGACATACTATCTTGATGCTCATCTGAACAAGAATCCTCTTTCTCAGTTACCTTCTGTCCAGAGTGGATGACAAAAAGATACTGGTTTTGATTGATGTACTTCTTTTGACATGTGTCATAGATATTTCTGGCTTATGTATTAATGTTGCTTCATGTGATGGATATTTTGATGAAATCAGATTAGTTCTATGAAAGGTGGACTGTATTAAATGTTTTTGTAAATGTAATTATAAAAATTGTTGGTGTATATTTTTAAATCCCATAGTTTCTAGTTTTTCCGCCATTTGTTGACAGAAATAGAAGGGTAGGAATGGTAGAAGACAGATAAGCAGTGAAATGATGGATAGATAAATACTTAGGAAAATAAATAGATAGATTGGTGATAGATAAATAGATGACGATGGATGACAACTAGTAGAAGAGGTTTATTTAGGTAGATAAGTGTATAGATAGATAGATAGTTACATAGATAGATGTAAGTATATATAGTTATAGAAAGATAGACGTAAATTAGATAAAAGTCTGCACATGTGCACACATGCACACACTTGGAGAGAAAACCACACATCAAAATAATTCTTATATGAAAATCAGAATGGATGCATTCTCTAAAACTCAAGGCATATTACAGACAGCTATTTAAATTTCTTAATGATTTAGTTACTGACTCAAAAACCATTTACATTACATTTGCATTTCATTATTGTTAAAGCTCTGTGGATTGTTATCCTCGTAAGTATTGTGTGTTCCTGGTATTTCATGCTGTGATGGAATCTCTCAGTATGCTGTCAATTACTGCCAGTTAATATAATTTCATGCCCTCAAAGCTTACAACTTATTAGTTTTTTGGAGTGTATTACCTTAAAAAATGTGCAAATCTCTAAACAGAAATTTCGGTGGAGAAGTAGCTCCAGTGACTTTGTTGTTCAGCTAACCAGATTCACTAATGAGAGTAGTTGTCTGCTCTTTGTTTTCATCTATTAAGTGTCTTTCCTCAGTGGTAAATTAATGTAAAATTCTTCATAACTAATGAATTTTAAGAGTGGAACTTAATTAACTAGAGTGATCATGACTATTACTGTCATTGCTCTACTAAATCATCACTGGGCCTGTGGTGCATAAGGTATCATAAACATTGTACATCGAAAACATGGTTCACTCATACCATAATGTGTCAATAAAAGAATTACATATTACCAAAGTGAACTGTCATTTAAATAAGCCAAACTGCTTTCAACAAAGCAAGAGATGAATTGACTTTTAGAAGAGTAAATTCATAGCTTCATTATTAAAACAAAAATTTAAATATGAACTTTAGATATTCCTTGTTCATAAAACTAATTTGATACATTGAAGTACTTGCACAACTTTTCTCTTTGCCTGTGACTTTTCCATTCATGACAAATTATACTTAAGTGTTTAAGAATTTTGATGCTTATAACATTTCCACAGTTTATTAATAGAGGAATGCACAGTTTTGCTTAAGAGTGAAGAGATGTGGAATTAATTTTTTTAAAGGGAGAGCAAGTGGTACCAGGAGAAGCAGCACATATGAAAGTCAGAGAACAAATTTTCAAAGTGAAATTTTTGCCATGTTGGCTCTGTGGTGGAGCTTAGGTTTGCCAGATGTGTGCACAGATACCTTTCTTTATCTATTGAGCCATTTTGGTGTCAGAAAAAGTGGATTTTGAGTATTTCTTAAGATATTTTTATATCAAGTACATATATACTAAGCTCATTAGCACAGATGTCATTTGGAAAATATTTGGCAATTGGGGAAAGCCTGGAAAACTATTTCCAGACTTAATTTAACTATTTATTTATTTAGCTATTTAACTTATTTAACTATTGCAAGTTAAAGTAACGGCCATAATTTGTTATTTCTTCTGATAAATGAAGACTTGCTTTGCTCTCAGACAAATCCTAGAGAAATATATTTGTTAAACTATTATAAAACACAATGTAATTTTCCTCTAAATAGCAAACGTGTTCTTCCTTTCTGTGAAAATATGTTGTAAGAGTCCTGTATTGGATTTTCTTTTCATTATTTTGATTTTCCTCAAATTGTCGAATGTATCTGTACTTATTCTGAAATCTATGCTTTAGTCCCTTCTTTACTCTGTAGTTTCTTCTCTAGCAGCTTAAGGTCATCTAAAATGAGATAGAAGAAATCCTTAGGATATTTTTAATGATGAAAAATTTACACTTCGTTAATAAAACATTCAGAAGGACTTGGTTGCAGGATCACCCTTAGCTTGGCATGCTCACCTTTTCTTTGTAACCATCTATCTCATTTGTTGTATTAATTTGTGTATATTTCATGTATTCACTAGAGAAATTCATTTAATTTGATCATGACCTTATTATTCAGAGCTTAAATGTGAAGCATAACCTTTTCTCCTCTGTGGTGTCACGAAAGGTTGCATCTCAGTCCTGGAGCCGATCAATGACTGTCATGCAGAATGAGGCTTCCACCAGCTATGAGTGGCACCTGGTGGATATTTATAGCATGACCAGCAAAGTCATCTATCTTTACTGACAGCTTACCGTGTTACTAGCCTGGAATCATGTTTTCCTCTAACTATACACAGAACATCCACCCACTGCAAATATAAACACCCCCTTATGTTTCTCAATGTTTAATACTTCCTCATTTTTAATTTGAAAACATTTGGGAAAGACGAGACCTGTAAAAAGATTTTAATATGCAATAGGGCCCAATAACAAGATGTATATAACTTCAAAATAAGAGAGATAATTTTGACAATAACATTAAAATGTTATAACAAATATGTCTCTTTGGTGGTGTGCCTCCCAAAGATAATTATTGCAAAAAAGCTCTATACTGATCCCTAGCATCTATCTTCTTTCTTATTATATTAACCTAAATTACGTTCTATTTGTCTAGTTGAAAACTAATTTTGTGGTCAAGAACATAAACATGCACATATGGTTTGGCATGAGTTACCTAAAGCAATCACATTAGTTCAAGTGTACATGATGGGAGCTTGTGGTTTATACCCGTATCATCTAGAATCAGCTTAACTCATAGAAACTGACATTTAGTGGAAACATGCGCAGAGACTACAGCGATGTGTATAACAGGAGATGCTCAGAACTCATCAACATCTGTCATAAAAAATACTATAATGAAAATTTACTGTCACTGAGAAAAATAGCAATGTAAAAGGCATAATTATATTATGATACAATGAGCAGAAGACGTGATAACATGAGAAAAGGAATTGCATTTCTGTGATACTATTATTGACTGAAACCTGCAGATATTTAGAAATTGAATAAAGTATTTGAAAATACAGGCAGTTTATATGAAGTAAATCTTACTTCATTTAATATATAGCAGCCAAAGAAGAGATAATTAATCATCTTTTCAAGCACTATCTTTGGAAACCAAGTAATTTTATTTGATAATATGACTTTTTTTTCTCTACTAAATCTGAGTGCATCTCATGAAAGTCACTCACTAAACAATCTCTCTCCTTCCCCTCATCCAATTCTGTTCAGTTCTAGACTGCAATTTGTCACAGATTTCAATGGAAATCAGGTTCTCATTAAATTTTGCTATTCTGTTTTAAGCCAAATGACTCTTAAAACATGTCCGAGACACAACACTATGGAGTCCTCAATCACAACTCATGTACTTGGTCTTTTTCCAAGTTTGACTTCATTAAGCAAGAAACCTGGACAAAAGGCAAAAGAAGTGTCTATTTTTGTAAGAAACACTGAAAGTGTTTAATGAGGCTTAGTTTCAGTTTAAGGGAGATGTTGAAAAAAAGCTGAGAAGAAGCTTCTAAAACTAATATCTAAATATGAGAGAATATGTCTTTTCTGTCAACTGAGGACATAATTAGCTAAGAGAATTTCCGGTCTCACTTGGAGACAGGCGTGAGGTAGCCTCAAGCAGGAATCAACATGTTGGGCAAAGAATTGTCACTGAAGGTTCCTTCACATTTCATTAGTACCCAGAAGAGAAATATTTAGATCATATGCTCTAACATTGTGTACAGCTTACATTCTAGGGGCTGTGTGCGTAAGTGGGCAAAACTTTTCTAAACTTCTTGTACTTTTGGTTTTTCTGCTAAGCAATAGTTAATTAAGCTATAGATTTGGGGATTTGAAAACTGTGTTTCTTATCACAATTAACACACACTTAAAACTATATTTGTGACTAGTATAACCATGAGAAATCAAAAAGTTAATCAAATGAACAAAACCAAATGCCAAAGCTAGAGTCTTGATAAAAGGACAATAAGTTTTCTGCAATATCTCATGAACTGCACCTGCCATACTCCTTTTCTTTTTGTGTTTGTTATGTGGTTTTCAGTTATTAGATTAGTGATAACTTATAAAACAGATAGTTACAAACTGACACACTGCAATTAAGACCAATAAAATTTCCCAGAAAGACAACATTCAACACCTCACAGACCTATAGAGAATACATTCACAAGAGCTAAAAATGAATGTTATCCTCTGGGGACATTTGGTAAAACAAAATTTGGTAAATTACTTACAAGAATTTGACAGCCATAATGGAAACAGATGTTTTTAGTGAAAAACATAGTTTTTACTAATGGTATCCAGAATAGGATATATTCTTCTTAGAAATAGGGCAAGAGGATGGAAGTTTTCAAATGTCTCTACAAATTGCTGTGTTTATAAACAACAAAACAGGAGTTCTTTTTAGTATACTGAATAAGCGTTCACAATCAAAGAATGTTCCCTCTTTTTTTTCTTTTTTTTTAAAAAAAACATGTTTCATTTTCATTTTTTTAATTAAAAATTTAATTACACATTTTAAAATTTTTTACCAGTTCCCTCCCTCCCCCCTCCTCCCCCTCCCCTTCCCCCATTGCCTCCCCCCCAATTCCCAGAGAGTCCTTTATTGTGTACGCCTAACTCTCCACTGGGTCCTCCTCTCCGATGACATATAAGGACCCAGTGGCATTTCCATAAGCCCTTTCTCTTGTTCCCCTTAAGCATAAGATCACTACTATGGCTGTCAATCCCTTGCCTCCAGGGGTCTCGGTGCCCTTAACAGATGCTAGACTTTATGAGGGCAACAGTGCGCTGGACATTGCGCAGGGCATGCAAAGTCCCATTATGATTGCTTTGGCCCCAACTATTGTTGAGAATCTTGCAAATCGTTGCTCCTCCCATCCTTTTGCTCTTACAATCTTACCGCCCCCTCTTCCGCAAATGTCCCTGAGCTCCAGGATGGGGAGAGATTAGGCTGTCCTAGTTCTATGTGATTGATATAGAGTCTCTGAAGTTCTGGATTGTGGTTTGTTGATTTTCTTTTGCAGTTTTGCTGCTCCTGCAATTCCCTTCACTCCATTCTGCTGGGCACTGTATGTCACCCCCTGGCCAGAGACAAAAAGCTGTTAAACTGGAGTCTTGTTGTAATAGCACATTCAAGGGTAGATGTAATAAGAGTAGGAAACCTCACTGAGGGAGGGGTCCATCACCCATTTGCAAAATGATTACTTTTTATCTGCTAGACTATATGCCCTCCCCTTCTGGTGAGATCAGGAAAGAACGTCTGTGAACTTAACCAGGTTTCTCATTACTTACTTGCAGATCTTGATGGTGGCCTATTTTCTCTGCTGTAACATGGTCTCCTCTCTCCTTGTTTCTGGTGTGGCCCTCCTAACCCATCTCTCTTGTTCATAATCCTTGCAATTACTGTGTTACATAGGTTTACTTTTGAGTGTCTCAATGTGGGCTGGGTGAGTTTGGTACTAGGAGCCACCTATTAGGGAGTACATACGGCGCTTAATTTTCTGGGTTTGGGATACTTCACTTAATATAATTCTTTCTAATGACATCCATTTCCCAGCAAATTCCAGTAATTCATCATTTTTGATGGCTGAGTAGTACTCCATTGTATAGATGTACCACTGTTTCCTTATCCACTCGTCAACTGTTGGACATTTAGGTTGATTCCATGACTTTGCTATTGTAAACAGTGCTGCTATGAACATGGTCGAGCTTGTGCTATCGAGGCGAACCTCTGCTGCATGGGGGGTTATTCCCAAAAGTGGGATAGCAGGGTCATATGGCATTTCAATCTTTAATTTCTTTAAGAATCTCCAGACGGCTCGCCAGAGTGGCTGTATGAGCCTGCATTCCCACCAACAATGTAGGAGAGTTCCCCTCTCTCCACATCCTCTCCAGCATTTGTCGTTGTTAATATTTTGGATTTTTGCCATCCTGACCGGGGTGAGATGATATCTCAGGGAAGTTTTGATTTGCATTTCCCTGATGGCGAAGGAAGTGGAGCATTTTTTAAGATAATTGTTAGACATTTTAATTTCATCCCTGGTAAAGTTTCTTTGAAGTTCCAGGGCCCATTTTTTAATTGGGCCAGTGTTTTCCTTGGAGTTTAATTTTCTAAGTTCTTTGTGCACTCTGGACAGTAGAGCTCTGTCAGATATGTGGTTAGTGAAGATTTTCTCCCATTCTGTGGGTTGCCTTTGAGCTCGTGTGACAATCTCTTTATCTGAACAGAAGCTCTTTAATTTCACAAGATCCCAACTGTGGAGAGTTGGTAGCAGTGACTGTGTCATTGGATGTCTGTTTAGGAAGTGTTGGCCTAGCCCAATCAGCTCGAGGGAGTTCCCTATCCTTTCAACTATGGTTTTTAAAGTCTCTGGCATGATATCAAGGTCCTTGACCCATTTGGAATTATGTCTTGTACATGGTGACAAGTACGGGTCCAGCTTTAATCTTCTACATGTGGAGATCCAGTTTTGCCAGCACCATTTGTTGAAGATGTTGTTCTTTTTCCATGGATTCTTTGGGCCCCTTTGTCAAAGACCAAATGGCTGTAACTTTGTGGGCTTATATCTGGGTCTTCAATCCTTATCCATTGATCTGTGTGTCTATTTTGGAGCCAGTACCAGGCTGTCTTTATAACTATGGATTTGTAGTATAGACTTAGGTTTGGTATGGTAATACCTCCAGCTGTGTTTTTGTTACTCAGGATTGTTTTTGCTATCCTGGGTCTTTTGTGCTTCCATATGAACTTTGAGATTGTTTGGTCAACTTCTTTGAAGAATTGCTTTGGGATTTTGATTGGTATAGCATTGAATCTGTATATTGCCTTTGGAAGGATGGTCATTTTTACAATGTTGATTCTGCCAATCCAGGAACAAGGGAGGTCTTTCCACCTTCTGGTGTCTTCTGAAATTTCTTTCTTTAGGATTTTAAAGTTTTCATTGTAAAGGTCTTTTACCTCCTTAGTTAGGTTTATACCAAGGTATTTCATTTTTTTAGGGGTTATAGTAAATGGCATGGTTTCTCTCAAGGCTTTTTCACTTCTTTCATTCTGGGCATATAGGAAGGCCTCTGATTTTTGCACTTTTATTTTGTATCCTGCCACACTGCTGAACTTCTCAATTAGTTCCAGGAGCTTCCTGGTGGAGTTTTTGGGATCACTCAGGTATAAGATCATGTCATCTGCAAATAGGGATAGCTTGATTTCTTCCTTGCCGATTTGAATCCCTCTTATGTCCCTTTCTTGTCTTATGGCTTCAGCTAAGACTTCAAGTACAATATTGAATAGAAGTGGTGAGAGTGGACAGCCTTGTCTAGTTCCTGATTGAAGTGGGAATGCTTTCAATTGTTCCCCATTGAGCATAATCCTTGCTGTGGGCTTGTTGTATACAGCTTTTATTATATTGATAAAGGTTCCTTCCATTCCTACTGTCTCTAGCGTTTTGATCATAAAAGGCTGTTGGATCTTGTCAAAAGCTTTTTCTGCATCTATCGAGAGTATCATATGGTCTTGGACTTTGGACTGGTTTACATGATGAATTACATTTATTGATTTGCGTATGTTGAACCAACCTTGTGTGCCGGGGATGAAGCCTACTTGGTCCCCATGAATGATCTTTTTAATATGTTTTTGAATCCGATTTGCTAAGACTTTGTTGAGAATCTTTGCGTCTGTGTTCATCAGGGAGATGGGCCTATAGTTTTCTTTTTTAAGTGAATCTTTATTAGGTTTTGGGATTAAAACGATATTAGCTTCATAGAAGGAAGTTGGTAGTGTTCCTTCCTTTGCTATTTGATGGAACAGTTTAAGGAGTATTGGTGTTATTAACTCCTTAAATGTCTGGTAGAACTCTGTGCTGAATCCATCTGGTCCAGGACATTTTTTCGTGGGAAGATTCGAGATTACTTCCTCAATTTCCTTATATGTTATAGGACTATTTAAATAATTCACAACTTCCTGATTCAATTTAGGTAAGTTGTGTTTACTTAGAAATTTATCCATCTGTTTTGTGTTGTCAAACTTCACAGAGTATAAGTTTTTGAAATATGATGTTATAATTCTCTGGATTTCTTGGGTATCAGTAGTGATAACTCCATGTTCATTTCTAATTTTGTTAATTTGGGTTTTCTCTCTCTTTCTTTTGGTTAGTTTAGCTAGGGGTGTATCAATCTTGTTGATTTTTTCAAAGAACCAGCTTTTTGATTGGTTGATTTTTTCTATCGTTTTCTTAGTCTCGATTTCAGATATTTCTCCCCTTATTTTGCTAATCTCTTCTCTTCTACTGCTTTTGGGATCAGATTGCTCTAGTTTCCCTAAAGCTTTAAGCTGCATTGTTAAGTTGTTTATTTCTGATGTTTCCATTTTTTTGACGTGGGCATTAAGAGCTATGAACTTACCTTTTAGAACAGCTTTCATTGTGTCCCAGAGATTTTGGTAAGTTATATTTTCGTTATCATTCACTTTCAGGAAATCTTGAATTTCCTTTTTAATTTCTTCCTGAATCCAGTTCTCATTCAGCATCATAGTGTTAAGTTTCCAGGAGTTAGTGTATTTTCTCTTGTTTGATGTGTTGTGGATGTCCAGCTTTAGGCCGTGGTGGTCTGATAGGGCACAGGTTAAAATTTCAACTTTCTTGTATAGGTGTAGATTCATTTTGTGGCCCAATATGTGATCTATTTTGGAGAAACTTCCGTGTGCTGCTGAGAAAAATGTGTATTCTTAGGTGCGTGGGTGAAAAGTTCGATAGAGATCTGTGAGGTCCATTTCTTTCAGGGTTTGATTAAGTTCCAAAGTGTCTCTGTTGGCAATCTAGCCCCTCATGGCCCTTTAGTGCCATGAGTCCGTTTCCAGATGCCTACTCCTCTTGGAGGCAATCTAGCCCCTCATGGCACTCTATTGCCATGAGCTCTGTTTTATTTCTGCTTCTCATGGAAGCGCCCTAGCTCCTCATGGCACTCCACGTCTGGAGTCTGTGAGTTCCAACTTTTCTCTTTTCTAATAAACTCTGCCTTAATTCTCAAAAAAAAAAAAAAAAAAAAACAAAGTGTCTCTGTTAAGCTTTTGACCTGTTGATCTATCCCATGTAGAGAGGGCGGTGTTGAAGTCCCCAAGAATTATCGTTTGGGGGTTGATTTCTTGTTTTAGACGCTGTAGGGTTTTCTTAATGAATGTGGAGGGGCCCGTATTGGGTGCATATATGTTCAGTATTGTGAAATCTTCCTGGTGAATTGTACCTGTGACTAAAATGTAGTATCCATCCGTGTCTCTTATAATTTTTGTTGGTTTGAAATCCACTTTGTCTGATAGCATAATGGCTACCCCTGCCTGTTTTCTGCTTCCATTTGCTTGTAGAATTGTTGACCAGCCTTTTATTTTTAGAGCGTGCCTGTTTTTTGTGGTGAGATGCGTTTCCTGCAGGCAACAGATTGATGGATTGTGATTTTTAATCCAAGTTTGTAATCTGTGTCTCTTGATTGGTGAATTAAGTCCATTAACATTTAGTGTTATAATGGAGAAACTATTTTTAATTCCAGACATTTATTATGTTTAGTAGTTTTTATAAGTATATTGCTTCGCTTTTAATGATGTTATACTTGCCTTCTGTTCTCCTGGATATGCTTGATTTTTTCTTCATGCTTGAGTATCATTTCTAGCATTTTTTGAAGGTCTGGTTTGGTGGATATGTGTCCCTTCAAGTTGTCTTTATGCTGGAAGATTTTTCTTTCTCCCTCGATCATGATGGATAGTTTTGCAGGGTAAATCAGCCTGGGTTGACATTTTTGCTCATTCAATACTTGCAGTATGTCTCTCCAAGCTCTTCTTGCTTTTACTGTTTCGACTGAGAAGTCATTTGTTATTCTAATAGGTTTACCTTTAAAAGTGACTTGTTTTTTCTCCCTTGAAGCTCTCAGCACCAGTTCTTTATCTTGAATGTGGAGTGTTTTAACTATTATTTGCCGAGGTGTGCTTCTATTTTGGTCGTATCTGTTTGGGGTGCGGAATGCCTCTTGTATATGAATGGGCCTCTCTTTTTTTAGATGAGGAAAGTTTTCCTTGATGATCGTTTGAAAAATTTCCTCAGGGGTGGTATTTTGAGATTCTTGCTCCGGTATTCCATGAATACGCATGTTAGGCTTCTTCAGGGTGTCCCATATCTCTTGGATATTTCTCTCAAGTATCTTTTTGGCTTTAACAACCTCTTCCATTGAGCTGGTTAGTACTCCCACTTTATCTTCAAGGTCTGAAATTCTGTTTTCTGCTTCATTAGTTCTGTTGATAAGACTCTCTGTGGCATTCTGGGTTGAAGATAACTTGTCTTTTAGCTCAGTTTTAAACTCTGCTTGAGTTTGTTTTAACTGCTCTATGCCACTTTTTGTTTCTTGCACTGTTTTTCTCAACTCCTCCAGATGTCTGTTGTGTTCCTCTTCAAAGCGATTGATTCGATTATGTAATTCCTCCCGGATTTCCTCTTTCATAGTATTGAACATGGTAATGATCATATTTTGAAAGTCGTTATCCTGGGTCAGGCTTTCTTGGCCTTTTTCCGTGGGTTTGTTCTTGTTGGAGTCTAACATTATGGGATTAATTTCTTCCGTGGGAAATTTGTTTACTTGAGTGTTGCTTTTCATGGATTTGCACTTTGACTTTGGCATTGTCATTTTAACTCTTAAGATCTCTCAATTTCACTAAACTGAATTATTTGGCCTGGGGTACTGGTGGGCGGTGCCCGAACGGGGACTTACCTAGGGCGCCGGGTGAGGCCCGGGTGGACCGTCCCGACCGGCGGAGCGGGGTGGGGTGAAAAGGGAGGATGGGCGCGTCGGCGTGGAGCTATTTAACCCGAGAGCAGCTGGGGCGGGGCCCGGGCGCAGGGGGAGGTCCTCCTCGTCCCTCGGCCCCGCGCGGCTCCGGCTGGATGGTGGGAGTCGGAGCCGGGTCCCTGTGGGCTGACCTGGGGTCCTAGAGCGCGCGGTGAGGCCTGGCTGGATCTCGCGTATGCGTCCCCACCGGCGGAGCGGGGTGGGGTGAAAAGGGGAGCATGTTCCCTCTTAAACACAACAAAATTCAGAAAGATTAAGACTATAGATCTCTGTAGTTAAGACCAGATCTCATAACAGATGCTGGTCATTTTTATCTTGGTAATAATATAAATTTTTATAAATATGTTTGTTGATTTCCTATGCATATATTCAATGAGATAAAAATTTTACATTATAAATTATAAAATTGTACATATGTGTTCATAAAAGTTTCTTTGCAGGACTTGGTGGAGAGAAAATAGATCATTGACAGATACTAGGAACATGCAGATTCACATTAAGAAAATTATGACTGAAGACTTTTTATTGTAGTAGATAGGTGAAACTTCAAATGAATTGTGGCTTAGCTGAGTGTACAAATAACACTTTCCATTGGGTAAAACAGAATATTATACATACTATGAGCTATCAGCTATACGAATGCAAGAAGAAATATTAGGGATAATTAAAAAACTAACAGATTTAAGTTTGAAACTTTAACTCTCTACTCTTATATTCATCTATATAATGATTTTGAAGACTGAAATATTTCTAAGTGGTAAAGAAACAAAAATGCAAGTTGTTAGAAAGATGATACCACTTAAGAAGCAAAAATAATTAGGGTACAATTAGAATCCATCTGTGTGTGTATGTACATACCTACATAATTTGATTTGTATATATTCTGTTTTATGTATTTATATATTCTTGTATGTATGCTTGTGGGAACTAATTACTAAAACTTACTTTAATGGTTGGCTGGTTTAATTTAAATGCCTAATCCTTCTGAAATATATTTCTATGAATGCAATACAAGGACTCAATTGTATTTTCCTCATGATAGATTACTAGAAGCTTTTATTGTAGCCAATTTATTAAATAATTGACTCTCCTCACAGAATTGAGCAATTATAAATGTCAACATACACAGAAATTCCATCTGTAGGGAAATACATATATATCTATTCTATTATATTTACATAAATTGTTTCATTATCAACGTCATATAAATTTTATTCTGATAATCCTTATAGAGTTTTCTGAAATGTGTCTTCTTTTCTTTGTTACTATTACTACATATCACTGGGAATTTGTTTTTCTTCCTTATAACTTTTTGGAATTTTACTGTATTTACCACACAATTACTCTTAAAAGACTCATATTTTCTCATGACTATCACTATTCAGAAGCAACTTTTTTTTCCACTCATACAAACTTAACAGGTACACCGGTCCCCTCCCTCCCTCCAACCTCCCACCGCCCTGTATCCCTCTCCCCTTCCCCCTACCTCCCTGTCTCCCAGTGCCTCCCCTTCCCAGAGAAGCAACATTTTTAATCTCAGCTTTGCAATATCACTTAAGTTTGCTTTCTTGGACTGATCATTTGATCTTAACTTACAGCAGAACTTTTGTGAATTAATATACTGAATTTTTATTAGGACATTTGGTTTATGTCCAGAATTTGTCCTGGAATATACAGTGTCTTAGAAATCCACCTCTATCCTTAATCAATTATATGTAATTATATTTTTGAGTATTTGTCTCATACTTTCACTATTGTCTTCATTCTTACTCCTTTGGCTCCTATATTTCAGCAGATGTTCCACAGTTGTCTAGGATGGACAGCTTGGTTTCATTGTGACGTCCCTCTCTCAAATTACAGTGATTTTAAGCAAATGCTCAGTTCACAGTTTTGAAGCATGTTTGACATAAGGGCAGCTGTGCCAGTGATCTTTACTTCTCATCCTTTGCAGGACCCAGCCCTCTCGTCAAAGTCTCTGCAAGGATTTCTGCCGCCAGGATCTTGCTGGCTGGATTCTTCTTGCTTTTCACTAACTGGCTGTCATGGTATACTACTTTAATAGGTCACATTTTATCCATTGAAACAGCCTTCTTATTTCATAAATCATGTTGAACCACCAATCAATTTAACTGGGAAGAAGAAAAAATTGGGGTTGGTAAATGAAACAAAGGCTGTATCTTTTAATTCAATACCAAAATAATTTGGGCATAGTTTTGAAGTGATTGCTTATCATTCATAGAAGTAGAATAGTTTTTATTTTCAATAAATATGCTATTTGATGATATCTGAATATTCTCACAAACACTTTATGACAAAGTCACTATCATAATGGAAAAGGTCAGGAGTCATGGAGCTGTCCTGAATTGTTTCTACCTATTTCTTACTTCAGTTTTGGATTTCCCAGGTTCTGCCTTCCAGAGCCAGAAGTACAGACCACTTCCTTTTCTGCATGGAATTTTTACTTGGAATATGAAATTTGAACTCAGGTATTTCTGCTTACAAGGCAGAATCTTGTCCCTTGAGCCATCTCTCCAATCCACGGGTACAGATTTATGAATATTTTAGATGATTGCATGCTGCAGTGAACAAATACATATAAATACACTATACTTCAGTACATCATGTGCACTTAGTTCATGAATATTGACATATTATAATTAATTCTTAAATACTCTAATTGCTACTCAATACAGAAAAGAAAGCTCTGGCACTATATACTGACAAAAGAAGAAAATAATCATCTTTTTTCCTGGCCTCATGTATATTTACTATTAACTTGACATATTATTATAAAAACACACTATTATATGTTAAATTATCCTTAAAAACATTTTCTACAGATATGTGTAATGAATTGTCACATTTTCTAATCTTGTTAAAATATTTTCTGTATTTGCACGTCATTAATGACTCCCTGGAATATTTTAGAATTAAGTGCAGTTAATGATATGAAATCTTCTGATCATTTGGAAAGGACATCTATGTCTGAAATTGCAGTATCCCTGTCTGGACACACAGACATTATTAGAGTCACCTATAGTAATTGGTTCAAACTTCTTGCCAAATTTGTATAATGTTCTTAATCCCAAATAAATACTGAAATTTAATTCATGATGTTGATTTTCAGCTCTTTGAATAATGATTATTAATTAGCAAATATGAACTTATATAAATATTGAAATTGAAATTATCAGATATGTTACATATTATAATGACAGCATATTATGTTGTCTACAAATTAAAAAGGTTTCAGGAATGCGGATTTTCTCACCTTATATAAATTTCTTATAATTCTTTATGTTTATTTTTTAGATTTATGCCTATGTGTGTTTATATATATATAATATATGAATTCATTCATTCTGTTTCATTTCTCTCTCCATTATATTTCTCATTCACAAGTTCAAAGGATCAAATGTTCATAAATGCATATTCAGACTTCAATAACTGATTATGTATTGCTAGATACTCAGAAATTATTTCTTAAAGAAATTTAATAATTTGTTTTGAGAAGACCATCATAGTATTTTAATAAGTTTTATGGTTTATAATCTTATGAGAAGTCACAACTTCATCAAAGTAATTATAAATATTAGGAGATAATACATAATGTTTAAAGGTAAAATTTAAAGACACTAGCATTTGAAGAATTATGCAAAGAATTAATAGTGGAATTTATTCCATTTACCTTGGACATGTTTTCACTGCACAGAACTCTACATAATAAACAATAACAAAAACAGATTTGAAAAAAAGCCAAAAAACAAAGGTAACTTCCAATTTTTCCAAAGCTATGCTTCAAGTTTTCAAGAACACTATTTAACTGTCAGGACAGAATACCTTCAAATTTATCATCTGCCTTTCTATTTCCCTTACTCGCAGAATAGAATAAAAAATGTGACAGGCATCAGAGTATCAAAATTGATTTTGTGGACACATAAATAATCCAAATTGCAGGTGCATTTTACTTCTAATGCTAAAGCAAATCTTTAAAGGTTATATGTGCATATCTAGATGCCTTTTATTTACTATATAGCAAATATTTGTGCAGCTTTCCTCATTTCCCAAAGTACTAGTTCATGTTATAGTGTGTTTGAATTGTAGTAACAATGTGTGAGTGAAATGTGCACGTAATTATCTTTGTTCCAGAGAAAAGTAAAGAAAACTTGAGAAAATTTCATCTACAAATCATGGACTGAGTTTGAATCCATGTGAATTCAATACTCTGTCCCTTTCTAGGATAGGATGCTAGAAATTTCTAATTGTACAGACCTGTTTGTGCTGGTATACAGTTTTCTTGGAAATGAATGTAGGATTTTTTTTTAACATCAATGTCAAGAAAGTTAAGAGGTAACTTAATTTATTTTTGGTAACTTAATTTAATAAAAAATTTGACTTAGATTACAAATTCCAAAGACTGTGAAGATGTATGTGTTTCTAGAATTGAGCTTACATCTCAGTGGAAGATAGCTTATGAGAATAACACCAGGTTAACCTAATACTTAATGTTAAGAATTCTTTCTGGAAGTATAACTACCAAGCCCTAATACAAAATACGGAGGAGCTGCTTTCAAGCACAATTATTATTTTTGTGTGTATGTGAACATGGACTCAAGTATATATTAATGAAAAGCATTTTCCTGTTTTACATTAATTTCATGCAGCTTCTAGGCTTTTTACAGCATACAGAACTTTTCTCTACATTTCAGATTATATTTCCTTAGTTAAGTACAATAGTAATAAAGTTAACCTTCCAGACTTTTTACTCTAGTTGGTCCTATAAAGAAGCATGAACAATGTCTTCATTGAATATAAGATATTTAAACATTTTGTTTCTCATCATGCAAAATATAGTTAAAGTTAAAGGAGACATTTTATTTATTAAGACAAACTAATGGACACATTCAAAGCAAATATACAGTTACACATCAATTACTGGCATCTAAGATTGTGGACTCTTTAGAGTTAGAACTGAGTTAAGAGGAACATTTTTTCTTTCTATTGACAGTAATATTGTTTATGTTCCTCCTAGTAACAAGACCTCTAGGATGCCAAGACACTCCTGGGTGAAGCACACCAGATGCAGGGGAAGGGAGATGGGAGGGGCCCCCAAAAGCCAAGGGATGCTAGAGAGCCAAGAGTCTTCAGATAAACCTCAGTAAAACATTCCTTTTGTTGGAATACGAAATGAGCTTTCAAACTTATGTCATATTCTTCACCTTAATGATGCAAGATTTTCACATTGACTTTGTTCAGAAGAATAATCTAATTTGTGGGGGAATTAAAAGTCAAACAAGTCCCGCGGTAATTGTGCTGCAGAAGCACTAAAGGTGCTGAGAACGGAATATATTCTGCATCCATCTATCCCAGGGCTTGTCTGCCTTTCTTGTTTTGGAACCTAATCCCAGAAACTAGAATGTCCAGTGTGGGGCAAGAAATCATGGTTTATGGAAGGCCATTGTGTAAACTGGAGATCATTCTACGTACCACTTAATTTCTAGGTCTTACTTCAACTAAGTATGTTTGAATGACTCCCCCAACCAACACACACACACCACATTTTGCTTGGTGTAATATGAAGTCACTGCCCAGGTCTGTCTCTAGGGCAGGGTGATTTCCCAACACAATGGACAACCAATATTTCTTTCTGTAGCTGTAGGAGCCAGAGGTGGAGAAGTGCCCAAGGACTCCTAGATTAAAAGAGCTACTAGCAAAAGTGGCCAAGTCTAAAATAGAAGGGAACTTGAGGACACTCTTAAGAAAAATCCAGAATCATTTCTCTGATGCCAAGATAAGTGACATATTAGCCTCTTAATTGCTTGGGACAAGTTAGAAATCTGCCTTTCTTGCTGCTTGAGGATTAGTTCTTTCCAGATTCAGAAAATCAGCATTTACCTGCAAATAGGTAAGAGGATTGATAAAATTCACAGTTTTCGGCTAACTTAATAAGTTAGTAAATTTAACAGTTTGTATTTATGTTTTGTTTTTCATTATTGATGTGTGTGTGCTTCTCAAATGACTTGTGATTTTTATACAATATTTTGTGAAGTGTCTTTGTTAATCACTTTGCTTTGGATATCTTTCAAATGTTAGAAGTAGAGATTCTAGATTTTGTTCAATTTAAGAGATTGAGTAGGAGGAGGTAGATTATGATTGTCAATTACTTTTTCAGCGAAAGAACATTTGTAATTAGATCTACAATTAACTTTGAATAATTCAACATTGCACTGTGCTATTTAAATGGATTTGACAACACAGATGTTTTAAATGATAATATATAGTTACTCATAATAACCCTTTTGTGAAACCCTGTAATCATGTAAGGTCCCCTTAGAAAGAATTATGAGTTTATGCAAAATAAGCCAAGTTTTTGCAGTATAAGACAATGGACAGAACATGATTTTTTTTATAAATGGATGCTTTCACAAAGTTAATTACACATGCACACAACTTTGTAGAATGCATGTAAACAATTATATATAGCTAACTTATGATTTATATTGAAGATATTACAGAGAACATGTGCCAGGCACAGTTTCATATTTTATTTTCTTTTTCACAAATATCCATAGAGTTATACTTCATTATTATCAAAGATTTTTAAAAAGAAAAAAATAAAGTCTAGAGCAGTAAATCCATAGTTTGACATATTAAAGTAGAAGTTTTTGTTGGATGGCTTTCCTTCAAATTGCACATTGCACATACTCTGTGCCAAATTTAACAGGCTGTGGGTAAAACATCATCCTCCTCACTGCAATTCTTTTGATTATTTATTCTTCAATTACACAGATAAAGTTACATTAGTTAATTATACCATATATTTCATAAATACATGTCATCCACACCTTGTTGTGTATTTGATGACAAAGTACATGTTCTTCACCAAACTCTTCTTGATAAAATGTGAAATCTTTTTATACAGTCCTTAATACTTCAGCACACACACACACACACACAGTCTCTCTCTCTCTCTTTCTTTCTCCTGTTAAATCTCCTGTTTTACATTCCTACTAACGACTAAAATGAGTCTTACTTTGCTATTTAAGTAAAATGATTACTGCATTATTCACTCTACAATTTCAGTCACCAAATAATCACAAAGAAGTTAAATATCTATCTGTTAATAATATTTCATGTACTTATTTAACTGGCTAAAGCTGAAAGTCATTTGTATGCACAGAAGAGGTTTTTCAAAGGGCTATGTATGTGAAAATGGAGATTTGAAATAGCATCAATGTCACCAAATATATAGGATTTTTTCTTTCATTTACAATACTTTTGAGGCTTATTATGAAGATATTCCAACTTTCTGATAATGAAGTAATTTAACAAACTTATTAGAAGATATTTATCATATTGATTCATGGGAAATACAGGTTACTTGGCTAAAAATGATTATTTTATCATTTCACATATATAAAGCATATTTGATTTTGTGATAATATTATTAAAATACTTTAATAATATGAAAAATAACCACTCTGTCGTATTTTATAGTTTTTAAGTTCATTTGTTTTATTCTTTCTTGTTATAGTGTCTTTAATAGTTTGATTGTTTAATAAAGTTAGAGCTAATTAAGATTGTTATCATCAAATGGTATAATAAGATTAGAATATTATACATGCAACTCACTCTGCTGATAATTTTTTGTTAGCAAATGGTTTACTATGCTGATACAATAAATCTAACAATTTGCATACTATTGCCAGACAATATTTTTTTTTAAGTTAAGCTCTATTTGCAGGTGAGGTTGTAATAGACAGAATAGATAATAGAAACAAACCAATCAATTAAGCTATTTCAGGTAATTTTGAAAAATAAACTACCAATTTTTTAGCCCATAACCATCTTGATTTGATGAATAAAATCAAATAAAGTTCTAGGAGCTTTGCCTTCAAAAACATAATTGAAGACAATTAACCACCGAAAGGGAGTCCGCATCTTAGCAGAAATAAGGTATGGGGAAGGTGACTGAAAACCTAAAAGAGAGGAAATAGCTTTAAACTTCAAATGGAGGAAACTCACAGTTAAATGAAAAAAGAAGCAGAGATAAAGAGAAAGTTGGGATCCATGAATTCTGTTAGTCAAGGGACTTGGTGGTAAATGTGCTGGTTGGAATTCACAGAGACAAAAGAAGCAGGGGAAAAAGAGTCTGGGTCTTTTGCCAAGTGGCAAGGCTTCAGTTTCACAAAGGCTTGCAGTTCCTTGGTGAAAGCAAGTGTGAAATTTTCCTGTCCTGGCATGTGACTGTACCATGTTTGTGGTACTTGAGTTTTATTGTCTCCCAATGAAAACATCTTGAGGACAAATTTCTCTTTAAAATTGAGAAAAAAATGTGTCTATTGTATCATTTTTCTTCTATTTAGTTCAGCAATGTGAAATTAAACATTTAAATGTAGTTAAAGCAGAAACAATGCAGACAAATGGACAGAAAATTACTTATTTCCTGTGTTTATTCCAGAATGCATACATTTTTTCTACATAAAAATCTAGTACTTTACATGTGAGAATATAGCTTTTAGGTCATTGTTGTGCATTGACTAGTGAATAGTGAATTATTATGTTAAAGCCTTTTTAAAGAAACATCCATTTTTCTGAGAAGCTATTTTCAAGTGGCAATGACAGCAGGCATGTAAGAAAATAAGTAACATAATTTGTGCATCTATTTTGTGCCAGCAAGCATGCGCACACATATGGTGTCTTTTAGCAAAACTGGCGGCTATTAGCTAATCTTGTATCTAGACAGAATCTACAACCAACAACAAATGTTTTTATCTATGTCATAAGCAGACAGTATTTGTTCAGTGAAATAAGGCATTGTGTTGTAGTCAGTGGCTTCTTTTCTTTCAACATTTTATAAACTCTTGTCACTTCCAGTTATTTGAAAATCTTCTCATATTATCTATTTTGATATGTTATATACATTTGTCTTTATGATAAGAAGTATTTCAAGATGATATTACTTCAGAAAAACTCTCATGGACATATATCAATACCTGTTATTTTCTTTGAAATGACAATGAAACTCACTTAAGGTGACTTTCAGAATGTCCTCTGGTCCCAGGAAAAATTTGTTATTACTTAAAACTGGTATTTGTTAGGAAAATTTCAAAATTGAATTAAGGATAATAGTTTATCATAATTCTTACTCTCAGAAGCACATATTTCAGTCATACAGAGGAAAGAGTCACAGCTTGGTAACCTCATGATTCTTCAGCTATAATTCTCTAAGTAAGTTTATTAATGTAAATATGATTATTTTATATTTTACAATTACAATAAATGTTCAAAATAAGAATAGCATACATTAACCATTATCAATATAATTCATATTTTAGTAAGTGATATAAATTTTTACATTATTTTAATCATTTTTGTTTTTTAGGAACACTAAAAGATTTTTTTTCGTAAAGTTGATGACATATAACTTTGAAAATTCTAACTCAGCAATTTTTTTGTGTACTTACCATAACTGACATTACTAATCACAGTGTTGCTAATTGTGTGCTACTTTGAATCAGAGCATTACCGGGAATAAATGAATATTTTTTCTGTAGTTTCTTCATTAGTTAATTGAATTATTCCTTCATAGTAGATACTCCAAGACATTAGACTCCTGATTACTGAGGATACCTTCATATGTATTTCCAGGAATTGGTTTTCCACATTCACACTTTGATTTGTTCCTATAGAGCAAGATGTAGCTGCATTGGAAACTTAAAAGCTGATTAAATTTGCGATGAAACTATCCTTAACTCATCATGTACATTAACCTTTATATTCCTGTGTTGAAGGAACTATTGTCAAATATGATTTTCTTATAAGCAGCTATTATTAAAAAGTCAAGGAAACTTGAAATTTGTATTGATCTTTGTAATCCTTAATGAATAGTATATGTTTATGACTGATATGAGTATATCATGATTAAAGAATTAAGGATTTTATATCATTCATTCTGACAGCTCTTAAAGACAGTGTTTGATGAATGCACAATTATATAAACACATGAGACCTAGTCAGCTTTAGAAGAGAGTCAGATTTCTTTCTTTGTGAATAGTACCAGAATAAAAACTCACTTTTCTCTTTGCAGCATTATGAAATAAGCTTTGCTAGTCCCTAAGGAAAAGTCAAGATGTGCATTAAAATAAAGATATTAATAACTTGAGCTGGGGCTCTTTTGAGAAAGCCGTTAAGTGGTTTTAGACATTTTGTATAGGTAAGAATGTGAATTGAATTGCTAATGACACATCCAGAATGATTTGAAGGGCTCATCTTTTGTCATTTATCACATTGTATGCAGTAAATTACTAGTTATATTGTATCATGAATCCTAATAAATGCATTATTCAGTGTTATTGATAGAATTTTGTTCCAGATAGACAAGTTCAGTTTCACTAAGCATGTATTAATATTATTCATTGCAATAATTCTAAAGCACATTGCTAAATGTGCTTTATATATCAACAAAATGAAAAATGACATGTACTTTCATTGGAATTATCTTATAATTCATAAACACATTACACATATTACTGAATGTAAGATTAGCAAATCCAGCATTTAACTTATCATTGCCTGTTTTCCTCCTTTTTTGTTTTCAGAATTTTTTGTGGGCCTGACATATATTTCTTTTATTGTCTTTAGCAAAGTTGCCCTCAAAAATTCACACAAACAAAATTTTAAAATATTTTAGCTAGATTAAGTCATACCTGCCTGTAATTTATTCAAGCTTCTTGGGAGTCACAGTAGCAGGATTGGATGTTCAAGGTCGGTCTAGTTTAGAAATTGGGCTCATGAGCAGGCTGGGCACCTTTGTGAGACTGTCTCTAAAGAATAAGTGAAAACAGCACAGTGTGACCAGGGGGGGACATACAGTGCCCATCAGGATGGAGTGAAGGGCATTGCAGGAGCAGCAAAACTGCAAAAGAAAATCAACAAACCACAATCCAGAACTTCAGAGACTCTATATCAATTAGGCCAGCCTAATCTCTCCCCATCCTGAAGCTCAGGGACATTTGCGGAAGAGGGGGTGGTAAGATTGTAAGAGCAAAAGGATGGGAGGAGCAATGATTTGCAAGATTCTCCACACTAGTTAGGGCCGAAGCAATCATAATAGGACTTTGTATGCCCTGCGCAATGTCCAACACACTATTGACCTCACAGTCTAGTATCAGCTAAAGGCACCAAGATCCTTGGAGGCAAGGGATTGACAGCCACAGTAGTGTTCCTATGCTTAAGGGGAACACGAGAAAGGGTTCAGGGAAATGCCACTGGATCCTTGTACGTCATCGGAGAGGAGGACCCAGAGGAGAGTCAGGCATACACAATAAAGGACTCTCTGGGAATTGGGGGGGAGGCACTGGGGGATGGGGAGGAAGGGGAGAGGGAGCAGGGGGTTTGGGGTGAGGAGGAGGGAGGGAGGGAACTGGTCTACCTATTAAGTTTGTATGAGCAGAAATAATAAAAAATGTATTAATAAAAAAAAAGAATAAGTGAAAACAGCACAGTGTGAAGCCCGATGGGTTCATATCTTAGCTTCTACACCCTGTACCACAAACAAACCAGCAAATTTATAATAAAAAACGCACTTATTTTTATTGAAAGGCATAACAACTCTGCAAAGCCTCAAAAATTTATATAGTTTACTACCATTTAATTCCTCAAACTGTATGTGTAATGTTATTTTAAGCTCAAATTCCTAAAATTAACAAAAAACACATGGCATTCATTTGATATACTATGACTATTCATATGTAAGTAATCGCATATTAGTACTGAGATTGGATAAATGCATTAACAAGAAGAAATGCTGTAATAAAAGTTATGTGCTAATTGTTTTTTAAGAATGAATCTATATTTTCTTACTTAAAATAGAGAATGAAACTTTTCAAACTAGATTATCATGCTAATGTTTGCCATTAATGTTATTTTCTCTCCACTGCTGAGTCATATGTTTGAAAGCATATGATTTTAAAACATAAGCACATACTGGTTTCTTACACAGAAAAAAGAAAGAGATGAGAATCTCTAATTACTTTCAACATACAATATACCAATAAGTCATCAGATAAATATAAATCAAAATGTAAATCCTATTCTAAGTTGCCATCATCAAAAAGACAAGAATTAACAGATGCTAACTGGAATATAAAAAGAAAGATGAATTGTAGACATTATTAACAGGAATATAAAATTTTAAGCAGTTATTAATGGAAGTTCCTCAAAAACTAACAATAAATTACACTATGCTATATTAATCCCAATGGTGAATATAAAACCAAAGAAAATAGAATCAACATTTTGGAAGGAAACATTTACTTTCATGTTTATTATAATCTTATTTCAGGTGTAATATTATTTACAATAAAGTATTGAATAAATTAATTGTCCCATGAGATAAATTTTCAAAGAAACCCACACACCACTTACATTTGTGATTGCACAAATGAACATAGAAAATAAAATCAATGGCAAAGTAAGTCAGATATAAAAGACAAATATTGCATGATTTCACATAAAATCTAAAAATTAGTCAAACAGATTTTAAGTGTATAACAGCATTATTAAAGATGATGAAAAATGGATCAGAGTAAAAGTTAGGAGTAATTTTAAAATACATATCAAGTCATTGTTAGGAAGAATACAATCTAGAGAGGAGTAAAATGAATAAAATTTACAGCAACACACTATATATCTCAAAATAGATAGAATAATTTAAATATATTCAACATAAAGAAATCATTAAACTTTAAGGCAAATGCTAATTATCATGAGTTGATCATTATAATATCTACATGGATTACAATATAACCTCATGCCTTAGAAATATGTACAAATTTTTAATGTAAGTTTAAAAGTAAACATCTATACATAAATATATAAACTTACAAGACTGCATTGCTACACTAAATTTCAGTAAGATAATAGGCAAAGCAAAATTATTATAGATGAAATTTTTCTTTCTTATATATGCACTATATTTCTTTTTGAGTAAAACATTACATAAAGAGACATAATTTGAAGGAATTGTAAATGAACCCAGACATCAACCCAACATACTTGATGTTCTACTACTTTACATGTTTCTAAGGTAGTAATAGTATGCTTTTTAGGATATGTTTTGGGGATCTAATTCTGTTTCACTTTTTTGCTTTTTTGATTTTGGACAGTCACTTAAAACTGCCTGTTTCAATTTTCTCAAATGTAAAAGAAAATAAGGATGGACATTTATTTCCAAGTTTGTTATGAAGTTGACATGTACTAATACCAAGTTAACTGTTTTTGCAGAATGCCTTAAAAATAGAATTTGATGCATATGAAAGATACTATGTAACAGTAAAAATGCCATATGTCAATATTTCAGCTCTATCAAAGAAACATACACTTATAAACTAGTGAAGTCAAATTGCATTCAAGTGGAATTAAACTTATTCCCAACTTTTAATTTTACCTAATTTTTTAGTAGAATTGTCTGTAGTCATAATTTTTTAAAAGGTAGCAGATGTATAAAATCAATTAAATAGTTTTGAGATTTTATAGCTAAACTTGCAGACACTTATTCTGAATGTCTTTTTTTTTTGCATATTTCACAATTGGTTCTCTTATTGTCCATGTCAGGGTTTGAAAGTCACCTTTCATGTTTACAACCCTCCTCCTGGAAAAAAGCTCTAGTAATTGATCAGTCCTTTAAAATCTATGGCTAAAAAATATGAAGGAGGAAGCACAGGTTGATTTTATTTGCAAATGGCAAGGTTTAAAAGCTGCAGGCAAGTTTCAATGATTCTGCTTTATAAGATAAGGAATCATTTTTCCCTGGCAGTCAATAGAATCACTGTCTTCATAGCAGATATCATCAGTTCTCCAACATTAATAAATACAGTTCTTTATTGAGTACTGTTTACTACCCAATTTGTTTTGGTACCTCCCTTTATTATTTCTCAAATATTTTTTCACATTTTGCTTTGTATATGAAATCTTTATCAGAAGAGATGAATTACTTATCCACCTCACTCTGTTAGAAGCAGAAATCAGGAGGATTTGTACTCAATCATGTAACACATACTCTTTAATACTAATTGCTGTGTGATCCTTCAAGATATTTTCAGTTCAAGGCTGGTGGCTGTACAGTGCTACATGCATCCGCTGTGGCTCTTGTAGTTACTTATAGCACTTCAAATTTTTAGAGGTCTTATTTTTTGTACCTCATCATAATGTATTGAGCAGTGTTTATGTTTCCTTGGAGTGAGGTCCTCTTTCAGCAAGCTTTTCTGTGCAGTCAGATTGACCTTGATTCTTATGTCTCCAGTGCTTTTCAGGAAACTGTATTTTTTAGTGATGTATTAACTCTTTGAGAGTTCCAGAATATCTATTGACAAAGATTAATGCACTTAGGGAATTGAGCTGATACATTTTATGTCTGTATCTTCGGTAGTGGAAACTATGTAAATAGGCAAAGTATGCATTACATACATATACACGTATACCAAAATCCAGTGAAGGGTATGTAATTACTAGTGTAAAAAGTGAAAGAAAATCATGTTTTTAAATTTTAATATAATTCTGATTATTTCCCCTCTCATCTATGACTATATGTTCACAACTATTGTTGACTGAAATTATCCTACCCTGCAAAGGTCATGTCAGATTTTTGTAATTATTGAGACATTACACTAATACAGCAATGATACAGATTAGCAGTCCCTTAAAAGGAAGAGAACGAAATGTAATACCCACACTGTACTTATGGGAACCACTGCAGCAGGAAAATGAAGTCAGGCATGCAAGCAGTGTAACTCAGTATGTTTACTCTGCCATTACCCTTGAAGGATGATTAAATAGGCCTTGGCCATGAAATGCTGTGATTTTCTTTATCAGATGCAGACAGAGCAGGTAAAATGTCCAGGATAGATGATACCAAGAAGAAGGGGCAAAGAGGGAAGGAGGATGGGCGGGGGGGGGCACTTCCAGTAGGGACTGAGAAATCACAGGAACAGTCACATTTAGCTTGTGAACCAGAAAACATGATCAGAGTTTCCAGAGCTCCTAGCTATTGAATGCATTATCAGTGAAGTAATATTTTATCATTAGGAAACTAAAACATAATAAAAGCAATATACAATGACATGGAAGGATATTGTCAGAAATCTTGGCCACAGAGAGTTGGTAAAATGGGAAAAAATGAATCCAATTTGAAAAATATTGTCACAGCTGGAGTTACCCTTCCTTCTTTCCTTTCTTCTCTCCCTTCTTTCTCTTTTCCTCCAACTTTTCTGCAATCATCATAATCATCAGTCCCGTCACTAGCTACTATACATGTTCAAAGATTCCGATAAGATGGCATAACAGACTGTTGCTATAGCAAAATATTTCTTTCTGTTGCAGCCAGCTACGTTACAATCCTCATTAAAAGAAATTAAACTGCAAAATGTTAATGACATGCCAATTGTTTAATTTCTAAGTTGTGTTAAAACGGTATTAATAGAAATTGTATTTGGATTTAGACAAATATATAATGTGATACTAAGCTGAAAAAAGACATTATCTGGTGTAACAGTTACTCTTAACTATTGCTGTGAGAGAACACTCAAAGTCAAGCAACTTAAGGGAGAAAGGGAGATTTATTCAGCTTACAGTTCCAGAGGGAAGGTACGATCTCTCAAAGCAGAGGCGGCATGGCTGGTTGGCCAAAGCTGGAGGAGGCTAAGTCACCGCAGACATCGTGAAAGCTGAGAGCTGCAGACTACTTGCAGCAAAGGTGGACTTCTCCTGGAGGTAGAGTGGGGCTAATCCACCTCAAGGCCCACCCCTTGTGACTGCTTTCCTGCAGCAAGACTCCACCTCTCAAGGTGTCATGACCTTGCCAAACACATGAGACTGTGGGGGACGCATTTCAAACCATGACATCTGGTAATAGGATTTTTCCCATATAAATACCTTTTACCACCTACCTGCACAACAGCCATACAAATACTACCAAACTCATACCAATGTGCAAATGTACAAATGAATCATTTCAGAGGCATTCCTTTTTAAATTATGTTTCCATAATAATAATTTTGTATACATTTCAACAGATTTTTAACGTTCATCTCATTTTCTTCTGTATGTAATGTCCAGATCTTGGTAGACATACCTTTAATATCAGATGTTTAAATTTCTTCTTGGAATACATAACATATATTTAGAAATTTTCTGCATAGAACAGATATACAAAGTAAATTAAATCGTTGTCATTGTGATATGTTTGTAGATGATGATAACGTCCTCTAGTTAGTTTCAGTAATCACCTTTACACATGTAAGTGGAGTCTCTGAGAAAGTCTCTAGAGGATTATTTTAACTGGGTAACTGATGTGGGAAGTGTAGGAGGAGCCAGCCTACATTGAATGCTACCACTCCCTGGTCATGCAGATAATGATAAACGGACAGTTGATTTTCAGAAACTGATACACATTGATTTCCACTATGTTTGACTGTGTTCTGAAAATTTTGGCTATTAAAATCCTCTCTTCCCCTAAGTTGTTTGGGTTAAGTATGTATTTCAACAATGAGGTTATAAAGCTGGAATATACTACATGCTTTAACTCACAGGTATGTATGGAAAATCAAAATTTGTGGCCACTAAACTGAAGATGAGCTTACTATCCATGTTTTATCTTTGAATATAACCATCAGGGTTTATGTAGTTGTTAATGTGCTTGTCAGTCCAGAAGCATTCATGTATCAGATAACAGTCATCACTAGAGCATAAGTAGTGTTGGTATGGTCATGATATTTAAGAAACAATGGGTCTTTTGTCAAGTGCTATAATATGTGAATGCATTAAGAGCACTGTCCAGTGAGTGCTAAGAGTTCAAGGACCTGACAAGTCAGCCCCATGACTACTGACTTCTATACAAACATGCTAAATTAGCAAAAAAGGACTTGGTACAAAGGGCTTAGACCCAGGTTGTTGATGGTGGAGATCACGAAAGATAGGCTGTTTCTCTATTGATTTGTTCACTGGAGACAAAGTGTAAATCCCATTGAAAAAAAAAAAAAGAAAAACCAAGTGTGAGCTGAAGCTTTCTGTCCTAGAAGAAGGATGGCGATGCATTTTCTGGGATGAGAAAAGTAAAAGGCAGACATGTATAAACTTGGGACTGAAATATGACAGTGTCAGACATGGTGAAATTCAAGTAGGCAGTCAGGTGAGAACATAATGAATTAGATGGCCAAACAAATGTAAAGATGGTAAAGCAAATAAAAATACACAATCCTTTGGAGACTTTGTTACTTCCTTGTCATATTGTTGGCATCTATGTATAACAAAAGTTGAAATAAGTTCAACAAACTTTTTCCTGTGCTATACTGAATGGTCTAAAATAGTATTGCTAAAATATATTCTTCATGAAGATATCTTGTGATTCATATTGAAGCCATTCTCTATCATTTAAGTTGAATGAGAAAGTATCTTCTTTAAAAAATTAAGTTTGCAAACTATATATTTAGGTATCAGGGCACCATTAAAGGGAACATACAGTGGCTCAATAGATTTTCTTAGTTATTATTTTTACTTTTCATTTTTCTGATGACCAGAGAAGTTAAGCATCTTTAGGAACAAGACTTTTTCAAAGAGCATCTAACTGTGTCAGCATGGGATTCTGAGAAAGGCAGGCAACAGGTCATAGGAAGCACAGGTAACATCTCATAAAACATTACATGGTCTTAATGGTAGACCATGGTAGAAAACTGAGATTCAATTTGTGTTGGGACAAGAGTAAATGGAGAACATAAATTGACCTTATTTACTGGCTTAGAATAAACCAAGATAAGGGATTCATGACACAAACATATTAACTGACAGAAAGTAGAGGAGAAGATCAAGATAGAACCTGGAGATTGAACTGTGGAAATATGAGCAAGAGAATCTCGCTGGATAGGACATGATGATTTACTTTACATGAATATTTCTTTGTTGCTTTATTCTCTACTATAAAAGGAGGACAGAGATGGTGATATGAGGAGAAAGTGAAGAAGGAGAAGGAAGGAAAAAGAAAGAGGAAGAAAAAAGAAAGAAAAAGAAAGAAAAGAATGTTTTAGAAATGGCCAATTAAAATTTTGACTATTTGTGCAAGTTTCTAAAGAATAGGTATTCATGAACGTAGGATAAATGATTTTTGGGGGACAATTATTTTTCCGTTATGAACTTGCAGATTCTTCAAGAATATTTAAAGAATATCAACATCAAACCAACAAGGACCTTTTCTAAATTTTAAGCATATTAGATAAGCAGGATATACTATTATTTTCTTTAGTATGAGCTTCCATTGAATTTAATCTAATATATTTTATACATCCTTTTGTTGTCTAATAAGAAAGAGATATTACTTAAAATGTGTGTATTTCATTGTGGTAAGCATAACCTTTTAATTAATCTTGGATTGTTTACATAGCTGAAGGGCTTTGAATTTTAGTTCTAACATTTTTGAATAAAATATTTTCTTGAATAATAGACAGATATAATAAAGTAAAGAGAAATCCTCGCATGCTGTGATTTGTTTCTGAATTACTTTGGTTCGTGAAGGTCACCAAAGCATGAAAAATACCCTGATATGATAAAACTGGACACTGTATTGCCTACCTTAATAGTATAATTATTTTAGGCATATAAATCATATTAATTGAGCTGTCACATATACTTACATTTGACTAAAATGAGTTTTATATGTATTTAACTAGCAATTTAGCAGTAATCTGAAACTCAAACACTCATACTGAATTATTATAAAAAGTATTTGAGTCAGGATATATCAGGATTTCAGTGATGTCTCACACATGTTCTGAAAAATATAAATTTCAATGTACAAATTTTTGTATTCAATGAATGTATTTTGGTCTTCAATGAATTCCCATAGCATCATGACCACCTTTCTAATAATATCCATAGTTTTTAACCTAATACTTTTAATTTAAACCAACTTTGTTTTATCTAGAGGTCAGGGTAGATTACTGTTTCTTTCTAATCACTCATGTGACATTTTTCTGAAGATGCTAGGGACTTTTATATTGCCACTGATGAAAAAATTGCTTCTAAGCATGTGTTATAGAAAGGCTAAGATACTTTCATCTTGAATGTGGCTTATGTGTTTCCTTTCTATGGAAAATATGTATTAAGGATGCTTACTAAATAGGATTCTCTGAAAAGGCTGAGCATACTGTGTGTGATTGGAACATGATGAAGGTTAACTGCAGTACATTACACAAAGTCTATGTAGGAGGTGCAACATTGCAAAACAGAATGGAAGTTCTTTAACTTTACTCTCCTTGTGCTTGTCTAGTTCTAAATTCTCCTTTTTCTAGACTAACAACCAAGAAAATTATGGCAAAGCACTTACTGCAAGTTGGCTACTTCCTGGTGTAAAGGAGAAACTAAGAGATTGCTTCTTTTAAACATCCCTTTGATTACTTCTATTACTGCTCAGTATCTATATCTGGGTATTAAAGTGTGCAATTTTCCTTCATCATAGACTTGTACTACTTCAGGTTGAGCACACTGTATTCTGTCTTCTAATTCCAGTAAAGTCAATTATATAAACTCTTTTGCTTTTACAAAATGCTCTTTAGCACACTGGTTCTCTCATGGCAGGCAGAGCTAAGCCAAAGGGAATTGTGGAACCTTTTCAGGTATATCTGTGTTCTGCTCAGCAGGTCCATTTATTACTAATGGTTAAAATAGTCTCATTTTTAGCTACATAATGCTTCTGAAGCCTTAAGTTTTCTGCTTTGGAGAGACATTCCTCTTCAACTGAGAAACGAAGGTGGCTGCATTGATCGCACCTTGCCATTGCAGTGGGAGCCCCTTTTAGCATTCACTGTGCTTCACAAGAAAGACAGTGGCTGCCTTTGTCTTTGCCCCTGATTTGCATTGCACACTGTGGCCCTCCTGACTTAGCTTCTTGAACCTTTTTCCTGTTATGTGTAAATATATTTCCTGAGATGCAGTTCAAATATTTTGATTTAATGTTTGCACAATAAATACTTGTTCAGAAAGAATACCATTGATCACTTGTGTGAAGATATTGTAAAATAAGCACTCTCTGTGAATGAGGCATTAGGGAAATTTACATTCTTAATGTTGATGGATTGCTTTTCTCTGTATGTCACTACTCATATGTTAATAAACAATGCACAGTCATATGTAGATTCAAGGCTGCTTGTTCCCCAATTCATGATAAACTATCTCTTGTTAACAATGACTAATCTTTCCCTTGAGGGAAAGATTAAGGTTTGGGAAATGAGGAGACCTTAAACTCAACTTGTTCATATAAATGGGCTGCACCTAGAAGAGAATGAAATGTAGTTAAAAAAAAAAAACTTTTTTACTCCAGGGATTTTCTTTCTTGCAACTCAAGGTGAGGTCCATGAGCTACTAAAATATAATCATTTTCGCCTGAAAATTCTCCCCCCCTCTTCTTCCCTTTCTTCTAACTGCTTTCTCTCTCTCCCTTCTCCAATCCTTTTCTCCCTCTTCCACGCTCTTCTTAATTAACACCATAAATACGTATAGTCGGGCCTGGGGAGGTGGCTCAGTAGTCAAGCCTCTGTCTTGCAGGCAGAAGGTCCTGACTTCGGATCCTAGACCCCACATACAGACACCTGAAGGAAGGGGGGGGGGCTGCGTTTCTGGTCCTGGTAAGGCAGAGCCTGCGAATCCCAGGGCAGAGTAAAAAAGGAGGAGATGAAGGTGTTCATGGTGGTTCCCGAATTCGTCCGTGGTTCTAACACACACACACACACACACACACACACACAATTGAATATATAATAATAAAAAATAAAAAAAAGAAAAGATTTGGTCAAACTAGATTCCGTTGTCTGAAAAAATATGGAACTCTTTCTTCCATTCATAAATGATAATGATGAAATCATTTTGCAAGATGATGAATATGAAGAAAACAGTGGACTGTTCACAGACTTAACACATTCGCCAAATAGCATGTACCCCATGTGGTAGATTTCCTTCTTTGGCATTCTCACAGTCTTAAAGAACAGGGTAAACTACTTCTTCCACCAAAACGACAAACATGAGTGTGAATCACAAATACATGGTAATACAGGTGTCATTGTACTTGGAAGGCTGCATCAACTGCTGACATCACACTTTAGTTTATTCCAAGAACAATTTCTCTCATTCTTTGGAAAGTATAAAGCTACCTAGTAGGATGTTGCTGACTGTGTTTATGGAGGAAAAAATAGAAGTGACTATCTCCTTCATTCTTAGTAGCAGCAAGTGACTAACATATCCTAAAGGCACTGCCTTATGAGGATGTGGAACCCTTTAAATAAGTATCTTTTTCCTGATTCAGAAAATTAGTTTTTAAGAGACAATGAAAGATAATATTCAACATTTATACCAATATTCTCTAAACAAGTCTGCACATTCAGAACATGTGAAATACTTTTAAATATTCCGAACACAGGACACATCCCTGACCAACTAAGTTACAATCTCTCAGTGTATCACAAAACCTGTGGTAATTTTATTTCAGTTCTAACAATGTGAAGACAATTTGGTTAACCATTATCATAAAAGAAAGTTATGATGATGGATGATTCAAATTCAAATATTTAACTTCCCTGATATATCTAATTAATCTCATCCTTAAAGATCTCAAATTTAAACCAAGCTTCCCAAATGAATCTTTCTTCCCAATTTCTTTATTTTAATGATAATATTTTCAGTTTTTGGCCATAAAGTTTTAAACTATTAAAATAAACTATATTTTTCATTCAGTTTTTGAACTTTATTTATCTCTCCAACTCTATCATTACAAGTGAGGCTGGATCTTAGCTATTATCATTTACCTCCTGTAGCATTGTGCATAGACAGATGTTTCTACATAATAGCAGTACAGGGGCAAGAGGAGGCAATTTCCATGTTGTAAATATACCCACTGTGAATGAATTTATATTAACAATTGGTCGCAAAATATGCAAATAGTTGGCACTTGTACCTTGCAAACTGGTACAAGCTGGTACAGCACTCCACTGCAACAGATACTCAATAAGGCAAGTTGTTGACAGGAGTGGAAAGTTACAAAGGCAAGATCTCAGATCACATATACATTTTCCATTAATATCTGCTTTTTTGAACATTGTTCAGATTTGTAGTCTAACATAGTAATTTATTAAATAACCACAGAGTAATTGTTTTATTCACAATGTACCTGCTCATAAGTTAAGGAAGTTTCTGAAGTAGCTATTTGTTAACACTCAAGATAGCATGACATTTTTCCCCATAAAAACAAAAGAACTATTCATATATGAAACAATAAACTTCTAAAATAATGAGCTCCACATTTTGTGGGTATATTCACATATTTGTATATCTTCCAGAAATCATATAAAAATCTTAATCTGTGTAAAGCATAATATCAAGTACATACCTAATCATATGGATACATTTTTTGAGGATTAATGCAGAGTTTATTAGAGGAGAGAATGAACTCATGGCCATGAATCCATGAGGGGCAACAGAGCCTGCATACATTTTTATATATTAGAAGGAACATGTATTAAAATTTTAAGGTAGTTAAACTAAAAGCATTAGCTTTGCTAAATTATCTCTTTTCAGTATTGATACCAGTGCTAAACAATTTTCTGCATTCAACACAAAACAATAATTTTAATTCTGTGAAGTCTGAGAAGAATGGAAATGCACGCTATCCAGAGAAACATGAAGATTAAAGTGTATTTTGGGCTGAAGATGATTTATTTCATTTTGATATAATTACAGTTATGTAAAAGGAATTTTCTAAAATGCAACCAAATGTGATTTGTAGTCTCAAATTTCACATGAATGAATCATTAAAGGAATGTATGACTTTGACCTAATCTTTCAAAAAAGACTAATATGCAAGTGTTATCTTAGGAACTGATTCCTGATTAGTTTCTTTGAGGATTCTGAAGACAGTCTCCTGAGTGTGTACTTAAAACAGCAGGGAAGGGGATATGGACACTATCAATTGTTGACCAGCATGAGCTTTCCTGTTTTCAGCCTCTAATAATATGTTTGAACAGATATGAGAAACCCTCGGCCAATTCCTCTTGCAATGTTTCTTACAGAAATGTCAGTAATCATGTAAGTATCACTTGTGAAAGTGAAGAAATACCCAGGATGTGGGTAGACATTTCCAATGTTGTCACCTGTGTTGAGATTCTATAATGATTAGGATGAGATGTCACCAGTGAAGGGTCTACATGCTGGAGTAGTTTAGGCAATTCAGCTGCTGTGGAGTGAGTGAATTTTGAAACTACAGCTCACCCTGTGTCTGTCACTCTGCAGCTGAGCCTGTTTCTCCTACTGATTCATCTATGTGACCTTGGAGTGTGTCAGGTAAATCTCTTGAGTATCTTTACCTCAATATCTTTTAGACAGGCAGGAGGTTTAACTTTACCTCTTATCTGAGCATTGGTAAAACATCCATTCCAGGCTTTGCAAAAATTGCACATAAATAATACGTTTTTACTATTTAATGTTTGATTTTCTGTTTACATGGAATTTTATGAATATTTGTCCATTATTCTCTCAATTACTGCTATTATAATATTGCGATGTGGAAAATTCTTAAAGCAATTCAGTACATATCATACATAAAATTTCTTCCCTTGCTGTTTCTCTGTATTGCTAAAAGTAGCTTAGAGCATATGTAATTCTTAAGAGAGAGAGAAAATAGCTGTTCTAAATTCAGATATTTGTGTCATAAATAATAAAACAGCTTCCTTCCCTCTGCTTATCTGTCCTATAATTTAAGAATGTTACTTGTTATGCATTTATTTGACTGTGCCATTAGTTTAATGCTGTGCTTACATTCATTGTGTATTTTGAAGAGTAACTTCTGTGCTGGTTACTCTCTGTGATGCTGTGAGACATCACTGAAACTCACTCATCTGAAGATGAGAAAGGAAATTTATTCAGCTTACAGTTCCAGAAGGGAGATACACCCATTATAGGGGAAAAGGCATGGCTGGCTGGCAGAAGCTGGAGAAAGGCTTAGGTCATGTACATCATGGAAGCTAAGAGAGCAATAGTACACCGTAAGAACAGACTTCTAGCAGAAACAAGGAAGGGCTAATCAACTTCAAGGCCCACTCCATGTGAATTTGTGATGTGCCTTCCTCCAGCAAGGTTTCAGCTATTAAAATTTCCACAACCTTCACAAAAAACATCTAAGGATTCAAATACATAAGCCTATGAAGGATGGCTCACATTCAAGCCATGACAATACACTTAATGATTATGATTTTTATATCTAGCCATAAATTATTAAAGGAGAGAGGTCTTAAGAAAATTAACATGGTATGACATTAAAATGAAAGACTTGATGTCTCAAATGATGTGACACACATTGGATGATCTTTTTCTTTTGTTTTTTTTTTTCCTTACTGCTTTTACCTAGAGCACAGATGTTCTTTAAATAAACAAACCATAACTGTAAATTGGATGTGAGTTTAGATAATGATATTCTGCTGGAGAAAAGGAGTTACATATCTCCCCACCGTATTTTACTGGACTGTGTCTGATTTACATAATCCCTATAAACTTAGGAGGATTCAAAAGAAATCACAGTGCTAATTGTAGTGAAGGTAGATCTGGAGTGAGATGTAATATTTATTAAATGCTCAAGCATTAGTGTCTAGATTTCAACATGATGGTCCGCTTTGTCTCAATGTGTGTTAGAAATATGAGTATTGCTGGCACTGAAGCAGCTGGAAGCTGGAGCAGCATGTCCAAATTGATATTTCTATATTCCTCTAAGTCTAAACTTACTCTCTTATTTCTTGGCATTGTCTTCTCTTATGATCTTTCAATTTTAAGCACTCTTGACATTTTTCATTCTCTTACAGGTTAATACGTGCGTACAATGAATGTATATTTTCACAGCTTAATTCCCAATTCCATCCCCCACCTTTTCCTCTTAGAGTCCTTCCTCTTATGTCTTATGTCTACTTTTATGTTTTTTTCTCATGTGAGTCTCACTGAGTCTCATCTAGATTGCCTTTGATAGCACCTTCCTGTGCACTAGCTGAAATACAAATGATACATCAGTATGTATACCATTGAGGAAATCGTCATCCCTCCCATGTCCTCCTTCTTCGAGTATTAACCCTCAGCATTCTCCCAAAGATATGGGACATCTTTAGTTCTTTCTCCTTCCATGAAACATAGGCCAAAACCTGTTCATGTCATATGAATGAACACATAGCTGAGATGAGCTCATGGATGCAACAGCCCTCTCTTGTTCAGAATATCCTATCTAGTCACACTTTTCATGCTCTTACATATGTACAACTCCCTCTTCTGCAATATTTCTTGTGTCTTGGGGTGAAGATGGGATGGCTTAGATATCCTATTTAGGGCTGAGCAGTCCATAGTCACTTATTTTCTACACCTCAGCTATTTTCAATTTAAATAAAAAATACCTTCCATTACAAAAGGAATCTTCTAGTTCTGAGTGCTGAGTACTTTTTTTAATCTATGGATATAATGATACATGTTTAAAAGGAAATTTTATAATAATGCTTTTATACTTACACATAAATAGTTTGTACCCCAGATGATTTTATATCCTCTCCTTTTTACATGTTATTGTCCTGGTTTACAGTATCAGAAATGTGTTCCCTGCTAAAAGGTGGGTCTTAAATCCAATCAGAAAGCATTTGATTTCCCCCTTGACATTCATGCCATTATTATGCTGATGTCACCTCTTGACAAGGTGGTTGTTATAGTTTTTAGAATGCCTAAAATTTACATAAAAAATAACCTCAAAATATCACCTCATATTCAAACACAAACTTATAAAAATCATTTTTGAAAAATTAAAAAGTTATTGCAATCATTTTCCTTCAAGTTTCCAGGCAGAAACATATTTATTTAATGTGATTTTTTCCCAGAGATCACATTTTATGTTGAAAATCCTGTCAAAAAGCACTTTTCTTCCCTATTGCCAAGTAGAATCTTCCATCGTATGAAAAACCTGGAAGCAAGAGTCCTATGAAGATAAGTGTTTCTTAGCAGCTTGGATAGTTTTCTTCTAAGACTCCCATGGAAAACAAATGAAGCAAATTTCCTATCTTCCACTGTACTTTTACTGCAAAGAGAAATGAATGAATTGCAAGTTACTATTTGGAAAGTTACCATGTAGAATAGGTTTAGTTCTTCAAGCACTAGCTACACCTACACCTGCAATGAAAAAAATGTGTAACTTCCATTTCATTTTCTGACCTTGATATACATATCACTCAGATTTTGTGGAATTTTCAATCACATAAAGAGATCGATCTCATGCATGCATCTGAAAGGAAATACTTAATAAAGCAAATTTTTCTGATATGATTAGAATTAGTTTTTAATTTTAAATCAAGTGATTAGACCCCCATTTAATTCTACTAGTCTATATTTTAGTTTTAATTTTTGGTGTGTGTATTTTTGCACTGGATGTGCATGCATGTACACACACATGGAGACCTGAGGACAGCCTTTAATGTTGTACCTCAAGTTATATATACGACCTTTAAAATTTTTTTCAGGGTCTGCATTGATTCATCAAGATGCTTAACATCTGGAATTCACTTTGATATGATTCCACAGTACTATGATTCTAAGAATGCCCATACATGGGGTGTTGGAATAAAAGTCAACTTTTACACCTGTATAGCAATCGCTTTAGTCACTGGGGTACCCACAAGCCTCTTGTTATAGCATTATTCATTTATTTACTTTGTGTGTGTGTGTTTGTGTGTGTGTTAATGAGTGTGCATACATGACATGTACCTTCAAGAGGTAGTTCTCTCCTTCAATTTTATGTTTTGATGATTTAGCTCAAGTCTCAGGTTTTCTTTGAAAGCACCTGTGGAGACACCTCAAACATCCTTATTCCAGGAATTCTACATGTTATTTTTTACTTAAAAAACTGGAAAATAGGGGCTGGATAGATGGCTCAGGGATTAAGCTTCTGTCTTGAAGGCGGAAGGTCCTGAGTTCAGATCCTAGAACCCACGTACAGACACCAGGCAGAAGCGGGGGCGGACTGCGTTTCTGGTCCTGGTAGGGCGGAGCCTGTGAATCCCGGGGCAGAGTAAACAAGAAGGAGGTGGAGGCGTCCATGGTGGTTCCCGAATTCGTCCGTGGTTCTACACACACACGTCTACATACACACACGCGCACACACGCATACACACACAATTGAATAAATAATAAATAAAAAAAATTTTAAAAATGATAAAAAAACTGGAAAATAGTACAGTTTTAATGGTGAACAATTTATCTTTACTTTTAGAAAACAGCCGGATAAGAATTTTTTATGGGTAATATACAAAAACTATTTATTTTATCAATTAAATTGGAAGTTTATAAGGGAATAAAATCCAAACTAGATAGGCTTTGACCTACGTTTTTAACAATTAAGACAGTTAACTACCTGTAGAAGCTGGGAAGTTGCATTCCTCTATGTCGCTATAGTTTGGAGATTGGTTTCCTTTCCACATCTTCTGTGGTTATATGTGATGAATGTCTCAGACATCATTCATCTGTATTCCCAGGATGAGACAAGATGAATGACTCCCCCAGCCCTTTGCACACTTGACATCTCTGAAGGAACCAAATTTTAGTTGCATTTATAATAATGTCATATGATTTGTGTACTGAATACATTTGTGAATGTTCTTCAATCTTATAGGTGCTAATTAGAAATCTGAAAATGGAAAATTGAAAATGTTGGTTCTTCTTGATTTATTCATATGGCTTCTTTTTTATATTTGTCTGGATATACAGTTTTAAATGGCTATAAAATTAGTAATTTTATATGCCTTCTCATGAAGTGGAATGTAAGAGATCAGTTGAATTGTTTTTATTTTCTCTTTACAAAAATACAATTTTGCAAATATATGTGTAAAAAAAGTTGCATAACAATTTATAAAATAATGTCAAAGACAAATATGCTTTCTTCTATCTTTAAAAATATTTTGAATTGTGTTTTAACTAAACACGGGAGATATACTGCTATAAGATGTTTAGGTTTCATTAGTAGTGATTCAGGATATTGTTTTTAGAAGACAGGAACAGCAACAACAGAAAACCATGCTTGCCAAGCATGGATTCCACTGAGGTCCCAGAAGGAAGTTCATTATCCCAGCTTGGGTCGTCTACTGCTGCAGAAAACAGTGACATTTTCCCAGATGGCCCCATGGGTGTCCACAGTGACTGGAGGGCTACCAGGAAGAGAGGCTGATTTAATTAACTTCGAGAGTGTTTATGTTAACACAGTTAAAGGTAATTTGTCATTATAATAAGCACTGGGAGGAACAGAAAGGAAGAATCAGACTCTGCCTTTAAAGAAACTAGTGATTTCCTGGGGATAAATTATAGTGCCCAGACTGCCAAAAAGGAAATATCAAAGAGCAATATTACTTAGATTGTCACTGCAGGCAAAAATTCATTCCACACATAGTGTGGAGAATGGCTCTCAAGGTCAAAGCACTTTTGAACACAGCTATACTCCATGCCTAAATTTTGAGATTATCTTCAAACGAAATATTTCTGCACCCTATGTATATATGTATTCAAACATGCAAGGTTGTAAGAGGATTTCAAAGAGTAAAAGTAAAGAATTCTATGTAAAGTATTCTATGTAAAGAATTCTATTGAGTTTTTTACTTTGTTGCTTTAAAATTCTTTCTAATATTAGTTGTAATTTGATACATACCTGTGAAGTGTATTGGAAAAAATATCTACCTGCTTTTATATGTGCTACATTACCCATCCAAACATCTTTTAATGGCTATTCAATAATCAGGTTCACTATGTTTCTAAACTGTACACGTAAGACATGATATGTGTTCCTTATCCTTCTGTACCTCACTTATGCTTGTTTCATTTAATGTGATTTCTTCAAGATCCAGACATTTTGTGTCAAAAGAAAGAATTTAATTCTGTTTATGACTGAATTAATTTCCACCAAGTGTATAAACCATATGCTATCCATTCATGCATCAATTAGCCCTTATTTTGAATCTAAGTTAAGGCTGATATGAATAAGCATTATCATTTGATGTTCTGGTTACATTTCACTTTTATTTATAGCTAGAAGTAGAATAGTTGGGTAATATGGTAAGTCTATTTTCAAACATTCATGTTCCTAAATACAGTTTTCCAGAATGACTACATTAATTCCCCATTACCACCAACATTGGATGAGGATCCATTTTTCTTCACATTTTTAGCAGATTTATCTTTCTATGTTAGCAGTCTAGCTAAGACAGAATGAGATGTCATGATTTTTGTATTGCTATCTCTTATTTTGTACATTAATTTGAGAAAGATAAAGAGGAGGGGTAGGAAAAGGCTGATCATTGCAAACCATTGGGAAGCCAGTTCTCTCTTTACACTATGTGGGCTCCAAAGGTTTCAAATTCAAGTCACAAGGTTTATAAGCAGGCACCTCACTTGTGGAGCTGGTGTTGTTGCCACCTGTAATTGTAGGTGTATTTGCATATGCCTCATACCTAATGTTCTTGAGCATTTTTTCATATATTGTTTGTACCACAAATCCTTTGTGAAGAATTGTTCCTTTTAGTTGGATGCTTTTGAATTTCTTTAGTTTTTTATATATTCTGAATGTCAATCATCTTTCAGATTAAGAATATCAAATATTCTGATTCTGTAGGATATATCTTTGCTATTCTTTTCCTTAACTGTACACAATCTTTGTACTTGAATGTAATGTCTGTTGCCAATTTTGCCTTTTGTTTCTTGTACTTTTATAATCATGCCAAGAATATCACATATACAAATTTTAGGAAATGTTCTTCATGTTTTCTTTTCATCCATCCATTATTTCACCATTACAGGTACTTCTCTGACCTGTTTGGAATTAATCATTGTACAAAGTAAGAGAGAAAAGAACAACGTTTCTTCTGTACATAGACTTCCAGTTTGTCCAGCAACAATTATAGAAAGAGCTCCTCTTACTCTGGGAATGAACTTTGGTTCCATTGTAAACAACTGGGTATAGATGCATGGGTTTATTTCTGGTATCTTGACTCTTTTCTGTTTTCTGTGTGCCAGTTTTGCTATGAGCACCAGGCTTTTTTTATTGCTATGCTGAGTAATGCAACTTGAAATCAGATATGTTCATGCCTTCACTTGTCTTGGATGGGAGTTGTTCTGTTAAGTTTTTTGTTTGTTTTACCTTGTTATTGTCTTGTTTTGGAAGACTTTGCATCTTTGAACCTGTTTGAACTTTTATATGATCTTTAAGAAAGTTTTTGTCAGTTATGTGAGGAATGCCATTTGTGTTTTAATAGAGATTATATTGAATTTATGAGTTTATGTAGGAGACAAAGTCATATTACTTATAAGTATTCTTCCAATACAAGAATATGAAATATTTTTTGTGTCTGTATGTTTTATAATTTTTACTGTAGTGATTTCTATTCTTTAGTAAAATTCATCCCACAGACATGTTATTCATTTTTACTATTGTGAAGGAAACTGTTTACATGATTTTATTCTCAAAACTCTTATGCTTGTCATATAAATACAATACTCATTCTTATACTTTCATTTCACTTTCTGCAAGAATGTTAAATTCATTTATTAGTTATAATAGCATTCTTTGGCAGGTGCTTAGAATTTTCTGTTTATGACATTGTATCTTTAATAATCACTGATAATTTTAACCTCTCCATAGTTTTTTTCTCCCACTTTTTGTACTAATCATACAAGCTCAATAGGTATCCCCATCCTTTTCTCCCTTCCTCTTCTTGCCAGTCATCCCTCCTTGCACTTTCCCCCCCTTATCCCCTTCCTTTCATCCCCTCTCTCCCCTTCTCTCAGTGTCTCCCCCTTCCCCCCTCCCATCCTCTGGACATCCTTTTGTGAGAAAGTCAAACCTCCCTCTGAATCCTCCACCCTAGTGAGGATTCAGGACTCATTGGCATAGCCAGGACCCCTTTCTTGGCCTCCCTGTCACTATGGGAACTCTGTTATGACCATTTAATCCCTTGCCTCTAAGGATGCTACTGCCTGGAGTCTTTTCCCCTATGATCCATGCTAGACTTTGTGGGGTTGTTGACATGTCAGCCATTGTACAGGTCAGGCAAAGTCCAATTCTGGTTGCTGCAGCCCTAACTTGTGTGGAGTATCCCGTATGTGGTTGGTTCTCCCTATCTAAAGGCTCACACAATCTTGCTGCCCCCTCTTCTGCAAGGTTCCCTGAGTTTTAGGATGGGAAAGATTTGGCTGGTCTGGTTCTAGATGATTAACATTAGGATCTTTGGTGTTCTGAATTATGGTTTGTTGTTGTTTTCATTTTTGCTTTTCCTGCACAACCCTTGGCTGCATCCTAATTGGGATTAAAGGTCACCCACCTCCTAACCAAAGATAAAAGACTGTTTAAATGGAGATCTTAATATAAGAACAGACTTAAAGCTAGATGGAAGAATAGGTAGGACACAACAGTGGGGGTGTCAGTGTCTCATTTGGGGGATGGCTTCCGTCTATCTGCCAGACGCTATGTCCTCCCTGTTAGGTGAGAAGCAACCTGTTCAATTACAAGTGACCAGGAAGGAAGTGAAAGTGAGCTGCTGTATTTTCAAAGAAATATATTAATACTTCTGTCTTCTGATGATTGAATAAGAATTATGAATATGTATTGCTAATTCTTACATAAGATATTTAGTATTTTGCATTCAGCATAATGTTCAGACATTTTTTCTGTTCAGACATTGTCAATTGTTTCTCTTTTTCTGAGTTTTCAGTGTTGAAGGAATGTTGAGTTTAGACAAATATCAGAGTGGAGAAAATGAAAAGAACTGAAACAAGGCTGGAGAGGTGGCTCAGGGGTTCAGCCTTTGCCTTGCAGGTGAAAGGTCCTGAGTTCGGATCCTAGACCCCACGTATAGATGACGGGCAGAAGCGGGGGCGGCCTGCATTTCAGGTTCTGGGAGGGTGGAGCCTGTGAATCCCGGGGCAGAGTAAACAAGGAGGAGGTGGAGGCGTCCATGGTGGTTCCCGAATTCGTCCGTGGTTCTACACACACAGACACATACACACACACAAACACGCATACACACACAATTGAATAAATAATAATAAAAAAATTAAAAAAAGAACTAAAAGAAAATATAAATTCAAAACAGTATTGTCAATTTAAAGACAAATGATAAATTAATGAGCTATACTAGCAAAGAACAAAAAATGAACACAAAAAGAACAAAGTAACAAATTTAGAGATGGAAAAGGTGATTATAGAATATCACACAGAAATGCTTATGAGCAATTAGACCAACTCATTGCAATAATACACAAATGTAGACAAGCCAAAGTGAACCCTGGAGTTTATAGAAGCAGACAGGTAGGAGAGTAGAAGGGAGTGAGATGGATTGATGAAGGCATGGATGAGAAGGGGGGATGGTGGGAAATGGATAAGTACTCAATTTGCTTGTAAAAGTAGAAAAATAAAAATTTAAAAATATAATTAAATGAAAGCAGTAATAGATTCATTTTTACACATCTACAACTTTTTGAAATGAACCTCAGAAACACAGAAAAGTAAACAAGCTAATGATTACTGGGAAGACTGAATAAATGATATAAACATGTGAACCATAGTAGATGGATCTAAGAGCAGATGGTTTTGTTGCTGAATTTCATCAATTATTTTCTAAACTCATCCAAAGACTTTGAAGAAAGAGAATACTTTTGAAAAATTCTGTGAAGTCAGGTTTATCCTAGTACTATGCAGACAATGAAACCACATAAAGAAAATGGTGTACTGATAGCTCTCATTGACATCAATGCAACAGTTATTAATATATACTGACAAATTGGGATGAACTGCACATCAATAGATTTTCCTATTATTTTTAATGTTCCCATTAGTCAAACCTAAAACTTCTGCATAAACTTCTAAATGTTCTTCCTACTTTAATTCTTTGAGTATGTTAAAACATTTCCATGGGTTCACAATCTCACTGGCACATTTTAGTTCTTTGTTCTTGATTTTCTCTGCCCAATTTGCTCTGGCAAACTCCTTGTGTGCATGTTTATTAAACCACAGTGATTATGAAATCCATGATGCCACTTCTTACATTAAGAGTCATTAAATGCTAACTCATAAATTCATAAGTCAAGTGTATTTTAATTTCACTGTCCTCTCATAAACTCTATGAAAAAAATTACCTTTTCCACCCGAATCCGATATATTGCTGTCCTCCAACACAGGATTGTTTTAGGTTGGCTGTTGCCCTCATAATTTCTCCTGCTCCTCATAATTTCTCCTGCTCCTCATCTGTGTTTGTGTTTGTTTGACTTTAGACAACATTTTCATGTGTGATATGTCTAGAAAGACAGCCTACTGGTCAGTCATCTGGTTTCTTTCATGAATCCTCATCAGACACAGCACCAGAAACTAAAAATGCAGGATATGTATCAATCTATGTGCAAGGTGTTCTTAGTTAAGTTGGTTAACAAAAAATTATCTGACTATGTGGCAGTTCATAGTACATCTAGAAAATATCTTTCAAACCTTAGGGACCTTTTTAGTAAACAAATTTTTGGAAGTCTGGCATATTAAATATAGAGTATACTATGGGAGTCCAAAGATTATTAGCAGCATTTTGGAAAAATGATTAGTAAATATTGTGATTCTGTTGTTAAAACAAGCACTATCATCTTTGGAAACTATTAAACAACAATCAGAGGAATATCATATTAAAATTCATAAATGTATTTATTATGTTCGTTTTTATTTTTTTAACATTTTTTTTCCTCTTGAACAATTTTTTTATTTGTTTCTGCTCATACAAACATAATAGGAAACCCTGTCTCCTCCCTCCCTCCACCCTTCCCTGGACCTCCCTGTTCCCTCCCCGCTTTGTCCCTTCCTTTTCCCCCTCCCTCCCTTCCTCCCAGTGCCCCTTCTCTGCATCTCTGAAGCAGCATTTAATGAGTATATCAAACTTTCCTCTGGGTCCTCCTCTCTGATGAGGTGTAAGGACTCAGTGGCATTTCCTAGAATTCTTTCTTGTGTTCCCCTTAAGTATAGGAACACTATTGTGACTGTTAATCCCTTCCTTCTAAGGATCTTAGTGCCTTTAGTCCAAACTAGAATTGAGGGGTCAACGATATGTTGGTCATTGTGCAGATCATGCAGAGTCCTGTTATAACTACTTCGGCCCTAACTTGTGTGGAGTATCTTGCATATCATGACTCCTCCAATCCTTTTTTTTAACATTTTTATTATCTCCGTTCATACAAACTTAATAGGTACACCGGTTCCCTCCCTCCCTCCTCCTCTCCCGACTCCCCTGCTCCCTCTCCCCTAACCCCTCTCTTCTCATCCCCCAGTGCCTCCCCCCCAATCTCTGGAGAATTCTTTAATGTGCATGCCAGACTCTCCTCTGGGCCCTCCTCTCCAACGACATACAAGGACCCAGTGGCATTTCCCTGAATCCTTTCCTGTGTTCCCCTTAAGCATAGGAACATTACTGTGGCTGTCAATCCCTTGCCTCCAAGGATCCATTGCGCAGATTCAAATCAGCAATTAAGAAGTCAAGCTATTCCTATTTGCAGATGACATGATGTTATACCTGAGTGATCCCAAAAAATCCACCAGGAAGCTTCTGGAACTAATTGAGAAGTTCAGCAGGGTGGCAGGATACAAAATAAATGTACAAAAATCAGTGGCCTTCCTATATGTCCAGAATGAAAGAAGTGAAAAAGCCCTAAGAGAAACAATCCCATTTACTATAGCCCTTAAAAAAATGAAATACCTTGGTATAAACCTAACCAAGGAGGTAAAAGACCTTTAAAATGAAAACTTTAAAACCCTAAAGAAAGAAATTGTAGAAGACACCAGAAGGTGGAAAGACCTCCCATGTTCCTGGATTGGCAGAATCAACATTGTAAAAATGACTATCTTACCAAAGGCAATGTACAAATTCAATGCTATACCAATTAAAATCCCAAAGCAAAGACAATCCTGAGTAACAAAAACACTATTGAAGGTATCACCATACCAAACCTTAGTCTACAATACAAATCAGTAGTTATAAAAAAGCCTGGTACTGGCTCCAAAATAGACATACAGATCAATGGATAAGCGTTGAAGACCCAGATATAAGCCCACAAAATTACAGCCAGTTGGTCTTTGACAAAGAGGCCCAAAAAATCCAATGGATAAAGAACAGTATCTTCAACAAATGGTGCTGGCAAAACTGGATCTCCACATGCAGAAGATTAAAACTGGACCCGTACTTGTCTCCATGTACAAGACTTAATTCCAAATGGATCAAGGACCTTGATATAAGGCCAGAGACTATAAAAACCATAGTTGAAAGGGTAGGGAACTCCCTTGAGATGATTGGGCGAGGCCAACAGTTCCTAAACAGACATCCAATGGCACAGTCACTGCTACCAACTCTCAACAGTTGGGATCTTGTGAAATTAAAGAGCTTCTGTTCAGATAAAGAGATTGCAACACAAGCTCAAAAGCAACCCACAGAATGGGAGAAAATGTTCATTTTTATTTTTTAAATGCTACCAAAGCAGCTGATTTGCAACCTATTTCTGGAAATAATAGAGAGCACATATTATTTCACAATAGCTACATTAAGTAACTTCTGTCAAAGTCATTCTGTACTGGTAATTCTGCAAAATATAAAAAGGTCATATAAATAAAATTTATGATTTCTAAACTCCATTTTGTAAAAATAATTTCTTTTATTCATTTTTGAACACCATAGACAACATTAGAAATATTCTTATTTCAGTGAATTTGAATACTGATTGCATCCCTAAGCTACAAGAAATTTTGGCGTAAAATTGCATAATGTACAATATGGTATTTGATAACTTTGGAAATGTCATAATTTTGCCTGAGCTGAGGAGAGAAGACAGTAAAGTGATTTCCATGTGAGCATGAAGACCTGACTTCAATCCCAGCATCCTTGCTAAAAAGTCACCTACAATGGCAGTCACTTCTACTTCCAATGCTGGGAAGGTGATAACTGGCACCAGGGTCTCTGTGTCAGCCAGCCTAGTCTACAGGACAAATTCTAGGTCACTAGATAAGCAAGGGCTGCACCTGTGAAACAACACCTGAGACTGACTTCTGGCATGCTGCATGCATGTATGTGTACATATACACACACATACACACACATACACACACACCAAAACCCAGGTGATTCTGTGCTATCCAAACATGGCCTTATTGGTTCAAACTTGATTATCTTTTACTTTTTCCTTCTTGCCCTTCCTATTAAAATAATATAGATTCCTCATCATCTGAATGTGCATATTTCTTTGAAAACTTCTCTAAAGAACTTACTCCAGTGAATTAAATATAATCTTTTATATCACTTTTCATTACTCTTTAGTCATGTTTTTCTAAATAATATCTCATTATTCATTGCCCTCCTTTGTGTTTGCTCACTCACACTCATCCAGATGAAAGGCTCTGAAAGGGAAGAACTCAATGATTTTTATTTCTTAAAGCACATCTATATATATGTGTATATATATATATATATATATATATATATACACAATATATACATACAGAGAGTACTATGTACACTATAATTGCAATTAATTGTGACTTATTGAGCTAGCAAAAACTAAGAATAAATTCTTTTGAAATGAGTGAATAGAAGCATTGTAAGTTTTCCACTTCTTACTTCACATTTTATGATGATTATTGCTAAAGCAATGTTATTTTCTAGTCAGGGAAGGAACAAACACTCATAAACTAAATTTCTGATAAAATATTCAGTTATGTACCAACTGTGATTCAGACACATTTATGTACAGCTAATATAAATAAATACATAGAGGGGCTGGAGAGGCGGATCAGGGGTTAAGCCTCTGCCTTGCAAGTGGAAGGTCCTGAGTTCGAATCCTAGACCCCATGTATAGATGCCAGATGGAAGCGGGGACGGCCTGCGTTTCTGGTCCTGGTAGGGCGGAGCCTGTGAATCCCAGGGCAGAGTAAACAAGGAGGAGGCGGAGGTGTCTATGGTGGTTCCCGAATTCATCCGTGGTTCTACACACACACACATGCATACACACATACATACACACACATGCACACATGCATACATGCACAATTGAATAAATAATAATATGAAAAAGATTATTATAAAAATATATAGAATAACACTTCATTAGATAAATGGAATTTTATTCAGCTGTGCATATTATTTGTGGAATGTATGTAGAAATGTAACTATACTAAAGCATACAGACTTTAATTTTTCAGTAACTAAGTTTCCTACCAGCATGTTGTTTCCTACTGTGAACAAAGGATTGTAAAGAACTTATTCAACCAAATATTAAAAAGTCGGAATTATCTGCAGTGGCTGAATGACTAAGAAATAAATGCCTGCAAAGTGCTTTTTTATCATGAAAAAGTGGGAAGATTTTACTTGAAGACCTTGGAACTGATTATACATTTAATAATTGTGACATAATGTCACTACATGACATATTTTACTGCTTCTAAATATGTTGGACTCTGTTGATTATGTTTGCATGATGAATTAAATGTCAGTATGAAGTTGTGATTTGTGTTTTCTTGTGACACTAAACTTCTTGTTAAATTAGTACATGACAACTTGAAAACAAGCGATAATATTGTTATGTAGAACAGTATGATTTCAAAAAGGACAGGCATATAGCAAATGTGGTTATTTGCACAGACCTCTTCCCTCCCCCAAAACACACACGCACATACACAGCCATGGTTCAAGAAGGGAATAGTTTGGGAAAATGGACGTCAATGTAGAAGGGAGAAGAAAAGAAGGATAAGGGAGTTAAATTTCAATTTCTCTCACTTGTTCTTATTGCTATTTATTTCAGAAAATCAAGGTAATTAATGTCTGTATTATGCTTTTTTGCTTTGATTAAATTTTGTAACTCATTTATTTTTTTGATCTATATTTTTTTTCAGAAATTTTCTTGGTGTGTAAACTAGATTGCCCAGGAACTTGTCATAATATGCGAGAGGTGAGGCCACCCCTGGCCCTGTGCCTTAATGTATTTTGAAAGAAATGAAATAAGTTAAGAATTTAAGAAAAGGAGCCAGTCCTGAGTACAATATTCAGTTTTAATTGAGCATGGATATTCAAAAATTAAGAGGGAACTTTTTTAACTTTACTTGCACAAATTTACAAAAACATATAAGTAAAGTCGCAGGTAAAAGCTACTATTAACATGAATGGATTCTCTGACGAAGTGTCATGAGTGTTAATTATTGCCGGTTATATTTCTTAAAACATTAACACTTTACTGTGAACACAGAATGGTTTGTAAGTATCATGTTTTGTGGGAAGACTCCCAAACTAGTAACTGTGAACTAAGAGTATATATGTTCAAGCATAGTTGTTGGGGAATAATACACATAATGTAGGTTTCAGGTGATAAAGGAAAGTTACACTTGAAAAAGTGTATTAGATCCCGTTCAACAATTTTACAATGCTCTTATACTTTGTGAAAACCTGATAACTATTTCATAATATACATTTCAATATATTATATTGAAATAAAGTAAATTCCTTCATCTAATTCATTAAGCATTGATGTTTGCAAACCATTTGAGTGAATTTCCCAAAATATTGTGTAAAAAATCTTGCCACCAGTGATTGAGAGGAAAGTTGCTTTTAATTTATTCCATGATTATACATTTATACACAAGTTTAAAATATGGATAAAGAAAATATGAGCATCATTGTTTCTGAAATTTGCTGCTACTATATTTTTCCTTTTTATTTTGGCAATTATGTGTGTGTGTTGAGACCTAAATTCTATTTAGGAAATCTTCCTCCATAGCCATTCCACCTTATTTTGATTGGAGGGGGGGTTGTTTCTAATGAAATCCATGGCTAACTGTTAAGAATTGTGTGTCTGACTACCTTACTCTGAGGATCCGCAGTCTCCACCTTATAAAGCAAGAATTACAGGCAGCTGTCATAGATACAAAGCAATTTAAATGGATAAGTGGAGCTCTTGTGTACCAGCAATTGCTGTAGCAGCACTTCTATTTCATTGAGTTTATTATTTTGATGCTATATTTTGAAGAAGGAAGTACTATGGAATTGACATTAAAAGATTTAATATTAGTGTGAAAACATTTCATTATATATACAGACATATTTGACATATATAAGTAGTTAATACATACACATAGTCAAATAGATCCATATCAGAACTATTTTGCATATATATGCATACATATCATCAATTATGTTTATTGAGAGAAGTAAATCTTCCAGGTTTTAAAGTGAAAAAAGCAGAATTTAATTAGATTTTTACTCTCTTTAGGTGAAGCAATCCTCTGACTTTCCTCAGCTTTTTGGAGGTAAAACTACTAAAAATACTGAATATATTTAAGCTGAAAAACATGATGTTAGATGTGCATGCACATTTAGAAACAATGCACAATTTGTAAACAATTAAAGAATTACAATACTTTATAGCATGTTTATATTTTCTAAATTTGAAATATTTGATATCAAGACTATTTTTGTTTCTATTTGTACAATAAACTTTTGCTGAAATTCTCATTATAGATCTACCACTCTTGGCTCTAGTTCTCATAAATTCCTTTTCAAAATACCTTCTCTCTAATATATAGAGGCAAGAAGAAAAGTCTTATTAGGAGAAAGCCAAATAATTTCTTTCCTTGCAAAAGCTTTTGAACTATTTAAACTTATAACTTCATTCCCTGTGCCTCTGAGCTACCCTACCCAGAAGTCCTTCCTGGTAAGTTATAATTAGACATGTAGGATACTTCTAATAATGTCTTACAACTGATGAAATCAGTCTCAGCCCTGTCTACCACCTGATTACTATGGAAACCATTGCTGGCCAACCAAGTAATTCTGATCAAAAGGAATTATTATTAATCCTCCTACTATATGTTGGATAGGGATTTGTAAAGCTTTTGTTAAAGTTTCTGTGGAAGCTGAAAGGTCCAGTAAGGGTAAATATTAATTCTTAATGTGCTGGAGAGCAAGAATGGCTTAGTCTCTGTGGGACACAACTGGCTCTCAGTAAATCAGATATTAACAGATTATAGGATCGGCTTTGCACTACCTAGGGATTAGAGATAAACAGGTGAATTTTAGAGGAGGAAAATCATTCTTAAATCTGACTTAACCAAGTCATTGCCATGTCAATGTAAACCAGAGAAGAAGAAAAAAGTACTTGTGGGGAATTTTAGTTTCATTAGACTATGTATAAGGTAACATCCAAATTATTAGATAATAACATGTAAAGTAACATACAAGCATTAAGTATTTATAATTTCTTCTGTATATATGTATTAATGCAAGATCAGAAAGGGGATGTCTTTTATAAAATGGAAGAAATCATAACATTCAAGGAGTTTTCAATTGATCTTAATATTTACCAAAGCAAATGTTTTAAATCACAAAAGCCAGTTATCAATTCATATAGCAAACATTATCTGAAAGTCAAAGAGGTATGATTGTGTGTGTGTGTGTGTGTGTGTGTGTGTGTGTGTTTGTGTCAATGCATGCATGTGTACCCATACTGAGGACTGAACAAAAAGGCTTCCCACATACTAAATAAGTATTCTAGTCACTGACCTAAATCTGAGCTTTTAAAGAGAAGCTGTTAATTAAAGGAACGTTTATGAAAGGCCATTTATTGTAGAAAGTATTTTCCTAGATTTCAGCATGGAAATACTTCAAGATTTTTTATTCTAAATATTCATGCTTTTACATTTAAGAATTTTATTTTTGCCAGTTATAAAAATTTAATATTGCTTCATCATGTCAACTTTTTGGTATTATGAATATATAGAAAGTTAAACAAATTAACATGAGCATAGGAACTGATTTTTTTAGAATGACTGGAACTTTAAAATTTTGAGAAATATAAAACTGTGTAAAGATAAGAGTAAAATTTGAAAAGCTGAACACCTTTTTTTTTTACTACTAAACAGCATGCTAGCAATGCCAACTAACAGTATTTTTTTTTCAGCTCATAGTCCAAATCGAATGAATCTTTTGATGTGTTCCTATAATATTTGGCTTTGTTTTTAATTTATGTATTTAATTAAAGAAATTTAAGCTAAGCCATTGTTTTTGAGTTATTTCATGGTATTTTGATTTTACCTGTTACTTAGCACATTTAGTGTCTGTTTAGGGGACTTCCTATTTTGCTCTACTTCTGGCGTTTGTGAAGAGTCCAGACATGATTTGGCATTTGTGCTTTCTCTTCTTGGCTTGCCCTGATGAAGCGTGTTTGTTTCTGCAAGCTGAACAAATTGAAAAAGGAAACCCATGTTGATGTGCCTGGATTAAAAACTACTATTTGCATTTTCTGGTAACTTAATAAAGATAATCAGTACATTAAACTGTGCCTTTAACATTTACTTTTTTCCCCATTTCTTTATCCATGTCAGTGATCCATGTCAGTGATCAAATATCAAAAATTAAAAAGAAATAATATTATGATGTGACAATAACTACTACTCATAAATTTGGGAGTCCAAATAGTTTCAAAATCTAATTTAATTCTTAAAAATGAATTAAAAATTTGTCCTAATAATCTAATCTTCTTGGTAGCTTATGTCAAACTGACTTAGAAAAGACTGAAATGTCACAAAAATATCTAAGGATGCATTTGAACTTTGTAATTCTTATATCACAATAAAATACTTTAAATAGCAATTTTATTTCTAATAATCTGATTCCTTTATTTGATAGAGAATAATTGGCATCATAGTTTTATTCCAATATATCATGCTTTCTTTTGTAAAGACATAGTCTGTCTATGTAAATTGAACTGGTTTGGAACCCCAAGCAAGCTCCTGTGTGTGTGTGTGTGTGTGTGTGTGTGTGTGTGTGTGTGTGTATTTGTGTGTGTGTGTGTTTGTGTGTGTGTGTGTAAGAGTTGTGTCCATGAATGTTCATGCTTCAATTGATATAGTATTGGGGTTATAAGCTCTGTAACAATATCAACCTTTTATGTATGATTCCTTATAAAGAGAAAACTTGCTTCATGGCCCTGTGATCAACAAAAAAAATTTCTTTTACATTTCTCCAACTCTTCAGTAACCATCTGAATTAAATGCAACCTTTGATTAAAACTTCCTCAGTATCATTTAAAGTAATATGTTTTATCTCATCATCCCTTTTTCATTCCCCCTTATGAATGCACGTTCTATGGTCAGGAAGTTCACAAGGGACTTTCTGTCGCTTAAATTAAAGATCATTTACAGAGAATCTGAGGTCAGCCAGCCCAGGCATGAGACAATCAGTTCTAATACTTCCAAGCTTCTTGAACTAGACAAAAACCCACACAAACCCAGGAAGTCAAACCTTTCCTCATCTACTTAGATAGTGTGAAATGAACCAATAAAATTATGATACAGATACAAGCATATAAATTTGTCGGAAATTCATTTGGATTAGATAAAGAACCCAAAGAAATTACTCTTCTAGAATAATGGAATTCCAATTTATTATTTGCATATATAACCTGGCAATGAGGTGTAATCTCAGAGTATGTAAACAAGTAGTTTTCTGATTTATAATGTAGAATCCAGGAGCTGTGCCTGGGAGAAGAAATGCAGCAATAAGAAGCCATAAAACATAACCTTTTTAACTCTTTTATAGATATCTCAAATATTTCTCATTTTCCACCAATAAAATACTTTTCCTTCTTAATTCAGTTAAATAAAAGACATAGTGAATTAAATAAAATATGTGGCAGTACAATGTAAATATAGAATGGTGATCCTAATAATGGCTTTTGCTTAATAGTTATCATTTTAAGAAATGTAGCTCAATAATGATACTTCCCCTGAACTTCAAGGTGCTAGGTTTGATCTGCCTTACTAAAAAAATAGCAAATAATGATCATCTGAAGTCTTTGCTTTACGTTAACAAGTTTCAAAATTCATTTCTGATGTCAGAGTTCCCCACACAAATTTTTAAAATATTCTAATTATGTGAGTTTAATCGATAATAGTACAATTGGGAAATTATTCATAATTAATTTTGTTTTGCAAGAGTCCTAAGAGTAGCTAGTACCATGATTTCTATTTTTTTCTTTATTTTTTTATTTCCGCTCATACAAACAACAGGTACACTGGTCTGCTCCCTCCCACTTCCCCCCACCTCCCTGCTCTGCTCCTCTCCTCTCCCCCCTCCCTCCCCATCTCCCAGTGCCTCCCCCTCCCATCCCCGGAGCATCCTTTAATGTGCATGCCAAACTCTCCTCTGGGTCCTCCTCTCCTCTGGGTCTTCCTCTCCTATGAGGTGCAAGGACCCAGCGGCATTTCCCAGAACCCTATCCTGGGTTCCCCTTAAGCATAGGAACACTACTGTGGCTATCAATCCCTAACCTCCAAGGATCCTAGTGCCTTTAGTCCATGATAGACTTTGTGGGGTCAATAATGTGTTGGACATTGCTCAGGGCATGCAAAGTCCTGTTATGATTGCTTTGGCCCTAACTTCTGTGGAGTATCTTGCATACCATGATTTCTATTTTAAGATTTCAGATGTTTCTAAATACTATTACTCTTTTCCTTTAAGGGCTGGAAAAGTTGGATACACTGGTCTCTTTTGTATTAAGAATATAGGGGCTGGAGAGGTGGCTCAGGGGTTAAGCCTCCGCCTTGCAGGCGGAAGGTCCCGAGTTCGGATCCCAGATCCCACATATAGACGCCAGGCGGAAGCGGGGGCGGCCTGTGCTTCTGGTCCTGGTAGGGCGGAGCCTGTGAATCCCGGGGCAGAAGGAGGTGGAGGCGTCCATGGTGGTTCGCGAATTGATCCGTGGTTCTACACACACACAGACACACACAGACACACACACGCACATGCGCACAGTTGAATAAATAATAATAATAAAAATTTTTAAAAAAGAATATAGAATGTATGCATAGCTTTAGTGGATAATTTTTGAAAGCACTGTCAGAATTCAAACTTGCTAATGCAGCTTGTTTGCCCATGCTCCTGTAAAAAGTTTTCCAGATAACGCACTTTCCTTGCAAGTGAAGCAGCAACATTCAGAAAGTGGCTTTAATGTTCTAGAGATGTAAATGGAGTGTATGGAGGAATAGCAATAAAAAAGCAATTTCATTTAGGAAAACTCATTTCTTAGTGTATATCCTGTGAAGGGATATTGTTTGATTAAAATAAAAGACATTAAAATTCAATAAAGATGGAATGATCATGGTTGAAGGAATTTGAGTCATTTTAAAGTTAATTATGCTTGTGGTTGATCTTGTGCCTATGTAGCTGATATATATATATATATATACACACATATATATATATTACAAAATCTGTATGTTGTTGGAAAGTCACATTAGGTAAACAACAATAGGTGTGAGGTATGTATATGGAGGATTAGACAAGCAAGAAGGACAAATGCAAAAGGTGATGGACAGAGAATAAGAATTTAAAAATATGAGCTTCTCCTATATAAAAATACTAAATTAATGTTCTTTTAGATAGATTCATGAAATACTCTCATTGAATGCAAAAGAAATGCAACAAGGTTTAGTACCTACCTTGAAAAAATCCTGTGTATTTAACCAGCAACTTCTTCTATTCTATGGCTATATTTTGTTAACTTTAATTTTATATATATATTTTTTAATTTTTTTATTATTATTTTTTATTCAACTGTGCGCATGTGCGTGTGTGTGTGTGCGCGCGTGTGTGTCTGTGTGTGTGTGTGTCTGTGTATATGTAGAACCACGGACGAATTCGCGAATCACCATGGACGCCTCCACCTCCTTCTGCCCCGGGATTCACAGGCTCGCCCTACCAGGGCCAGAAGCGCAGGCCGCCCCCGCTTCCGCCTGGCGTCTATACGTGGGATCTGGAATCCGAACTTGGGACCTTCCGCCTGCAAGGCGGAGGCTTAAGCCCTGAGCCACCTCTCCAGCCCCTAATTTTATATATTTTTAATTTACATTTCCCATCTGTAAAGTCATATAGTTATACCTACTTTGTGGTAAATGATACTGCAGCACTATCACAAACATTAAAATTGTGAAATTAATACAGTCTTACAATTCATTATTGGTAGATGATATTTATAAAGATAATGTGTTTAAGAAAGTTATTCAATGCTAGCCAAAAATCTAAATGGCATGTATTAAGATCACATACAAGAATTTAATAATAAATTGAGTAGTGGCCTAATTTCTTTTGGCAGTGACCACACATTTTCTTCTATAAATAACAGTGATAGTGACTTCATCTTTAATCAGCATACCTCCTGAATTAAAGAATTCTGTGGTGAAGGTCCCAGAGACAGTCCACTCTTATGATTAAAATAGAGGTCATCCTCATTTATTTTTCACACTTGGCACATGAAAGTGAGTATTTTCAATCTGCATTCCCACAGAATAACAGAACTCTTGTCATGGGGAAGGTTTCTGCAAATTCTCAATGCACGCAACACCTCATCAATTAAGTCACACGCTTAAAACATTTGCTTTCTTTCTCTCAGTACAATAAGCTTTTCCCTCATCTTTAGAGGGGCATGCTTGGTTCACAGCAAACTTAATGTCATTCAAAATAAATGTGTACTTGTGAAATTAAGACTGTATAATGGATTCACATTAACTTACAACTTGAACTATTTGAGGGTGTCGCCAGACCTTATCTTCTGGACACTACAATGATGTTGTATCAATGAATTCACTGCAACTATGTCTGCTTTTAAAAAAACTGCAAGGAATTTGACATTACACTATGGGAGGGGAAAGATCTTAAGGGCCGCTATGCCTTCCTAAGAGACTGTTAAGTGTTAGTGCTTATGTGGAAAAAAAGAAGATATTTCTTCAATGATATAAACAATGCTTTAGCAAGTATTTATGCACATGCCATTAAAGACATCCCAGGTGAAAACCAATGAGCTGTACACATAGAAAAACATGAAAATACGTGAGAGATTAGAAGGGAAAAAAGGATTGTAATGGGAAAAGGAAGGGGGATGTTATTAAGGATTAAGGTGTGAAAAAAACATAAATTTACTATGTTCTACTATGAATTCTCTAAAAGAGAATAACTTGAAAAATTATTAATATTCAACATGAAAGAAGACATTATCATATACTCTATGGTCATTTGAGGATAATAAACATGTACTATGATAACATAATATTTTTATAGCCCATGATTAACTTGTCTAATCTAGTGGAGCCATGTCCATAATTTTAGAAAAAAACACATAAGCCTCATGAATGTAATGGACAGCTTCAATGATGTACATGAAGAAATGAGAAAAGATGCATGAACTATGCTTATGAGGTTGGTGCCATAGCCTGCTACCAGACCAGACCCTTGGCATACCATTTCTAGCAACTGGGTGGAGCACAATATGTCTGGGGGTGTGAACAACAGATACACTGCCTGGCCATGGATCTCTGGGATATGGTAACCAGGCAACAGGCATTTTTGATTCCCAAATATTTAAAAGATGCTTTAAAGTGATGAAGAGTAAGTAGTCTTATGTTTGTAAAATTTGTTAATACATGTTCAGTAACTGCTTGAAATTAAATTATTAAAAACACCACTGTTCTTGGTTTGTAAATTAGACAGTTCAGTTAGAGGACCCGTAACTGGCCTCTCCACTTTGCCACACCCATGGACCCTGTATTTCTGCTTTTGCACTACCTCAGTAAGATTGGCAGAGAGGGAAATTATCAACCTTTAGATGAAGTTGTGGTGAATGATATGTTTCCAAATTACATCTTGTTACTGAAGTTTCCTGAAGTTCAGAAGTTGCTCTACCATGTGACAGAGGAAAATTAAACAAACAACAAGAGATATTGCAAGTATAGCCAAAAGAATACATTAAAGTGACTGGAGAAAAAATTAAAATCAAATGATGGCAGCATTAAAATCATAGTACAGTTAGTTGTTTTCTTCTCTTCTGATGAGGTTGCCAGTGAGAAGGAAGAAGTGTTACCACATGATCTGATTTCTAATTACATCCCTAAAGAATTAAGTGATGACTTATCTAAGTATGTGAAGTTTTTGAAAGCTTCAGCTTCATTGCCAAACCCTCCATCAAAGAAACTAAAGTTGTCAGATGAGCCTGCACTGAGCAAACGAAGATAGCATCAAGTTTAACAGTAAAGTTCTGAAGAACAAAAAGAAAAATCGCAGAATGACTGCAGTTCAGAAGACTTTGACTAAAGTTGAGAAGAGTGGAAGAAAATGTATCAGAGTTTTTTTTAGTGATAATCTGTGTGGATATGGAAGACCGCCTCACTCCTGTAATTTCAGGCTTGGAAGATGGAGACTGGGAATCCCCACAGCAGACCGGATAGTTAGAATAGCCCTATCTGTAAGTTCTAGATTTCATTAAAGACCTTGCATCAAAAGAATAGGCTGGAAAAAAGATTCAAGATATTTCCCAGTATCAACATTGGGTCTTCCCATACATGTTGCACACAAGATCATGCATGCTTGCACATGAAATATTCATATTCTCCCTTAGAGTCATATACATGAAAAACGAAAAAAATTAAGTAATTAGTACAAACATGAAGTATGTGGAAACATGTTCTTAAATTTTATGTAAATATGATACTATTTTATGTAAAAATATAGACATTAAGGACTTTTGTCCAAGTATGTTGGACCAGTGTACAGCAGTAATCATATTTACCTATCATAATATTTTAAATGTTTTTTTAATTTTTTTATTTATTCAACTGTGCGCATGTGCGTGTGTATGCGCGCGTGCGCGTGTGTGTGTCTGTGTGTGTGTGTGTCTGTGTATGTGTAGAACCACGGACGAATTCGCGAACCACCATGGACGCCTCCACCTCCTTCTGCCCAGGGATTCACAGGCTCCGCCCTACCAGGGCCGGAACCGCAGGCCGCCCCCGCTTCCGCCTGGCGTCTATACGTGGGATTTGGGATCCGAACTCAGGACCTTCTGCCTGCAAGGCGGAGGCTTAACCCCTGAGCCACCTCCCCAGCCCCGATAATATTTTAATTAAAAACTTTTTCTACTTACAATATTTGAAGTTTCTTATTATCCTTATGATGAAATCACCAGGAATATCTTGTCAAATGATTGGGTGAAACTTGCTCTTGTGGCCTTCTCTCTAATATATTTTTACTTAAATAAATTAAAATTGTGGTATATTAACTTCAAGCTTATAGATACAAAAATTAGACATCTATCATTTTTGTGCTGATAACTAAAAGAAATGAATTCATATTATGGGTTTCCAAATAAGCCCAATGAGTAAAAAAAAAAATCAGAAGTAGAATTGGTATAATTAACTGCAGCCACACAAAGAGATAAGTGCATGGGAAACTTAGAGTTTAATATACCAAAAAGGAAGAGAAAATGGAATAATTTAATACCTGAAGATAGCTAAAACCTTTTTGGTAACTTCTCCAGAAAAAGTTAAACATGACTCACTTTGATTAGAGCTGCTATGTCAGAATACCTGTGGTTAGGAAATTTATATAATTATCAGGAATAGATTTCTCCAAAAGTTGTCAGATTGAGAATCCAGAATCAAAGCCCTGGAATCAGAGAGGAACCTTCCCACAGTATCATCTAATGAATAAAGATGGAAGGTAAAGAGATAAAAAGGAAAAGATTGGGATGTGTTCTTTTTTATTGCCTGAGGCTGTGAAGACATTGAAATATCAGCAAACATGCATCAGAAGATATTCAGAGCAAACTAATGACTTTTCTGTGTTTCCTTCCTTCAAGTTTCAGTCACAATGAAACCATAGAGCAAATGGAAGAAAGTCCAGAAAATGGTGTCTCTTGATATCCTTAGTTAGAGTATATCATATACCTTCAAATAACCAATACATCAAATTATGTTTTATAACTATTAGGCTACTATTAATAATAAATCTATAAAATCTACGAAAATCCAAATGAAGGGGGACATAACATTCCTGGTATCAGAGGTTATTATCAGTCTGGAGAAAGCCCTTTCCACCCTAAGAACTGCTTGCCCTTATCCTCTTTCAGGACCAATGTATCTGTTTCTCTGAGATCCTGATGAAACAGTCATTTTTTGTCTCTTTGGCTATTTGTGAATATTTTTGCATAATTACAATGGGACACATTGATGCTTAGCATTAAATCCTACATTTCATCATTCTCAGGCAATATGTATTAGCTTTAGTTTCCCTTTTTCTTTAAGCATTGAATTAATAAATATGTGAAAATTACTTTGCTTTATACAATATTAAAGTGAGCATGTGCCAGAACATGAGATAAAGTAATCTTATGTGAGTTATTAATACTCCTTAAAGACTATCATTGCACTAACATATTGGCCACTTCCATATACCAATTGGTACATGTGATAAGAAGCCAATTAGTATGCTATCAATGAAAATGTTATGATAAGACTTTAATACCAAATTACTCGCTTTGATAAAACTCTAGCAGTTTGCATTTAATAACTGATCTATGTGGCATAGATAAAATAGTATTACAATGAATATCCATTGGACAAGTCATACTTCCAATTTCAATTTTTTCACAATGAATTTCTAACAGAAAGGGACCAAATATGGATACAAAGTCTAAAAACTTATACTCTCAGATAATCCCTCAGTTTTAAATGGTAAAGTATTTCACCATGTTCACTCTCACTCCTCTCCCTCCCTTCACCCCTACCTGGATCTCCTTGCTCCTTCCCCTCCATATCCCTTCCTTTCCCCCCTCTCTCCCTTTCTCCAGTGTGCCCTCCCCCATTCCTGGAGCTTCCTTTAGTGTGCATGTCAAACTTCCTTCTGCGTCCTCCTGTCTGATGAGATATAAGGACTCAGTAGCATTGCCTAGACCTCTTTTTATGTGTTACCCTTTAGTATAGGAACACTATTGTGGCTGTTAATCCTTTGCCTCTAAGGATCCTAGTGCCTGTGATCTATGCTAGACTTTGAGGGGTCAATGATATGTTGGCCATTGCTCAGATCATGCAAAGTCCTATTATAATTAGTTCGGCCCTAACTTGTGTGGAGTATCTTGCATATCGTTGCTCCTCCCCATTTTTAGGCTCTTAAAATCTTACTGCCCCCTCTTCCAGAAATTTCCCTGAGTTTTAGGATGGGGAGAGATTAGGCTGGCCTGGTTCCAGGTGGTTTTTTATAGAGTCTCTGATGTTCTGAATTATGGTTTGTGATTTTTTTTTTCAGTTTTGCTGCTTCTGCACTGCCTTTAGCTCTATCTTGATGGGTATTGGATGTCACCACCTGGCCAGAGATAAAAGGCTGTTAAAATAGAGTCTTATTAAAAGAGTATATTCAAAGGTAGATGGAACAAGAGAACGAGACTGCAGTGAGGGGGTGTCAGTCTCCAGACTGTATATCCTCCTTTTCTGGTGAGAATATACCTATCATTTGCAAGTGAGCAGGAAAGAAAGTCTGTGAGCCTAACCAGATGTCTCATTACTTACTTGCAGTACTTGATGGTGGCCTATTTTCTCTGCTGTAGCATGATCCCCTTTCTCCTTGTTGCTGGCATGGCCCTCCTTCCCCTTCCCTTCTGTTTATAATCTTTGCAATTACTGTAGGTATTACAGAGTTTTATCTTTGAGTGTGTCTCTAAGTGGGTTTGGTACAAGGATCCACACATCAGGGAGTACATACAGTGCTTAATTTTCTGTGTCTGGGATACTTCACTCAATATAGTTTTTTCTAATTCCATCCATTTCCTGGCAAATTTCATTAATTCATCATTTTTGATGGCTGAGTAGTACTCCATTGTATAGATGTACCACTTTCCTTATCCACTCATCAACTGTTGGACATTTGGGTTGATTCCATGACTTTGCTATTGTAAATAGTGATGCTATGAACATGGTCATGCTTCTGCTACAGAGGTGAATTTTTGCTATATGGGGGATTATGTTCCTTAAATGTCTGGTAGAACTTTGTGCTGAATCCATCTGGTCCAGGACATTTTTGGGTGGGAATATTCAAGATTACCTCATCTATTTCCTCTTATGTTATAGGACTATTCAAATAATTCACAACTTGCTGATTCAATTTACTTAAGTTGTGTTTACTTAGTAATTCATCCATTTCTTTTGTGTTGTCAAACTTCAGAGTATAATTTTTGAAATATGATGTTATAATACTCTGGATTTCTTGGGTATCTGTAGTGATAACTTCATTTTCATTTCCAGTTTTGTTAATTTATGTTTTCTCTCTCTTGCTTTTGGTTAATTATTTAGCTAGGGGTCTATCAATCTTATTAATTTTTTCAAAGAACCTGCTTTTTGACTGGTTGATTCTCTTTATCATTTTCCTAATCTCAATTTCAGATATTTCTCCCCTTATTTTGCTAATCTCCTCTCTTCTACTTCTTCTGGGATCTGATTGCTCTAATGTCTCTAAAGCTTTAAGCTGCATTGTTAAGTTTTTATTTGTAATGTTTCCATTTTTTCTATGTAGGTATTAAGAGCTATGAACTTACCTCTTAGGACAGCTTTCATCGTGTCCCAAAGATTTTGATAAGTTGTATTTTCATTATCGTTCCCTTCCAGGAAATCTTGAATTTCCTTTATAATTTCTTCCTGAATCCAATTCTCATTCAGCATCATAGTGTTTAGTTTCCAGGAATTAGTGAATTTTCTGTTGTTTGCTGTGTTGTGGATGTCCAGTTTTAGGCCATGGTGGTCTGATAGGGTCAGGCTAGAATTTCAGTTTTCCTATATATGTGGAGATTTGTTTTGTGGCCCAACATGTGATCTATTTTGGAGAAAGTTCCATGTGCTGCTGAGAAAAATGTGTATTTTTTGGTGCATGAATTCAAAGTTCTATAGAGATCTGTAAGGTACATTTCAGTAAGGGTTTGATTAAGTTCCAAAGTGTCTCTGTTAAGTTTTTGACCTGTTGATCTATCCTATGTTGAGAGGGGAGTGTTGAAATTCCCAAGAATTATTGTTTGGGCATTGATTTCTCTCTTTAGACAATGCTGTAGGGTTTGCTTAATGAATGTGGAGGGGCCCGTGTTAGGTACATATATGTTCAATATTGTGAATTCTTCCTGGTGCATTGTACCTTTGACTTAAATGTAGTATCATCTGTATCTCATGATTTTTTTTTATTTGAAGTCCATGTTGTCCAATAGCACAATGGCTACCCCTGCCTGTTTCCTGGTTCCATTAGCTTACAGAATTTTGGACCTGCCTTTTATCTTTAGGATGTCCCTATCTTTTGTGGTGAGATGAGTTTCCTGATGGCAGCAGATTGATGGGTTGTGGTTTTTAATCCAAGTTTGTAATCTGTATCTCTTGATCAGTGAATTAATTCCATTGACATTTAGTGTTATAATGGAGAAATTATTTTTAATTCTGGACATTTTTTATGTTTAGTGGCTTTTGTAAGTGTAATATTTGGCTTTTAGGTTTTGGTGGTATTATACTTCCCTCTGTCCTCCTGGATATGCTTTTTTTTTCCTTCAAATTTGAGTATCATTTCTACCATTTTTTGAAGGCCTGGTTTGGTAGACATGTAACCTTTCAAGTTGTCTTTGTGATGGAAAACTTTTTTTTCTCCCTCGATCATGACAGATAGTTTTGCCAGGTATATCAGCCTGGGTTGACAGTTTTGCTCATTTAATACTTGAAGTATTAAAAAGAGCTCTCCAAGCTCTTTTTGCTTTTACTGTTTCCATTGAGAAGTCATTTGTTATTTTAATAGGTTTACCTTAAAAAGTGACTTATTTTTTTTCCCTTGAAGCTCTCAGCACCTTTTCTTTGTCTTGAATGTGGAGTGTTTTGACTATTTTTGCTGTGGCGAGTTTCTATTTTGGTCATCTGTTTGGGGTGCAGAATCCCTTTTGTATTTGGATGGGCCTCTTATTCTTTAGATGAGGGAAGTTTTCATTTATGATAATTTGAAAAATTTCCTCAGGCATGGTATTTTGGGATTCTTGTTCTGGTATTCCATGAAAGCACATGTTAAGCTTCTTCAAGGTGTCCCATATCTCTTGAATATTCCTCTCAAGTATCTTTTGGCTTTAACAACCTCTTCTATTGAGCTGGTTAATACTTCTACTTTGTCTTCAAGATCTGAAATTCTATTTTCTGCCTCCTTAGTTCTGCTGATAAGCCTATCTGTTTAGTTTTGGGTAGAAGATAACTTGTCTTTTAGTTGGATTTTAAACTCTGCCTGAAACTGTTTTGACTGCTGTATGTATATTTTTGTTTCTTGAACTGTTTTTCTCAACTCCTCCAAGTGTCTGTTGTGTTCCTGTCCAAAGTGGTTGTTTAACTCCTCCCAGATTTCCTCTTTCATAGTATTGATCATGGTAGTGATCATGCTTTGAAAGTCGTTATCTTGAGCCTGGCTTTCTTGGCTATTTTCTGTGAATTTGTTCTTTTTGGAATCTATCACTGTGGGGAATTCTTTCAGTGGGAGATTTGTCTTCTTGGGTTATCTTTCTCATGGATCTGCACTTTGACTTGGGCATTGTTGTTTTGTCTCTTAAACTTTTCAGATCTGTGTGTTTTTGACTGAACAGATTAAGTTGATATTACTAGTTAATTCCTCAGGCAGTTCTTACTAGTGTTTGCCTTAGAGTTGGCAAGGCAAGTTGTCTGTTGTTATTGTTATTTCCTAGATGATGCTATTAGACTGTTAGTCATCAATTAAGTCAGGTTTAGTAGACAGGAGGTGAATATTAGTGTGGTAGTGCACTTTTAACGATTTAGTACCTTGGTGATATATAAGGGTGAGTGGTATTATCACTAAAGTTGTATATATTTTGGGGGTGGCTGTATGTAAAAATTCATCTACAGTGATTAATAATTGAAAGGAACAGAATAGTAAAAAGGTGGTTTACTTATCTTTGGGCTGGATGTGAAGCATCTCTCCCATGTAACAGGATGATTTTAGAGGACTTCAGATGTATAGCCTTTGTCCCCTAGAGCTTAGCTTGAGTTTCCTTTGGACTCTGTTGAGTTCTTAGGAGCAGTGTGTTCTCCCTGCACCCAGAACCCGGATTGGCCGGAGGGGCAGAGGGGTTGATGGTGATGGCAGAGCTCTTCACCTGGGACCTGGGGCATGGCCTACCCAAGCTCAGGCACCCTGGGTGTTGCTCAAGCAGGCTGGTGGGAGAAGCTGTGACTAGCTGGTGACCTGAGGGCTGGTGGAACTTACCTGGGAAGGACTGCAAGCGGGTGTCCTGTCCCGTCCAGGCAGGATCAGCCTGAAATAACTTTTTGATTTGTAATTTCCACAGTCTAATTTGCCCTTCAGCATTTAACCAGTCCTTGCATCCACTGCAATCTGTAGCAATTTCTAAGCATTTCTTTTGTTTGAATTTTAAGTTTTTCATTTGAGAGAGAGAGAGAGGCAGACAGAGACAGAGACAGAATGTTAGAGAGACTGAGAGAGAAGGGAGATTTTCATGCTGTAGGACTTGAGTGGAGGTTAGAGGACAACATTAAAAATTTAGATGTGGGGCTAGAAAGATGGCTGAAGAGTTAAGAACTCTGCAAGCAGAAGGACCTGGGTTTGGATCTCAGATCTCACTTAAAAAACACTTGGTAGAAATGGAAGCCCTTTACTTCTGGTTCTAGAAGACAGAACCAGGGAAACCTCAGAGTAAAGCAAAAAGGAAGTAAAAGGAATCCAGTATGATGGCAACCTTGAGTCTTTACAGGTACACACAAACATACACACACACACACACACACACACACACACACACGGAGTAAATAAGTAAATAAGTAAATAAATAATATGAAAAATAAAATAAAATAAATAGAAGTTAGAGCTCTTCTAAGCTGTGATCTTCCAGGGACTGAACTCAGGTCAAGTTTTTGAGCAGACATCTTACCTACTATGTCCCCAACTACCTTCTAATATTTTGGTTGCACTCATGTACACTCCATTAGGTCTTTTCCAATAACATCGGAATATGACACATAGACTACAAGCATTATTACAATGATCAGACAAACTTTCACTAAGGTTTTTTATGGTTGAATAAATGCATTCATTACTGTTTAACTCTGGAAAATTGTAAATAATATTAATACACTTGATAGCAGTAGATGTGAATACCATTTTAAGTGTTACATATATTCTTAGTTGATAAAATAAAAACTACTGGTTACAATTCATACTTCTCTACAATTTGTGGCCTTATTTATATCATTTTGTGTTCTTATAAATATTGACCACTAATGTATGCCAAAAAAGTGTTATTCATGTTTTGCATAAATTCAGAGGTAAACATTTAAGAAAATGATTATTTGATACAGTTTCAACCAAAGAAACTCTCATACACTTAGAAAAAATTAAATATACACAATTCTTTCAAATTTGGCTTCCAAAGGATGAAGACTGGAGGACAAATTTCTGTTAGTTTAATATTCTCATTGCTGAGAAAATAAACGACCAAACAATTTAGGGAAATAAATGGTTTTATTCTTGCTTACTATTCTGGTTACGGTTCATTACTCAGGTTAACAATAGAGTTCACCCCAACATCAGGAATCAAGATAAATGGTCAAATCATGTCCCCACAATAAGCTGCGCAAAGGACAAACTTTCTTGCTCTCTAACATGTCTGTATTTCTCAATGAAAAATGTCTCATACACTGAATCAGCTCCTCCAATATAATCCACCTGGCTATGGGATGATCTCAATTACTAAGGATGTGTCTTTCTGCATCAATTATTTATTCTCTCATAAGTTTTCTCAGGGTTTGCTTAAGAAATTCTTCTAGGTGTGCCTAATGCCAAGTTGACACCTCTGTCTAATTGGCATACTTCACATCTAATCACCTTGATACATAAATCTACTATTTTTCTCACTTGAGCCATTCACCTTCCATTTGAAATACATTCACTTTTTTATTTTATTTTATTACATTTATTGACTAGTTACACATTCACTTTTTTAAAAAGTGGTCATAGACCAATGTTAAAATGTTCTCATAATCCAGTTTTAAATGTTCTTCTCTATAACTATTCATTTCCAAATTTTTTAAAATTTCTAAAGCTCTTTTTAAAATTCCTAAATTTGTCTAAGAAAGTAGCTCAGGGGTTAAAACCTTTTCTTCACAAGCAAAAATGCCTGATTTCAGATCTCCAGATCACATGTAAGAAAGTAAGCAAAAATGGCAGTGGCATATAATTCCAGCTCTAGAACGTAGAGCCTGGAATATCCCTGAAGAAAGCAATAAGGTAATAATACAATCCAGGATGATACCAATGTCTCCCCACAGATACAATCCACTCAAATACACTCTTGCACACACATACACACACACATACACACAAAACCTCTTACCTGTAATCTCCTTCAAGATTTAAAAGAAGGTCAGTACTTCTAATAAATAAGAGTACAGAACAGAATTCTTATTTTACAATGTGAACCATCAGGGCACAGGAAGAAAATATCAAATCAAAATTGAGATTAAATAATGCAAAGACAAGTCAAAATTAAGAACAAAATCTGGTTAGGAAAACATTTTGACTCTATGTTCAGCTTCTGTTACTTTTAGATAGTGAGGGTGAATCAGAAACAATGTTTGGTTTCATCATTCCAGCTCACAATGCATATTTTTTCTGGGCCTACTTTAATCTTCACTTACTTTAGTACTCTATGCACATCCAATAATTTTATTACTTATCTCCTGGATTCTGTACTGAAACTATCAATTTCACTTTCCTTTGCACACAGGTTACTAGGCTCAGCAAAAACAGCATTACCTATATATGATGTTCCCAATGTCTGCCATAAGGTTGAGATATAGTTTGGTAAGCTCCAAGCACAGTTGTAATAACTTATGTGTGCTGATCCTGGAAAAGCCCTGTTCTAGGCAGCCAAAATTTTTGAAGGACAAAAAAAAACTATTTATAGTTATGCTTTGTTCTGCTGAAGTGGTCTTGATTTCTTAAAGGTAGTATTATTGCTCCCAATATTCCACTGCAAAGTGCCAGGTTGTGCCATAATAACATTAATTTCTGCAATAGCCAAAGCTGCTGTTTGTCCTCAAATAAAAATTTAATGCTGTTTTTCTCTACCAAATTAGCCAGTTTGTTATCTGTAAATCCAATTTGACAAAAGTCCTTGCTCCTTTTCCAGACATTATGAGTTTGTCCAACACTTGATTTTTCTCTCAACATTATGATCCTTCAAACTGTCCACCAGCCTGTACTCAATGGTTTTTCTGGCACAGAGTTTTAACATTCTCAGTTATTTCCACTTTTTCCAACATGACAGTTCAACAGACACAATAGTTACATAGTTTCAACAAGACTTCACTTCTCTGGTGTCAAATACATTGCTGAGAGAGTGATATGCTTTCTTGCTTGATAGCATGTCTGTAAACCTCTATGTCAATGTATGCCACAATGGTGATCCAGGTTTTTCAATCTTATCCAAATATCTGTAGAAAGTTCCCACCCAGTATGGGATGGTTCTTCCCACATTCAAAAGTAGATAATTTATAAGAAGATAAAAAGAGAGCAGAAACAGATATCACATATGGGCAAATATATTTCCTTGGAGATTTCGAATAAACTTTTGAGTTTTCAAAATTTTATTGCATAATTTCTGATGTTTTTATTACCTAATTCATTATGTGACACATATTTTCATTCATGATCCCTGCAAGTTAAAGGGATAGTGGCCCAAATTCTATTACCATTGCTGAATTTCCTTTAAGTTCTAGGAAATTAATAATTGTATTCTGATCATGTATAATATCCAGCTGTTCTATCTGTCCATGTAAAATTATACAAACAAAAGGTCACTTGATATTATTGAAATAAAGACCCACTTATAAAAGTCTAATCAGTATTCACTATTAAATTTTTATAAGAAAATTGCTTATTTGATGGAATGAACTTTATTTTGGAGGAATGAGTTTATGATTTGCTTTACACTGAGTTTGATATTATATGTGAAACTATATCCAAATAACAAAATAGGTTTGATATGATTTAAGTAAGTGTAAAATCAAAACAACAAATGTTTAATCTATATACACAGTGCATTCCATAATAGTGCATAGAGTGATAGAACAAGAACTATAAAATAAAGCATTATGTTTTTTCGTGGCTCAGCTTCTTAACTACTGCAAACAAACTAAAAACTCTTATTTTTCTTTTGGAGTTCTTAATATGTATCTGTGTATACTTGCATATATGTGTTTTCTTTGTGCATTGGCATGTATGTATGTATACTCATATGATAGTTAACTATGTAGGCTGTATGTAGGTTCATATTGCTATTATAAATTATATAAATCACTCTTTAATTTTATTTTTTTAGATGGGTTCTCTAATCAAACCCAGAGCTCACACTACCTTCTTTTTTTTTTTTTTTTTTTTGACTTAAGAGAAGGGGTTTATTTTCTTACGATAGTCCATTTACAGCATAGTCCAGCTTGACAGGAGAGCACGCACCACCAGCACCAGGGCTGAGGGTACTGGCCACACCATCACCACATAACAGCTGAGAAAGGGACAATCCTTGCTTGCCAGACCAGCATGTCTGGCCAAACGGACACAGGATGCCAACTCTCTCAACCAGCTCTCTGTATTTTATTCCAGGGCCTAATCCCACCCACCATGGGCTGGTCCTTCCCCATCAGCTAGACAATCTCCTGCAGGTTGCTCTGGGCTTACCTCAACTACTAATTCTCTATAAATGTGCCCAGAACTCAAACCCTCAACTGTCAAGTTTACAGTTGTGCCTAACTATGACACTAGGCTTCTGGTTAGCTGGGTAGCCAAGTTTGCAGGCAACCACCTTACCCACTGAGCTATCTCGCTGGCCCCTATTGCTTGTTTTTTAAGACAGGGTCTCACTGTTCCACCTTCTTTGTCTAGAGATTTTCAGTGTTGAATTTTTGAGTCTAGAACCACGGTTTACTCCCACCCAAAATTTTATTTGGTATCTGGGGACTAGAATTCTGATCCTCTAGACTGTACAGCAAGTACTTTGATGATTGAGCTATCTCCTCTGCCCCCTAATTCATTTTATTATGAATGTACACATTCTTTAAATAAATGTTTAGAAAATGTATCCCCAAAACATAATGCTTTTTCATGTTGCTTGAAAGTATTGTTTTCAGAAGTCTTTGCTAGATTATAATATATAATAGATTGAAAAATAAGGATTTTCATTACTTTTTAATTGCACTTTAATGAAGATACTTTGTATTGAGAGAACTTTTTTATATTGAGGTTACTTAGATTAGAAAATGGATGAGAATATATAAGATGATTAATTGGCTAGTGACCATGAATATAAAACTTCAAAAATTCCAAAGACACTGAATTAAACCAATCATTAACATTTATTCTTTTAATTAACATTTGGCAAGCTTGCTATTGAAAGTTAGTCTGATATAATTTAGTTGATGAAAATTCTAATTGACATTTAATATTTATGTTGATTAAAATATATGTTGTTTTCGCTTGCATTTCAAATGACAATTACCTGCTTAAACATCCCTTTCATTACATAGACTAATAAGAAAAATAGTGTTTTGGTTTCCCTTTGGTTCCAAGACTGTCATTTATATGATTTACATCAAATAAAATGTTGAGATACATAATGTACCTCCTTTTACTAAATTAATCACGATCCTAAGGGCATTGAGCTACATTTTCCAGCTGTGAAAAACATGGTCCTGGGAGAAATACTTTGGGATGTGTATGCCTTCCTGCAGATCATTGAGATGGCATGTAGGAGATACCCACCAGTACCATTTCTTACTCATTCTAAATTCGCACTCTTCTTCATCTAGAAATCAGCATCATAATCCTGCTTTTGTGTTTTTTCTACACATTTGTCTATTCGCCATATCAATGGCAACATGGGAACAAGAAATTCTAAGTCAAGAAAAGAAACAGAGCTGTTTTATAAGCTTTTCCATCACACAATTTGCTACCTCTGTTTCTTTCCTGATTCTAATGGAAATCACCAGGCTTCTTACTGTCCTTTGTCATTTCTCCAGCTTCTCCATTTTTTCTTCCATTTACACCCTGGTACATAAGCGAATCTCTGTCAGACTTTCAAGATTAGCTATTGGCTCTTCAATTTTAAAATACTGTTCAGACTGAAAAATATGTAGGGAATTAAACAGTTCTCATGGCATGGATTATATTTGAAGATATTAAACATGTAGCCATAGCTAGGAAAAATGTGAATAGCTTATTGTACTTGCTTCAATTAAATTACCTCAGGGCTTAGATATACCATTCAATACTCCAGAGATGACTTTTAACATCCCTGTTTACTAACATTCTTCTGTATGGACATAATAAATTGTTGGATTCACTGGGCATTTCTGATTCACATTGGCTATGTTATTCATGTAATTCAATGATTCTTTGTAGTGTAGGTTCATCTAAATAAAAACATGGATAACTATCATGTATGTTTCCTGTTTTCCTATAACAAATATATTGGGAAGATATGTTTCACTAGACATATGTTTGTTAAATATCCTTGCACAGAAAAAAACACTGTGTGGAATCAAATCACTGAAGTCATAATCAATAAAAAAATCTTGCTATTCTCATCATCTCTAAAAACAATTTGGAAATGCTGAACTGAATACAATACTGCTGTGAGTAATAAAACCAACAATGAGAAGCCTCATCACTGAGCACACTGTCTTATCATTCTGTTTGTCTTTTCTGTATAATCTTTGGAATCATATCAGCAGGGATGATGAGCTACACACTTCGATATGCCTCAAAAGTCATTGAAATGTTATCATCTATGTACCTGCAAGTGTTGCTTTTCAAGCCTCTTTGTTATCATCATGTCTATAGTCACTAAATACATTCTTGAGTGCTTTGTTTTTGAAAAATAAAAGTTTTGAGTGAATGCTTTTTAGTTAACTGTGACTCTGACAGAGACTGACTTAGTATACAATCCTGAACATAAATATTCTTCCATGACATATATAGTTCAGTACTTGTTGTTCAGAAAAAAAGGAGCAATGGCTGAAGACCAAATTTCTATAAGGTCTCTGTGTCCCCTCATGTACTCATGATGTTATAAAACATCTCAAAATAATTATGAGTTTCAGTAACAATATAGAATTGAATGTAATACAGATTTTGGTATCAGCTCTCCATAATCTAGTATTGAACTCTTAAGAATTTCATTTAAACTGTCTTCATTTCCAGTTTCTATTCTGTATGAAGCTGAGTATGAATATTCTTGTGTGTAATTATTGATAGTTAATTCATATAATTCTTGCACTTGTTACATGAAATACTAAAGAAAATAATGAATCGTTTCTCACGTACATAAGGGGATAAATGCATTTTAATGTGTCCATAGTGAATCAAGCATACTTTTATTTTCTGGATTCCAATTTTACTCTCGTGAAAGCAGTATATGATAGCAATAATTTATGAAGTATTAAAGATACAGACCTACCCTGATTTTTACATGATTTTCCTTCATTTTCTTATGAAGGAGGCTATTGTCCAGATGTCACAAATCTTAGTTTTATTGATAAAGGACTATCAAAGATTTTTAACACAATGAAAATTAACTATTACTGAGATGCCTCAGAACTTAACAACAGATTCGGAATATTATAAATGGATGAATCTCTTCATGTATATTTCTGTGATATATGCATTAGTTCCTCAAATATTTCTCCACATGTGGGCAAGCAAGTTATTTTCTATTCATCCATGTGCAGAGCCCTTTGTAGGTGCTGCACTTTGAGATAGTCTGTATTGCTGTCCATCACACTGCATTTCAATGGACTGTTTATATATGTGCCTCCCTTTTGTGCATTTCACTCAACAAACTGCCAAGATTCTGCTACATGGGATGATAAAAAATGAAGCAGGACCTTGTCAACACAGCAGCTGTCCCTCATCTCCAACACTTGATTATCACTGCATAAGTATTTGTCAAATAGAAAAAAAGATATGGTTGTTCTTTGCTTTTGCTTCTCAGGAAAAGATTAAGAAACATTTGAAAACTCATTTCAGACTCCTTCACATACTTCTCAGAGCCAAGATTTGCAAATGTAGGGAAAACAGAGGAGATACTTTCTCTCATTCTTTACTTTTAGCTTAGCCCAACACTATTCCTGCTGAAATTTGTATTCGAGGTGGAACTATTACCTTTATACATGAAGAGAAATAACTATGCTAAAAAGTCAACGTTTGCTAATCACAATCTTAAATAATAAATGAGTTGTCATTCATTAATAAAACTAAAGTACATAGAATCCAAAAGGTGTTCAGTAATTTCATTTTGTTGCTGGATAAAGGGAAAATTGTAACTTCCTTGGATGTCTGTTAAATATGATCTGCTTTTATCAACAAAGTGATGGAAGCTGTTTTAGAAAAAGAAGAGAAACACTGAGGGAAAATAAAAAATGGACAGTTTGGTATGCCGTTGTTCCAATCTCTGCACAAGTATTCTTCAGTATTTTAGGTAGCATTTCTGGAAATTTCACTTCCACATGCAAGGGCTCAATCTGTAGATGTGTGTTCTTATGGACCTTTGTATTTTCTCTAATAAACTCTCTAAGTAAAATAATGATCCAGATCCAAATTTGCCAAACTGCCTTTTTAGTAAACTGCCATGAGCTCCCATAGCTTATCCCTACTGCCAGTAATTCAAAACAGTTGATCCTACACTAAAGAAATTTTAAAACAACCAGCTGAAGCTTATTTTTCTTTTTCTTTAGCTACAGGCCATTATTCTCTGTTCTTCTCTCTTATGACATTATAAATGATGTCTTTTCCTTAATCTCAGGGTTACCTTGAAGATATTTATAGATAGCACTCTGATTCCTTACAGAGAAGACCATCAGCGTAGACTTTCCAAACTCAGCTTTTGTGTCCTCTCAATTTCATTTCCTAACATATGTGTGTGATGTGGTGTGTTCTTTTTATTATGTGAATGCAAAAATTCTAAAAACTTACAAAGGAAATCATATAAGTGGGAAGATGCCTGTGTCAGTTGGGCTTGCTGTGTGGGTTCAAACACTGCAGTTCAGTCTCAGCACTCTTGTGAAAGTTGGTTCCAACAGAACAAATGAGCGAATCTAACTCTTATTAGGGATAGTACCAACCCTGATGCTCACTGTCCAACAACCATTCTAGCTAACAGTGAGTTTCAAGTTCATTAGAAATCTCTACCTCAAAATATAAGACAATGACCAATTGAGGAAGACATCTCTGATTCCAGACTTAGATCTTTTACAACCGTCAACTCACACAAATATGTGTAAGTAGGTACACACCCATGAAGACACACAGAGGAAATGATAAATGAAAACAAAATCAAGAGACACAAAGGATCTTTAATATTTAAAAGGTCATAATTTGCTTTCATTTTAATACGTCTCCCCTTACACACACACACACACACTCACACACACACACACATACACACACACACACATACACACACAGACACTGCTTATATGGCTTTTGCTCAGCTTGTAATACTGGCTTGTTTTGCTTGTACATGGAATTCTTTGGTGCATGATTTTATTAATCTCACCTGCTTCTTTCAGACAAGTCATTGTTAAAGTGTTTTGTTTAAATATAGCCAGAGACACAATCTTATATTTAAGCTGTTCTAGTCATCATCAGAAAATTTCACTCTATGAACTTATTTTGCCACAAAGAAAATATACATTCTTTCTTGATGCAAGTTACCATTGCAGTACCACCTATGGTAGAAGTACTTAAATAATATGGTTATTAAAATAACCAAAAATTCTCATTCCTCTCTTTCTCTCATGCTTTCAAATTAATATATACCATGAAAACATGACTATTTATCCATCCAATATTTAGTCATTTGATTATTTATAGATCTTGTTAAATGTAGTGTGGGGGCATATTATTTTAAAAAGGCTTATTATGGACTGTCCTGTTTGATCTGAAAAATTTCATTCGATTTAAATGACTTAAAAACTAAGATACAAATTTAATAATTCAATTTTCAAAAAGCAAGAGAGATTATCTGGAATAACTCAATCCTACTAACTCCTAATAATTAATTCATTCAATTTAATATTTTACTCTGAATAAAATATATACATGTATCCCCTTATTGAATATACCCTTATTGAATCCTTATAGTAACAATTATCTTGCTTTTCAATTTACTGTTTAGCAGATAGGAAGTATGTAGATAAATAAATTTAGTGAATCGAATTGAAGAGCACTTTATATTTTATTTCATTTGAAGGGTAAAGATTGTCACTAAAAATAGTATCATTCTGTTTACTGTCCTGAGGGACTCCAAACTGCAAATATATATTACATGAATATTTGTATATTAGCTTTATCCCATCATGTAGTTCTTTAGACTTGCATTACTTTTTCTGACATAGTATTTGTCTGAGAGTTTTACTGATGATGTTATCTTTTTTACCTTTCATACATTGGGTATGCTTTTTAGCTTTATAGCTTTTTAGCTTTCATACATTGAGTATGTAGAATCACTCAAGTACTTGCAAAATAAAACAACTAGCAAATTATTTTCCAATCTAATATGAATACTGATATGTGGAACTTCTTTCAGACTTTGGCTATAGATATTTTGTCTATATGCTACCACTTTTAATAGCATGTAGTTTGTTTAAAGAAGATATACTTATTTAAAAAACAAAAAACTATGAACAGTTTCTGAATTTACTGAAATATATCTGATGACTTCTGTATTGTAATTACATATTTAGCATTTATATATAGTGGTAGTATTTCAGCTCTGTAATCATAAGTGTTTAGCAAATATATTTTACAATTATATCCTCATGATTTAATTTAGACTATCCCTATCATCTATATATATCCTCTGATTTAATTTAGACTATCCCTATCATCTATATATGTATCTATCATCTATCTATCATTTTCAAAAATTGTCTTTAAAGATTCTTAGTAGTCTTGCAGTGTTCTTGCAGTGTGTCTGCTGTGTAGATACATTTTATTAATCATCCAAAAACTGCAGTGTCAAACTTTCATTATGCTATGCTCTGTTTCTATGTTATGTTATGCTTTGTTATGTTATAGTCTGGAGCTAATAATCCTCTCTTATTTGTTTGGTATACCTTTGTGTACCACAAAATGACAGCGCATATTCCCGATTTCAAAGGCATCAAATAAGCTATATAGAGCAATGATACTTCATATAAGACATTAAAGCAACACATTGGTGCAGATGTAAGAGTAAAGAATCATTTACTCCACAAAATAAACACTTATTAGGGAGGCAAAGAAGATATTCGAAAATATTTTCATTTATTTTAAAGCAGAAAGCAAAGGAGCTAAGAGTCTGGGAATCTAAGTATATTGAAATCCTAGGAAAAGGCAAATGCCTACTTGGAGAAGAAATTGGAAATTAGAATCCTGAAAGAAATAGTAAAAAATGCTTCCCCCCAAAAGAATATTAGGAAAAGCATGTTTTAAAAAGAGAGAGAAAAAATGGTTATAATTGTTAGCTAAAGGCTCAATAATGATGGCTCGCCAGAGTGGTTGTATAAGCCTGCACTCCCACCAGCAATGTAAGAGAGTTCCCCTCTCTCCACATCCTCTCCAGCATTTGGTGTTGTTTGTATTGTGAATTTTTGCCATCCTAACAGGGGTGAGATTATATCTCAGGGAGGTTTTGATTTGCATTTCCCCAATCTTACTAGAAGGGGAGGGCATATAGGATGCCAGATGTGGAGCATTTTTTAAGATATTCGTTAGACATTTTAATTTCATCCTTGGTAAAGTTTCTTTTAAGTTCCAAGGCCCATTTTTTAATTGGCCCATCTGTTTCCTTGGTGTTTAGTTTTCTAAGTTCTTTGTGCACTCTGGATAATAGAGCTCTATCAGATATGTGGTTAGTGAAGATTTTCTCCCATTCTGTGGGTTGCCTTAAAGAAGTTAAAGATTGAAATGCCATATGACCCTGCTATACCATTTTTGGGAATAAACCCCCATACAGCAAAAATTCACCCTGATAGCAAAAGCACGACCATGTTCATAGCAGCACTGTTTACAATAGCAAAGTCATGGAATCAGCCAAAATGTCCAACAGTTGATGAATGGATAAGGAAAATGCGGTACATTTATACAATGGAATACTACTCAGCCATCAAAAATGATGAATTAATGCAATTTGCTGGGAAATGGATGGAATTAGAAACAATTATATTGAGTGAAGTATCCCAGACATGGAAAATTAAGTGCTGTATGTACTCCCTAATAGGTGGAACCTAGTACCAAACTCACTTAGAGACACTCAAAGACAAATCTCTGTAATACCTACAGTAATTGGAAATATTATAAACAGGAGGAATGGGGAAGGAGGGCCCTTCCAGAAACAGAGGGGACCAAGTTACAGCAGAGAAAATAGGCCACCATCAAGGACTGCAAGTAAGTAATAAGACATCTGATTAAGTTCACAGCTTTTCCTTCCTGATCATTTCCAACTGATGGGGTACGATCATACTAGAAGGGGAGTGCATATAGGCTGCCAGATCGAAGGTAACCATTTTGCAAATGGGTGATTGACCCCTCTCTCACTGCAGTCTCCTACTTCTATTATTTCTACCTTTGAATAGACTCTTATAACAAGACTCTAATTTAACAGGTTTTTATCTCTGGCCAGGGGGTGACATCTAGTACCCATCAAGATGGAACCAAGGGCATTGCAGGAACAGCAAAACTGAAAAAAAAATCATCAACAAACCATAATTCAGAACATCAGAGACTCTGTAACAACCACCTGGAATCAGGCCTGCCTAATCTCTCCCCATCCTGAAGCTCAGGGAAAATTGCGGAAGAGGGGGCAGTAAGATTGTAAGAGTACAAGTATGGAAGGAGTCATGATATGCAAGATACTCCACACAAATTACAGCCGAAGCAGTTATAACAGGACTCTGTATGATCTGTGCAATGACCAACATATCGTTGACCCCTCAAATTCTACCATGGACTAAAGGCACTAGGATCCTTAGAAGCAAGGGATTAACAGTCACAATAGTGTTCCTATACTTAAGGGGAACACAAGAAAGAGTTCTAGGAAATGCCACTGAGTCCTTACACCTCATCAGAGAGGAGGACCCAGAGGAAAGTTTGATATACTCATTAAAGGATGCTTCAGAGAGGGGGGAGAGGCCACTGGGAGAAAGAGAGGGAGGGGGGAAAGGAAGGGACAAAGCAGGGAGGGAACAGGGAGGGCCAGGGAGGGGTAGAGGGAGGAAGGGGAATGGGGTTCCTGTTATGTTTGTATGAGTAAAAAAAAAAGGCTCAATAATGAATGGTTTACAAATTACATCTTAGTTTTTCCTACTTCTACTTGTGTCTTGCTGATAGGAAGAAGAGAAAAAGAGACAGAGAGACAGAGACAAAGACAGAGAGACATAGAGACACAGAGAGAAAGATACAGAGAGGAGGAGAGAGAGAGAGAGACTAGGAGATGGATTCTGAGAGTAGAGAAGGCAGATCCCTCCCATCTATTTGGCATGCCTACAGATACATCAAATTTCCTGGCATGTGGTGACTGATCCAGAGCATTTAACTTAAGGGTGGAGAATGACCATCATTCTCTTGCCAGTTTACTAAGGATATTAGAGGTTCTCTCTAGCAAAGCTTTACTTAATACATCCTATCCACACATTCTTTTGACAAAAAATTCCATATTTATTCTTAAAATACAGAAGAAACATGCATGCATTTTAATAAATATCACAGTGGTCTTTTAAAGGAATTACACAAAATTCCTTCAATGTGGTAAACTTTTATGACTATAATAAAAGTGCATAAAAGTACTTAGCCAAATTTTGACCTTTATTTAATGTCAGATCACCTGAATTCTGTTATATTTTTTTGCTTTAAGCGTTAATATGAATTTCTCATTAAAATTTTCTAAGTATATTCATTCCCATGTAGTTTTCATAAATAGGTCCTATAGATAATTTGAAATTACATAGTATCATTTTCCCTATGTGATTATTTTTAAATAGTCTTGAAGAAAACACATTTTCATTCATTAAGGTTTACATGTTACTATGAAAAATAAAATGATGGAACAAATTAGATACACTATGAATTAAAGGATATTTGAGACCTTTGACCACTTCTATTCTGCTTCTTTATTGGTGTGGTTTAAAGTGAGAAAAAATGCTTAGTGCCTTCTTTGCTGTAAAGGACAATTCTTGTAATTACAGATGTGCTGCTCTCTTGCAATGTTACCTTTCTTAGTCTAATTACAATGAATGCAATTTGCATGATGAACTCAATATAAGGAACGAATAACAATGAGTAATGATGTACTTAACAACTTAAAATAGATTAAGGGTCCAGATGACCAATCTGATTAATTTTTCATAGGAATACACATTGGAAACCCCTATTTCTAATTTCTTCTAAATATCTACACTATCTTGATCATTCCTATTGTATTTGCCTGCTAAGGGTCCTCCAGTAATTACCCCTGGATATATATCCCCATTTCTCAATTTGGTTAAACTAATGAAGACTCAGGGAAATTGGCTTCTATTTTTAAATTCTTTTGAACAAACTATATTATCAATCATTTCATACATGAATATAGTTAATCCTGATAACTCCCTTGACTCACCCTCTCTTCTTATCCCCATATTGCACCAATCTGTCAGTCTCTTTCTCAGATTCAGGACCTCTGGTTTTGTTTTTGGCCTCATAAAGCATAACCAGAACTATGTGTGTGAACATTGACCAACTTATATGACTATACCACACATACATTGTGATTTTCATAATACATTCCTTCTCATGGTATTATACTTGTATGTAAGACACATATCAAATATTTCTCTAGATATTAAGAAGATGGTGAACACTTGAGGTCTTGGACTTAATCTGAAAAATAACTTTACAAGAAAATTTCTTTCTCTTTTTAAAAACAACTGTTTTTAAAAAAATCTTTTTGGTGATCATATTCTTCCATGGACTAGTCTGTGGGTCAAATATATGAACTTTCAGTAGTATCCACATATCACTTCTTTTCAATTTTTCTTCTCTCAGTAAAGGATAGGATCATTCAAAATGTCCAAGCTGTGCTTCTCTTATTGTCCAGATAAGCTGAATAAACAAATCCTCCTCCAAGCAGCAATATCTACTAAAACAGCTTGAAATTCACTGAAGCAGCAACTCATAGAATGTAGTCAGAAGGCATTCTTCTGGTATCACATCTGCTGTGTCTCTGCTGCAGTCTAATACTTTTCAGAACCCAATAAACAGTCCTGAAAGTAACCAGGAAGTATTTTTGAAGCATTAATATAGTAGAAAACATTTCTTAAAAACAATTTTTGTCCTAGAATAGAGGTTTCTTGCAGGCTGAACAAGTGTACATCCAGAGTTCTATCATCAATCTGTATTCTGTGTTGTAAAAAGTCAGTTTGTTACCTCCTGTTTATTTTATTCAGTTAGTTTTACATTTATTCTACAATCATGCTCATTGTCAGAAGTGTAGAAGGAGGGGGGAGAGAAATGACCCTTTTCTTTTTACTTTGTAAATATTTTATTCTCTCATTTTTAAATGCCTATGCTTTGTTTACTGACATTCTTACTTATTTGCCTGTGTGATAACATGTCTTCTGTTCTGCTGAACTGATTAAAACTGAGAGGGGGCACAGGAAAATGACTTGCAAAGATAGCACAGAATGACTACAGCTTAGTCCTTCAGAGAGAATCCAACATGCTGAAAGAAACAATACAACAGTTGTTGCAAGTTGTTTCAAGTTGGGCACCATCTATACAACTAAAGTACATAATATTCGTATATATGGAAAGCACAATGCAATGGATTCTGTCCATGAAGATGAGGCCTTTCTTACAACTTAGATAGATTCATAATGTAGCAAGACAGAATAGCTGGTCAGTGAATCTTTAGTGTTTTCCAGAACAGATGGACTTTTTGGAGAACATTTTGGCGAATACTATTTCCATTACCAGCATTCTCCTGGGCTTTTAGTGCATAGCACAGCTATTCCATTATGACATAAAAGCATGTGACAAGGGAATTATAGAATTGAAAGCTGGAAGAAGACAAAACAGATTGAAGGATGAGTGAGTAATGTTGAAAGTATAAACAGAATTATAGATAGAGGTTTTGTTATTTGTAGTTAAATTTTATTCATCATGCTAGGTTTAGTATTGAATATTTAATCCCCATGTATTATACTGCCTTCAGAAAATCTCACCAAAATTTTTCATCCATATTTTTAGAACTACAGTTTACATCTACAAATACCATATTAATGGCAATAGAACATAAGACTCTCCTTCTCTGGGCAACGGTAATATTTTTAACAATATAATCAGATATTTTTCTAGCTCATATTTTATTTATTTATTATCTGTTATTTAGTGTGTGTTTGTGTTTATGTGGAAGGGTACTTTGTGTCCTTATGAATTATTTTTTACCTTCTTTTTGTTTCATTCTGGGATTCCTAGGTTCTTCCTTATAGAGCCAGAAGTGTAGAGCACCACCATTTTCACTGGGCATTTTTAAGTGGGATCAGGGTTCTGAACTCAGGTCCTTCTGCTTTAAAGGCAATTTAACCCCTCAGCATCATAACCTATATTTTTATGTCTATTAACTCATAGATTAGCAGATTAACATTATTTGTGCATCTCTCTAACATTTTTAAGTATTTTGATACTCAAATCCGCTTATTTTCTGGATGGCAGACAAGTTATAATATTTGACACAACAGTGTTAAAACTCAAAGTAGTTTTTTGGAAAGCTGATGACATATAGTTAGGAGCATACACCAGAAAATTAATTACATGGATAAGTCTTCTCTTTCAAAAATAACATATGTTCTATATTTTTAGCACTATATATCATCATAGAATAAAATCTCTAAAGTTTTAAACTAATTTCATGAATTTTTTTCGGCTTTTTTGTAAACCATACCCAGCTCAACTGCACATAACATATGCTGGTTTTTTTTTCCATGAAATTAAAATAGGATCTGCTTTTGTACTGATCATTACATAAACCGAACCCATTATGACCTCTTTCATATCAAATATACTCTAAAAAGACAAGAAACAGTTGCAGAAGGAGATATTAAATTATATATTGGAAAACGGTATATGTGTGTGAGGGAGTTGAAGCCAGCTCATGACTGTATAGATTGAAGACTGTCCTAGAATTAGGATGTCATTCTGTTGTAGCTCTGCAGTGTGACATATGCTGCCCTAAATAATATTTGTGGTGAAATCAGCACCTTCCCAAGCTTGTAGAAAACCAGACCCATTTGTTTATTTTTATTGCTGCTTAAAAACATCGACAACATGAAAGCAAGTCAATCAAATGTGCTCCAAATTTCAGAGTGAAATTTAAACTGTTAGGAAAGATATGAACATAAATGAACTGTAGAGAATATTTGTCTGGTCTTTGATTTTTCTTCTTCAGTTTAGTCATTTTTATCTTTCAAAAATTTTAAGATAGTCCTTTTTAAAAGGTAATTTTTTCATTGAAGTCTCACATATTTGATAGAAAAAAAGCTTTTCCTATTGATTAATGTAGTTAATTTTATACAGGAAACACACATACATATCACTCACACATATACCCATCACAGTCCCACATCACACATACAAACCTACACTTTACACACATACCACAAACACACAAGCTTGCCACACTCACATACATACATAGCACAGATATAGCACTCACATAACACACTCACACATACACACATACACATGTATATTGTACACACATGCACATACATACCACAAACACCAACACACAGACACATACCACATACCCTGTATACCATTCTCACACATGTACAATATACACATCATATTCACCTTTACAACATACCACACACACGTAAAACACACTCGCCCGCGTACAAAACACACAAGCCACACTCACACATGTGTGCATACTACTCACTTATACATATACTCACACTACACATGCACACACACACACACACACTTTAAATTACACACCAAAGGACCAAACTGAGCCTGTGAAAACCCAAGAGTAGACACTTGTGCTGAATCATGAACCCTTACAGACAAGTTTGCTTGTATTATTTTGGACTTACCCAACACAATGTTTGTTTTTTAATAAAAATTTTAGGTGCCTTTTCAAAAGAGATAACACACTCTTGAATGAATGTATCTTTGTACTTATTTATACAATAACTTTATGATATGTATTTAATATAAGTGAAAAAATACATGACATGTAATATATAAGGCTAATAATTACAATATATAAGGCTATAAATTGATTTCAGCTCATAAATCTATTTATTTAAATATGACTTGCTTAAAAATAAACAAACTGTATCCTGGGAGTCCTCAGTGGAGAGGCAGGGGGTGAATTAGAAAAACTTGCATTTTTTTTTCCTTGAGAAATGTCTTGTCTTCTCACAGTAAAAGTTAAATGTTCAGGTGTCAACTTGCAGAATAATGTACTTGAAGCCAGAAACACAATGCTTGTTAACAATAACAAGGCTTGTTAATCCAAATCTCTGCAGACCCTGCTGAAAATATCCTCTTGTGCATAGGGGAAGCAAGTAATGAACCTGTTCCCCAGTGTATTTAACACAGGCATTAAATGCCTTCAAGTTGTCTTTTAAACGTTTTAGAAATTTAAGGCAATTTTCTACTGCCAACCTCCAGTCTACTCAACCCCATGCAGATTATGTTTACACAATTAACTGATGGACCAAAATTGAATAGGCACTGAGGCAAGTAGCAAATGTTTATATGAATTTTTGGACACTAGAGTTGGTATAAAAAGGTCTAATGACCCTCTTAATACATGATAATTCTTAATTTGAAGTGCAACATTTGCAGAATTCCTATCATGAATATTTTCTATCAAAGAAGGCTTGGCAGCTCTGTATGCATGACTATCCATAAAAAAGAAAATAGAAGAAATTATGAAATTATATTGATATGTGCTGTTATATTTGTTATGTGGATCATGGAATCCATTGTGGTATTTTGTGGTGCATGTATGTGTGTGTGTGTGTGTGTGTGTGTGTGTGTGTGTGTGTGTGTGTGTTTACACATATATACATGTGATATGGAGAACAGAAAACAACTATGAGTTATTCTTTGTTCAAGACAGAATCTATTCTTGATGTGGTGCTCACCAATTAGGCTGGGCAGTCTGGTCAATGATTCCCAATGATCTGACAATGTCTGCTTTTCCAGATTTCAAGCACAAGGCACTATGCATTGCTTTTATACCATAGCTGGATGTTGAACTCAGGTTCTCATTTATCAATTAAGAGAGCTGTTAACCCATCACCAAATTTGCAGTATTCAAAAAGAAGCAACTGCCTAAAACAGTACTCAAGATGACACTTCTGGCATTTCCATTTCACTAGGAACAGCATCCTGTTCTAGGAAATAATACTGGATTTTGGTACTGATTGCTACATGTATAATTAATTATCTGAACATTATTGAAATGAAACTATTCAGTGAAAGCTATCCGTTTTTTGTAAAGGTGACAAAACTTTCAGAATGTGTATCTATTTATAACAAAAGATATTACATGTGTTAATATTAACCATCCAGTAACGGAATGCTTGAAAGGAACAACTTGAAGGAAATGTTTATTTTTGGTGAGATTTCAGGGCATAGAATCTATCATGGCAGGAAAGGGATGGTTGTGGTGACTCTGGTGAGTCACTTTGGTGATGATAGAAACTCTAGCTGGATCAGAATTGAATGATTGCCCTCAACCCACTAGCCATTACTCAATTCTTCTAAGTAGGCCCCACCTCCTAAAGGTTTCACGACCTCCAAACTACAGTAAAGATTGAGGTGCTAGTGTTCACTATATGAACATATGAGTGATTTCTGTATTCAAAACATTAACTAACATTACATATACATTCATTATTGGTCTTAAAGTTTTTAAGATATCTTTTATTAATCATCAATCTATCAATCCATATATCTATCATAATTGATATATTTGTTATCTATCATCAATCTGTCATCTACTTATGTATTATCATTGATTGAATTCTATCATATTATAAAGTCTTCAAAATTACAGTAAATAGCTTACATTTCTGAAAATTTTCTCCAACATTTATGACACATGTTGAAGATAATATAAAATATATTAAAAGATTAATGAGCATAATTTATTAATATGATTCATTATATTTATTAGTATATATTAAATATTATTTATTGCATTATAATATGAAATATATTAATATGCATATTTTTCTTTATTTTGTGTATATGTGATGGGCACATATGTCAAGATATATATTTAAGATCAGACGTTAACCAAGGTTAAACAGAGGATAACCTTGGGTATCAGTCCTTTACTTCAACAAGAGAAGCAGATTCTCTCTTGTTGCTTGTCACCTTGCTGGACCTTCCTGGGCAATTAGTTTCAGTCTCAGAATTTAAGAAAGATTACTTCATCTCTGCCTTCTGATTCTTGAACAGGACTAGAATTCATGCCTCCATCTTCACATGCCACATGGATTCAAGGATCTGGTTACAGCACGTACTTTTTCCTCTGTGCCCAAAATGTTTTCTAAACCATTCTATTGGGGCTTTATTATCCAATTTTCTTATGTACAGAAAATTTCCAATTTCATGATTTGTCAGTAATGAGGTAAAATTCTGAAATACTGGAAAGTAACAAAACAGGCCTTTTAAAAACATGCCTGTGATATGAATATTAGTCATATCAGAAAAAATATGTTTCAAACATTTAAACAAAATCAGAACATAAAGTTTAATACTGAAAAATATCACTTCTTTCAAAATTAGTTCATGAAATCACAGAATCAAGTGTTGAACTTCTTTGAAGAAATTTCCCAATGGTCCAATATTTCTTTCTTTCCTGGAACTTGAAGGTAATTTTTAGTAAGGTATTTTCCAGTTCTGTTGGTACAGACGAAAAGGTAATAGTAAAAAAAAAATCATGATTCTTAGGAGGAAAAAAATGAAGATTTTGGGTTCACAGTTTATGTACCCAAAGCAGTTACATGAATTCAATGTATAATCTCTTCAGCATGTTCCCAATTCAATGAGGAATGGCCAGCATCTCATATTCCTCCTTCCTCCATATACTGGATCAGCTGTTTACTTTTTTTTTTATTACCCCAAAGGGCTCATTTTATTTATTTTATTTCATTTTATTTCCACTCATACAAACTTAACAGGTACACTAATCCCCTCCCTCCCTCCACCCTCCACCCCCCTATGTCCCCCCTCCCCTCCCTCTTTCCTCCACATCCCCCAATACCTCCCCCTCCCATCCCAGGAGCATCCTTTAGTATCCATGCCAAACTCTCCTTTCAGTCCTCCTCTCCGATGAGGCGCAAGGACCCAGTGGCATTTACTAGAACCCTTTTCTGTGTTCTCCTTAAGCATAGGAACACTACTGCAGCACTGTTTTCTAAGAGGTGAGACATGTAAGTTAGACTGCAGGACCTGAGACTCTCTCCAAATATTTTATTGTCCATGTTCAAGAATATGAGAGAGAGTCCATTTTGAGCAATAACATCAGGCTCTAAAAATGACCATAATATTATTCACAGTAACCACAAGGTGTCATTGGCAAAAGGTACCATTTTACAGATCCACTCAGGAACATTCAGCAACACTGGCAGGATTATCTGAAATCTTTCATTAGTTTGCATGCATTTCATTTCCCATTTCAAAATGCTTGAGCATACTACAGTTAGGATCTGAAACATTATAGAAGGATGTTAATCACTGTGAGGGAAATCGAATTAGTTCATTGTACACTTTCTCAAGGTACCATTTTTTAACTCACTGTTGATCTGTTTCTTTGAAAGACTGCAGACTATACGCATATGATTCTACTTTCCTCATTTGTGTTTCAACAGAAACAATCATGTGTGTGTGTGTGTGTGCGTGTGTGTGTGTGTGTACACTTTTCTTTTCTTTGGCATGAAGTTTATTATTCAATGGCCAAGAAAAAAAGCTAAAATTGATTTCCCATGTGAAGTGAGTTTTAGCCAACCATCTGCTCAGGAGCCAGGCAAGGCGGACAAAGCACATTCTTTCTTGCTGCCAGCGCACACTGCTGTTAGTTTACTTCTGGGGACCTTAAAATAGGATTGCCGGGTTTAACTTTCAGAAGATGGAGTGTGCATACATGTCTACGAGGGCATGAGGGAGGGAAGGTTTTACTGAGGCCAGAGGAGCCACTTGTCTTGGCCGGCACTGACTTTGCTGCATACTCTGGACAGTTCTGCTTCCCCTCCTTCAAAATCATGATTCAGCAACAGAAAATGTTATTAGCTGGAACAGATGGTTCATCTGGGAACCGCTGTCAAGACCTGTATTTTTTTTAAATAAAATCAAGGTTTCTTAATCCAGTGGATTTAAATTTGGGGGATGTGAATATTAGAAAAATGTAGTTTTGGTGTTAGTTAAAAATTAAGGAAGTATATAGGAATTAAAGAGTTATAAAACTAAAGAATTGGCTACATTTTCAGATGTCAAAAATATTAGGAAACTTTGTAGTATCTAAGTTGAATCCAGGTGCAGAAGAGAATTCTAGAAAGCTACAATCTGCTAATTAAATACCATGGTATATGTATTATTGAAATAAAGGGGAATAATCAATGATAAAAATAATCTAGTAAGCTACATTTGAAAATTTACAAATATTCAATTCGTTTTAAATGATCCTGTGATTTCAATGAGGGAACATAATGTTAAAGATATTTTCTGAAAAACAAAATATTTTATCTTAGTGTTTCATTTACTTTCTCAATTTGTATATATATTTATTTATTTACTTTTTGTCTTTACCATCATTGAATGGCTCCATTTCTACCTACTCTAGACACAAACGCACACACACATACAACATACACATACACATGCACATTTAGACACATACATATATACATTCATGTACTCACATAGAAATACATACACATGCACTCACATGCAGATTCATACACACATGCATCATACACATACAGAAGAACATATGCACATGTACAACTATCATATAGATATATGAACACGGTATGCATTCACATTTAATACACTTATACACATATATACACTCACATATGTATGCACACATACACATACAAAAAAGAATGCACACCTAAGCATATACACATACACAGACACACATGCACACATACATTCATACACAGCTCTCATTTTAATATCTTCTTCTCTGCTCTTCTCTCCCATTCTCTTTTTTTTTCTCTTTTTCCATTATGTGGCCTAATGTATTTAAAGAATTTTTGTGCTGTTTCCCCTCACAAAATTTCTTAAATATGTTTCCTATCTTTAGTAGTAGAAGATCTTGATCCTTATGTATATTATATGTCTGTGCAGATACTCTCCCTAAGAATACAATCTAAATACTGTAAACTTATCAAGTGCACAGAAATAGTAATTTTGAAGTAGAAAGATTTTCACTACAGAATGTTATTTCACTGAACTTCATTCAGTGATTTAATGTGCATGTTCTGGGGCTGGAGAGGTGGCTCAGTGGTTAAGCCTCTGCCTTGCAGGCAGAAGGTCCTGAGTTCGGATCCTGGACCCCACGTATAGACGCTGGGTGGAAGCGGGGGCGGCCTGCGTGTCTGGTCCTGGTAGGGCGGAGCTTGTGAATCGCAGGGCAGAGAAAACAAGGAGGAGGTGGAGGCGGTCCATGGTGGTTCCCGAATTCGTCCGTGATTCTACACATACACACATGTGCACACACATACATGCACAATTGGATAAATAATAAATAATGTGCATGTTCTCCATGATTACTCTTTGAAGCAGCAACTAACAAGGAAAAGAAAAATGGAAACCGTAAAAGTGGGATTTGAAGGAAGTAATATCATTATTCAAAACTCAAAACAATGGGACAATAATAAAGTTATATTTTATTATATAATCTATGTGTTACTGTTTAAAGGCAAAACAAGCTAGAACCAAAGATTCTAATTAAGTTTTTCTAGAGTTTGTGGACTATGAGACAAAGCTGAGTCTGCGTTTTACCAATAAACTCACTTATTCACTTAGATCCTATAGGGAAAAAAATGTCATGTCTATAAACATTTATTTTATTATTTTTATATAGCTTTTTAAAATTTTATTTATCATGAGTAAATGTGTGTATCTGTCATTGTACACATGTGGGGATGAGAGGACTATGTCTAGAGATTGGACTTAGATGTGTTGGGCTTTCGATTGTGTTGCTCTCTGAGCCATCTTGCCTGCCCAAATAGTGTCTGTCAAAGAAATAGTCAATGTGGCCACTTGTGAAATGATCTAGTTGTATCTCTGGTTCTCTCATCTTCAAAGTGATCTCTGGCAGGATGGATTTGTTTCAGTTCTTGAAATATCTTCACTGAAAACATTTTAAAACTTGAATTTCTATCTCAATGATTAATATTCACTATGATTTATTGGACCCGACTTTATTTTCTTTAACAATATTTAGAACATGAAAATGTGATATCTCACTTGTATAAAATTTTTCATTAAGTGAATACATGTATTTAAAATATGTTAAGAGAACCCATGAAGAATTTTGTTTAATTAGCAACAACAAAAATATGTTTTCTGTTTAAGGCAGTGGAAGGAGTTGGGGAGATAGCTTAGTGGGTAAGAATACTTGCTATGCAAGCATGGGGACCCGTGTTCAAATCTCAACACCCATGTGAAATCATTGGTCAGTTTACATATGCCTGTCACCCCATTGCTGTGGGGGAGATCAGGGACAGAAAGATTACTGAGTTTTGGCACTACTTAAAATAGCAAAGTCATGGAATCAACTCAAGTGCTCAACAGTTTACAAATGGATAATGAAAATGTGGTACATTTCTACAATGGAATATTACTCAGCCATTAAAAAAGATGAATTAATAAAATTTTCTGAGAAATGGATGGAATTAGAAAAAATTATATTTAGTGACGTATCCCTGAAACAGAAAGTGAGACACCATATGTACTCCCTAATAGGTGGATCCTAGTTCCAAACCCACTTAATGACATATTCAAAGGTAAATCTTTGTAATACCTACTGTAATCACAAAGATTATGAACGGAGGGGAAGTAGAAGGAGCTCCCCCCAAAAAGGAGATAGGGGATCATGCTTCAGTAGAGAAAATAGGTCACAGTCATGTATGGAATGTAAGTAGTGAGATATCTGGTGCAGCTCACTCTCACTTCCCTTCCAGGTCACTTGCAACTGAAGAGGTTTGATCTCATCAATCAGGGAGGGTATAGGGACTGTCAGATAGACAGTAACCATCCTGCAAATGTGACACTGACCCCCCTCATTGCTGTGTCCTACTCCTATTCTTCATATACCTTTGAGTCTCCTCTTATATTATGATCTTCATTTAAACAGTATTTTATTTCTGGTTAGTAGATGACCTTCAATACCAATCAGGATGCAGCTAAGGGCTGTGCAGGAACAGCAAAACTGAAAACAACAACAAACCATAATTCAGAACACCAAAAACCCTACATTAATCAACTGGACCCAGACCAGCCAAATGTCTCCCCATCCTAAAACTCAGGAAACTTGTGGAAGAGGGGGCGGCAAGATCGTAAGAGCCTAAAGATGGGGAGGACCGATGATATGCAAGATAATCCACACAAGTTACGGCTGCAGCTGTCAGAATTGGACTTTGTCTGACCTGCACAATGGCTGACATGTTAATAACACCCCAAAGTCTAGCATGGATCACAGGGGAGAAAGCTCCAGGTAGTAGGATCTTTAGAGGCAAGGGATTAACAGTCATAATAGAGTTCTCACAGCTATGTCACTGTGTCTTTACCCCTCACTAGGGTGGAGGACTCAGAGGGAGGTTTAGCATTCACACAAAAGAATGCTCCAGGGAATGGGAGGGAGGAAGTGAGAGGCACTGAGAAAGAGGGAGGGAAGAGGGGGGGGGTGAATGGAAAGGGGGAGAATACAAGGGGGATGACTAGGGCAGGGAGGAGGCGGGAGAGGTTGGGGGTACATATTGAGCTTGTATGATTAGGAAAAAAATAATGTGTGGGGGGGAAACAGATCTTTTAAAAGAAAAAAAGATAAATGAGCTTTGGGTACTATCAGTTTATCTGCAAATTCGGTGAGAGACCTTGGCTCAAGGAAATACCATGGAGACAGTCAGAGCAGGACCCCCAACATCCTCCTCCCTGATCTACATGGCCACATATACCTCTCTTTCTACACTACCCCTCCCCTCCTCTTCCCTTCCTTCCCCCTTTCCCGCCCTTGCTCTCCCCTCCCTTTCCCTCCCTTCTCTTCTCCTCTCCTTTCTTCTCCTCTCTTCCTTTCCTCTCCTTTCCTCTCTCTCTCTTTTCCCTCTCTCTCTCTCTCTCTCTCTGCCTCTCTCTCTCTCTCTCCTTTCTTTTTCTCTCTAGGCAGTGATCTCGGGAGCAATCAAACTGAAATATTATTTAGCAAGTAGTCCTTGCTAAATATTCACAAACTAAGCTTTACTGTTAAATATTCTCAGTGACTTTTAAGTTGTGATCCTCATGAGGTGAGTGTAAATAAGCCATCTTCGTCTGAATGCTATAGATGCTTTGGTGAAATATTCAGTTTGCGACACATTCACATGCTCCTTGTTAAGTTTTATCTTATGGGGATCACAGCTACGGCAGCAGCATTAAAGAATGAACACTGTTCCCCATGGCCAGGGTGAGCTGAATGCTGACCAAGGGCAGTGCACACAATGTGCTCCCCTCTGCCACAGTGCTGCAGAATAAACTTAGAATAATAAAGAGGCCAACTCTATTAGTGAGTCCAAACTTGTGTCCTGTATTGAGCACAGTGTTTAGCATGCAAGACCCATCACAGACTGAAGGAAGGGGATGCTGCCAGGGAGCAAAGCTAAGACCCTCTGGAGACCGGAGATAGAGTGATGTCTTCTCTTTCAGATGTATTTCTGCCCCTACGTATTTATTGCTGCCCCTTTCTATTGTTTTGTTCGTATTACTAGTTCTTGAAGTGTCTCTCACCTCCAAGGAGAAATGATGAAGTCGTTTAGAAGGAGACAGAGCTCTAGTGGAAAAGGTTTACCCTCTAATGTTTTCTAAGTGTGTCTTTGGGGCTCTAAGTGAGATCCGTGTCTTGCTCCCCAGATGAGAAAATAAACTCTATTTTGGTAAGCCATTGCTTTCTTTAGCTGCCTCTTGGGTCGATCTTTCTGTATATGGTTTTTGCTGAATCATGGAAAAGCACAAAGTTTTCTGCAGCTGAAATGCTCCTCTATATATTTGTAATAAAATGCCGACATTAAGTAGTAAGCATCACAGAGAAACTAAGTTTGCCATGCATGTAATGGGTCGGCATCTTCTGCCACTCCTGTTTCACTGCATCAGTTACTTCATTTATTTATTTATTTATTTATTTATTTATTTATTTATTTATTTATTTATCTATTCATTTGTTTTGTTGCATGTTTATAGCTCCCCAGGTGTGGAAGTCTCCATCATCAATAAAATCTTGTCTGCTTTTTAGGGTTAGAAGTCTCCATACTTCAAAATGTAGTTTTTGTACAGGGCTACATTCCGATCATAATTGGGCCCACTGATAACCCAGTAAAAATGAATATTTCCTCTGAGTCACAGGGTACTCATGGGTTAAGGAAACAGATTTTTTTAAAGGTAATTGAAGACAGTGGAAATCAGCAATCTAAGACAAGATTTGCATTCCAGAAAACATAATGAGAAGTAGTTATTAGTGTTATGTGATGTGTGTTGGCATCTCTCGGTGACTGAAGCAGTTTGTATATATACTGTGTGTATCACAAATGGATTCAAACTACCCAGTGAGTCCGTGCTAGGATATAGGCACCCTGCTTCACGTCTGAAAAATCTAGGGCTTAGGGCAAGAGTCTAATTAAAACTCACCCAAGTCTCCCAGCTGCTCCTTGTCAGAACAAAGAGCCGTGCTCAGCGGATGCCAGGGCCCATGTGTTTCCACTGCCTTTACCCAGCACTTAATCCATGGCTTGCACCGCTTGAAGACACTGCTTGTCTCTTTCTTGCTCTCTGAGAGATTATGCCATTTCCTGTCCCCGAGCCTGCATTGTGAAAGCTGCAAGACAGTCAGGCAGCTAACATCCTCATAAAACCAGAGTTGTGAGACAGCGACACAGGCCCAGAACAGATTCGAGCTACGTTCTAGGAAAACAAGTCCTCCCCCAGCATCCCCTCCATCCTAACTCATCCCAAACTGATCCCCTGTACATAACGTCTCCAAACTAAGACATCTGGGGATGCAAGTGGGGCACTAATAATAATGGCTCTGGGCTAACAGCTGCTGCTAGCTCCATCTCCAGCAAACTGAGATATACAGCCATGTTATTTATAGGACTCCAAGGTTTTGATTATGTTAGATTAGGAAGGTATTGATCATAAAAAAGGAGAGCCATTCCTTACCCCTATATATGGACACATAAACATTCTCTCCTAGGGCCAGAATAAAGTCACTTTTTTATTAATGTAGCCTTCAGCCATGTTCAGTCACCTCTATAGCTGTGTAATAACAACTTCCACCTCTCTTACTCCTTCAGACCAAGGGGAAATGTGTAGCTGGACCTTCTTATAACATTTAAGCAATCTATTTTACGTTCAGGGCCTCTGTGGTGAAAAACATTTTATATTCTTCAAGTCCTCTGGCCAGCGTCCACATGTATAACCCAGTGTTGGGAAGGAAATGTGTACAGTGGACTGTTCAATCACAGCCAAGTATCTCTGAAGAGAAAGAAGCCTTTGTAAAATGCAATGTAAATTTTACTATCACACCAACCACCAGTTATATGCAGCAGTTTCTTTTTGTAACTAGCATCTTAAAAAGCAGCTATTAAGTGAAATCTTTTATATGTGATAATGAGGAGGAGAGCAATGGTTATGCAGATGAGATGAATGAGCCTAGAGGAGGGGGCAGAAAGGAAATAAAGAACACAAAGAAATGGATGATGAGGGGTGGTTTTGATTGTATGAGTTTATTGACTTTTAGGGACTATTTAGAATTAGTGAAATTACTGAAATGAGTTGCCCATTTTAACCCAGTGTCTGATAGAATATCCACTTTAGTTACTATATTTACAATTTTATTGTACAGATATCACACTTAAAAAGCATAAAATATGCAAAGTACATGGATGATATATTAAAATTGGATAGTACATAGAATGTAAAAGCAGGAATCATTGGCAATTTTTCTTAAAATATGTAAAAATCATTATTGATTTGAAGAATGTTTTAGCATTATAGAAATTTAAATGAGTTCAAAGGAGGAAAGAAAACACTATTAAAGTTGGAAATGCAAATTTGAATATTAAGAGTCTTTAATTTCTATCCTACAATAAAACAACAAAAATTTCTGAAATGTCATAGGCAAATTGTACTGGTAATGATCATATTGTGGATTTCGAGACATATGTCAGCTGAACTATCTGTGCTGTATTCCGCAATCTGAACTGGAACAGCCATCAAGCCTTTTCCCGTCTTTCCTTTTCCTCTCTTGTTTATTTCTCTCTCTTTCTTTGAATTTTGTTATCTTTTCATTTTATTATTTTCTACTTACATTTCTTTGCATGTGTGTGTGTGTGTGTGTGTGTGTGTGTGTGTGTGTGTGTGTGTGTGTGTACAAGAAGGCACTTGAGGCCTGTGGACCCAAGGCTGATATTGGAAATCATACTGGATTGGTATACCTCCTCACTCTTTTGTTCTGCAGTTTCCTGTGCTAAAACTTCCAGGGCCACAGCTACTGGCCATTGTCATATCCACTACCTTTTTTACTTGGGATTTGAAGATGAGGACTCAGGAAACAAAGGCATCAATCTGTGAATTCTCTTTCTAGTCTTGTACTTGGCATTCTAAGATCATGCATTTCTACTTTGTGAACTTACTTTTTTTACAATGGATCTTTATGTACAATTACATCATTACAGGTCCAATTTATAAACTTTCCTTCTTCACTAATATTCCCGTCACAGGCAATATGACAATAAAATTATATATTAAGTCTTGAAAATATGGGCCCCTGTTTCTTCAGCACTTCTGACTGAAATTTGTTCACTGTTTTTCAAACTTAAACCTGAGAATGTGATATCTCCAAAAAGTCCCCCTTACTCACATGTAAACCTTAGGTTATTTACTTTATTATCTATTTTTTCTCTATATTCCCTATTTGTCATGGTTAAGCGAAGAGAAAGTACTACCTCCCTTTATGTGCCTACTTTCCAAAGCACAATACTGACTTCAAGGCAAGAAATAAATTTCATCAGTTTTTATTTATTTTATATATGTATTTGCATATTTATTTGTTTACATATCTATATATTTATTTATGCTTTATATTTATTTTTATTTATTTATACTTTTAGGTACCTCAATATTTTCCAGTTATCATGGTAATGGGTACAAACTTCAAACTGAATTAGGAAAATATTGTCCAAACTGAAAGCATTTTAGTTAAATATTCTGCTCTATTTTTCTCTAGCCGGCTCCTCTGTCTGCATACTTGTTTAAAAAAAAGTGTTCCTAGCAGCTGTGGTCTATTCATTTTCTTCCAACCTTTTCCTCAAAATCTAATAATCCAGTAGTTCATTAGTTCACAAAGTATGGGGAGCAAGAGGTATAAAGGATCAAAATTCTTTTCATTGTAAAGACATGAGATGATTTTGGTACTTTTGTTCTCTTATGTATAGAAAGATTTCCAAAGGACACATTGTGCAGAAATCCTGCATTGCCCTGATAACCAACCACAGGTGTGTGTCATGGATTCTTAGGCTTTTAAAATATCTGTCATCATTCTTAACATGGTCAGTGTTAACAACTCCAACACACATAAGTAAATGCTTGTAGGAATTTTGATTCCTTTTGTTTTTAGTGTGCAAGTGCCCCTTGAGACTAAGATATTTGATACACACTGCTGTGGTTCACACTACATAATTTGCTTAAGATTGCAAATGTATAGTACTAATTCAGCATACTCAGTGAAATTACAGTTTTATTTACCAATCTACAAGCGTTTCTCCTGAATTTACCCTTAAAATTCTATGTATTTATGCAGTGTCTTCTTCTTTATCATTTCTATTGGATTCTTGGAAAGTACTCTCCCTATGGACAGCAGTTTAAAAGCACATTTAAAGAAGGTGGTATCAGGGGCTGGGGAGGTGGCTCAGGAGTTAAGCCTCTGCCTTGCAGGCAGAAGGTCCTGAGTTCATATCCTAGACCCCACGTACAGACGCCAGGCGGAAAAGGGGGCTGCCTGCGTTTCTGGCCCTTGTAGGGCAGATCCTGTGAATCCTGGGGCAGAGTAAACAAGGAGGAGGTAAAGGCAGTCCATGGTGGTTCCCTAATTTGCTTGTGGTTCTACACACATACATACATACATACATACACACACCCACAATTGAATAAATAAAAAAATTTAAAAAAAAGAATGTGGTATCCATGCATATTTTATTGAAGAATACTGAATATACTATCACTTTTGTTTATTACAACTAACTTTTGATGACAGTATTTATAAAGATTAATATTTGTAAATTTTACAGTCATTATATATATTGACATTGCTTGCATATATGAAAATAATTGTTCCTTTTCAATTAATGTATTTTCTGTTATGTGACATGCACCTGCATAGCTGCGTACCAATAATAGTCTATCTGAAAATTCAGAGAAACAGAAGTTTTCACCAGTGGCAAATTGCACACGTTTATGGCATGTCTGTGTGAATGAGAATTTGATTTTATAATAAAATTAACACTGATGTGGCTGCTATAGCCATTATGACTAATAGATAAAAAATCCAGATCAATCAGCAGCTAAACTGTGATCATCATGGTTTTGAAATCTCAAATTAAGGTGACAGATATGGATTTTTAATCTAAGTTTTACTGACATTTACTTTATGTGACCAGTTATAGTACATAATGATAATAATAATAGTTATTATAGGAATCTATCAAGGTACTTCTTATGCAAGATTATGAATATATCTCTTATTAAAGAAACCAGGAAAATAATATGGATCTAATCTCTCTTAACCATAGAGACACTGCTTGTTTATTTAATAAATTTGGGCATACTTGGATTCAGGAAGTTTAATGTCAGTTTTATGATGTTTTCAGGAATCAAGAGATTTTATGCATCTGCTATTGTAGTAATTTTTCTTCCCATTGCCATTTGGTGCCAATAAGGATGCAGCCAATGTAAATATCTCATGTTAACTATAGTCAAAGGCAAACAGCAACAATGAAGAGTGATTACTTAATGATTGCTATCTCTTAAACAGAAAACATGATTTTCTCAAAGTCCTCCCACAGATTTCTGTAATATCAATGTTTCTTTGTTATTACTGGGTCACAGGAACACTTGCTAGTGCAGAACAAGTGTGTACATTGAACAAAATTAGAAATTGACCAATTTGTAATTCTCCTCTGTTTCCTTTGTATGCTGAGTGAGCACTTTGAAAGTCAGAGGGGGAAAAAACACTCATTAGGTATAAGAAGGAAAGTGTATTTCTTGCTGAATTTGAAACTTTTCCTTTGCCTAAGATTATGCTATCAAAACAGTTTTGTATGGGATTCTCAGACATTGAAAGTTAGGACGCCTGTCATCTCAACATGAATAGATGAGAAAGGGTTGAAAAGAGAGCGAGCACAATTTACAAACTTACATTCCAGAGAGAAGAGGTTAAGACACATGGAACAGAAATCGAAATGTTCTAGATCTGAAATTTTAAGGGGTATAAAAAGTCTTAAGGAATCTCAATAATGAAGTCTCCTTTTCATTCTGTCTACTGTAAATAACAGACATTTCTGTTATTATTGAAGTCATTGTGACATATGCTGACATGCACAGAAAGAAGAAACACAAAAACACTGTATTCTTCTATACTCTTTTGCTTAAGTTTGGGTTAAGATACAAATAGTCCAAAGGTTAAACCTGTGTTTTCAGAGTTTTATCATCACACCAGTACAACAAACACATTTGCAATGATGGTATTCCTTCACATGTCCTTTGGTACTTGATTTTGTTCTATCTCATACATATCCAGGAAGATGGGTATTGTGATCTACTGGATCATGCTTTTCCTTAAAAAAATAACCTTGTAAAATTGAGTAATAAAAAATTTACACCTTTTTTGTTGTTCTTGTATGACATTCACTGTCAAGACAGTGTATTTTCCTGAAGACGATAGATCTTAATGCATTTATCACATTGTTCGATAGCTATGCAGTCTCGCTTCAGTCTACCTGCAGAATAGATATTCTTTAGTATGTTCATGCTAGAGTCAGAAAGGCATGGAGCTGCTGGGCTGTGCCTGTCACTCCTGCTGTTACATAGTAGTCTGGATAGAACATTTGCATTTTCATAAGGAAAGTCAGAATTATTGCTAAGTATGGATAAATGATGATCACATAGTGTGTCCTTTGGTATTTGTTATAAAGATATAGCTTCTTCCTTAAACATTTCCTGTTATTTAGATTTTTAAAAGATTTTTGAATGTTAAGAACTACATTTTATCCAATAGAAAATTATCACTAATGTCTGCAACCTTTACTAACTTCAGTGGAACACACACACACACACACACACACACACACACACACACACACAAAGACATGACATCAAAACTGAAACATTTTAGGAAGGAGAAGATTATCAGAGAGGAAGAAGGGGATATAAGGTAAGGAACAGAGTGAAAACGACAATGAAAAAATCATTTTATTTGAATAAAAATGTCAAAGAATAAACTAATAAACCAGTTTTTTTATTATTTTATAAAAAAAGAGGAGCTCTTAACAGACACAGGAAGGAAAAACACCACTTTCTCCAAATACATTCTTCACTTAGATGGCCTGTGAGGACACTACTGGCTGGAGCAGAATAGAAAAGTCTGCATTGCCATTAGTGGCATCAATGTGAATGTGCATAGTGCACACTCCTTATAGCAATGATGGTATATTGTCAAGGGATAACATTGTCCATCAATCCCATTAATCCCATCCTCGTTCACTTAAATCAGATTGGCTTGTCAAGGTATGAATATGCACACATACACATATGCTCACAAACATATGTGTGTATGTTTTTCATTCATATATATATTTCATTTTCAAATATATGTGTAGAAGTATGCATATATATTTGTGAGCGAGTGCACAGTTTCTAATCACAACCAAAATTTGCCAATATAGCTAGCTCTGGAGGTCCCCAGTCTCTCCCAAGCCTAGGAATACAGTAGCTGTCACATCTACTCAACATTTTCTATGGGATCTGAGGATCCAAATTCTATTCCCTTTGCTGTGTGGGAAGAGATTTAACTGCTAGCCATCTGCCCAGTCAAATCAGATATTTTTCAAAAATATGACATTAAATTATATCCTAGGGTCTTTTTTTCTTTTTCTTTGCTTTTTAACCTCTTAGATGAATGTTTATTATATTTTATTACATTTTATTACTTTTTTGTCTAATTATACAAGCTCAGTTGATACCTCCCTGCTTCTTCCTTTCCCCTCCCTTCCCCCCTTGTCCCTCATTGCATTCTTCCCCTTCCCACTCCCCACTTACCTCTTTTCCTTCCCTCCTTCTCTCTTTCTGCTTTTTCCTCACATCGTCCAGAACATCTTTTTTATGTGGATGCTGAATTTCCCTGAGTCCTCTACACTAGTGAGGGCTCAGAACTCAGTGGCATGACTCTTTAACCCCTTGCCTCTAAAGATCCTACTACCTGACGCCTTCTCCCCTGTGATCCATGCTAGACTTTCAGAGCTTGATGATATGCAGCCATTGTGCAAGTCAGGCAAGGTCCAATCACATTGAGTGGAGTATCTTGCATATCGTTTGTCCTTCCCATCTTTAGGCTCCAACAATCTTGTCATACCCCTTCCATGATATTCCCTGAACTTTAGGATGGGAGAGATTTGGCTGGGCCATTTTTCAGTAAACATTGTAGAGTCTTTGGTGTTCTGAATTATGGTTCTTGTTCCTTTCAATTTTGCTGTTTCTGCACTGCCCTTGGTTGTATCCTGATTGGTTGTCAAGGTCATCTCCTAACCAAAGATTAAAACACTGTTTAAATGAAGATCTTAAAATAAGAAGAAACTCTAAGGTAGGAAGAATAGAAGAAAAAAGCAGTGAGAGGAGCAGTCTCCCATTTTCTGGTTGGTTACCATCTACCTGCCAGTCCCTATACCCTCCCTGACTGGGGAGATCAAACCTCTTCAGTCTCAAGTGAACAGGAGGGAAAGTGAGAACAAATCTTGGCCTAATTTCTCTATTGAAGTGTGTCCTTTTGTCTCTTTTCTTTTCAGATCTTCTTTCCTCTTCTATACTATTTATAAGCCTTTACAATTATCATGGGTGAAACTTTTATTTTCCTAAAAGTTATCTTAAAAATAATTAAATATTTGTATGTGTATGTATCAGTATCTCCATATAGGTGATTAATAGACATCTGATAGATTATAGATTGAAATGTAGATGGATTTCAGATAAATATATCATAAAACTGTAATAAATATATAAATGATAGATTATAACATTGTTATCACTTGGCACTTTGGCATTTCACCAAAGAACCCAGCATGGATTTAGTCTTTTCTTTGTTACTTCACTATTTTTAAAATGAAAATCATTTTCTAGAATAAATTTAAGGAGAATTATAATTATGTTTTGAATGTTGTAAATTTAAATAGTTTCATTCATATTTTTCAAAATAAAATAGGCAAATATCCTTTGGGCTTCCACGAACACCTTGCCTCAGGGGAGTCATCAAATGCGTTTTCATGTTACTCTCAAACTCCCATTCTAATTGCAAGTGAGTATTTTCAATATCACCAGATCTCTTTTTTTCAGCTTTCTATTTTAAGCACCATCGCAAGAGGGTAGGAAGTCTTCTTTTCTGTCTAAAGCACTTGAACAACAAAAATAAGCTTCTGGCAGTAGAAAGAAAAAAGTAGGCTGACCCCAGACTTAATACACACAGAAGTACTTTTCTCGTGGAGCAATGGCACATCCACCTTGAGTGTGGTTAGAGATGTGCCCAACTTAGATAAGTAGTGGACCCTTGGAGGAGACCAATACTGATTTTTCTGGAAGAAAAACAATTGAACACTTATGGTACCAGAAATTCTTCTGGAAACTTTCAAACAGATTCTAATTTATACTCCATACCAGGTCTATAAGACATATTATTATCCCAATATTTAGAAAGGAGAAGAAATAAAAAGAAACAGGTTTCCGGAAGACATAATTACTTGTCCAAGGTCCCCTATTTTCATGTGGTAGAACCAGGATTCAATTATAGATATGCCTAGTCCCAAGCACAAAGCTTTGCCCAATGCACAATTCATTTGAAAGTTATAGTCTTAATGAATAGTGGGATTCAGTGCTGCCTTACCCCTTGGCAGCATAATCAACAAATCTCACAGCATGCAATTAAAAATTGTTTTGTCCAGATGCATGCTATCCACACTGCATGCATCAGCGTTGTTATTTGTCTTGGTGTTTTTCTTGCATTTTTTTAGGGGATAAAATATCACACTTTCTTTTAGGATGGAAATTCCCCCATAGATTGTATTAATAATAAACATAATAGTATGATAATGTAAATGGATAATGCATCATTCTTATATTGGGAAATTTCTACATATATACTAAAATATTAGCTTTACTGATTAGAAATTATGTATTAAGAACTCAAAAGTCATTTAAATGTTTTATAGATAAAAGTTTTCATTTTTTTGACATGTAATGGGAAACCTCAATTCAGCATGTTACTCATAAACAACAATGGGAATTGCAAGAAAATCTAGTGGGATAGATAATGTTTAGATAGACAAATCATCCTAAATTAATTAAAATGTTTCTAAATCTCCAAGGTCTTTTCTCACTGATGCAAACCTAACCTCAAGAGCATATTATTTACAAAATGAAGTCGTAATCATTCCAACAACATAGTTACTTAAATAGACTCAATTAATATATTTATAATAGCCCTAAAGAAACCAAACAGAATATTCTACAGGATGAACTGAAATACTGCTCTTAATCTGTGTTTACTGTCTAACTTGCACATATACATTTTCAGAGACTTCAGTCCAGCACAATTTACATGCTAATGATATGTTCTGTACATAGGTATAGCCCAAAACCTTAAACATATGATATGTTCCTAAAGCTATGCTGTTCATCAAAGTTTTTTCCATTAACTATTGGGTTTTTAATATCAAGTGGTCTCATTTTTTTCCATTTTTAACTCTGCCTCTTGTGTACTGTATAATAATGGAAGGTGAGTGATGGTTTAGAATCTCACCATTGTGTTCTGCACGACGCAGACTTTAAGTCTAAGTATGCTTCTGTCAGGAATCCTTAGTATTATATGCAGTTAACTACATTATCATTGTTAATTTTACATTTAAATATTTCTTATATTTCTTTTCTCAAAAAATCTTATGATTGTATAAAGCAAAAATTATTACAGATATCATCATAAGAAAGACATTTACTTAACACTAAAAATTGTTATTAGAAGGAACTTTGATAGGAAACTTTTGTTCAGGTGTTTGTCTTTCCTAAGGACAATAAAGAAAGGGTCTCAGTAGTAAAAATAATTAATTAATTAATTCAGAGTAGTTTACTAATTGGTGATAAAAAAAGAACTATGGGATACAATATGTCAAACACAATTAAAAATAGAATACCCTAGAAACAAGAGTTTTGGTATGCTACTATTGTTTTTAGTATCAGCAATGGATGTTTTGTGATTATATTCAATACATGAATATTTATTCATTATATTCAATATACTATATAATAGTGTTTGCTATAATATTTTCAGTAGACACACTGTCTTGAAAAATAGTCATGTTCATGCTTCTAAGAAGGACTCATACATTTATCCACAAAATTGTAATCATTAACAAAAAACATTTTTATCTCAATTTAAAGGATCCACATTGATAAATGACATATTTTCAGTTGCATGCCCTTTAAAGCAGAAGGGATAACACCTTTCATGAGCTGATAACAAAGCACAATCTATGAGACTTGACTCTTGTTTTCATCCATTCTTTTCCAAATTCGGATCCTGTACTATTTATATGCCTTTTTTGACTTGTAAACTACAGATCTACAAACTTATACTTATTTGATTGCTTATGTGTAAAAGGTCCCATGATTTTTTTCACAAACATGATGTATTAATTTCAATAACCATATGCACTTATATACCACTGTTTGAATTAATGAGTTGAACACATGACCAAGTGAAGAATGAAAGTGAAACACTCAATGCATGACCAGTGTCCCATTTTAGCAGAACTGAGACCTGATGCACAGGTGTTATGTTCTTGTGTATGTAGTGTACATGTAGTATTTATATATGAATCAATATTTCTACAGTGCACCTTCCTGCTCTTCTGTTCATTTATACATCTGTCACATTTACTCACTTATGATCATAAACAAAGATAAACTACAACTTGGTTGTTATAATTAATGACTAATGTTGATGAGTATTTACATGTGAAATCAGGAGCACAATAAATAATTGACTTTAAGGTGTTTTCCAAGGTGGAGTAGACATGTGCCAGGTAAATAAATTCTTATTATAAAGAAATCTTATTATAAAGAAGTATGCCTCTGGGAATATTAGCTCCTTAGGAAAGAAAATTCAAATAGGCTGTTGTTAAGAATTCACTTTTTTGGAGTTGAGAAGATGGTTTTGCTTTCCTAGAAAACAAAAGGACCCGAAGTTGGAATCCCCAGTTCACACATAAAAATACCAGGGGATTATGGTACTACCCCACAATTCTGGTCCTTCAAAGTAGAGACTGGGGAATCCCAGACAAAGTAATAAGTAGGTAGAACAAGCCATGATGATTCTTATCACCTTTGTACTTCAACAAACACATCCTCTAGTGCCCTCTTGTACACATACACATGAAAGAAAGACAGACAGAAAGAAAGAAAGGAAGGAAGAAAGAAAGAAGAAAGAAAGAAGAAAGAAAGAAAGAAAAGAAAGAAAAAAAAAAGAAAGAAAGAAAGAAAGAAAGAAAGAAAGAAAAAAAGAAAGAAAGAAAGAAAGAGAGGGAGGAAAGGAGGGAGAGAGGGAGGGACGGAGGGAGAGAGGGAGGGACGGAGGGAGTAAGGAGGGAAGGAGGGAGAAAAGGAGGGAGAGAGAAGGAGGGAGAGAGGAGGAGGGAGAGGGAGGGAGGGAGAGAAGGAAGGAGGGAGAGGGAGGGAGGGAGAGAGAGAAGGAGGAAAAGAAAGAAAGAAAAAGAATTCAGTTAGTAAAACTGTTATTAATGAAGGGGGTGTTGGAGATGAGCTCTTTTCCATCAAAAATTATTTCTTCTTTTTATGAGAAAGAGAGATGGCCCAATGTTCAAGTTTTCAGAGTTCCAGATTCTTTTTTTGTGTGTACATACTAGAGTTTTATTTAATTACAAAGAAAAATGAAATTATGTCATCCACAAGAAAATTAATGTAACTAGAGATTAACACATTAAGTGAAATAACTCAGATTTGTAAAACAATATTGCATGTTTTCTTTTAGTGTAGACCCTGGATTTTATATAGATCCATAACATCATTTTTAAACATGATATGAAAGTAGAAATGAAATTGTTTGGATGAAGGAAGGGAAATGGTATGAGAGAAAAGAAAGGGTATAGGGGATGAATATGATAAAACTATCAAAAAATACTGAAAAGAGTGGCTTGAGCACCAATATGTGCTATTGGTAAAAGTAGACTTATTATAGCTTTTTCATTATGTCATTATGTAAATATTACAATATAAAATATGTGGCTTTGCTCTCCTTCAAGGAAATTATCCAAGATAATCAACAAGACAAGTGCATGATAATGTACCCAATTTTAGAATACTCTCTTCAGTATTGGTTAGAATAAAAAATTTAGGGTACATCTATAGCTAAATGCACAGTAATAAGAGATGGCTGAAATCAGTGATGGCACCTTCACATAATAACTGCCATCCAAAAAAGACATTAAGTTTCTATATTCATTGACATTAAAAAAATCTATATTTTAGATGAAAAAAAATCACATTTACAACATTATCTCATTAACAGAATATTATCTATGTATCTATGAAAGAAGATGTTTGAGAAGCATTTATTTACCAAAATAATAATAATAATATCTCTAAATAATATGATTTCACAGAATTTATGAACTTAATATTCAAAACTTTCTTTACTGGACAACAATTTTTTCTTTAGATATTTTGTTTTTTATTTTTTATTAATATTTAATCTTAATTACAAACATAATAAGTGGTTGTCTCAGCCTCCCCTCTCTTGCTCCTCTCCCCATCTCTTCCTCCCCTCTCTTCACCAGTCCATCCCTCTCTCACCGTTCACACCAATACAGACAACCTGAAGGGAACTCTGGGATCCACACAAGTAGACAGACAGAAGGAGAGGAGAGTTCCAGATTCTTATCATTGCATCCCACGGTCTTCCTCTCTGTTGTTAGTGTTGAACCTTTGAACTAACTGGACACAGTCTACACATGAACACAACCTTCCTACTCATATTTTTTCTGATTTTATTTAATATTGAATTCCTCAAAATATCAAAACGTTCCTCGAGAAAGATATTGTTATTGATTGTTATCATCATTCCTTATATTAAAATATACAGAATTGTATTTTCTGCATATTAAAATTTACAGAACTGTATTTTCATTTGCGAGAAACTTTACAAATGTTTTCAGAATTGAAGAATTCAAAGAAAGTAGAATTGCTAAGAATGTAATGTAAAAAAGAACAATAATACCATTGATTTCTTGAGAGCAAAGAGTTTTATCTTATAATTTACCTCTGATCAAATGCATAGTGCCATTGAGTTTAAGAAAAGCCAAAGAGAAGAAGTTGGAAGATTTGCTGATTAAGATATTTCACTTATTTGCAAACCCACTTAATGACACACTCAACGTAAATCTCTGTAATACCCATTATAATCACGAAGGCTTATATATAAGATAGAAGGGGAAAGAATACCTCAAAGGAAAGGAGACATGAACACACTTCAATAGAGAAATTAGGCCATGGTTTGTACTGCATGTAAGTAGCCACACATCTGATGCAGCTCACTCTCACTTGCCTTCCTATTCACTTGGTACTGAACAGGTTTAATCTCCCCAGTCAGGGAGGGTATAGGGGCTGGCAGATAGATGGTAACCAACCAGCATATAGGCGATTGGACCCCTTTCATTGCTGTGTCCTACTCCTATTCTTCCATCTACGTTTGGGTCTCTTATATTAAGATCTTCATTTAAACAGTGTTTTTATCTTCGGTTAGTAGATGACTTTGAAAACCAATCAGGATGCAGTCAAAGGCTGCACAAGAACAGCGAAAACTAAAACAACAACAAACTATAATCCAGAGGACTAAAGACCTTACAAGGTTCACCTGGAAGCAGATCAGCCAGATCTCTCCTCATCCTAAAGCTCAGGGACCTTGTGGAAGAGAGGTCAAAATTGTCAGAGCTTAAAGATAGAGAGGACAAATGATATGCAAGATTCAAGACAGGGCTGCATTTTATATCTGATAAAAAGTAACCATTTTGCAAATGGGTGATTGACCCGTCCCTCACTGTGGTTTCCTACTTTTTTTACATCTACCCTTGAATGTGCTCTTATAACAAGACTCCAGTTTAACAGCTTTTTGTATTCGGTCAGGGGGTGACATACAATGCCCATCAGGATGGAGTGAAGGGCATTGCAGGAGGAGCAAAACTGCAAAAGAAAGTCAACAAACCACAATCCAGAACTTCAGAGACTCTATATCAACTACCTAGAACTAGGCCAGACTAATCTCTCCCCATCCTGAAGCTCAGGGACATTTGCGGAAGAGGGGACGGTAAGATTGTAAGAGCAAAAGGATGGGAGGAGCAGTGATTTGCAAGATACTCCACACAAGTTAGGGCCGAAGCAATCATAATTGGACTTTGCATGCCCTGCGCAATGTCCAACACACTATTGACCTCACAAAGTCTAGCATCTGCAAAAGTCACCAAGATCCTTGGAGGCAAGGGATTAACAGCCACTGTAGTGTTTCTGTGTTAAGGGGAACATGGGAATGGGTTCAAGGAAATGCCACTGGGTCCTTGTATGTCATCAGAGAGGAGGGCCCAGAGGAGAGTCTGGCATGCACATTAAATGACTCTCTGGTGATTGGGGGGAGGCACTGGAGGATAGGGAGGGAGGGGTTAGGGGTTCGGGGGGGGGGAGAAGGGAGGGAGGGAAGTGGTGTACCTATTAAGTTTGTATGAGCAGAAATAATAATAAAAAATGTTAAAAAAAAAAAGACAGGGCTGCAATAGCCAGCATATAGCCATCCATGTGATTGGACCTTGTCTGACTTGCACAATTGCTGACACATCACCAACCCCCCCAAATCTAGCAAGGATCACAGGGAGAAGGCTACAGTCACTAGGATCTCTAAAGGCAAGAGGCTAAACAGTCATAATAGAGTTCCCATACTAGCAGGCAGCTCAAGAAGGGGGCCTCAAGCTATGCCACTGAGTCCTGAACCCTCATTAGTGTAGACAACTCAGAGGGAAATTCAGCAAATGCTCTGGAGGATGGAAGGAAGCAAGTAGGAAGCACTAAGAGAGGAGGGAACGAAAAGAGGTGGAGAGAGGGGGCAGTGGAATGGGGGACAACAGGGAAAAAGGAAGGAGGGAGAGAGAAAAAAGGGGTACCCATTGAGCTTGTACAACTAAGCAAAAATGTAATAAAAAGTCACAGAAAAGAGAGATTTCTCTTATTATTAAAACATTTTCTCTGCATGCTCTAAAATTTCACTATGATAATTTCCAAGCATATTCATAAGTTCATAAGACTGTTCTTTAGGTAATCATGAACTTCTTGAGTGGATCAATAGGTCTCAAGAGCATTTGTCAATTGTGTATTGAATGAAAAAGACTGAAGAGAAGTCCTTCACCTTCATCATCTCTTGAGATCCATCACTGAAATTGAGAGCTTTATTGAATGTGTCAATGGCATTTTACCTCTTTTTGTATATGAGGAATCATGTCATGTTTCTCTTTCCCAGGATGCAGAACTGTAAGACAAACATACAAAGAATATAATACACAATCCTGTATCGTTTCTGAGACTGTTTCTTGGACCCCAGTGTCCAAGACTTTGAGAGTTGGTCTCTTGTTGCAGGTCCACAGAATTTCTACAGAAGCTGTTGTTTTGCCTTTGGTGTGGATAGCTGTACCTTGTTTCGCTTTGTTCTAGAATAGTCTTTCCATTTTCTGGTTTTAAGGAAACTTCATTTATTAACTATTCTGTGCTTTCCATATGAATAAGTATACTTCTTATTTATTTTAAAGCTAATGTATTTTCATTATCAACATCCATTCCACATTTTTCTGGCATATCTCTTAAAGTTTCACATCAATTTCCGCATTTTGCACTTAAAGCGTCAGATTAGAATGCAGAGTTAGTTAAGGGCTAAAGTACAATGTGAAGATACTGGACCTTGTTCTGTGCTAAAAGTAAAAACAGATATTAAGTTGAAGAACAAAGTATGCTGTAGAGGATAGTGATGACCCCTTAATGTGTCTACTTTCAGTTTTGTAACGTTTGTTTATTTTTTTACATGTACATGTGTTCACAAGTACACTTGTGGCATGCATATGCCACACAGCACATATGAAGGTCAGATGACAATTACAGAAATCTGTTTCTTCCTTCCACCTTATGGATTCTGGGAATTAAATTCATGTCATCAGGCTTGGCGGCAAGTGCTTTTACCTATTAAGCCATCTTGATGACTCTGTCTCATTAATTTTATTTCAGATTTGAGATATTTGAATATTTTTCATAGTTTTCTCATAGCTTAAAAATGGAAATCAATATAACCAAGCAACCAAAAATAAGGATAGTATCTTATTCTATTGGTTAAGGCCCATGTTCTGGATCGCTATGTGATTACCATAGGTCCTCTGTTAATAACAGGGCCTTAGAAAGAAAATATTTTTTTGCAAGTTTCATTGCTGTGAGAGGAAAGAAACTTGGGTATCAGCATTTATTAAGCTAAAATAATTGTGTTTAACCTTTGTGCAAGATCTGAGTTCATGAAGATATTGAAAGCAGAGTTTAGATTATATTAGTCTGAATAGACTCTCTTTTTGCACATCTTCATACCTAAGAAGGCAATTATGACAGTTTGCTAACTGGACGCTCTATCACTATATCCTAACATGCTGGTCCATCTTACACATTTATACCAATCAACTTTACAGACATCTATTTTCCTTTCTTTCCAGTACAATGTCAAATGTTTTATCATTATACTTTGGCTCATAATAAATTTTAAAGATTTCTCATTTCATTTTCTCTTTCTTTATGTAGTCAACAAGTATTTCCAATCATCACTGGTAGCATAGCATGAGTTACTAGCCATAAATATATGTATGTGCAGTTGTGTCATTAATAATTTACAGTATATTTGTTCTTCAATTTAAATGACAATTCAAGAATCACCTTCAGAAATGTCTTTATTTCTCCTTGATCATATTTTTATTAAATCTAAATACAGTTCAATTACTCTTATGTATTTGATTCATATTTTTTGCTTATTTATAGATGCTCATCCACAATCTAGTTAACATTTTCCACTTATTTAATGATATTCATTCAGTTCTAATTATATTGTAATGACTGGTCGTTGCCAACTCAGTGTTGGATTCCCACCAGAAATTTTTAATGGTATGAATTTCTTACTTTTTTCAACATGACCATACTTGCAGTACTTCAGGATTTCTCTTCCTCTGTTATCTTTTCCATTGTACCAGACTCTTCAGCACATAGAACTAACACAGACATTTATGTGGTGCTATGCCTGTGGATATTTATAAGGGTTGTTTCTTTCCACTTACATTTTCAACATAAAATATTGATTGTCTGGGTGGACAAGTGACACTTGCAGCCACCAAGTACCATAGACTTTCTGACTTTTTTATTGTCATTGTACAAACCTAATTTTAAAACACTATCCATTATTTACTTAAAGTATTGGGAAGCAATATATAATTACATCATATTATCTTTCCTGATGGGTAAGAATGTACACTTAAAGCAATTCTGTCCAAGTCTGTACTCAATGCCAAATAACTTACGCAATGAAAATTTCAGAACATAATAAAGGTATAGAATGGAATTTTAATTTCCATCTAGAACAACTTTCAAGACACCGAACAGAACAATATTCTTCTTCCATAAAATTTATAAAGCCCTAATTTTAAGAAAAAGACAATTTAGATTTTCACCCTCCTCTCTTTTCTTTCAAAATAAGAGCAACATGCAGCTTGCTTACTTTTAGCTAATCATAGTGGGACAGTTCAGAAATACAAAGTTGTTACCTTCACATAGTTCTCTTGAAGGTTAATTTGAAGTGATGCTAATTCATTAAAGTTTAGCCAAAATCCAGAAAATAAATCTGTTAATGGCTTGGACCTGTACAGAACTTCTAAGCCACTACCAACCCCACCCAAAGGCCATCTAACATCATAGAAGATAGAGCAGTAAGATTATAAGAACCTGAAGTAGAACAGGTATGTAACCAAATACTGTCTCCCACACATGACAGGGCTATAGTAGGGATATTTCCACAAAACATGCACGGGAAATGTCCCTTTGACATTTCACTGTGGAACAGGAAAGATCTCAAGGGTCTCCAAGCCTTCTTGGGAGAATGATGAGGAATAATGCTGATAGAGAAGACATACAAGATGCTTTTCTCAGTGGTATACCGATTGAAATATGATTAGCACTCCAGCAAGTGCTTAGGCACATGCCTTCAAAGGCATGCAAGATGGAACCCAGTGGGCCACACATATGAAAAGTCTTGAAAATAGGAGCAGTCTGGCAGGGGAGAAAAAAATGTTGTAATGAGAAAAAGAGGGGTCTCGGACTGTGTTTTAAGGAGTGAAAATATCATAAATTTACTATAGTTATGTATGTAACACTAAAAAAAAACTAAATAAATACAAAAAGAAGTTTGGAGTTGAAGCCCAGAGCTAAAGATTGTCCAGGAAAATAGACTGAATGATCAATTTCTACCTTGTCCTGTGCCCTGCAGATCTTAAATTTCTGGAGGCACTGGAAAGGAACACAATTTAAACTTTAAGAATAGCTGAGATTTATGTGGAAAAGTTTGTGAGAAAACAGTAGATGGTATAATTCTTATCTCTAGTTCATGTTTGCTTAGGTGTCCTGATGAGTGCTTATCTATATAAGCTCGCCAGAATTAGTTTATTGAATGTCTTACTAAGTGCAAGATACCTGGGTAAGTTTTGCAAATGTCATTACTAACTATGGCACTACTAATTCAGGGAGACCTTAGCCTGGCTCCCTATGAACAAATCTGAACACATAGAGACATGCCCCAGACATGTACCAATAGAGAACCATGCAGGCAGAGGGATGAACAACCAATGGGAAGCAGCCATCTAACTTGCCCCTGCAAAGGACACCTAGTAAACAGTTAAATGATTGGTGGCTGTCCCCTGGAGCGGAGGGATGGCAACACCTGATTGGACCCCTTGACCCTATATAAGCTTAAACACCTCCTTAATGAATGCATCTGCAGTAAACTCACCCATTGCCTGCTTCTCACTGGCGGGGATTCAGCAACAATTAACAATTTTTATAATAAGACATTTTTTTTTATTATTGAAAGAAGTTTTCATTGTATAAGTCTTAGGTTTATGGTGAGGTTTTCCAATTATTTATTTTTGAAACCCTAGTGAATGTAATTGTCTCCATCATGTTTTACTCCTTGTTCATCTTTGGTGTACAAGAAGTCTCCTCATTTTGTATGTTAATTTTCTAACCTTTCACATTGATTAAAATATTTATTGTTTCTTGCAGCCTCAAGGTAGACCTTTTGGGGTCTTTTAGGATATAGAAACAAATCATCTGCACATAATTGATACCTTAATTATTTCTTCCTTACCAATTTGTAGATTAGCATACTCTCTATTTCTCTCCCTCTCTCTCTCTCTTTTTCTCCCCCCCCCCTTTTTCTCTCTCTCTGGCCTATTATTCTAAGACTCCAAACACTATGTGAAATAGACACAGTGACAATGAACAACTTTGTCTTGTTCCAGATCTGAGTAGGATGCCTTCTAGCTTTTACTGTTTAGAACTTTGTGTGCCATTTACATTTTGCATATAGCATTTACATTAAAAATGTTTAACGAGAGCTGGAGAGATGGCTCAAGAGTTAAAACTCTGCCTCACAAGTAGAAGGTCCTGAGTTTATATCTTGGGTCTGATATAAAACACCAGGCTGAAACAGGCTACACATTTTACTTCCTGATCTGGTGGACAAAGCCTGGGAAATCCCAGAGAAAAGCAAGAAAGAAGTAGAAGCAATCCAGGATGATTCTTGAAGTCATCTTGGTACTCCACAGAGACACACAGTGCCCTCTGGTACACACACACACACACACACACACACACACACACACACTAAAAATTTAAATAATACTTAATGATATCTTTTAAAATGTCTTGAGTTAATAAATGACTTAATAAATTGTTATTGAAAGTAAGCATTGGTTTCCATGTATATCTTTTCCCCAGTGACAGTTTTGATTAGAACTTAGAATTGGATTCCAGCTCTGCACAGGCCAGTGACTTCCAAAATTAAGTTTTTTAAAAATTAAGTTTATTTGAAAAATTTGTGTTTGAGTGATAGCATTTATAATGTAGTATTGTGTTGCAAACTAAATTTTCATATTATCAAAATTTGTCATTAGTTGCTAACATTTTAGCAGGGTGTTTAAGAATTATAATTTAAGGTTTCAATCATTTCTGTTAATGTTTTCTCATATTATAACCTATTTAATTGAAAAGATTATATGTGAATTAGTTATACCCATAAATGTATGCATATTTGTCAATTTGCAGGAAGAGAGAGACAGGGATAGAGGTATATTTTTGGTATAAACTGTACATTGTATTTTTTTGAGCAAGCTGATTCCTATCAATGCGTAGTGGACATGGATCACTTTCATGACTATCATAAACTGAGTCCTTTAAACTGAATACATGATAAATTCCTTCTCTAAGACTTCTGCAGTATAAGCTACCTTCAGGATGTTCATTCATTTATGAAGGTTTAGGTTTGCTTCCCTGAGCTGGAGGAAAAATTGCAATTCATGATACCAAGAAATGAGCATAGACTTCTTGTCATGCAACATTGAATTTGTGAATCTAACCTGAATATATAATGTGAGTTTCCTAAATTCGTTGGCAAGTTCCTCTTTTATGAAATCACTGAAGCTCAAGGCTCTATTAGATACACTTGTTGACACTTGGATGCCTTAAAAATGTACCTGTTCACTGAAGAAAATGATAAAATAGACAGAGCATTTGTAGAGTTTAACAGTGTTTGCAGCCTCCTAGTCACATTATGCAACTCTCATTAAGAAATTTCAAGACACTGACATGAAGAATATACTTATAATTGCACAGCTTGTCAGCAATGAGTGCATATACAGGACTTAAAATTTTAAATAGACTCTGATCACTCACTATAATGTGATTTACTCACATGAAGTTGTTAGGTGTTGGTGTCTGTTATTTCCTTTTCGCCAACTGAATGGTGATGGTTTGTTTTACATCACAACATTAGAATGAAATAGGATTAAAAAAAGAATGATAGTAATGTTATAATGTATTACAGCAGCCTTACAGTGAATGTGCTAGTAAAACATATAGTTGTCATTTGGGACTGAACCAAAACAATCCTGGTTGTTTCTCAATGGACTCTCGCCTATTGTGTTGTGTTGGGTTGGGACATAAGCAATAGGGTTATAAACACTACCTTCCTGTACTATATTCTCATTTAATAGAGATGAATACTAGTGTGTGCAGTTCAATGCATAAGATAAGGGGAACTGTGAATGGAATGATAGTCCTGAATCCCTGTGCTAGATCTGCATGATCTCAGAATCCTACCCCTCAGACTCTAGCACATGATGGTCAATATCTATGAATCTATGCTGAATGGAATAATGTCATGCAGGCATTCAGGTGTCATTAGACAAGTGTTCCCGCTCTTCATAACTGTTCTCTCCCCAGGAATTATTAATTAATTAAGAGATCTATTTGAAGGTGTGACCTATGAAAGTATGACTTACTTTTATAGTTGATGGTAAAAAAGGAATGTAGCTCAAGGTGACCAATGCTATTCAAAGCTGATGTCTCAGATAAACCCATTTCAACCTAGGTTTACCATATATCATTCATCGGCAAACTTTGACATAGGATTATATCTCCAGTTATAGAAACATTCTGTTTGAATCAGAATTTGTTTAAATAATGATTAAATATTGGCAGTGCTTTCTATTTTTAGATGAAATAAAGAAGCACATTGACATGGTTCCCTTCGAAGATTCTCTATGTTTGTTTCAGTGTTTCCCCAACTCTCTCTTATTGTGAAGAATCTAACTATGAGAAGAAAAACAATTTATAGGTATGTGGAAAGTGGAATTTTCTTCCTTAAAAATATAAATGCTATGGCATCTGTGTTAAAATGGATATTTTGGCACTAAATTTCAGTGACAGCCTTATGAAACCCTTCTTCAGTTAAGATAAATGCCATTATCTAGGCTAGAGAGCCTTCTGGACCAAAGTCATCAGCTTTTTTTTTTTTTTGATCCTCATGAAACTGGAAGATCAGCTTCCAAGAAGCAAAAGCAGATCACCATAGCTTTGCTTGTCTGATAGTCTCTATAGCCCCTCCTAACTGTTGAAGGGAAGTGATGTCCCGTTAACAGCTGAGCTTAAGCCACAGAGGATATTCCATAAACAACAACTTTTAAGTTCCTCTTGACATTTTGTTTTCACATCTAAAGGAAATGCTTTGAAATACAGTTTATGTACCATAAGAGGGTATGCATCTAAGTTAGCTGTTTAAAATTTGATTTCTGAATGTCCTAGAAAATTATTTTTTTAATTATTGCATTTTCAGATGACCACCCTTATTTCTTAATAAGAAATTGACTCTTTTCTAAAATTGCAGAAGGCATTTGCTCTTATATTCCTAGAAATCACCTCTTATGAATCAATTCCAATTCCAATTCTGCACCCAAGAAAAGGAAAGAGATCAGAGTTCATGTCTTGAAACTGTTTGGAAGATGAAGGAAGCAGAGAAATAGGAAATGCAAGATGATAGATGACCTGATAGGATTTAAAATTTGGCTTGTAACTCTTGTGATTCATTGGTAAAATGCTTGTGTAACATGTTTAAAACTCTGAGTTTGGTTCCCAGTATCTCACTATAAATGCAAATGAATAGGAAATAAAATTGTTAAATGCAACTGTTAAAAGTTTTCATAATAATTTATTTTGGATTATATTTTAGGACATAGCAAAATATCCTTGGACTAATATAAAATAATCATGCTATGATTCATTTCATTTCTGCACAATGTGATCTGGTAGGTAATAAGTATAGGCTCTTATATCTCTTTACACTTTATTTTTAAACAGGACTTTTTCAATTTACCTGAATGATGAATTTCTAGAAAAATGTATATTGGTTAGTAGTTTTTGAACAAATATTTACAATATGCACGAAGAAACCATATATAACTTAAGTTATGGCAAAAATAATAGTGACATGTAAAATATAAATATTTTCCATTGTAATTCAATAAGTTTTGAAAAGTTTTGAAAATATTAAATTACGTTATTTGAACCAGAAGTCTAATTTTTTCTATTTTTGAAAAAGTTAAATTTAGCAGCAGCAAACTTCATAAACTCTTCATAGTCACAGTAAAACTTTGGCTGAAGTAATAGATCAGTCAGTCAGAATTGTGCCTGATTTTTAAGTGTGAAGTTCTAAATTTCATCCTCATGACCCAAAAATGCCTCCAAAGTGCATGCTTATAATCATCCTGGTGGGTAGCTGCAGACAGGATCCTGGTGGGTCACTGGCTGGCTAGTCTACTAATTTTTGAGCTCCAGGAAAATGAGACAACCTGCCTGAAAGAAGAGAACAAAATTCCGGAGAAGAGCAACTGTAGTTGTCCTCTGCTTCCCCTACATACACACAGACACATAGGTATGTACACACATGTGCATTAAAACTAGAATAGATGGGGAGATGGTATAGTGATTAACTTGCCAGTCCCACAAGCATGAGAACCAGAGTTGGAAACTATAGATCTCATGTACAATGCTGGGCAAAAGTGTTGTGTTCTGCTTTTAATTTTACCCTTAGAAAGCCAGTGTATGGATCCCCAAAGTAAGCTGGCTAGTGAGACTAGCCTTGTTATCAAGCTCTGGATATGAACAGAGAGGTTGCCTGAAAAAGAAAAAAGTGGGAGTGATCCAAGATTATCTATTATATTAATCTCATGCTCACTTTCACACATATGTGTACTTAAACATGCCCATGCATGCACATCCACACTCAACTGCACACGCATCTGCACTCACACACATGCAAACACATATTTAATTACCCATATATATGATATATATGGAAGTGAAAATAAACAGATAAAAAATACAACATAATTCTTTAAGACTACAAGACTACAACATTAAATATTTCTGAACAATTCTATGAAGTCTTTAAGCTTCTGTGATTTCAATTACTGCCTGATAACCCTTTGGGTAAAAACACAATTTGTATGTATTTAATTCATCATAATTTATTAATCAAATGATTTTTTTGTTTCTTTGTTTTTTAAAATATTTATTTATTTATTTTTATTTCCATTCATACAAACTTAACAGGTACACCAGTCCCTTCCCTCCCTCCACCCCCCAACGTCCTGTGCCCCCCTCCCCTCCCCCTTCTTCCCCATCCTCCAGTGCCTCCACCTCCCATACCAGGAGCATCCTTTAATAAGCATGCCAAACTCTTCTCTGGGTCCTCCTCTCCGATGAGATGCAAGGACCCAGTGGCATTTCCCAGAACTGTTTCCTGTGTTCCCTTTAAGCTTACGAACACTACTGTGGCTGTCAATCTCTTGCCTCCAAGGATCTAGTGCCTTTAGCAAACACTAGACTTTGTGGGGTAAATAGTGTGTTGGACATTGCGCAGTGCATGCAAAGTCCAAATGTGATTGCTTCGGCCCTAACTTGTGTGGAGTGTCTTGCATATCATTACTCCTCCCATCCTTGTGCTCTTACAATCTTACCGCCCCCTCTTCCGCAAATTTCCCTGAGCTTCAGGATGGGGAGAGATTAGGCTGGCCTAGTTCCAGATGGTTGATATAGAGTCTCTGATGTTCTGGATTATGGTTTGTTGATTTATCTTTTTCAGTTCTGCTGCTCCTGCAATGCCATTCACTCCATCCTGATGGGTATTGGATATCACCCCTGGCCAGAGATAAAAACCTGTTAAATTAGAGTCTTGTTATAAGAGTATATTCAAAGGTAGATGTAATAAAAGTAGGAAATCGCGGTGAGAGAGGGGTCAATCACCCATTAGCGATATGGTTACTTTCTGTCTGCCAGACTTTACGCCCTCCCCTTCTGGTAAGATGATACCCCATCAGTTGTAAATGATCAGGAAGGAAAGTCTGTGAACTTAACCAGGTGTCTCATTACTTACTTGCAGTCCTTGATGATGGTCTATTTTCTCTGCTGTAATATGGTCCCCTCTCTCCTTGTTTCTGGTGTGGCCCTCCTTCCCCATCCCTCCTGTTCATAATCCTTGCAATTACTGTGGGTATTACAGAGATTTATCTTTGAGTGTCTCTAAGTGGGTTTGGTACTAGGAGCCACCTATTAGGGAATACATATGGCACTTAATTTTCTGCGTCTGGGATACTTCACTCAGTATAATTGTTTATAATTTCATCAACTTCCCAACAAATTCCATTAATTCATCATTTTTGATGGCTGAGTAGTACTCCATTGTATAGATGTACCACAGTTTCCTTATCCACTCATCAACTGACATTTGGGTTGATTCCATCACTTTGCTATTGTAAACGGTGCTGCTATGAGCATGGCCGTGCTCGTGCTATCGAGGTGAATTTTTGCTGTATGGGGGGTTACTCCCAAAGTGGAATCACAGAGTCATATGGCATTTCAATCTTTAATTTCTTTAAGAATCTCCACAAAGCTCACCAGAGTGGCTGTATTAGCCTGCATTCCCACCAGCAATGTAGGAGAGTTCCCCTCTCTCCACATCCTCTCCAGCACATGTTGTTGTTGTTCTGTGGATTTTTGCCATCCTGACCAGGGTGAGATGATATCTCAGGGAAGTTTTGATTTGCATTTCCCTGATGGTTAAGGATGTGGAACAATTTTAAGATATTTGTTAGACATTTTAATTTCATCCCTGGTAAAGTTTCTTTTAAGTTCCAGGGCCCATTTTTTAATTGGGCCATTGGTTTCCTTGGTGTTTAGTTTTCTAAGTTCTTTGTGCACTCTGGATAATAGAGCTCTATCACATATGTGGTTAGTGAAGATTTTCTCCCATTCTGTGGGTTGCCTTTGAGCTTGTGTTACAGGGTTGCCTTTGAGCTTGTGTTACAATCTCTTTATCTGAACAGAAGCTCTTTAATTTCACAAGATCCCAACTGTTGAGAGTTGGTAGCAGTGACTGTGCCCTTGGATGTCTGTTTAGGAACTGTTGGCCTAGCCCAATCATCTCGAGGGAGTTCCCTACCCTTTCACCTATGGTTTTTATAGTCTCTGGCCTTATATCAAGGTCCTTGATCCATTTGGAATTAAGTCTTGTACATGGTGACAAGTACGGGTCCAATTTTAATCTTATGCAGTGGAGATCCAGTTTTGCCAGCACCATTTGATGAAAATACTGTTCTTTTTCCATTGGACTTTTTGGACCCCTTTGTCAAAATCAAATGGCTGTAATTTTGTGGGCTTATATCTGGGGCTTGACCCCTTATCCTTTGATCTGTGTGTCTATTTTGGAGCCAGCACCAGGCTGTTTTTATAACTATGGATTTGTAGTATAGACTAAGGTTTGGTATGGTGATACCTCCAGCAGTGTTTTTGTTACTCAGGATTGTCTTTGCTATCCTGGGTCTTTTGTGCCTCCATATGAATTTTGAGAATGTTTGGTCAACTGCTTTAAAGAATTGCTTTGGGATTTTAATTGGTATAGCATTGAATCTGTATATTGCCCTTGGTAGGATGGTCATTTTTACGATGTTGATTCTGCCAATTCAGGAACATGGGAGGTCTTTCCACCTTCTGGTGTCTTCTGCAATTTCTTTCTTTAGGGTTTTAAAGTTTTCATCGTAAAGGTCTCTTACTTCCTTGGTTAGGTTTATACCAAGTTATTTCATTTTTTTAGGGGCTATAGTAAATGGGATTGTTTCAGGGCTTTTTCACTTCTTTCATTCTGAGCATATAGGAAGGCACTGATTTTTGTACATTTATTTTGTATCCTGCCACCCTGCTGAACTTCTCAATTAGTTCCAGGAGCTTCCTGGTGGAGTTTTTGGGATCCCTCATGTATAAGATCATGTCATCTGCAAATAGGGATAGCTTGACTTCTTCCTTGCTGATTTAAATCCCTTTTATGTCCCTTTCTTGTCTTATGGCTTCATCTAATATTTCAAATACAATATTGAATAGAAGTGGTGAGAGTGGACAGCCTTGTTTAGTTCCTGATTGAAGGGGGAATGCTTCCAATTGTTCCCCATTGAGTATAATCCTTGCTGTGGGCTTGTTGTATACAGCTTTTATTATATTGATAAAGGTTCCTTCCATTCCAACTTTCTCTAGGGTTTTGATCATAAAGGGCCGTTGGATTTTGTCAAAGGCTTTTTCTGCATCTATTGAAAGTATCATGTGGTCTTGGACTTTGGACTGGTTTACATGATGAATTACATTTATTGATTTGCGTATGTTGAACCAATCTTGTGTGCTGGGGATAAAGCCTACTTGGTCCCCATGAATGATCTTTTTGATACGTTTTTGAATCCTATTTGCTAAGACTGTTGAGAATCTTTGCATCTGTGTTCATCAGAGAGATCGGCCTATAGTTTTTTTTTAAGTGCATCTTTATTAGATTTTGGGATTAAAACGATATTAGCTTCATAGAAGGAATTTGGTAGTGTTCCTTCCTTTGCTATTTGATGGAGCAGTTTAAGCAGTATTGGTGATATTAACTCCTTAAATGTCTGGTACAACTCTGTGCTGAATCCATCTGGTTTTTGGTGGGACTTTTTTGGTGGGAAGATTCAAGATTACTTCTTCGATTTTCTCAAATGTTATAGAACTATTTAAATAATTCACAACTTCCTGATTCAATTTATATAAGCTGTGTTTCCTTAAGAATTCATCCATCTCTTTTGTGTTGTCAAATTTCATAAAGTATAAGCTTTTGAAATATGATGTTATAATTCTCTGGATTTCTTGGGTATCAGTAGTGATAACTTCAATTTCATTTCTAATTTTGTTAATTTGGGTTTTCTCTCTCTTGCTTTTGGTTAATTTAGCTAGGGGTGCATCAATCTTATTGATTGTTTCAAGGAACCAGCTTTTTGACTGGTTGATTTTTTCTATCGTTTTCTTAATCTCGATTTCAGATATTTCTCCCCTTATTTTGCTAATCTCCTCTCTTCTACTACTTTTGGGATCAGATTGCTCAAGTTTCTCCAAAGCCTTAAGCTGCATCGTTAAATTATTTATTTCTGATGTTTCCATTTTTCTGATGTAGGCATTAAGAGCTTTGAACTTACCTGTCAGGACAGCTTTCATAGTGTCCCAGAGATTTTGGTAAGTTGTATTTTCATTATTGTTCACTTTATTATTGTTCACTTTCAGGAAATCTTGAATTTCCTTTTTAATTTCTTCCTGAATCCAGTCCTCATTCAACATCATAGTGTTAAGTTTCCAGGCGTTAATGTATTTTCTGTCGTTCGTTGTGTTGTGGATGTCCAGCTTTAGGCCGTGGCAGTCTGATAGGACACAGGCTAGAATTTCACCTTTCCTGTATATGTAGAGATTCATTTTGTGGCCCAATATGTGATCTATTTTGGAGAAAGTTCTGTTTGCTTCTGAGAAAAATGTGTATTCTTTGGTGCGTGGATGAAAGGTTCGATAAAAATATGGAATGCTTCATGAATTTGCATGTCATCCTTGCACAGGGGCCATGCTAATGTTCTCTGTATCGTTACAATTTTAGTATACGTACTGCCGAAGCGAGCACTATTAATCAAATATTTGATCTAACTATAGAGCAAGCAGATAAGAGGCAGGAGTAGACATGGGAGATAAAAGAAACAGAATCTGATACTTAACTGTGCTAAAAATTACAAAAACAATATTTTTATCATTAAGCGTGTGCACAAAGATAAAAACAACAAATGTTGCAATTTTATCTGAATTTTCTTTTTTAATTTAAATTTTTTTCTCTCTCCTCCCTTCATCAATCCATCCCACTCCCTCCCACTTAATTTTTTTGCTATTTCATCATAATTTTAAATTTTTTTTCTCTCACATTTTATTTTTTCTTCTAATCATACAAACTCAATAGGTACCCCTCCCCAGTCATTCCCCCATGTACTCCTCCTCTTTCCCCTTCCTTTCACCCCCTCCCTCTCTCCCCCTCTCCCAGGGCCTCTCCTTTCCTCCCTTCCATCCCCTGGAACATCCTTTTGTGTGAATGCCAAACCTTCCTCTTTGTCATCCACCCTAGTGAGGGTTCAGAACTCAGTGGCATACCCCTGAGCCCCTTCTTGGTCTCCCAGTTAGTATGGGAACTCTATTATGACTGTTAATCTCTTGCCTCTAAGGATCCTACTACCTGGAACCTTCTCTCCTTTGATCCATGCTAGACTTTGGGGAGTTGTTGACATGTCAGCCAATTGTGCAGGTCAAGCAATGTCTAATTCTGGCTGGTGCAGCTCTAACGTGTCGAGTATCTTGCATATCCTTGGTCCTCCCCATCTTTAGGATCTTTTTTTTAATACATTTTTTATTGTTTCCGCTCATACAAACTTAATAGGTAGACCAGTTCCCTCCATCCCTCCTTCTCCCCCTGAACCCCCTGCTCTCCTCCCTCCCTCCCCATCCCCCAGTGCCTCCCCCCAATTCCCAGAGAGTCCTTTATTGTGTATGCCTAACTCTCCTCTTGGTCCTCCTCTCCGATGACGTACAAGGACCCAGTGGCATTTCCCTGAACCCTTTCTCACTTTCGTTTCTTCCGCAAGGTTCCCTGAGCTTTAGGATGGAATTCCCTCCCACTTTAAAACTTTTTTTCTCCTACTGTTTTCAAACCAGAAATAACTTTTAAGATACATCTGAAAGACAAATAAAATCAGTCAAAAAACAGAAATTTGCTTCTGGTTTTACAGAAGAAAGTTGGGTAACACAAATTAGAGCCAAGGCAAGAGAATGGTAAAAACAAACAAATAAAAGAGAAAACCCGTGTGTTAAAACTAGCTTTTTTTTTTTTTCAGAAAAATTCCTAGAAAAAAGGAAAAGAAATTTTACAGAGTGTCAATGCCAAAAGAGTAGTTTGGTACTGCTTATGAAAATGGACTTTAGTTTGACATATCAGAGCCAGTAAATTGATAAACTACAACTTTTATGTATAATATAAGCTACAGCTTTTAGGTGTGATATACTTGTGGATTATTACAATAACAATCAGATTGCCATTAATACATATAGTGAAGAACTAAGTAATTATAACACCATCTATAATAGGTGATTTTTTCAGTCATAAAAATATCATGGCATATTTGTGTTTGCCATTTTCCACCAGTAAATTATTCTTAGCAATAATAGGTAAAACTTCCATGTGAAATATGCTGGAGGCAACCAACCCAATTTTGCTTTTCAATCAGAACTATACAGATTTTCACTTCTTCCAATCACTCTTAGGAATTCCACAAAACTAAAATTAATGCTTTTTCAAAAATTGTAATTGATATATAATGGATTAACATGATTAATAATTAATTCCAAAAATTACATTAGTCAGTCAAACTATATTGCATGATACAAAGATGTTAGCATGTTCTGCTTATAGTTATTAAATTATTTAAAGCATTCAATGAATCATTTCATTCAAAACAAATAAATCATATTCATTACAGGATGGTCTCATTCTGTATGTTGTGGAGATGAATAGGGTTGGAGAAAAAAGAATCAAAGAAATTCTATTTGACTCTCAAAAAATATGATAAAATCCTGCCTTAAGTAATGCAGAAAATTCCTCTCACTCTGCATTCTATTGAGATAGATTTAATGTCAGTTTCATAAAATAATGAATTGAATGTTAGAGAAAATGCATAATGGAATAAGATTTTTCCTTTAACAGAGAAGTCACAGTGCTGTTTGGAACTGATGGATACATAACATCACTGAAAAACATTTAATTTGTATATGTGTAAGAGAAGAATCCTATGGATCATTAAACTTTTGTATTCCTAACATTTTTGACTCTAGCTGAAAGATACCTTTTGTTCCACTTTGTTGTCAGATATGTTTCTCAGAACAAAATAGAAAATAACATTACAACAGCTTCTATTTGCTGTTGGACACATTAAGGGTTTGTTGCTCAAGGACTTTCACATTCTAGGATATCTCTGATGACTGACAAATGATTCTTCAGAGTTTTAAACTTGAATTTCTTTCCTACTAAACTCTACCAGATAGGGAATATTTGAAACAACTGTTCGAATTAAAAATGTAAATGCAGCCATTTAACTCTCCTTCCAAGGATAGTTCAGGATTACCTTTAATCTTGCTGGTAGAACTATTTAAGACTCCATAAATCCTCCCCCAGAAATTATAAACTTAAATTATAAGTAAGAGTACTAGGACAAATGAAAAATCTCTGAGATTACATTGACATTTTCATCTTAGGTCTAATGAATTATTTCTATTACACTAGTGTGCATATCATTTGGATGATGTGTCTGCCCTGGTTCATTCCTTCTTCTGGAAAAACTGGGGCCTTCAACATTGAGTCAATAGCTGAATTTCTCACTTGGAAACACTGTTACATAGGGAGGTGGAATGGAATGCAAATATAAATAAGAGAAAGTAAAATAGTTCAATAAATATGTTTCAGCTTTTTTTTTACCTGTTCTAAACATGTAGTGAACACCTTTTTAATTTTACTTGTCCATAGAATGTGCCTGAAGGCTTTGTTTGTCTTACCAATATATCCTCAGAGTTAGCATTCGCTTTCATGAAAATTGAAAGTAGAATACCAAAGCAAGTCTACAAAGTGGAAAGTTTTGACCTCAGAAAGAAGAAATGTTGCTACAATATCAAATAATGTGAATGGATGGGGAGGCTTTATGCTAGATGAAAAACTGAAAAATGCTCTATGGTCATTTGTATACCTGGAAACTTCGGAACAAAACAAGGATTACCCAGGAAAGAATACTGGGAAGATGTGTTAAGCTGAATGAATCACCAAGATTAAAATACAACATGAGTATAGCTACAATGTTATGTCATAAAATAGAAATTGGTTAAGAGAGCATATTTTTCTGTCCTTTTAATTTACATACACAAAATAGTATTTACGTAAGAGGTCAGATATATATTAGTTTAATGACAACTAATTTATATAGATACATAAACTATGTTGTACATATTGAATAAATACAATCAAAACAGTTTTTGCGGGTATTTATGATCAGTGCTTACCTAGCTTACCTGAATGGATTTTCCAGAGTGGGATCAGCACAAATTAAATCAGTCTGGGTCAAGAGGAACTCCTGGAAAAGCTGAAAACAAGTCAAATTTAGGAATTTAATCCTTTATGTATCATGAAACTGGAGGGTGACATTGCACATATATATGGCATCATATACATTGTGACTGACTACAGCTACCAGCAAGATCAACAAAAGGTGGGTTCATCACCAACACAGCCCCATCAATTTTCAAATATGCTAATATGTCTTAAGGGCCTCAAAAGAACAGGAAGAAAACACCTTGCCCTCTGGCCAGTTTTGGAAGAGAACTACCCTGTCCCCTTCCAGGTAGGCCAGCAGGAGGCAGATCTCTACTGTAGGCACAGGAGATGTCCTGATACCATTGGCCACCAGGGGTGTCCCATCAATCACCTCAAGAAGCTAGAGCCTTAGGCTTCAGTGTTCCTGTCATGGTTTGAAATGTGTCCCCCACAGTCTCATGTGTTTGTCAAGGTCATGTCACCTTGAGAGGTGGAGCCTTGCTGGAGGAAGGCAGTCACAAGGGGTGGGCCTTGAGGTGGATTAGTCCCACCCTACCTCCAGGAGAAGTCTGCAGTTCTCAGCTTCCAAGATGTCTGCAGTGACTTAGCCTCCTCCAGCTGTGACCAGCCAGCCATTCCACCTCTGCTTTGAGAGACTGTACCTTCCCTCTGGAATTGTAAGCTGAATAAACCTCCCTTTTCCCCTTAAGTTGATTGATTTTGAGTGTTCTCTCACAGTTAAGAGTAACTCTTCCAGTTCCCTACATGTTGTTCACAAAATACACAAACATTATGGTATAGAATCATCAATATTTGAATTCACAATGAATGTCTGTTGAAAATATTAAGACATTTAATATTCTTGCAGGTGTATTGCTGAGTTCTTAAAACTAAGTCTATTCTCTTGGAATTATAATCAGATTTCAATAAAATTCTCCAGTAAGTAAAATTTATTAAACAACTAACAATATGTAAAAGTATTTGTCCAAGACAAAGATAAGAAATGTGCATGTGTATAAGAAATGTGTATGTGTGTGTGTGTGTGTGTGTGTGTGTGTGTGTGTTAAAAGAACAACCAATGTTCATGTCCATGGTCATAATATACATGGAGAATATTTTATCATTATGATTATTTTGAATTCTGTGTATTTCATATTTTAAAATTATCATCTAGAACTTGCACAGAGATAGTTCTATTTTTGTCCAATGATTTCCCTTGGATTTTCCATAGGAAGCTCAGGTTTTCAGAAACAAATATAAAAGGGATAAAAGCCAAGCAATGTTCACTAATTACTTATTAACACTCACACTCACACACACGCACACAGACACACACACACAATACACTGCAGTGTGGGGATTACATTTTTGAAATGTTATTGTTCCTTCTTACTAGATTTGCTTGATCAGCGATTTTTGCAATTTTTCATATGTTTTAAATATTTCATATATTTGAGAGAAACAGAAGTCTTGCTTACTACATAACACATGTGGAGTTCACAGGAAATTTATTAGAAGCAGTTTCTCTCTTTCCACTCCAGCATCAAATTATATTTTTGTAGTGATTTTATTATACTGTGGTAAATTTTGAGAAATGTAATAATTTGGAAAGTTGGATTGTTAGAATTTCCCCCAAAGTCTGAGTTTTAAATCATAAATGAAACATAGTTACAAAAGGACTTTGTTACTGACTTCATGTTAATAAAGCACACACATACACACACACACACACACACACATAAACTATTTTTTTATTGCTTGGGCTGATTTCTGAACTTCCAGATACCAAGTAGTTTTTCTTGCTCTGGAATTGTTGGTGGAGTAACAAGGTAGCATTCAAAGTTCTTGGAAAACAACTAAAACTAATTAGAAAGCTGACTTTGATGTGTGTCCTCTTTGAAAATGGCATTGCATGTCCCCTGAGGAAATAAGATGTTTCCTGCATATTTCAAATGAAAATGAACACCAAAAATTCAAATTTTCACTGAAGAAAGCAACTGCATCAGGAGTTTAAAATCGACCTTAGGAGAGAAAAAGGTAAATATAACACTGGTGAGAAGGGTCTCAGGCATGTGAGGTGGACAAGCGCTCTTGCTGACACTTGCCCTGTTCATATCAAATAAACATTCACAAAGTAACTGACATTTATACACAGACTTCTTTTTGATATTAAGAAATTAATGTGTGAGTACATATACTGTGAATTATTCTGTGCTTTTTGAATGCATGGAATGTTTCCCTCTGGATAGAAAATATGGAGACATAATTTCTAATGCTCAAATTGCAATTTAAGATTGTCATTTAGTAATGGAAGCATCAGAAATACTCACTAAAATCCTAGTCATCAACTGATACCTGTTTTTTATTTCTAAAAATAGTTTCTTCCTAACAATGATTCAAAATTATCATGAGTCCATTCAGTTATAAAAGTCTTTTCACATTTGTCTAAAAAGGAATATCTTATGCTTTTGCTTGTGACTTGCTTTTGGTGTCTAAGCATAGCAACTTTTGAATTCTTCTTGTTTCATATGGATCAAGTTTGCTACCACTCAACTTGGCAAGGATACTGTGTCGACATGCACTGACATCCACCAATCCTGTCACTCTGACATTAATCTCATCCCATTTTCTATCTTTCATTAGTTATCTATCTTTACCCATGGGTCATGTGGCCTATTCTTGCTAATTGGATTCATTTCAAGGAATTTGACCTATCAGTACACATTGGATTTGAATTAGGGTCATTTAAAAGAAGAACATTTGTTTTCACAGTGAATTTAGAAGATGAAAACTTTAACAATTAAGAGATTTCCTGAGTAAGAGTTCACTTTTAATCATAGCTGGAAAAAAGAAAGGTTGGACTATTTTTCCTCTATTCACCTACACTTTTTGATCTTCGTAGATCTTCTTTTCAGCAGAAATTATCTGAGTGCCTAACCTGCACCCTTTACACAAGAATCTATGCCAAGTCCCACGTTTACTTCTTTCTTTTAATAATTTTACTCTTGCGCATCCCTTATCACATTGAGTTTGCCCTTGGAATAGATGGCAAAGCTCTAAGTGAGGGTTTAATTATAGCCATTTAGAGACAACTTAAAAACTCCTGTCTAATTTACTTCAGTTCTAAAGTAGAGTCTGGGTGAGAGTTTTAAAACTACTAATAGAGTAGATGCTTAAAGGGAGATTTGTACTGTTAAAAATTCTTTTCAAGGAGAAATAAAAGAATGAAACTGAATTTTCATAATTTAAATCACGTTAGCAACCCTGGCATAGAATTTTGATTCTTTGGTGTGATTTCATGTTAACTTGCCTATGCTTTTTGCAGCTCTAGAGTGTAGTTTTATAAGATGGCTTCCTGCCTGACTTCTGCCATGCATCTGCTTTAGGTGCATGTGTGTGTGTGTGTGTACCTATGTACCTCTATTATACTTATTTCATAAGAGCCAATATTAGCCAATTTTATCACTAAAAAATATACCATTAAAAACCTCACAATAAATAAAATATTTTGAGTTATGCGTTACCCACATTTGAAAGAAATCACAAAGATATTTTGATAAATTTTGTATGCCTAGGATTTCTCTTAGTATCTGAGAGTCAGTTTTGCTCTTATGGATTGCTAACCAAGTAAAATAATATAATAATAAGAAGAAAAAGCTGTCAGGTAAGTGCTACAAGTGTTTAGATGGATTTTTATTTAAGTGCTAAAGCTCTAACCTCTCAAAAAATGAGTTCTATTTTTTTTTTTTTTTGCAAATTGTAAGATGGAAACCTATCTCCAGTATAACAAAAAGTCAAAGAACTAATTGCAACTTTAACAATATGGAGAAATACTCTCAAAAAAAAAAAAAAGGTTTTTCAGGAGGGAATCTATCTATCTATCTATCTATCTATCTATCTATCTATCTATGTATCTATCTATCTATGTATCTCTATTCTGTTAAAATACAATTTTAAAAGCTCTTTGCCATGAAGTAAAACCATCTTCTCTATATTTTTTTCTATGTAAGTGTTTTGGTACAATAAGCAGATAGTTTCACATTGTGAGCACTGTGAGAACACATTTATTATTTCTCACACTATGATCTATATGTATTTTTACATCTTGAATAGCATGCCAATAGCTGGGTCCAGGAGAGAAAAGGATTACATCAAATCTTACATATAATTGGGAGTCTCAACCTTAAAAGAAAAAGTAAAGTCCATGTTCCCTTCTGTGTGGCACCATCTAGTGCACTTAACATGATGTCAGTAACCCAGGTAGGTGACTACATTAGTTTCAGCTTTCACCTCGGATTCCAAGGTGTTTTTTTTTTTTTTTTTTTTGTATTGTTGCTTCAGTGTGATTTACTGAAATTCCTGAATTATGAAGTGAACATGTGATACAATTAGATGACTTGGGTAGGGAAAACAATTTAATTTTTACATTTAAATCCCAAGTGCAAAGGCATTATTTTAACTTATTTGACTGTTTCACTATCCAGATATTGAAATCCTACTCACTACATGCTGATTAATTTATGAACCCAAATACATTTATCATGTTTAAAATCTAAAATGTTGTTCTATTTGTTTATGACCCCAGAGCCAAGGTTTTTTTTTTCACTAAAATATCACATACATGTTTTCTATATATTACATCTTAATAATACAAATGGATTTTTGAATGATTTTTATTCCATTGGGTCCATATATATTTATGTTGTTTGTTTGTGATTGTTTTCATGTGTATAGGGTATATACATTTGTTTATTCATGTTTTCATGGTGATAGGTGCACATGTGAGTTTTCAGGTAT